>CM060903.1:1240595609-1241845609 GCA_030737815.1 Allium fistulosum | reverse complement strand
ATGTTAAAGGGGCAGCCGGCTCTATGTTAGCATCGGTGCATTTTCTAGAGGTGTATCATCGGAAGGTAGCCCTTACCTTGCCATTGTTGGAATCCAATTTCAAATGCATGCCTTACGTTTTTGATTGTAGAGCCTACTATGTTGGAATGTGAGATGCAAGAATTTCAGCTATTTTATCTATTTACTTTAAACCTAGATACTATGATAATATCATTGGATTTTGATATAATATGTTTTGGTTATCGTAAGGTAAAAACTCATCCATTTTTATGTGTGTGGTCTTACGAGATACCCTTCGTGAAAAGTTTTTAAATATAGAAATCACTTTGGTTGTTACTTGTTATCTTGTTTTACTCACGCTGGTTTACCAGATTGACCCGGGCGTTATTCCATGTAATGCTCGGGTCAAACATAGCATGTTTTTCCTAGGTTAGCTGGATACTTTGGAGTTGGAGAGGAGCTGGATGGTCAAGACGTATTCATGTATATTTTTCTTCCATTGTATTATAGAGTATGTATGTTTGTCAATGTAAGGACAAGTTTATATAACTATCCAAATTTAGGATAAGTCTAGTGTACTCTGACGTTGTATATATGAATACAGATATTTCCTTTTTCATAAAGATCATTATTATATCATATATTATTCACTACGTTATGAGATTCTATGTTTTTTAGTTTTCTTCTATCTTCTACGTTCTTCTTTCATCCTAACAAATTGGTATTTTCGGCACTTGAATGTTTGGCATGTAATATAGTGGACGTAATAGTGTCAATTTTCGAGGGTCAAAAATCCAGTCCATTACATTTGGTATCAGAGCTGAAGGTTAAACGAGAATCTTGGCTTTGGTAGGGTTAATTCATTAGAGATAGGGTAAGTGACACCCTAAAATGAGTTTGAGTGTATATATATGAGCGCGTATTTGTTAGTGATTATCAAATGTTATATATTGTGTTGATTTATCAGTTTAGTGGCTTATGAACTCTGGTCGATACAGGGTGTACAACTATACCGATAGGGGTTTCTAAACAATTAAACTAGGCAAATTGACACAGTATTGTTTTGGAATTGGGTAAATGAATTTTTTTTACCCAGGGTATATTTTATATATAAAAGAATGATTTTCACAAATAGTGTAATATAGTTGGTTGAGGTGTTAGGAGATAATAATATGTTATTATTATTATTATAATTTAGGGTTTGTTTAATCATGTTTCCTTTTTAAGATATGGGTTGGGTAGATAAGGATTGGGAAAAATATGGGAACGAGCACCTTGTGAATTAAGTTTCACGGTTTGACTAAAAGGCGTTCAATGTTGATGTTGAGGTAGAATTTGATTTCAAAGTTAGAATATTTTGGGATAAATATTTAAAAATGGTTTAATAGAAGTGATTTATAAAATAGGTTTATAAAAATTTATCATTTAAGTTGGAAGAAATTTAGGTTGAAAACTTGAGAACCTAAATCCTAGCGCTTTCGAAAAATGATTTTCAAGGTTTTGGGAAAATAATAATAATAATATTTGAAACCAATTTGGTTTAAGTATAAATTTTTGGGAATAAAAGTGTAAGTAAGAAATGTTATCTTTGGATTGGTATGGGGAACAAGTCTTGATTATTTTGTGATGATCAGAATAATCTTCTAAGTGACGATCAGATGTTTTCCTAGGTGAACGTTGTGGGGTACTTAGTTAATTATTCTCTTTATCATTGTACGATCAAAACAAGTTCAACTAGAACAAACCCAAAGTTGGTTGGTGATAAATGTTGTTGGAAAATGTAATGTATTGTTCCAAAAATGATAATTTGGAAATAAAAGGAATATTATTAAGTTAACCAGTTCGAGTGGCTCGAAAATAACTTAAAATTGGAAAAGAGAAGTGTTTAGATTGTAACACTTCTCTTGAGTATTACCCTTCTAAGTAAGGGAATGTATGATACTATTTGGTGATACCCAGTTCCTTAGTATCATTTTGGAGTTACTCAGGCTATGTCTATATATTTGTATGATTTAAAGTATAGAGTTCAATTTAAAAAAGTTTTTGAAAATAAAAGCCGGGTATTTTGGATCTTGAATTTTCTTAGGAAAATAAAAGCAAAATGGAATAATGGAATCATATAGGGATATATGATCTTAGGATGTAGTGGAGTAGCATACAAGTTGAAGCTAAGAATAGTTTATGAAATGTTTTCATAAGTAATTTGGTGGAAATATAATTGGTGGTAGGGAGAACCAATCAAGTAAGTGCGTAAGTTGGACGTAGATCATTTCTCTTTCTATATAGAGCGATCCAAGATTGGAGTACATGGCTTTGAGGTATTGCACCATTCCGAATAAGGATATATTACTCGACCTTTAACGGTGAGCACTTGATGAGGGTTCTTGGTGTGGGACCAAAGTTTCTATCATAGTTACAACTATGTAAGGACAATAGAGGTTCCAAATCAAGAAGCCTGATAGGAGTCTGCACTAGAGAATCGGGTGAGCGATACTAGTTCGGAAGGAAAGTTATGTATTCGAGTTGAGATCGAATCAGATTTGCATAAGAATGATCTATGTACATCATACAAGCTGATGTATAGTGTTAAGTGTTTTTTGGGATAGGTCGAGGTGTAATTTCAGGGACGAAATTCTTTTAAGGGGGAAGAATGTAACGACCCGAAATTTCACTGCTTTGATTAGTGAATATTTATTAATTTCAAAAATTCAATATGTAGTTTTTATAATGAAAAGAAACTCATTTTAATTAATTAATAGTGATGGTAAAATTGTTTTCAAAATTTGTTTACCAAATTAAATAGTTCGTAGAAAAACAGAAAATGTGACCGAAGAACATTTTATGAAATTTTGACCTTTCGACACCAGAAAGTTGTCGGGAATGTTGTTCTTCTTTGTGCACCATATATACACATATATAAGAGTTAATTAGCTAGATAATAATATACTTAAGGATATATTAACTTATGTTAATTTTTTTAGCAAGTGATGCGACGATTCATATATTTAACAATAATAATCTTATATATATATATATATTCCTCTCTTGTCACATCTTAGATTGTAATCATTAACCATCATTATCTCTTGTCATGTCTTAGATTTAATTAACAGTTATATATATAAAGAAAATGATGTGACTAAACATAATAAATATATATATATAAAGAAAGTGATGTGACTAAACATAATAATTATATATATAAATGAAAGTGATGTGACTAAATATAATTATATATATAAGAGTGATATGATTAAACATAATAATTATATATATATAAGAGAGTGATGTGACTTGACAAAATGATGAGGTGTGAAATCTTGCTTATAAATAGCCCATATGTTTCTCCATTTTTCCACCTCTTTCCACCAACCTTTTCTTCCTCGTTTCGAACTCAAATGGATTTTTTCTTTACTTGAAACCGAGTAAATTTTAATGGCTACAACATTCTAGTTGACTACTTTTTCAAATTTCTATCATAGCTATGTCAAAACACGAATACTTTACAAAGAAATTTTTTTACCCAGAATTTCAAGTCCGAAAATTACCCTTATTCTTTTGAACATAACTTCTTCAAAAAAATTCAAAAATGGGTGATTCATTTTTGAAATGATAAAGGAAATAAATTCCTACAACTTTACTTTTGACTACTTATCCAAATTCCATGAGTTGGTGACCCAAAAACCAGTGGGAAAATGACCTAATTTTGGGTTCATTTTCGACAAATCGATGATAACCCGAAGCTCCTCTACCTTCAAGCTACTACCCCACATCCACCTCCACACCTCTGGCCGAGCCTACATACACCTGGGCCAAGCCCATTTTGGGGATTTCTAGCACCTAAAGCTTTCATCCTTCAAAGCTAGGGAGTCGTTGGCAAGTTTAACTTAAGTTCGTGTAGCTTTTGCGGAAGTTTGGTGAGTAAACTACTCATTTTTTTTAATGAAAATGGTAACTTTATTTATGTCCTTATATATGATGACTATATAGTGTAGAATTTGAATGATAATCATGTGGTTTGATTATGATTTGGATGGTTGATTTTAGTTTGATTTGGTTATGGAAATCGATGTTGTATTATAAAGTTAGTAAGCATGTATATATGGATGTATACTTGCAGTATATGATGAAGATGGTTGGCGTTAGTAATATGTTAATTTTAAAACATGAGCTATGACATGAGGTTGGTAAACAAAGTTAACTGCTTTGTGCAATTGCGACGGTTACGAGATCCGGTTGAAATCGAAGTTGTTTTCGAAGTTTAAAGTTTTGAAATGAATTAAAGTTTGTAACTTTAGTTTTTTTTTTTAAAATTTCTAAATTATGTTTCAAATCATGAAAAAGTATGGGTTTATGAAGTGGTTCGCTGAGAATATGTTATAGCGAACTGCGCCCATAGCGATAGTCGCTATGGATCTAGTTCGGCAAAGGTTTGAATTTCTATTTCAAATTTGTTTTATTTTGAAATTGGTTTATTAATTTATTTTTAAAATTAATTAGTAATATTAAAAAGTAATTAAGTTGTAATATAATTAATTAATTATTTAATTAAAAGGTAATTAGCACCTAATTGGTAATTAAGAAGGTGATTAGAGGTTAATCATCACTTAAGTTAACTTAATGACTATTAATTGATTTATCAAGTTTTAATTTGTGATTAATGAGGTTAAGAAGTAATTAAGTGATTTATAATTATTTAATTAAGATTAATAGTTAATTAATTGTTTATTTAATTAATGGTTTATTTAATTAATATTTAATTAATTAGGGTTTAACTCTTAAACAATTTGGTTTAACTTTAATCAAGTTGCATTAGGAAGTTAATTAAGCCTAATTAGAGTTTAATTATGATTTAATCTTGATTTAAATTGGATTAATTAAGATTTAGTTAGGGTTTAAGCTAATTAAATATACTTTTAACTTTTCAAAGTTGATTTTAAACTAAACAGAATGTGTTTTAATCAATTTTCTTTTTCATAGTAACTTGATTCCATATCAAATGATCTCTTGTCCAGACCTTTAAGTAACCCATATGATTAGGAGAATTAAATAACATCTGTTAGCGAATAAACCACCATTCTGCTATAGTGTAAGTGATTTGATTGTGTGGACATGTGTTAAGCAGAACAAATCCCCATTCTGCTATAAATTGATTGAATTGTTCGGACATCTATTTAGCAGGATAAATCACTATCCTGTTGTTATGTTATTTGGACTTGTATATGCCAACTGGTTATATTGACGTGTTATTCCCTGATTCGATATGAACTGTATTTGCATATATGGTAACTTATGTAAATAATTATTAAGTGACTTGGGAATTGCATTGAAATTGAATGGTAACTTAAACTAGTACCATTGGGATTGCGAAGCCTCCTTTTGAATTTGTAAAGTATGTTTTGAATTAACTTAAATTCTTTAATCAATTTAGTGTTTAAATTTATAAATAATTTCCAAGTTATGCTATTATGTTGTAAAGTTACTTATAAGTAATAACTTGTTTATAAAAGGGGTTTTTACTGAAGGGTTAGTTTAGGTGTTTTACAATTGATATAAAGGAGTATAGAAAGGTTTATTTAAAGAGTTTTATAAATAGGAAAAAGGTTTATAAATCATTTCAGAGATTTGGAAAGAGGTTTATAAATTAACTTAAAGGTTTATAAAAGTGGGGTATAACTTTATTTTGAAAGTAATAAGTTATTTGAAATATGATGATCTTTTTAAAAGGGAATTTTTGATAAAGGATTAGCGGAATGTTTTATTTTTGAAGAAATGTTTGGTTATATAATATGGGATTTTGAAAGAAGAAAACTTTGAAAACTTTGTAAATATACTTATACTAACAAGATAAGTATATAATTTTGTTTTCAAGGCATGTAAAGTAAAATGTTTTGGTAATATACTTGTACCGTTGAGATAAGTATATAAATGTTTCCCAAGTAAAGGAAATGTAAGGGGTTTGGAAATAGTGTTCTGAAAAGATCTTTTGATCAAGTATTATGAAGTGGTTTTATTAATTAAAGAGAATTAATAAAGGCTTAGTGGATCCCATATGGAAATTAAACCATGATTGGATGTTTGTTTATTTGATAGTAAAATAACCAACTATAAAATCTAGACAAAACATAACTTTGGAAATATCTAGGAGAAACACGAGAATTATATGGTATAGTTACCATTAAAGGTTCAAAATGGTACATATAAATTCGTTACGTTCTTCTAAGACGAATGATAAGGAAATCCATCCGCAAACGGTTCGGAGATGAACTCCGATCTTGTCATTTGTCTGTTTCTTTCCTAAAGAACCGGGGTTGAGTTTACCGAAAATATCAAAAGTTATTTCGAAGAGACCGGGATCGGATATGCTATCTGAGAAGCACTTCGATCCAACTCATGTATTTCGAAATGAAGACATCTTGAAGCATATGATCAAAGACGGAGTCGTCGAACTGCAAGAGCTGCTTGCTACTAATACAGAGGGTGGTTCCAAAATGGATGTAGTAGAAGTAGTGCCTTCGGTTTTTCCTTATCCTGGACAACTTGTATGGATGAATGCTGGTACTGCATTACTGCTTGGAGGGTAGTGTTAGCATTCCAAGATGGATTGCTATTCAGAAAGGTAGAGTGTAGCCTTAAGCCTCACAACCGGGAGGAATAGCAAAAGCAGGGCATGCAGGAGAGCTATGTGGTTAGCTACCATTAGGAGAGGTCACTCCATTCTAGATGTCCCTTTCAGAGTTGGTTTGTGTGCAAACACCGTGGTAGTATAAGGCCTCGGTGTCAAGGGAGTGAGGTAATCCGGTCTGCCATGTTAAATGGGCAGCTGGCTCTGTGTTAGCATCGGTGCATTTTCTAGAGGTGTATCACTGGAAGGTAGTCCCTTACCTTGCCATTGTTGGAATCCAATCTCCAATGCATGCCTTATGTTTTTTATTGTAGAGCCTAGTATGTTGGAATGTGAGATGCAAGCATTTCAGCTATTTTATCTATTTACTTTAAACCTAGGCACTATGATAATATCACTGGATTTTGATATAAAATGTTTTGGTTATCGTAAGGTAAAAACCCATCCGTTTTTATGTGCTGTGTGGTCTTACGAGATACCCTTTGTGAAAAGTTTTCAAATATAGAAATCAGTTCGGTTGTTACTTGTTATCGAGTTTTACTCATGCTGGTTTACCAAACTAACCCGGGCGTTATTCCATGTAATGCTCGGGTCAAACCGAGCATGTTTTTCCCAGGTTACTGGATACTTTGGAGTTGGAGAGGAGCTAGATGGTCAAGACGTATTCACGTATATTTTTCTTCTGATGTATTATAGAGTCTGTATGTTTTCCAATGTAAGGACAGGTTTCTATAGCTATCCAAATTTAGGATAAGTCTAGTGTATTCCGATGTTGTATATATGAATAAAGATGTTTCCTTTTTGTAAAGATCATTATTATATCACATATTATTCACTGCGTTCTGAGATTCTGTGTTGTTTAGTTTTCTTCTATCTTCTACGTTCTTCTTTCTCCCTAACAAATCGGTATTTCCGGCACTTGAATGTTCGGCATGCAATATAGTGGACGTATTAGTGTCGATTTTCGAGGGTCGAAAATCTGATTCGTTACATAAGTTAAACAACAAATTATTTACCACATCAACCATTTCCATTAAGCACAAAAAGAGATCAAAAATTAGAAAAATGTTGAATCTACATGATTAAGAGAGCTTCATTACCTCTAAATTGAAGGGGTTTAGCTTCTTATATTTGTTATCTTTTCAACAAATGTAGAGTTCAACATGAAACAAAACAAGTGGAAAATGCATGATAATTAAAATGAAAAGAGAATTAAACTACTTGCATAAATTAAACCTAAGCTACTAACATAAAAGAAAAGAACAAGAGAAGAACATGAATTAAAATTGCACGTAAATAAATTGCATTAAGAAAATTACATAGGAGGAAAGGCTAAGAAGCCATGAAAGAGAGAAAGAGAGTTTATATTTACAATTTGTGCCTAAAACTAAACTAACTAAAGAGGAGGCTAAGAGCTAAGAGCTTCATAACATGAAACATAAGAGGTATTTATACATGTTTTGAAATCCAAATCATATTTTTGGGGACTACCCAAAATACTCTTGAGGAAGTTTGGCCTCCAAGTTGTCATTAGCATGAGCATAATCCACCATTACATGTGCATGTAACTTTAATCTTCACTAACATGTGCATTAGCTCCTAATTATACATCATGGTAAGTGGGTAGGTGGGATCCTCCATGATTTCATGAATTGATTTATTTCCTTTTTCATTTGCCTCTACCTCTTGTGCATGCATATTTCCATGAAGACCTCTTCCATTTGAATCCAAATTCCTACAAAATAACATAAAAATTTCCAAGTAAATTTTCACAAAATTATGATTTTGCCCCTAAATGATGATTTGAAAATAATTTAAATTTTGGTTTAAACATGTTAAAATACCTTATATGCTCATTTATTTAATTAAATTAGATTAAATATGGTAGTAAAAATATGCACATTTATATGCACATCAATAGGGTCCTATTTATAGGAGTTGAAACGCACTAGAACCGTAAGATGGAGGTACGTAGGAAATGGGTAAATCTGGAGTGCACAACTGAATAAAACATAACATAAAACCCTAGCCACCACTAGCAACTATCATTGCCAAGCGGTTGACCGCCTTAGGGCAACCGGTCGACTGCTATGGTTGACTGGTTGACCTATTTTGGTCGACTGCTATCTTGTTTAGGGGCGTTTATTTTGTTTTCTATTCCCGAATTATTTTATTCCCTAATTAACTTTTTGACTTTAAGCCTTAATTAATCGTTTACTTAGCCCCCAAGCTAATTTTCGAAACTTAAATCCTAAATTTGATTTCTCATTTGAATTTGAATTCAAACTAAACTAAATTTAAATCTGGGAACTTCAAATGCTGATAACTTCTTTTTTTGAGCTCCGTTCTCAACATATTATATATGGAAATAGAGCATAATTTCTACATGAACACAACGGAATACCTTTCGTAGTCAAATTCCAACTTTTATAAAATTACCATATCCAACCTTATCATATTTAATTCAATTTACTTTATTTATTTTTGGTTCGTTTTACGGGGTGTCACATTTTTCTCCCTTTAAAAAGGATTTTGTCCCGAAATCTTCCAAGGGGCGAACAGTGTAACTCACAATACATCCATGTTATACAACCAAGTTCTCTACACAACCACCTACTCAACCATTAGTGCAATGTGATTATATACTACATACATGCTAAAATGAGCTCAATCCTAGCGTGAGTGTGTAATCGTGTCATGTAAGTATGTTTGCAAATATCCTAAACATGCATAAAAATTTCTATATGAGTGTAAAGTGATTGTGAAAAAGTGTAACAGCCATTTCCTACCATACAATCTATCGTCCGCGATGAAACAAAAGACCTTATTTTAGAGAGACAAATTACCAGTGAAAACCTTGGGGTGAGTGTTCTTCATCTTCTTCTCGGTCTCCCATGTGATTTCCACCTGATTGTCCCCCCAATGTACTTGGACCAACTTAATTATTTTATTACGGAGTCTCCTAAAACACGTGCTCCACAATACGTGCGATAACACGAGGCACTATCGGCTCCATCTCAAAATCCCATAACTGATCAGGCTCTACTTTTATAGCGGTGTCATGAAGGTATTTCCTAAGGTGAGAAATGTGGAAAACATTGTGGACTCCTGCCAACTTGTCAAGAAGCTCTACACGATATGCCAATTTTCCTATTCTTTCTAGATTTCTGAATGGTCCAATAAATCTAGGTGCCAATTTTCCAGATTTGCCAAATCTAACAACTTTCCTGAGAGGGGTGATTTTAACAAATACCATATCTCTAGCCTCAAATTCAAGCTCTTTCCTTCTTTTATCGTTTCTGATGGTCTTGCGCTACCTTCATCCTCTGCCCGATTAACTCTACATTTTCTGTGGTATCACAGATCAAATCTGGTCCGAGCAACACTTTGTTGGTGGTTTCCAACCAACAACTAGGCGATTTGCATGATTGACCATAAAGTGCTTCATAAGGGGCCATACCAATCGTAGTCTGATAGCTATTATTATACGCAAACTCAACCAAAGGTAGATGCTGCTCCCAATGTCCTTCGAAATCCAAGACATAAGCTCTCAACAAGTCTTCCAAAATTCTGTTCACCCTCTCTGTTTGTCCATTGGTTTGTGGATGATATGCCATGCTAAGGTTCAAAGAAGTTCCCAAAGCTGTCTATAGGCTCCTCTAAAACTTGCTAGTGAACAAGGGGTCCTTATCACTGACTATACTTACAGGAATTCCATGTAGACGAACTACCTCTTTAATATAAATCTGGGTGAGAGAGGCGCTAGTCCTATTTCTCCTAATTGGAACAAAATGAGCACTCTTAGTTAGTCTATCTACAACAACTCAAATAGCCTCATTGCCCATCTAACTTTTAGGCAATCCTTCCACAAAATCCATTGAAATATGCTCCCACTTCCAAGTTGGAATTTCCAAAGGTAATAATAATCCACCGGGCTTCCCTTGCTTGGCTTTTATCTTTTGACATGTCAAACACCTAACAACAAACTCAGCTACGCTCCTCTTCATTCCATTCCAAAAGAAAATTCTCTTCATGTCCTTGTACGTCTTATCTCCTCCGGGATGAATGGTCATCCTTGAGTGGTGACACTGCATAAGCACATCTCTCATCAAGTCATCAATCATTGGGATGTAACGATGTCCATCTCTTCTCAAATATTCCTTCTCATCAACTAAGTATCTCCTAGCATGGAGAAAATGCTCTTCTTTCCTTAATTTTTCCAAAATCTCTACCAACTCCCTGTTTTTTACTTGCTCGTGCCTTATACGATCCATCAAGGCTGGCCTAACCTCCATAACTGATAGAAAACTTTGGATGAGTTCTGCAGATGGTTGGAGGTTAAAATTCGAGGGAAACTCCAACTGTCTCCATTCATATATAGCACCAAGGGTTGCGTGTCTCCTACTAAGGGCGTCGGCGACTACGTTCCCTTTTCCAGGGGTATATTGAATACCAAAGTCAAAGGGTGCTATATACTCCATCCACCTATGCCGTCTAAGATTTAAATCTTTTTAGGAAATTAGGTATTTGAGTGATTTATAATCAGTGAATAGCTCAAACCTTTCCCCTAAGAGATAATGCCTCCACATTCTTCAAGGAAAAAACAATGGCTGTCAATTCTAAATCATGCACTAGATACCTCTTCTCATATCTTTTAGTTGTCTATTAGCATAGGCAACTACCTTCCTTTCTTGCATAAGAACTGCTCCTAATCCTATGCCACATGCATCCTTGAAAACTGTAAATGGTTTAGTTCCATCGGCAATAGTGAGCACGGGTGCACTAATCATTGACTCCTTAAGCTTCTCAAATGCCTTGGTGCATTTATCATCCCAAACAAAAACTAGATTCTTCTTAGTCAATCGGGTTAAATGGGCCGCTATTTGTGCAAAGCTCTTGATGAACTTCCTATAGTAGCCTGCCAACCCTAGAAAACTTCTAACCTCTGATGCATTACTATCAACCTTCCATCTTCCACTTTCGTAGGGTCCACCGCCAATCCTTTCTCCGAAAAAATATGCCTAAGGAACCTAACTTCATTTTTCCAAAAGTGGCATTTAGAAAACTTGGCATTGAGTTGGTTTCTTCTCAACGTCTCCAATAACTCTCTAAGGTGGTCCTCGTGCTCCTTCTTGCCTTTGGAGAAAACCAAGATATCATCAATAAACACCACAAAAAAATTGAGTTGCCGTCTAAATATTCTACTCATCAAATCCACAAAGTATGATGGGGCATTTGTCAAACCCAAAGGCATTAATTCCCACTCATAGAGTCCATCTGGCGTAAGGAATGCAGTCTTTGGTTTGCTTTCCTCTGCAATCCTTAAATGATGGAATCCCGTTGCTAAGTCTAATTGAGAATAGACTTTAACTCCTACAAGTTGGTTGAACAAGTCATTTATTCTAGTAGAGGGTACCTATTTTTCCTTGTTAATTTGTTCAACTCTCTATAATCGATGCAAAGTCTTAAAGAACCATCTGCCTTAGTAGCAAAAACGATATGGGATCCCCACTTAGAAGTACTCATACGGATTAATCCTTTCTTCAATAGCTCTGAGATTTGTGTATCTAATTCCCTTCTTTCTTTGGGGACCATATGTATCAAAGGCAAAGCGACGGGTCTTGTGTCCTTTCCCAAATTGATTTAGAACTCAGTCTTGCTGTGGGGCGGGAGACTCGAGACCTCCTCGAAGACATCAAGAAATTCACAAACTATAGGTACTGATAGCGGTTCTTGATAGATTTAGTGAGTATAAATGGCTTAACTCAACCAAAGCTCTAGGTGTACAAAGAACTTCTAGGCCACGACCTCGGCGACTCCTTAATCATACTACCCTTTTATCACAGTCAAGAATGGCTCCATAATATGACAATTGACCCATACCCAAGATAAGTCCATACACCTTAAAATTTAGAACGTACGCAGTACATATGAAATCAACGTCGGATATGTCTAACCTTAGGTCTTTGAAAATAAGAGAAAGATGGGTCGAGCCCCTAATAGAATTGGAAACCTCTATTAGTCTATTGACCATCTGGTTTTAAAGGTTTAAGGATTTACTACAGCCCTAGCTATAAAGGAATGTGATGCCCCCGAATCAAATAGGGTACGAATATTAACCCCAAAAATAAGAGTTATACCTTCTAGAACTGCTTTTCCTTGGTCATTTGGTGGGTTACTGGCAATAGGGACAACTTCAAAAGCGTAGGCTTGTCCGCTTGGTCCTTCCTTAGCAATCTTGAGACATTGATTCTTGTGATGCCCTTCATCATGGCGGTTAAAGCACTTTCCTTTAAAAGCATCCTTCATTAGACTTACCCTACAATCTTTAGCTTCGTGGCCCATCCTTTGTCATCTCTTACACACCTTTACTTTCTTCTTAAACTTCCCCTTCGACTTCTTATTGGCCCAAAAACTCCCCTTCTTAAACCCTCCTTACTTTTGGGTCCATGCAGACTTCTCTCTCTCTCTTATCTTCCTCATTGGCTACATACAACATTGCTGTTTCTACCAACATCTCATATGTGGCTCCCATAGGTACTTAAGTCAACAACATTTTTCTTAGTGGGAAATTTAAGCTCTTCACGAACTTCATGGCTTTTTTCATAGGTGTGTCTATCAGGTTTATCCCGCATATAGCCAATTTAGTAAACTTAGCTATGTACCCCTTAAGGTAGAATCTCCTTGTCTCAGCTGAATGAACTTTTCCATTTGCAAGCTAAGCTCTACTCTAGAATGAATCTCATCCCGAATCGGTCCTTGAATTCATCCCAAGAGAATATCCTGCCCGGGTGCTCATTAGTCAAAAAGTTACACCAATTTAGTGCTTCTTCCCTGAGGTGCCAAGCTGCTATTCTTCTTCTTAACTGATCAGCACAACCAAGCTCTCTAAATATCTTCTCACAATTACCAATCCATGCTTTAGCTTCTAAATATCCTTCAGCTCTAGAGTATGTCTTCCCATCCATATTGAGAAAATCCTTACATAGCCTAGGAAAGTTAGCAGAACGTGGTGTTGCATTAGCGACCAGGGAAGTAGGTATTACTAGTGCAGCTGGAGGAATAGGAATCTGCCCGACAGTCCTAAGATATTGTTTGAACCATTCGGGCATTCCACGAATGGGTGGTCTTCCAGTGGTAGGGTTCCCTTGTTCGGAAGAAGATTGATTACCATATCAACTATATGTAGGTTAATCCTTTGGTGATGATTTCCTAAGATAGTATTTACATGTTGAAAGAAAAGAAAAGTTTGCCTAGTGTATATGCATATGTTTAAGAAGAGAGGGTATATGTATATATATTAAGAATTTTTCTGAAAATTCTTTTTGAAAAACCTTTTTCAAAAATAACAAATATGTCTCTCATACATATAGTTTTTTTCCAGTTGATCAGATAACCTAGGGTTCTGATACCAAATGCAACAACCCACCCTAGAACATGCCTAAATTTCGACCCAGAAAAGGCCCATCGAAACTTAGATCTATTATAAGGCAAGCCATAGGTAGTAAAAAGAAATAACATTGCAAAGCCATAACTAAACTTTCAGAATTCACAGTGGATGGAACAAAATATAATATTAAAGTGTACCCATTTATTTCAAAACCATAAAAATGTCATAACACAAAGTCCTATAAAAATCGTCATATAACATCCTTTACAACAATTGTTTAAATCCATGAGTACACATGAAAGCAAATAATAATAAATACTACCACTTGCCAAGCTTCTTCACCTTTAAGCATCGTTACTGCCATCACTCCATCCTTAACCTGTGTTGTAATGAGGAGGGAGTCAAAACAACAAGTGTCCAGTGAATAAAAATCTCGCGTCTTACCTTTTCAGTAATTGGCAGTATATTTCAAAATAAGAATATATCTACAAATATAAAATCATTAAAATCATTTGATACCTTTTTATGAGGAAAGGAGGTGGGTCCAATCACTTAATCCTTCCATGGCGGAAGTAAATCCCATATCTCAATCATACGTCATAAATAGCTAATAATGTAAGAGACGGTACCCAAGCCACTTAATACTTCCAAGTGGAAAATAGGCAGACCCCGTCATTTAAGGCCTAATTCCAAAAGTGTGCAACTCAACAATACTATCTAGTTGACATCATATGGAACCTCATATTCCACTTAACACTTCCAAGTGGAAAATAGGCAGATCCCATCATTTAAGGCCTAATTCCAAAAGCGAACTCCTATAGAGATACCACCTAGCGTAACCCCTTAGCCATTTAATACTTCATCTGGGAAAAAGGTGGGTCCAACCACTTAATACCTCAAACCCCGAAGTAGGCCGTTCGTCTTATGGACCATACTCATAATGACGTGTCACATTAGTCCACTGTTCGTAGGAACTGGTAGCCAGATTAGCTGGGCAGATTTACCCTACAGAATTTGGAACTTACCTCACGTCATTACAAATATTTGTCATAAGGATATCTCACATCAATAAAAGTGTACATGACTACTGGTAGCCTCAAAGTGAAGGGCCAATTACTCTCCATATATCTATATGTGTGTACGTATGTATGTATGTATACTCATCTCACTGTTTCATAAATAAGGCCTTATAAGGAATCTTCCTTATTATGCCTTAAAATAATAATTAGGCTATATAAGATTTTCCTCTTATTTACACCTCAATATCAATTACCTTCCTAATAGGGGAAAGTAAATGTAAATAAGTGCCTAATTAAATACGCTATATATGCAATAGTTATACGTTAATTACATAAATAGAAATAAATAAATATTCGTGCATAATTAATTCTAAACGCATGGATTTTATGCCCTAAACTAGCGTTAAATGTCAATTCCCTAACTAATTATTATTACAAGTCCTTTTTCTTCAATTTCCCAAGGTTTCATGGAATTCTAATGTCCAAAACAGGGAATAAATATTCATAGTCAAAACTGCAATAACAGAGTTGTAAATAAAACAGAAACTTAATTTATTACACTAATTCAATGGAATAACTTAAACAATAAGAATTGCAATCTAAACCCCATATTATATTCAACTCCTCTTTTACAAGGAAATAGATAAGAATATGTGGTATAAACTATGAATATAATTCGTAATCTAAACCCCTTATTTATTGAAGGATCACAATTTGACCCAAAGAAGAAGGAGAAGTGGAATAGACTATAAAATTATCAAAAATTTCATAAACGAAACAAATCCCATCAAATTAATGTAAATAATCGAGAATCTCAAAACATAGAATTGACACTTTGAAATAAGAAGGAATTTTGGGAGGTTTTATCTATCATATTTTCAAAATCTCAAAATCCCCAAGGCATATTCAAATCCAAAAGAAATACACTAAAAAATTGCTGAAAAGAAATACTAAGGTTTCCACTCACAGATTAGTCTTAGCTTTACTTAAATGGATTTGCAGCCTTCCAATCTCTTCTTGAATCTCTCTCTTTTGACACATACAAACACACACACAAAATAGGGAAGAGGTATATTTTCATTCGTTTCAGAATAATTGGAGAAGAAGGGATAAGAATAGATTGGAGGAAGAAGAAATAAATAGAAAATAAGTTGAATCCTTACCTGAATTTTCTATGAAGTTTCTGAATCTTATTAGAGAAATAACAATGCTAGAGTTTCGTTAGATTCCTTAAAATAATATGAATAAAAGTTGAGAGGATAGGGTCCTATTTATAGGAGTTGAAACACACCAAAACCATAGGATAGAAGTACGTAGGAAACAGGTAAATCTGGAGCGCACAACCGAATAGAACACAACATAAAACCCTAGCCGCCACTAGCAACTATCATTACCAAGCGGTCGACCGTTATGGTCGACCGGTTGACCTAATCAGGTCGACTACTATATTATTTAAGGGCGTTTATTTTGTTTTCCATTGCCGAATTATTTTGTTCCCTGATTAACTTTTTAACGTTAAGCCTTAATTAATCATTTACTTAGCCCCTAAGCTAACTTTGAAATTTAAATCCTAAATTTGATTTCTCATTTGATTTTGAATTCAAACTAAGTTAACTTAAATCTAAGAACTTCAAATGCTCATAACTTCTTTGTTTGAGCTCCGTTCTCAGCATATTATATATGGAAACAGATCGAAATTTCATTACGAACACAATGGAATAACTTTCGTGGCAAAATTCCAACATTTATAAAATTCCTATATCCAACCCTTAACATATATATTATTCAATTTACTTTATTTATTTATGGTTCATTTTACGAGGTGTTACAATTTCAAAAGATTTTTAAAATAAAAACTGGGTACTTAGCTCTTAAATTTTCAAAATAATAAGGTATTTTGATTAAAGAGTGGGTTAATAAATGAATTTTTTAGATAGAATGATTTAATAAGTAGTGCTTTTAAGGTTTTAACACCTAGGAGGTTGAAAATTATTTGATGTTATTGCGTCGGTTAATAAACATTTTTACCTTAAAGATGTCTAAGAAAAAGTAGACTCTAAGATGGAGTTCGGATAGCATAATCCTTCACTTCTTGGCTACTTACTAGACAGAATGGGTAAAGAAATTGTATTGGTTGACTCAAATTTAAGACATAAATTATTTTGGACCTACATCTGAATAATTAAAAATGAATAGAATTAAAAATCAGATGGTTTGTATATACTCTTAGGATGTAGGAGAGTATTATACAAGTTAATAAATTAGAATGATTTTATGAAAGATTTCATAAATAAGCTATGTCATTTAAAATATTTGAACCTAAGTTGAAATTTTTAGGAAACGTTTTCATAAATATTTTTGGGGAAGGTTAAAAGTAAATGGGTAGATAAGAACCCTCATATGAGTATATAGGTTGTACATAGACCTTCATCCTTTTCAATTAATTCTTGATCCAAGATTCGAGCACATGACTTAAGGAGTTTCACACCATTCCAAATAAGGATTTATCACTTAATTTTTTACGATGAAAACTTGGTGAGGGTTCTTAATATGGAACCAAAATTTTCCATCATAGTATATGGCTATGTAAGGAGAATGAAGATTTATAATTAAAAAGCCTGATCAGAGACCACACTAGGGAGTCAGGTGAGCAATACTAGTTCAAAAGTAAAGCTATGTATTCGAGTGAGTGATCAATTTAGATTTTGCATAGGAACGATCTATGTACATCATACAGACTGATGAGTAGCATTAAGCGTTTTCTGGGTTAGGGTTGTGGTAAAATTTTGAGGTCGAAATTCTTTTAGGGGGGAGGGTGTAATGACCCGGAATTTCACCACTTTGATTTGCGAATATTTAGTTAATTTTAAATATTCAAATAATGATTTTTATAACTAAAATAAAACTCTTTTAAATAATAACAAGCGATGGAGAAATAGTTTTACAAATTTGTTTACAAAAATATTGAGTTCGAAGAAAAATAAAAAATGTGACTGGAATTCATTTTCCAAATTTTCGACTTTTCATCGAGTAAAAGTTTTCGGAAATGTTGTAACACAATTATGTACATATACACATTTATGTACAAATTAGTGTCAACTGGGTTTTTAACCCAGTAGAATTCAATGGAAGTTAGAACATCCACGTCAAGTCGAAACGACTTAAGAACCAACCAGAAGGATCAGAAGAAGGAACCAAGAAAGACTCAAAAGGAAAAAAACAAAAATATCCTAAGGGGATGGATCACTAGAAATCCATCACCTATGGATTGCTAACGATCCATAAAATTGCTCATGGGTTGTCCATTGTTCTTGCATTATGAAGCATTATCTCTTCTAGGGACGCCTGCTAAGTTTCACGATATCCCAAGCAAGCTAGTTCAAGAAGTAAGTATTTATCTGATTCCAGTCATAGTTCTGTGCAACCTATATATGAATCACCATCAAAACAGGGCAACTAATTAGCAAATTATATGGAGAGCATTTACACAAGGCAAGTAACACAATCCAATTGAAACGAGCCAAAATACGCTAACTTCATGGATCGCTAGCGATCCATTATATAAGGTCGGTTCTCTGTGAAACTTTTGGAGCATCTTCGTACCTTCAAATGTAAGCTTCTGGCAAAGCGGCCTAGCCCAATAGCTCTCCAATACCTATAAATACACATTCATTTGCAATATAAAGGGGATCTTCTATACCGGCTGCTGGAACTCTACAAAGATTATTCTTCACTCTTCTCCTCCCACACAATAGTCATCTAGAGGTTTATTGTAATTCTCCAATGAACTCTTGCATTGGTGACTTGGTCTAACTTAGAAGGTTCAATTAGATTGTAATCATATTCAACTTGTAATAGCGGTCAATCAATAACAAAAGTTATAAAGTGGACATAGGCTACGTTAACAACTGAACCACTATAAAAATATCTTTTTTCTTTACTTTATCTACAAGTTACTATTCCTTTTTTCTATTTTACTTGCCTTGATAAAGAGGGCTAGTGCTTTCACACTTAATCCAGAGTGTTGATCTATTTTTTGGGTTAACAATTAGTTAGCATATGTTAGTATATGTTAGTATATATGTATATATATACACTCAAGTTAAATGAGTTTCATTTTCAAGTGTAAAGAAATAAATAAAAGAATACCATAGAACATCACATCACCTAAAGCATTATGCAACATTAGAAAACATAAGCACACATGAGCATTTAATGCATGTTGGTTCAAGTGGTGAAGGGGGGACAAGGGTTCATGCGCATGGTACATAAGGTGGAGGTAGCATGATGTGGTGGCATTCAAAAAGTGGAGGGTAGTGCACTTGAGGATGCTTTGGTAATTTACTAATTGCATTTTATATAAAACCAATTTTCTATTTTTCCTTCTCATTTCCTACTGCAGTCTTTCTCATTTCAAAAAGTTTGCTTCTCTTTCCTAAGCTTTCAAAAAACACTTTAATCGCTTCAATAGCTTCAGAATATAAAATCATGTCTTTTCCAATTCTAAAACTCTAAAAAGACATTACTTAAACATCCTCCTTCTACTTCTACCCCTTCCTCCTTCAAAAGCAAGTCCAAGATCTCCTCTTCAACCCAAGGCCAAGCCTTGGATCCGTCTTGGCCAAAACCACCTTATCTTTAAGCCCTCTAATAGTTCATTTTTCCAAATTAAAAACAAAGATCTATGCTCAAAAGTTAGTGAAAGTTCGGAGTGCTTTGGTTAGCTTTTGGTAAGAAAAGTTTGAAATTTTAATATTGGTAAAAATTATTGCTATTTTGGTTGTGAAAATATGTTGGTTGTTGGATAAATTGATGTTGATTTGTATTTGCATTTGTATGCTTGGATGCGATGTTGTTTAGAATTGGAAATAAAAAGTTAAAAGTTAGTAAAGTGCAAGTTAGGACCTTGTTTATATCATGATGTTATGGTCTTATATATATATATATATATATATATATCTACGTGTGTGTGTGTGTGTGTTTGTAACCATATATACATACGGTATTGTAGGCTAAGGAAAAGTTAGCACTTGATTTGTGCTTTAATACGACATCGAAATCCTTTACTTTCTAACTTGTTTACTTATGGGTTTTTCGAGAAAAGTTTATAAAGTTTTAACTTTGTTTTGTTCCCAAAAGCTTTATTCGGAGTTATAAAGTTTATTAACACAAAAGGTAAAGTTTTTGAAGGTATTTAGAATATAAAACAAGTTTGAAATTATGGGTCATATAGCGATAGTCGCTATGGATGCAGTTCGTAAAAACGAACTCTTTTTACAACTAAAAATTGTTTTCAGTTAAGTATCTTTTTAAAAAGTGTTTTCAAACTTATTTGAAGTATGGAAAAGTAATTATTATAACATATTTATTTAATTATTAATTGATTAATTAAATAAGGTAAGTAGTGTCTAATCATTAGCTAACAAGGGTAATTAGTACTTAAGTGTTAATCAAGTAAGTTAATTATAATTAGTTAATTAATAAAAGGTTAATTATTGTTTAATAATTATTTAAGAAATAATCAGTATTTAATTAAGATTAATTTTCAATTAATTAATTATTTTAAAAGGGTTTAATTGTTTATTAATTATTAATTAAGTTAAATTAAATTAAGATTTAATTAAGACTTAATTAAGATTTAAATTATTAAATAAAGGTTTTAATTATTATTTAATTATTAATTAAAGATTAATTATGGTTTAGTTATTTATTTTAAAGATTAACAATTATTTAATTATTTATTTAAAGGGTAATTATTATTTAATCATTTATTTAAAAGTTAATTATGGTTTAATTAATAATTAAAGGTTTAATTATTATTAAATAAATAGTTTAAATATATTTAATTATTTAACAAAAGTTTGATTTTAAATAACTTTATTTCTAAAGATCGGTTTTGTTTTTAAAGCAATTCTCGTTCTAAAAGGATATTTTTGATCAAGGGATTTCTTTGTCAACTACCCATAAATAACCCCAATTGAATATGAAACCCAATGACATATGTTTAGCAAAATAAAACACCATTCTGCTAATTAAATTATAGTTGACATCTGTTAGCAGAATAAATCACCGTTCTGCTATAATACCGAATATATTATGTTTTGACATCTATTGAGCAGAAATTAAACCCAATTCTGCTATTATGGTAACTTGGACATTTACCTATATGTTGACTGATTGTTATTGGTTGATTCCCTTTACATATATGCTTGTTATGTGAACACCCATGTTATAACTAGAAAGTTAAACTTAATTAAATGTGAACCATTATGGTTGCTAAGCCTCTTTTCAAACTTATGAAGTCAAATATTTAAATTTTATTCCTTTTGAAAATATTTTAAAGTTTATTATCATTTTTAAATATGAAATTTAAAGGATAGTTAAGCAGTTATTTTATTAAAATCTTTGAAGTTAATTTAGTACTTTTTAAACGATTGTTTAAAATCATTATTTTGTTAATGATATTTGTAACGATCCGGGATTTTAGCATCAATTATTGGAATAATTAACTAATTTTAAATATTGAAATATTAATTTTTATAAGTCGAATAATTTTATTTTTCTGATATTGGAGATATTTGAATATATAAATTAGATTATATAAATTTTGAAACGTTAATTTCTGAATATGATAAAATAGATACATATATGTATATATATTTCACCATTTTAAATTTATGATAAAATATCTATATGTATATATACAAAGCTTCATGATGCAAATTTCAAACTTATGATGACAAATATATATATATATATATATATATATATGTGTGTGTGTGTGTGTATATGTATGTATGTTTGTTTATAAAAATAGTGTATATGCAAATATGTAAATATGTAAACAGGTATATGGTAAAACTATGTATTTGTGAATGTATATATCTATGTATATATATACATAGACAAGTTTCATGATGGCAAGCATATAGTTAAGCACATAAAACATTCAATCAAGCCCACATATAAATCAAAATCAAGTCAAGCACATAAAATATCAAATCACCAAAAAATATCAAATCAATCCACATGAAATCAAATCAGCAGACAGTGGTTGAAAGCATAAGAAAAAAAGAAAATGAAGCATGTACATGCAAACTTCAGCCACCCTATATGTGTGCTATTAGCCACCCTATTGATCTACTACCCCTTCCATTCTTTTATAAGTAAGCTTGTTCCTTCACATATATGGAAAAAAAATCTGCCACTAAATCCAAAAAAACAAGATAAGTGCTTAAAGGTTTGAAGAAGGAGATTTAGCATAACAATGTACATCTATTCTTTTTACAGGTGAGTAGAACATCTTGTTTTGTTTACTGGATATTGCATATACTTTCATAACTGATGATTTTGAATGAGTCTTTGATTTGTATCAAGTGTATATGTGTGGTATTGTGGATATGTGTGTGTATATGTATATTCGACATGGTCAGTTAAACCCAAAGCACTCTGCTTCTTCACAAAAGCTCCTCTGTTCATTTTCAAATGATAAAACAGTAAACCTTTCCATTTTAAAAATCTATATCTCAACATTCCTTCAGTTTTAAATCTTGATTCCAAAATGGAAGTTGCTTATTTTGTAGTATCGGACCTTCTAAAATTTATTTCACTCAATTTCATCGAGTATTGAGGGAGATATCCTCGAAAATACGAAAAGTGTAAAAATGTTCATGAAAGTTCAAAAATTGATTTCTCTTTATCCGTTGAGAATTGATCAACGCCGTAAGCGTCGTTGGGATCGTGTGGGGAAGTAGTATTTTTGGCATAAGTTCGGCACGATTCTGTGATAACGTTTGACGTTCGTCAAAAGCTAGGGTTGTGGTTCATCGGAGTTTTGGTCATCAATACGCGAAATGGAGGATGCCGTGATGACAAGCTAGGAGAAGGCTACGTCGTGGTGTAATTTGGTGGCGTTCGGTGAGGAAAGTTGTCACAATTTACATGGAGTTGTTGCGTGTATTGGAACTGCAGTTTATTTTTCGAGGGGGAGGTAGATCGCATTTCGATGCGATGGACCGGAGTGGTAACAGAGGTTGGCAGATGGTCGAGCGCAGGGCGATGGATATGTTGGTGATCTCGGATCATCGTGTGGTGGCTTGGTGCGATATGCACGTGCATAGTCCTTGTGCATGATTGGGTAGCAGCTGTTTGAAGTTGGAAATAAAAGAAAGGGAGGAGAAAGGAGAATGGAAAAAAGAAGGAAAAGGGTTGGGCCGTTTAGTTTGTTTGGCCCGGTTGATTGGATCTTGTATGGCCTGGGTATGTTTAAAAAGAAATTTGAATTAATTTTTATATTAATAATTTAAAATTTGAAACTCTATTTCTCTACCTTTTTAAATCAAATCACCAAGCAGATTTTTACATCGTGTTCCTATTGTCTAGTATTTTCATCTGAACTAATATCGACAAGCTTGCTAAAACATGAAAAATTAATGATTTATAATATTTGAAGTGAACGAATAAGTAATCTCTTATTTAATTAATTATATGTTAATTTATCAAATAAATTTTTAATGGACTGTTAAATTTTAATTACTAAAAAAATAAATTATTTTGGTTAACTTCTTTGGTTAACAAATAATCTGGATTTAAAAATATAACTCGACTCAATTGTTTGAAAACAGTTCAGTTCTAAATTTTAAATGGATTCAATATCAATTATTAATCGTTGATTGAAGTTAATGATCTATGTTTTGACTGATAATTCTTTTAGACATTGATTTCAATTATCTTTTGATTGTGCCATTAAGTAGCCAACTGAAATTGAATTGAATGTGGTTAATTGGACATTTGCTAGCAGAAATAAATCACTATTCTGCTAATTAAATTAATTGGACCCTATTTAGCAGAATAAATCAGCGTTTTGCTATTATTTATTGGATAAGTTAAATATGGACATTTATGAAGCAGGAATAAATCCGTTCTGCTATTACATCAGTATGGACACTCAATTACATTCCAGTTGATTATATTGAGTAAATGTTGTATTAACAATTGTTTGTTAAAAATGGATCTAATTTACATATGTGATGTAAATACCTGGATTTGTAACTTGGATAGTTATTGGAATTAATGATGACTCGATTAAAGTTCCATTGAAGTTGCTGAGCCTCTTTCCAAAGTTGATTTTTGAATCAAAGTTATTTGAAGAATAAATATTATTTATTAACAAGATTTTTTAAAGATAATTATTATTTGTTCTAAAGGATAATCAATAATTTTTTAAAGTTAATTATTTTACTGATACGATTCTTAAAGGTTATTTAAAGATATTTAATTATTTTTTCAAAGTTATTAAGCCATTTAAAATGTTTAAAAGTATATTTTAATTATTAATTAAAGTTATTTTATAATGATTTGATTTAAAATTTAATTATTATTTAAGAATTAATTAGCATTAAGATATTATTATTTTCAAGAAAATTTGTTCAAACATTAATATTGTTTTAAAAATAATATATTATATAGTAAATTGTTATAAAAGGGTATTTTCCTAAATTAAAACTTGGAAACTATTATAGAACTTTATAAGCATTATTTTGAGGTAATTATTAAAATAAAAGATTTCTGGAAGTAATGGTATATTTTCATAGCGTAATTCGAGGGCAAAGATTGCTTACAGTTTGAGATGTTTTCACTGGGATAGCGATGTAACCATTGTACAAACTGCGATCTATGATTGATTGCATGGCAGAAATCAAGAGGCGGAGATTGCCTAAGTTAAGTTTGGTTTTTCTAGGATAGAGACGTAACCATTGAACTGCGATCCATGGTCGATACCGAATGGTTCTTTCCATATTTATTTTAAAAAGGTTTCTAGTATTTTTATGAAGATATGATTTATTAATATACCTTTTCCGGTGATATAAGTACATGACTGTTTTTGCTAAAGTGATTTAATTTATTGAGATTAAATTAAATGAGGCTTAGTGATTTCAGTGGGAGGTGAAATCTTTGTTTGAATGTTTGTTTATTTGATAGTTAAATAACCGACTATCAAATCATGGCCAAATATGTAATCCTTCTTAATTTGGTGGTACAGACTTATTCCTTACTTAACACCGAAGGATTTTAACTCTGGAAATATCTAGGGGAAATGCGAGAATTATATGGTACGGTTACCAACGGTTGATATACTGTACGTATAAACTTATGGATCTTCTAGGACAAATGATAAGGAGATTCGTCCACAAAAACGGTTAGGGGGTGATCCCCAATCTTATGTATTGTCAAATTATTTCCTAAAGAACCATTCTTGAGCTTTCCGAAAATCGACGAATGGTTTTTAGAGCACCCAGGAAATGGAGAGTGTACTTGTAAGAGATGACTCGGAACCTATGACCTACTACGAAACCATATATGGTTAAATGGAGGAGATGCGTTATATTTTGGGATTTTGAAATCCATATGTGGCTCCGTGCCTCGTTGGAGTGTGGGAATCTGTATGAGATTCCAAGATCTGTTGAGATGTGGGAATCTGTATGTGATTCCAAGACCATTGTGGTGTGGGAATCCATATGGGATTCCATGATCTATTTTTGGAGCGGTGTGTAAGCTGGAACGTCGGATGTAGCCTTATCAGCGGAAATGACTAAAACCAAAGATAGGAGGCATGGCCAGTAGGGTTGGCAAACCCATAGGGTGTATTCGGCTCCTTTTCTAGCAATACGGATACTTTCGGTTATTTTTGGCATGCCGGATCGATGCACTCGGTCTTAGCGAGACCAGTTATGTTTTTCCTATGATACCCCAGCTAGACGGGTATGATGCTTCAGAAGGATAACTCTGATCCTTGTACAGGAGGACCGTTCTTGAAGCACTAAGGGCACTTCCGTGGAAATCCTACACAATTAGCGAACGAGCCTTATCGGATTTTGATTTTATGGCTAGTATCATTGTGATGTATGCAGCACATGCATTGCAGCTACTTGTTATTATTACTTTGGCGATTAGACACTATTATAATATTAGTGGATTTTCTATAAAATAGTTTTGGTTATTGTAAGGTAAAAACCCGTCCGTGTTTATTTGTGGTAAGGTCTTACGAGATACCTTTGTTTTGAAAAGGTTAATAAACTTTTAGAATCAAGTTGATTGTGTTTTCTCACGCTGGTTTGACCAGACTGACCCGGGCGTGGTTTTTCCTATATGCTCGGGTCAGACCGAGCATATTTCCAAGTTTAGATGGATATTTGGAGCTTCAGGAGTGGAGCTGTAGGCCCAAAGATGTATTCATGTAGATGATTATATTTCCATTGCTTTCATTATTGTATATTGTTCAGCGATTTGTGAGGACCGATTGTTATAAATGTCCATGCTGAGATAGGTTAGTATACTCTGATTAATGTCTGTATATATATATATCTATAAATTACAGTTTTGTTTTTGTGTAAAGGATCGTTAAATATTATAAATTATTCATTCTGTTGTGAGATTCTGTGTTGATTAGTTCTTCTGTCTTCTTTCTTATTTCTTTTCACTAACTATCCGCCTTTCCGTTCGATTTGGGCTGGACATGTATGGTTTATTGTCAGTTTAAATCGTACAGAAAAGTGGGTCGTTACAATATTTAAAGGTAATTAAATGAAGGATGTTTAAATAATAACTTGTTTATTTAAAGGTGTTTTAAATAATTGATTTTTATCAAAGGAACTTTATTGGTTAAAGTTTATTAAAGAAGTTGTGTTTAAAATAAAGAAAGTTTATTAAAGGAGTCCTATAAATTAAAAAGGAGATCTTAAAATCTGGGGAGAGTTTTATAAATGATTGTGGATATTTATAAAAGAGTTTTATAAATGATTGTGGAAATTTATAAAAGAGTTTTATAAATAAACTTGGAGATTTATAAAGTGTTTTATAAACGGATTTGGAATTTGAATAAAGGAGATTTTCATAAAAGAAAAAGATTTATTAAAATGATTTATTGGAGAAATTTATAAAAGAAATTGAGATGAGATTTCCCTAAATTGACCTTCTTAATTTTGGTGGTGTGGACATTTGTTCCATGCATAACACCAAAGGAATTGTGTTTGGATTTATCCTTATCTCCGTTTCTTTTTAAATAACCTAGTTTCAGTTTGAAATAAGAAATCTTTCATAATATTTTATGAATATGCTTATGCTAGTGAGATAAGTATATGAATATTATGATAAATATTTTGGAAAGAGATTTAAATAAATGAAAGATTTATTTTGAGGCTTAGTGGTTGTTATGGGTAATTAAATCTTTGAATTATAATTGTTTGTTTATTTAATAGTTAAAATCGACTATCAAATCATGAGCAGTTTTGACTTAGGAAGTAAATAATAGCTTCGCGTGTTCATACGGTTTGAGTTCCCTCGAGAGAACTCATTTGGTGAAACGTGTCTAGCCTTAAGGGATATATTAGAGATTCCTTTAGGACTCTAGTATAGTCCGCTTACTTCCAAAATAATGGGGAATGAGTCAATTGAAAATTGTCGGTTGTTGGTTCCGAGAGACCCAAATCGGATATGTTATCCGAAACCACTTTAAACCAATATAAGTGTTTGAATGGAAGACATCTTGAAGGTGATTGAAGATGGTACTCTTTTGAGTGTAAGGGCTACTTGCTACTAACCCTGAGGGTGATTCCAAAATGGATGTAGTATAGGTAGTGCCTTCGGTATCGTTCAAACCTAGAATGAACTTGTATGGATGAATGCCGACATTGTATTTCTGCCTGGAGGGCGGTGTTAGCATTTCAAGTGGGAATTTCTATTGGAAGGTAAATCGTTATTTCACAAGCCTTACACCCCAAAAGTGGCTAAAATAGGGTAGACACAGCAGGCCTATGTGGGTCGCTCCCATTAGGGTACGATCACCGCCTTATCTAGAGCTGATATCTATATGTATGCTTTGGGGCCTATTTTTGGTTATTAATCACAACCTATGGGTGATCATATTCGGTACTATCCAGTCAGGGGTAGGCCAATCCTGTGTTGGTAGGGTTGCAAAGGTAACTGCGACCCACAGTACATTTTATCTAGAGGTGTACTGTTTTTCGGAAGGTAGTCCCTTACCATGCCATTTGTTGGAATCCATTCTCCAATAAGCACCTTCGGTTTTTGATTATATACCTATTATTATTGTGATGTACACGCATCACAGCTATTTGATTATTGATATTTTAAACCCGTAGACATTATTATAATATCACTAGATTTTATAATAATAATAGTTTGGTTATCATAAGGTAAAAACTCGTCTATGTTTATGTGCGATGTGGTCTTACGAGATACCATTTATTTTAAAAAGGATTTCAAATATATAAATCAATATGATTTGATTGAGTTTCTCACACTGTTTTACCCGACCAATCCATGTGTTATTTTCTTATAATGCTCGGGTCAGCCTGAGCATATTTTCCAGATTTAGCTGGATGCTTTTGAGCTTTCAGGCGACGAGCTGGATTTTACAAGATGTGTTCATGTATGTTATATTTTTCCGCTATTTTGCTGTTCTTGATTTCTCCCTGTATTTATCAGCAATTGTAAGGACAAGCTATTATAACTTTCCAGGCTGATAATAGGTTATTGTACTCTGATGCTGTGTATATAATAAAGTGGATTTCACTTTGTAAAGATTTGTGTATATTATATATTTCTCGTCATGATGTGAGATTCTGATTTGTCTTTTCTTTCTTTAACCCAAAATGACCTGTCTTTCAGATACTTAAATTATCAGCACATGAATATGGAGGATATATTATGTATCGCCTTTAGGAACAAGAAAGGCAGAACGTTACAACATGGTATTAGAGATTAGTTTAAGCAAACACCTAGGCCTTGGTGAGGGTAAACTCATTATAGATAGGGCTAGTAATGCCCTAGAATGAGTAACTCATTAGAGATGGGATTAGTAATATCCTAAAAATGAGTTTGAGTGTGTGTGTATATATATAAGCGCGTATGTGTTAATGTATAAAAATGTTATATATTGTGTTGTTTGATTTGTTAAGTTTGAATTTTGGATTCTGGTCAATATGAGTAGCTAACGTTATTGATAGGGATCTCAAAAACACTTAAACAAGGCCAATTGACACAATATTTTTTTAAAAGTGGTAAATGAAATAATTTTACATAGGAATATACTTTATGTATAAAGGAATAATTTTCAAAAATTTATGTAGATATCTATGATGTGTTGTTGTTTAGTGTTGACAATATTTAATTATTATCATATAGGGTTTTTCTAGTCATGCTCTTCCAGTTTTGGACATTAGCTATTGTTTGTTGATTTTCCTTTTTCCATCATAGGTTAGATAGATAGAAATTGTGGGAACATTGAAATGAACACCTTATGAATTAAGTTTCACAGTTTGACTATAAGGCGTTTGATGATATGTTGGGTTAAAATTAGATTTTAATATAAGGCGTTTATTAAAAAGAAATATTTCAGATGATTTTATAAAAGGTTAAATTTATAAATCAGGATTATAAAATATATTTTGAAAATAAGATGGATTTTCAGAGAGTTTAAATCCCGGTGGCTTTGATAAAGTTTTCAAATGATTCTTGGAAAAGTAAAAGTAATTTTACTTAAAAATATTTTAAAGTATTAATATTTTATAAAGGAAGTTGAGAGTAAGAATTTTTTTTTGGATAGTTCAGGGAATGAGTCTCGATCTATTTTGTGATATCTGAATAATCTTCTAAGTGACAATCAGATGTTTGCTTAGGTGGATGTGTTAGTGCACTCATTAAATTATTCTCTTCGTCGTTGTATAATCGAAACAAGTTTGAAACTGAATGAATCCAAAGCAAGTGGATGATAAATATTTTGTTAAAATTATTTATCTGGAAATATATATATAGTATTGTTTCAAAAAGGTATTTGAAAATTAGAAGTATTTTTATAATTAACTAGTTCGAGTGTCTCGAAAGTGAATAAAAATAGGCATAAGATGTGTTCAGATGGTAGACACTTCTCTTGAGTATTACTCTTCTTGGTAAAGGGATATATGATACTATTCAATAGTGCCCAGTTCCTTAACATCATTTTGGAGTTACTCGGGCTATATGTATATTTTCTATGGGTTAAAAAGAAAACATCATTTCAAAAGATTTTTGAAATAAAAACCGAGTATTTAGCTCTTAAATTTTCAAAATAATAAGGAATTCTGATTAAAGAGTGGGCTAATAAATGAAGTTTTTAGATATAATGATTTAATAAGCAGTGTCTTTAGGGTTTTAACTCCTAGGTGGTTAAGAATTGTTTGATGTTATTGGGCCGGCTAATAAACATTTTTACCTTAAAGATGTCTAAGAAAAAGTAGACTCTAGGATGGATTTTGATAACAACATCATACTCTTCTTAGCTACTTACCGGACCAAATAGGTTAAGAAGTTGTATTGATCGACTCAGTTTTAAGAGCTAAATTATTTTGGACCTACATCTGAATAAATAAAAGTGAATAGAATTAAAAATAAGATGTTTTGTATATACTCTTAGGATGTAGGAGAGTATTATACAAGTCAATAAATTAAAATGATTTTATGAAAGATTTCATAAGTAAGCTATATCATTTAAAATGTTTAAACCTAAGCTGAAATTTTTGGGAAATGTTTTAATAAATATTTTTAAGGAAGGTTTAAAGTAATTGGGTAGATAAGAACCCTTAGATGAGTACGAAAAATCCTTCCACATTTTCAATTAATCCTTGATCCAAGATTCGAGTACATGACTTCAAGTGTTTCACACCGTTCCGAATAAGGATTTGTCACTAAATTTTTTACTACGAACACTTGGTGAGGGTTCTTAATATGGAACCAAAGTTTTCTATCATAGTATATAACTATATAAGGAGAATGAAGGTTTCTAATTAAGAAGCCTGATCAGAGTCTGCCTTAGGGAGTGAGGTGAGCGATACTAATTTGGAAGTGAAGCTATGTATTTCAGTGAGTGATTAAATCAGATTTTGCATTGGAATGATCAATGTACATCATATAGACTTATGAGTAGCGTTAAGTGTTTTTGGGGTTAGGGTTATGGTAAAAAATTTGGGGCGAAATTCTTTTAAGGAGGGAGAGTGTAACGACCCAGAATTTCACCACTTTGATTTGTAAATATTTTATTAATTTTAATTGGTCAAATAATGGTTTTTATAACTAAAATAAAAATCTTTTAAATAATAAAAAGTGATGGAGAAATAGTTTTACAAATTAGTTTACAAAAATATTGAGTTTGAAGAAAAATCGAGAATGTAACCGAATTAGTTTTTCGAATTTTCGACTTTTCATCGAGTAATAGTTTTTGGAAATGTAATAACACTATTGTGTACATATACATTCATGTATAAATAATTTAGCATATGTTAGTATATATGTATATCTATACTTAAGTTAAATGAGTTTAATTTTCAAGTGTAAAGAAATGAATAAAAAATTCCATAAAACATCACATCAATAAAAGAATTATGCAACGTTAGAAAACATAAGTACACATGAGCATTTAATGCATGTTAGTTCAAGTGGTGAAGAGGGGACAAGAGTTCATGCATATGGTACATGAGGTGGAGGAAGCATGATGAGATGGCATTCAAGAAGTGGAGGGTAGTGCACTTAAGAGTGCTTTGGTAATTTACTAATTGCATTTTATATCAAACCAATTTTCTAATTTTCCTTCTCATTTCTTACTTCAGCCTTTCTCATTTCAAAAAGTTTGTTTCTCCTTCCCAAACTTTCAAAAAAACACATTAATGGCTTCCATTGCTTTAAAATATAAAACTATGTCTTTTCCATTTCTAAAACTCTTTAAAAACATTGTTTAAACATTCTCGTTCAACTTCTACACCTTCCTCCTTCAAAAGCAAGTCCAAAACCTCCTCTTCAACCCAAGGCCGGGCATTGGTCATCATGGCCGAAAGCACCTTGACTTTAAGGCCTCCAAAACTTCATTTTTCCAAATTAAAAACAAGGATCTAGATCATGCTCAAAAGTTAGTGAAAGTTCGGAATATTTTGGTTAGCTTTTGGTGAGAAAGCTTGTTTTTTCCTTAAATTTAAATGTTGGTAAAAATTATTGCTATCTTGGTTTTGAAAATATATTGGCTGTTGGATAAATTGATGTTGATTTGTATGTGCATATGTATGCTTAGATGTGATGTTGTTCCAACTTGGGAATAAAAAGTTAAATGTTATTAGTGCAAGTTAGGGCCTTGCTTATATCATGATATTATGTTCCATATATATATATATGTACATGTATATGTATATGTATATATATGTATGTATGTATGTATATGTATGTGTGTTTGTAAACATACATACAATGTTGTAGGCTATGGAAGATTTAGCACTTGATTTGTGCTTTAATACGACATTTAAATCCCTTACTTTCTAACTTGTTTGCTTATGGATTTTTCGAGACGAATGTAACGACCTGTAATTTTTGAGTCTAGAAATTGAATATTTAATTTATTTAAATATTCGAATTTGATTTTAAAATATAATGAAATCTATGTTTCAAATAATCGTCTAATTTCTGATGACGTATTTTTGATTTAATTTATAGAAATTTTCCATAATTTTTAAATTGGAAAATAATTGAATTTTCGTTTGACGTATTTTACGCCAAACATCGATACTTTTGAACTTTAGTTGAATTTGATAATCGGTGTATTTTATTGTTGTTTTGAGACCACGTTACAATGTTGTACGCGATTGTATTTTATTTCCTGTCGTTCACGGCTCGTATACGGATGCAATATTGTGTAGTGGGGTACCTAAGTCTATTTTTCTTTAAACCTTTTAAAACACGTTAGTGTGTTCAAGTACATAGGGAGACTTCTTTTCAAATCTCTTCCATTTGATCTTGCATGTCCTTTGCCAAACCTTTTGGCGGCTTGTCTGGTGACTTGTTATGTACCTCAACCAACATCTTTGTTGGCTTAAATTAAATGCTTGTCCTTGTTTGTCCTGCCTTAAAGCATACATGTTTATATATGGAAGCTCAGACAATATGGCGTATATATTCAAAGCACAACAGCTCCCTTTCCCTTCATTTTTTTCTCTCTTTGTTGTTCTTCATTTTTTTATTTCAAACCAATGTGGTAGTATGCCTTAAAATAAAAAAAATAAAAAAAACTCAAAACTATCTCTCATCTAAACTATGAAACAAGCTCGGTTGAGTTTTCTTGGCATGGTCTTCAATTTGATATGAGTGTGGAGGGTTCATGCTTTGTTTGGAGTAGGAGCAACAGCCATGGCCTAAGCAGGATAGGCTAAGGTTGGGTTTTGTTAGGTTTGGGAAGGGAGAGATGAAAATTTAAGCTTGGTTCTAGAATCATGACGTCGAGGAGCAGTTGGAGGCTGAGTTTGAGGAGGAGCAGTGGAGGGATGCAAAACACGTTGGTAGAGGACAATGGGTTTGGGTGTCAAGTCAGAATTCGATCAGCGATGCAAGGCATGATGTTGATAAGTGGAACGTGGTGAGAAGGCAAAGGGTGGTTCGTTAGTGGAGTCGACTTGCCGGACGGTGGTCTGATGCAATGAGGGAGTTATGCGTGCATGCCTTTGGTGTTTTGTGATATCGCGTGCAAATTTTGTGGAGGGAAGAAGAAGAACTGTGCGTGAGCGGGTTTGGGTTCGCAACATTTTTGGGCTTGGGCCTGGGAATATAGGTGAGAAACTATTTTTTTATGTTAATTTATTTTAAAACCATATGTTAATCTTTAAAATTGAATAACTTGCTCATATGTGATTCATTTGAGCCACGGATTTTTACGTTGCATTCGTATGGATAAGTACTACATTGTAGTGTAACTTACTGAAAGTTTTGGCTAAGTATGAAATGATGATTTATCAAAACGGATGGGATTTAAATTACATTATTTAAATTAATAACATCGTTTAAATTTATATAAGTAAATAGTGATGTTTATTTGGCCAAATAAATTACTGTTGAATTAAATTAAATTGAATGTGGTAAATTGGACATTTGTTTAGTGACATAAACACCGTTCTGCTAGTTAAAATAATTGGACCCCGCTTAGCAGAATAAATCACCGTTCTGCTATAAGTAATTTGATAAGTTAAATTCGAACATTTATATAGCAGAAATAAATCTCATTCTGCTATTACCTTAGTGTGGACACTAAATTGCATTCCAATTGACTAGTATTGGATAAGCGTTGTATTAACAAATAATTATTAACGGTGAGTTTAATTTACATATGTGATGTTATGTAAATACTGGGATTAAGACTTGGATAATTTAATGGAATTGATAGGGACTTGATTAAGTACTATTGGAGTTGCTAAGCCTCTTTCCAAATTTGGAAGTGATTTTTGGAATTAAAGTTGTTTTAAAGATAATTATTATTTATTAATAACGTTTTAAAGATAATTAATAATTATTTATTAATTAGTTAAAGTTAATTATTTTATGATTCTTTAAAGTTATTTAATAGTATTTAACTATTGTTTCGAATTTATTTCATTATTTAAAATGTTTAAAATTACATTTTAATTATTTATTTAAATTTATTTTATGATAAAATGGATTTAAAAGTTAATTACTATTTAAAAGTTAACTAGTATGATAATAATATCATTCAATGATCATTATTTATATATTAATATTATTTTAAAAATAATATATTACATTTATATTATTTGAAGATAATTAACTATTCTATGATTTAAAGATATTTAAAGTTATATTCTTATACTATTAATGGTTTTATTCAACTAAATAATATTTTTGTTCTAAAAGAATTGTTTTTAAACGAAATGGTTTAAAAAGAGAAGTTTTACAAAAGGTTTGAGAGTTATGAAAGAATATTTTCCTAAATTAAACTTGAGAATTTATAAAGAAGCTTTATAAATATATTTTGAGATATTCATGAAATAAAGAGATTTTGGAAAGTAATGGTAGATGTTCGTAGAGTAATTCGAGGGCAGAGACTGCCTACAGTTTGTTATGGATTCGATGGGATAGCGACGTAACCATTGGGCAAACTGCGATCTATGATTGATTTCATGGCACAATTCGAGAGGCAAAGATTTCCTGCTGTTGACGTTGGTTTCACTGGGATCGAGACGTAACCATTGAGCTGTGATCCATCATCGATACCGAATGGTACTTCCAATATCTATTTTCAAATGTCTTCAAGAATTTTTGAAAGAATGATTTGTGAATATACTTAACCCCGTGAGATAAGTATATGAATATTTTTGATAAAGAGATTCAAATTAATGGAAATTAAATAAATGAGGCTTAGTGATTTCCGAGGAAATGTCTATGCTTGGATGTTAGTTTATTTGATAGTTAAATAACCGACTATCAAATCAAGGCCCAAATATTTAATCCTTCTTAATTTTGGTGGTATGGAAGCAATTCCTTACTTAACATCGAAGGGTTTTACTCTGGAAATATCTAGTGGAACCACGGGAATTATATGGTACAGTTACCATCGGTGGTGGTATAATGTACGTATAAACTCGTTGTTCTTCTAGGGCGAATGATAAGGAGATCCATTCACTTAAACGATTAGGGGATGATCCCCGCTCTTATGTATTGTCTGATTATTTCCTAAAGAACCGGTATTGAGCATTTCGGAAAATTGACGATTGGTTTGTGGAGCGCCCAAGAAGTAGAAGAGTGTACTCGAAAGAGATGACTCGAAACTGTGACCACTCCAAAACCATATACGGTTCTATGGAGGAGTTTCATGATATATTGAGATGTTGGAATGCATATGTGGTTCCGTGACCCGTTGGGGTGCGGGAATCCATGTGTGATTCCAAGATCTACATTGAGATGTGGGAATCCATACGTGATTCCAAGACCCATGGGGTATGGGAATCCATGTGGGATTTCATGATCTATTTGGTGCGGTGCGTAAGCTGGAACTCCGGAAGTAGCCTCATCAGTGGAAGTGACTAAAACCAGAGATAGGAGACATGGCCAGTAGGGTTGGCAAACCCATAGGGTGTAGTCGACTCCCTTTTCTAGCAAATATCTATCAGTTTTGGCATGCCGGGAGCGATGCACTCGGTCTTAGCAAGACCGGTTATGTTTTTCCTATAGTACCTCAGCTAGACTGGTAGATGCTTCGTAAGGATAATTCTGATCCTTGTGTATGAGGACCGTTCTCGAAGTACTGAGGGCACCTTCGTGGAATCCTACACAATTAGCGAACGCGCCTTAGCGGTTTTTGATTTTATATCTATTATTGTTGTGATGTACACTGCATGAGCATCACAGCTACTTGATTATTATTATTTTCACCCTTAGACATTATTACAATATCACTGGATTTTCTAATATAAATGTTTTGGTTATCGTAAGGTAAAAACCCTTCCGTGTTTATGTGCACTGTAGTCTTACGAGATACCCTTGATTTTCAAAAGAGTTTTTAAGGTAAATTTAGTTGTTTTGAGTTTCTCCCACTAGACCCATGTCTGACCCGGAGTTTTATTTTTATTTCCCTAAAACTCTTAGGTGCCCAAATTTGTACGGGCAGCCAAGGAATTCAGGTTTTTCTATGGATGCATTTTGGAGGAGCTTGGAGAAGGAGGCTTCATCGATAGGTAGTTATTATCTTGTTTCCAATGTATTATATGTATATTGTATCTGATAGTAGGGACATATTATTAGAACTGTCCAAGATAGCAATTGTATTATTACGACTCTGATGTATCATTTTTGAAATGACTTTGTAAAGTATTTTGTTGATTAATATATGTTATTCCATTGTGTTGTGAGATTCTTTGATTATTTTATTTCTTCTATCTTCTGTATCCTTTCTTCACCCTAACTATCCACCTTTTCGTTCAATTTGAGTTGGACATATGTGGTTTATTGTCAGCTTGAATTGTACGGAAAAGTGGGTCGTTACAAAAAATTATAAAGTTTTTAACTTTATTTTGTTCCCAAATACTTTATCAAAGTTATAAAATAAGTTAACACAAAAATAAAGTTTTTGAAGGTTTCTGGAATATAAAACAAGTTTGAAATTACAGGTCATATAGCGATAGCCGCTAAGGATGTAGTTTATGAAAACGAACTTTTTTGAAATTAAAAATTATTTTCACTTAAGTATCTTTATAACAACCCTATTGTTAATTATATAATTAATTAAGTTTAAGTATGGATAATTAATTCTAATTAGTGATTTGTGAAATTTAATTATGAAATTAAATCTTGCTTCTAAGAATGATTGATTTAATTTAACTAAGAAACGAGTTTCATTTCTTAATGAGAATTTGAAATTTTTAATTTAGAAATAAAATTAAGCCAATTATTTAAATTTTGTCTTTGAGTAAATTATTTAGAATTGATATTTTGTTGAATTGAGATTTTGGAAATATTAATCCATCTGTATTAAAATGATATTAACGGTTTATTGGTAATTGTAAAATTGTTGAAAAATCATAAATATAATTTACATAATATTGGTTAGAGTAAATTAGTGATTTAATAAGTGATTAATGTTTGATTTTAATTATTTTGGGCCTTAGTAATAATTCTAGCCCATTAGTACAACCATAAACTTAACTCTCTAACCTAGTTACTTTACCTATTCCCTAAAATCAACTACGGAATGATTTTTCCATCGTTCTTTCTCCTTGAGTTAAAATTCAAAAATGGAAAAAGGGGAAACGTAAACCCTATGTAAAAAAGGCGAACAGAATTTCTCGTGGAGGCTAGTCGAAGCTTGCATGGCCGGAGGTGTGGAACTCAGGTGAAGTTGTGGATGCTTAGGGCTGCGGACGTTGGTGGTGGTCACGTCCAGCGGATGGCATGCAAAATTAGGGAGTTGGGTGATGGTTTCGACAATTTAATCTCACACAACCTCTCTCTATGTGTGTGTGTCTATATATATATATTTGTTTACCAAGTTGATTCATAATAATGGTCTGAATGGATAGATTGTTGGTTAAAACTCTAGTTGCTGCTTCATTGAAAATCTGAGTTTTAGTAAAATTGAAACATTTGATAATAGTCTAGATCTTGTAATAGTTAAACTATTAAATTGCTGTGTATATTTTCTATGCTTGCATGCTTGGTAATAAATAGTTGTGTATTAATGATGACAAAGAGTCACTAGCAGTACGACGGAGTGTCGCTGGTCTTCGACGAAGTGATTGGAAGGGTTCCTGGAGCCGAGAATGTTCCAGGAAACGTCGTCACTCGTGAACCGGTAGTGACCCACTGGTCCACCGGTGGATGAATTTCTGGAACAAGCTTAAGCTCCAGGAAGTCATGGCATTGTTGTTGTTTTCTATGGCTGAGTACTCTTCTTTCTGTGGCTGATGTTCTAGTTAATATGTGGCAATCATTCATGCACTGATTACTGCTTCCTAAGTTTAAACAAGCTTTATAAATGGATATTTAGAGAATTGTTTTGTGAACCTAAATAATCTATTATTTGTACACAGTAGCCTATATATATTGGGATATACTTATAGGCTACACTTAGTCTTCTATTTAAATTCATGGATACTTAAGGAGCTCAGTTATAAGGCTTTTATGTAAAATTATATATATATATATATATAAGATGTATATTTAGTCAAACTCGGTATTGTTCGAAATTTTGTATGAAAAAAGATATATATACACACACATACATATGTTTTCAAAATTTTTACATGCTTTAGTATTGGGTCAGGTTGCGAAATTATATGCATAGTAATATATGTATAAGTTGTTTTGACTTAGTATATGTCCCACTTTTCTTCAATTCCTAAAGGACGCGTTGTCCATATATTTTATATAATATATACCTTACTTTACTATTTATTTTATATGCTTATGTATGTAATAATGACCTGACACCTTTTTGCTTTTGGAAAAGCAGCCTTGTCCTTGCATGTTCATACATTAGAACTTGCCTTATAACTCTTTTGGTTCGGGTCACTTTGTTATATTAAGTTTCTAAACTTGTTTTGGCAACAAATAAACTTAAGTTCATATTTTCTTATAAGCTTATTATAAAAATATATGTATATAGATACACCTGGTTACTTAGTAAATTTTGAACCGGTATCTTAGTTAATAATGGTAAAATGTATTATATATTAGTTAATAAATAATAGAAAGTGTTTTATGAGTTTTAGATTACAAATTTTGGAAAGTACAAACTTAAGCTATTCTAAACTAGTGTATAAATACCAATTTGGGATTTTTGAATAATAGTAATAAATCTTGGTTTTATAAAATAAGTATTTTTGGAACAAATTGAGTTAATGAAACATTTTAATAAGTGAATAAAATAAATGTTTTGAGAGCCTTAGTTCTATAATATAGGGAGTGCTAATAATCGACTTAGTGTTATCGATTAGTTTAAATGCTTTCGAATATGGCTTTGTTGAATATGGCATAACTCGTTGAATTGAATGTTTAGGTGGAATTTACTAACTCATTTGCGAATACTTAAATTTCACTAAGTAGTATGAGATGCTTTGGATAAGTCATTGTGATTGCTTTAGGAACGTATTTAACACTAAAGAGTTGTGTTCTCTTCGAGTGTGCGACAAGTGGTTGCTATATCCTTAAGAGAATGTAGTTTAGGTTTTTCAATGGTATCCATAATAAGTGATATCTACTAGCTTTTAGTAAATACGTGATTTCACCATACGGAATGGGATGTATTGGTTAAGTTCTAGTGATTACTGAAGGTGATATTATTTGGCACTTTAGAATTTACTCTCTTTTGGTGTGCGGCAAGTGGCTACTAGATCCTTAAGAAGTTACTCCTGGATTTCTTTTCAAGTGTAATAGTCTAAAATAAATCTAAAAGATTCGGTCATGGTTGCTATCCTTGCGATTGTCTATTGATCCTGTGATTCTCATCTTGTGTACAATCCTCGGTATCAGATCTATTATGTGATACCAAATTGTTTGTTTGTTTGCTACGGTTCTATGTACGATCATATGATCGTTTTGAGTAAGATCTCTTGGATTCTGGTTATTTTGATTCTATGACTATTCTTTGTTCTTGAAATAAATATATATTCTTGGATCTTGTGTTCATGAAATAAATATATCTTCTTGTGTCTTGTGTTAGTGAAATAAATATATATTCTTGTGTCTTGTGTACATGAAATAAATATATATTCTTGTGTCTTGTGTTCGTGAAATAAATATATATTCTTGTTTCTTGTGATGGTTGCTAAGTTAAGTTAATTCTGTTATTCTATGTTAGTGACAAGTTTGTGTTTGTGACTTAAATTTATAACCTTGTTCTGAGTTAAATTAATTTCCTGACCCGTTATATCTTGGACATCTATATTTACTTATATGTTGTTTATTCTTGTGTTATATTTTATTCTCACCCTATTTGATATTTAGAGATAGTTTGACCCGAGTGTTATTTTGCTCGGTCAGACCGAGACTTTCAGTTTACAGGACGAGTAGACTTATGGATGGTTGGGCTAGTAGAAGTTGGACCTTTGATATTTAGTTATATCACTTAGGAATTCTGTTTGAAATTGAGATGAATAATTAAGATTAGAAAACCATAACTTGTATATTAATTGTGTAGTATTTCATTTTGTAAACTCAAAATTTGTATATGTATAAGTTGAGAGTTTTTCCGCTGTGATCTGTGACTATTATTTATATTATATATTATTTTGATTCTGAGAAATTGGTGTGCCTATTACTTTGTATTAATATTGTACACATTAAATTCAATTCAGATATTAAGTGAAAATGTATAAATGATGTGTCAGTGTTAGTGTAAAGATATATTTACATTCGATCGCACTTAACAAGCCGTATTCTTCGGATTAGCAGATGACATTACTTGTAATGTTCTTTGCTAATCTGGGTATCGCGGCATGGTCATTATAGTTTGGTATCAGAGCTGTGCCAAACATTATAGCATATAATATTACGAATCCGAGACCTAGATGACTTAGAGTCCTATCCCATGGGGTGTGTGGTAGATAGTTATATTAATTATCTAATTAGGGATATGAATATAAAATTATTATCGGGATAATCATTTAGGGCATAAATTGATTGAAAAAAATTTAAATTGATAAATTAGAATTTGTGATATTAATTTTTTTTTGGAAAATACGAGTTTAAAAGTTTTAAACGATCTTGGAATCAGAGTTGAGCAGTGGAATTTTAGAAATAGAAGTTTTTCGCTGAAAGCGATTATTTGGTTTTGGTTGATTGGTTATTAGGTGTTGATTGCTTGGTTGTTTTTTCATTGGGATGCATGGATGCTAGTGATAATAACATAAATACAACTAAGGAAAATTTGTGATTATTTATTGTGTTGATTTTTCCAGAGATTATTTAAGGATTCTGATCGATATGTGGGACCCCATATTATCGATAGGGGTTCCTAAACATCTAATGAGACATTTTGACCAGAGAAATAATTAATTTGGGAAATTTGAAAAATTATTTGAGTTTAAATAGTTAAAAATACTATTTTAGCCATTGAATAAATTGTGAGAAGTGGAGTGCATGGCGAGGCAACATTGATATTCTAGGTAATCAACTTTGTAGCCAAGTGATGAAATGAATCACTAAGATTTCATGGCATAATGTTATTTTATATAATGAGATAAGTTAAGAAAATTGTTTTACATTAATCTATTATATTAAAAATGAAATGGAAGTTACTTGGAATTTTATGGAAAGTGAATATTTAAAAATCTACTTCCATTTTTGTGTTTAACTTTTAAGTTCTTTGGTATGAATAAGAATGAATTATTATACATAAATCTTAATTAATAAGAGGGTAAAAATTAAGAAGAAAAATATATGTATTTTGGATAAAAAAATATTTTGGAAAGTAATATTAACTGGAGTTTTGAAAATCATATTAAGTAAATGATCTGTAACTTAAGATCATTATTTGAGAAGATAAAATGCTTTTTAAGGAGCTATTTTAGGAAATAAATTTAAAAAGGGAGTTTATCTACTAGTATAATTGTGTTTAAATATTTGGTAATCAAGAAAATGATAATGGGAACTAAAAGAGTGCATTATATATGTACTATATGGGATAATTTGGATGTTTATTCTTTGGAAAGATGTAAAATTTTGGAAAGGTCATATGGAAATTCAATTTTTCGAATTTCTTTCGTTAAGGAAATTACGCGACACGATTTCTTTAAGAAGGGAAGTCTATAACAACCCTATTGTTAATTATCTAATTAATTAAGTTTAAGTATGGACAATTAATTCTAATTGGTGATTTGTGAAATTTAATTGTGAAATTAAATCAGGTTTCTAAGAATAATTAATTTTATTTAATTAAAAAATGAGTTTCATTTCTTAATGAGAATTTCAAAATTTTAAATTTTAAATAGAATTAAGCCAGTTATGTAAATTTGGTCTTTCAATAAATTATTAAGAATTGAGATTTTGGAAATATTAATCCAACTTTATTAAAATGATATTAATAATTTGTTGGTAATTGTTAGATTGTTGAGAAATCATATTTATAATTTATAAAATATTGGTATTGTAAATTAGTGATAAATATTTGATTTTAATTGTTTTGGGCCTTAGTAATAATTCTAGCTCGTTAGTACAACCATAAACTTAACTCCCTAACCCAGTTACTTTACCTATTCCCTAAAATCAACTATAGAATGATTTTTTCCGTCGTTCTTTCTCCTTGAGTTAAAATTCAAAAATGGAAAAAGGGAAAACGTAAGGTGAACGGAATCTCATGGAGGCTAGTCGAAGCTTGCATGGTTGGAGGTGTGGGAATCAGGTGAAGTCGTATATGCTTAGTGTTGAGGACGCTGGTGGTGGTCGTGTCCAAAGGATGGCGTGCTAAGCTAAGGAGTTGGGTGATGGTTTCGGTGAGTTAATCTCACACAACCTCTCTCTAAATATATATATATATATATATATTTTTGTTTACCAAGTTAGTTCATATTATAATGGTCTGAATGGATAGGTTGTTGGTTAAAACTCTAGCTGCTGCTTCATTGAAAATCTGAGTTTTAGTGAAATTGAAACATTAGATAATAGTCTAGATCTTGTAATCTTTAAACTAATAAATTGCTGTGTATATTTTCTATGCTTGCATGCTTGATAATAAATAGTTTTGTGTATTAATGATGATAAAGTGTCACTAGCAGTTCGATGGAGTGTTGCATGTCTCCGACAAGTGATTGGAAGGGTTCTTGGAGCCGAGAATGCTCCAGGAAATGCCATCACCGGTGAACCGGTAGTGACCCACTGGTCCACCGGTGGACGAATTTCTGGAACAAGCTTGAGCTCCAGGAAGTCAGTGCATTGTTGTTGTTTTCTATGGCTGAGTACTATTCTTTCTATGGCTGATGTTCCAGTTAATACGTGGCAATGCATTCATGTACTGATTACTGCTACCTATGTTTAAACATGCTTTATAAATGGATATTTAGAGAATTGTTTTGTAAACCTAAATAATCTATTGTTTGTACACGGTACCCTATATATATTAGCATATACTTATAGGTTACACTTAGTCTTCTATTTAAATTCATGGATACTTAAGGAGCTAACTTATAAACTTTGTAAACCAGGCTTTATGAAAAATTATATATATAATATATATAAGAAGTATATTTAGTCAAACTCAGTATTGTTCGAAATTTTGTAAGAAAATACACACACACATAGATATATATATATATATATACATATACATATATATTCAAAAAATTTACATGCTTTAGTATTGTGTCAGGTTTTGAAATTCTATGCATAGTAATATATGTATAAATTATTTTAACTTAGTACATGTCCCACGTTTCTTCAATTCCTAAAGGACGTGTTGTCCATATATTTTATATAATATATAGCTTGCTTTACAATTCATTATATATGCTTATGTATGTAATAATGACTTGACACCTTTTTGCTTTTGGAAAAGTAGCCTTGTCCTTGCATATTCATACATTAAAACTTGCCTTATAAACTTTTTTGGTTCAAGTCACTTGGTTATATTCAGTTTCTCAACTTGATTTGGCAACAAATTAACTTTAGTTCTTATTTTCTTATAAGCTTATTACAAAAATATATGTATATAGATACACTTGGTTAGTAATTACATTTTGAACTAGTATCTTAGTTAATAATGGGAAAAATGTATTATATATTAGTTAGTAAGTAATAGAAAGTGTTTTATGAGTTTTAGATTACAAAATTTGGAAAGTACAAACTTAAGTTATTTTAAACTAGTGTATAAATACCAACTTGGGATTTTTGAATAATAGTAATAAATCTTGGTTTTATAAAATAAGTATTTTTGGAATAAATTGGATTAATGAAACATTTTAAAAAGTGATTAAATAAAATAAATGTTTTGAGAGCCTTAGTTCTATAATATGGGGAGTGCTAATGATGGACTTAGTGTTATCGATTGGTTTAAATGCTTTCAAATAAGACTTCATCAAATATGACATAACTCATTGAATAGAATGTTTGAGTGGAATTTGCTAACTCATCAGCAAATACTTGAATTTCACCGGGTAGTATGGGATGCTTTGGTTAAGTCCTTGTGATCGCTTTAGGAATGTATTTAACACTTTAGAGTTGTATTCTCTTCGGGTGTGCGACAAGTGGTTACTAGATCCTTAAGAGAATGTAGTTCAGGTTTTCTTATGGTATCCATAATAAGTGATATCCACTATCTTTTAGTAAATACTTGGATTTCACCATACGGTATGTGACGTATTGGTTAAGTTCTAGTGATTACTGAAGGTGATAATATTTGGCACTTTAGAGTTTACTCTCTTTTGGTTGGTGGCAAGTGGCTGCTAGATCCTTAAGAAGTTACTCCTGGATTTCTTTTCAAGTGTAATAATCTAAAATAAATCTGAAAATTCGGTCATGGCTGCTATCTTTAAGATCATCTTGTGATCCTATGATTCTTGTTCTGTGTACGATCCTTGAATCGGTTCGTGTGATACCAAATTTGTAATGACCTAGAATTTCAATCATTTGAATTTAGAGTATATATTTGATTTGAAATATTGAAAAGTAATTCTATATGTTAGATAACTTGAATTTCAAATATAGCGATTTATTTGATAATTAAATTATTGGATTTAATATTGAAATTGTTTAAATAATTAAACCATGAATTTAATGTGAATAAAATTGATATCAAAAGTTGATTTAAATTCTATTTAAATAAGAATGAAGATAGTAAACTTTTAAATTGAAATTAAAAGTGATTAAACTGATTTTTTGAAAATTACTCATTTTAGTTAACGTGTAAAAATAGCTTTTTGGGGGCATTGTCTCGGATTTCGATGAAACCAGTTTCATTGGATCTGTAATAGTGAATTATTATATGCCTCGTGGCGATCGGGTGTATCGTTTGGTTGTGCGAGTTCGCAACGCATAGAAATTAATTTAAGGAATTTAAATTAATATAATTTGATTTTAAAGAGCTATCTTCTGTATATGATGTGATTGGCTTCCGATATATATTCCGTTGTGTTCAAAATAGGGGTATAAAATATAGAACGCCAGGTAGCACGCTTCGTTTGGAGTTCGAAATTTTCACGGATGAATAGTCCCACAAAAAATTTCTATAAAAGGTCATCCATTTCTTTCATTTGCAACAAAACCCTAAACCTAATTTTCAGCCGCTATTAACAAGAGCTCGATCCAACGGCCCATGTTTCTCGACATAATCGAAGCAAAATTAGGCTAAACATCCAACATGAAAGTTAGAGAGCTCGGTTGGGGTGTCAATCTATGGTCGTGGATCAACGAACGGACGACAACGGTGGTGGCTGGAGGCCCGCGTCCACGTTTTGGGTTTTTCTGCACGATCGCATGCGTGGTAGGTTGTGGCGGCAAGGTGGCGTAGGTCGGCAGCACATGCGAAGGTCGGCGGTGGCGTTCGTGAGGGTTGCACGATCATCGATTAACAAAGAAGGAAATGTTCGGCCTGATGATATGAGTGAATGAAGGGGGAAGAGAAGAGGGAAAAGAAAGTTAAGTTTTAAATTTATTTAATTAAGTTAATTATTAAATTTAATTATCTCGAATGTTAAATAATTCATAACTTGTTCATATGAGATCGGTTTTGAGCGTGACAAGTCAAGTTGCGATCGTATTGACGAATTCTACACTAGGAGTTGGATTGGATGGATTCGGAGCTACTGTGAATTTTGGTTAAAAATGAACGTCTGTTCAATTTAATTCAAAACAGAATATTTTGGAAACAACTCAAATCAAAGTGAGTTAATCTCACCTTTTTGGTTAATCAAAAAATATTATATAGTCAATATAATTACTTATTGAAAATGTGAATATTGTACCGTTGATTGTTATTGACTGTTTGGATGATTTAATATATTTTATATTGTTGGTTTGGATATATTCCCACCCATGGAGCGGATGAGACCCTATTATGTTCCCGTATAAGAGCGGATGTCTCTCTGTATACGAATCCCGCCTCAAAGCGGTTGATTTATATTTTTAGGATTATATACTTCATGTGATGCATGGGGACAGGTTGGAGGGATCCAACATGATTCCTCACATTTTTGATTTTGTTTTCATATAATTTGATATATGATATGTTGGATGCTATAATTGATGATACAGACACAATTTTGATTATTTAGTGCTTTAGTAGCACTAGGCCTTATATTTTGGTATTTTAAAATACCATAAAAATAGTGATTTTGATTTTAAAGGGGATTTAAAAGTGATTTTGAAATTATATATGTTCTAATAATTGTCCCTGAACTTTTTTAAAATAAAAGAGTATGATTTTTTAAATATTATAATTAATAGTTTTATAAGATATTTTAAATAGAGTTTTTGAAATGTGAATAAAGATTTTTAAAATCTTGGAAAATAAGTCGGTCTTTTATAATAAAGGGATATGGTTTTAAAAATAAAATAGAAATATTTTGATATAAATATTTATTAACCATTTTATATAAAATGATATATATATATATATATAGTACATATATGATAATTTATTTATAAAGGTGAAATTTATAAATATGATAATTTACAAAAGAGATATTTTACAAAGAAAGTGAAGATTTGTAAAATCGTATTTTCATTAGTAAAAGTACGGATTTATATACAATGTTTATAAATAAATGGAAACTATTATCATAGGATAGATTGGAAAAAATAATAAATCAAACGGTGGATTTATTATAAGATTGAGAATGATATTTTAGAAAATAGTTTATTCTATTTTGGATATTGAGGGTGAGGGTAAATTGGGATTGTTGAATGATATTTTATAAATTGAAAGAAATTTATACCTATGGGACCAATGCTAAAAACGGTTGAAATTATGCTTTGAAGGGGACTTTATGAATAAGTGAGATTTATAAAGGAATGGAGTTATAAATGGGGTTCATAAATAAAGAGATTCTATGAAAGGAAGTTTCATAAATAGAAGAGATTTATAAATATAGCTTTATAAATATGGAAACGATTATGTAGAAAGTTAAGTATGGATTTTTATCAAGCAAATATAATTATGTTTTTAAAAGTTGTTATAAATATTTTAATAATTGAAAGGTTCATTAGAATATTAATATGGTTGGAAAATAAATATAATTATTTATCAATAAGGTTTTGGAAATTAATTATTATTATTTATAATAAATTTTAACATAAATTTTTTTTATTAAGAATGTTTTGAAATTTATCAATTACTATTTTTAAGATGTTTAAAGTTAATACTTTTTTATTTATAATGTTTATTATTATATATAATAGTGTTTAAAGTAAATGATTACTATTTATTTATAAATGTTTTTGAGATTTATAAATAAGGTTTTATAAAAAGATTTAGGCCTATAAGAGAAGTTTTTAAAAAGTTTTGGAGACTTAAAGGAGAATCATTTATAATGTATGAAGAGAGCTTTTCAAATGCTTTTAGATATTTATAAAGGAAAATTATAAATGGGTTTATAGGTTTATAAGAAGAGCCATATAAATAGTTGCATGGATTTATTAAAAGGTTTATAAATGACTTGCGAAATGATATTTATAAATGGTTTTAAAGGTTATAAATGGGTTTATAAATGTTTTTAGATTGGCAAGGGATTTGTAAATGATTTTTTTTTAAATTTTATAGAAAGGAAATCTTTCTTAGTTTTGTGAATATACTTATAGCGTTGACATAAGAAGATGGATATTTTACTAAGTATCAAGAAATAGGGATTGGTGAATATATATATATATATCTTTGTAAAAGGATTTTTATTCGAGTATTTACAAAGTGAATTTAATAATGAAAGATTACTAAAAGAGGCTTAGTGTTGCTTGGTGCTTAACCAAATGTTGTTTTCCCTATTGAACTAAATCCCTGATTGAATGTTTGTTACTCGATAGTTAAATAATCGACTATCGAATTGGACCCAAACGTAACTTTGGAAATATCTAGGAGTAACACGTGAGCTATATGGCATGGTCATCTCCGATTATGATGTACTTTTCATATAAATCTTGTTTCGTTCTCCTAGGACAATGATAAGAAAATCCATCCACTAATGGTTAGGAGGTTATCTCCGCTCTTATTATTGACTGTTTATTTCCTCAAGAACCAGGGTTGAGTTTATCGAGAATTATCGAAAATTGTTTCGAAGAGACCAAGATCAGATATGTTATCCGAAATCCACTTCGATCCAACTTAAGCGTTGTGAAGTGGAGACATCTTGAGGATAATGGAAATTGAAGATGGAGCTCTTAAGTGTTTCGTTCGGTCCCAGAACGAACTTCTATGGATGAAGGCTGGCATTGCATTATTGCCTGGAAGGCAGTGTTAGCATTCCAAGTGGGAAGTTCTATATAAAAGGTAAAATGTAGCCTCAAGCCTTATCAACCGGGAATGACTAAAACGGGGAAGATGTAGTTGGGCTAAGTGGGTCACTCCCTAGTAGGGTATGATCATCCCTATCTAAAGTCGTTATTATCTCTCATTTGTTTGCTTCGGGATCCATTAATGGAGGGGTGATCATATTCGGTACTATCCGGTAAAAGTAGGCCGGTTCTGTGTTGGTAGTGGTCGATAGGTTTGACCTCGGTGTTATTTATCTAGAGATGCACAATGAGGGGTGGTACCTATGAGGGTCTATTTCTTCGACTCTCATAAATCAACACTAATACATCCTTAATATTCACGTGTCGTATATCCAAGTGCCGGAGAAGCGGATTCTCAAGGGTAAGAAAGAAAAATAAGACATAACAGAATCTCACATATGTTATTTCAACATAATCTTTACAGCGAAAATTAAAATGCATTTATCAGAGTTAAACATGGACGGTTATAAATTTCTATCCTTACAATGCGGAATACTATATTACACAAGTATGGTGGAAACAATCTTCAGAAAAATCTTCTAACTCCATGCTTTGAGCTCCATCCAGCTTTCTTCTAAACAAAGCCTGACTACTGGCTGCTTGGGAAAATTAAGGCACCTAGAGTTTAAGGAAAAGGGAAAATAAACTCCGGGTCAGTCATGGGACTAGTGTGAGAACTCAAAATACGTGTTTTGAAAATAAAAAGGTATCTCATAAGACCACGTGCACATAAACACGGAACATGTGTTTACCTTATGATAACCAAAGCATTTTTACGTAAAAATAAAGGATATTATTTTTAATGACATATCTTTGAAAACATTTGCATGTAAACTTATTAATCTTAGCCGAAATTATTATAGTGATTAGATTCTAGCAATACTAGCCACAAACATGGGTTCTAAAAACAAACTGGCAGGCACTTATTGGAGAATGGATTCCATACAAATGACCAGGTGAAGGGACTACCTTTCGGCAGTACATCTTTAGAGGAATGTACCGAGCTCAACATAACATCTGCACCTATACCAACACAAGACCGACCTACCTTTTCCTAGATAGTACCGAATATGTCATCACCGCGGTCATTACCAACCTATTCGAGGATCCTCGTAGCATACAACCACATTAATTTAAACCCGAACGTCATATCGAGTAGAAATATATCTAGAAGGGGATGATCATACCCTAATGGTTATGAACCACATAGCCTTGCTGCATCTACCATGGTTTAGCCATTTCCGGTGTGAGGCTTGAGGTAGCGATTACCTTTCACTTTGCACATCATCTTTTTTGAATGCCACACTGCCATTCCATCGACCACTATTGACGTCCACAAACATACAACCTTCGAGCTCATACGTCTCAAAGAAGGGTGTTAAGCTAAGAGAAGTTGCCTTCTCTGCTCCCAAACAAATGTATATTTATAAAAGTCAATAATGAAATCTCAAAACATGTAATGTCAGACATCCATCCATACAAATTTATTCTGGGACTAAATGAAACCGAAGGAAGTCCTCCTACTACCTATTAGTAGTGAGTAGTCCTTGCAACCCAAAGAGTTTCAAAAATGATGGGACCACTACTACCTTAGTATTTAGGAGCTAACCAGAATTATCAACAAGGAGTCCTTTCATCTCGAAAATCCCCGGTCTTCATTCTTTATTCTCTCAGGACTTTATCTTTCGAATGCATACATTGGTTCGAAGTGGTTTTCGAATAGAGATTTCCCCAGATCTGACCCCGAACCAATCATCGATAAAAATAGGTTTTGTGAATAGGGAATCATTTTTAATTGATTAAGTTCTTTTTATCAAAATCTCTTTTGGAGATGTATATTTTTAAAACATTATTTCCAGTATATACGGAATATTACCTCTCCTATCAAAACCTTTGATTACTAAAAATCCTTTCAGACTTGGAATAATTCGAAATCATTTCATTTTACACTTAGGAAAACATTTCCAAAATCATTTCATTTAAATCTTAACAAAGATTTCTTAATTTAAAACTCATAGTTTTGATTTCGTTGAAACCATGTTATCTAAGATGTTAATCCAAAACTAGTCAATATTAAGTAAGCAGTATCTATAGAAATCATCTAATTCTACTCAGTATCAATCCCCGTTTTCAACAAATACTATGGGTGGAATAACGGTGAAATCACCTTTTAAATTCCACGAATAGTATGAGTTTCCTCTTCGGGCTTTAACACCGAGTACAAGAAGATCATCTCTATGAAATCCAAATTGTTTAAATCTGGAAAATGTTATTCTTTGGAAAATTTCGATCCGAGTGAATCAAATTTACAGTCCCCTCCATCGAACCAGTCGGATAGCCAGGGAGAGCAGGAAACTGGTTTTCCAAACTCAAGCCTAGACACTATCTCTCTAACACCCATAAGGTGGTCAAGTTATTTGATCGACTCTAAATCATTAAAACATTTTAATCATTTAATAAATCCTTCAAATTTCCTTCACAACAGTTTATTAATCATAAAAAAATCAATTAAATAATTGGAAAAAGAATCGTTAAGTTTAGAACTATATTTCAAAAGTTATAGAAAAGTGCTATGGAAAAGTACCGCGGAAAGTGCTTTTTAAGCTATATTGATCAAAACGACTTTTTATTATTTGAAAATCCATTTTATAACTCAAATCACTTTTAAAACATTTTAAAAGATTTGTACGATTTACTCCACATTTTTAAACAATTTTAAAACATCATTTTCAAAGAAATCCACTTTTGGATTCCGAATTGCAAATTCGAGATTTTTTCAAAACTTGTTTTGCTCATATTTCAAAATCTACTTATCAAAATCTTGATTTTCCTTCTTCGTTGGAAAACTATGGATATAATAATTTGGAAAATTCTTAGCTTGAAGAATTTCGAGCTATATTCCAACTTTTACACTTGTTTGACTTTTATAGCGTGAAATCGCGAACTACCGTTACGCGACGCACCTATTTTTAACTAAATTTCCCATTTCTTTTCAAACTTCACCAAAACACTTCTAAATGTTTATAAAACATTTCAAATACATTTTAAACTATTTTTAAGTGGTTTAACAATTCCATATGCACCATTTCATTAATTCAAGGAAAGTGATTTCCTTTGTGTTTATCGACGTGTATATTCGTGACTTGCATATAATTTCAACATTCATATGTAAACAACCAAACTTGATGATCAAAGAATATTAAACATCCATTTGCAACATCATATCATCTTTCAACATATAGCATAATAGTTTTAGGAGTTCTCACATACATTTCCACTCGAACTAGTTTTAAAACGGCTATAGCTCCGCTATCTCGAAATGAAACTCCATGAAATCGAGCTTGGATCCTTGAAATGGCTTGGCCTAGCCTTGTTGCTCACTGCCTAGGTTGGGAAGGTGGTGGTGCTCATGGCCAAGGGTGGTGGATGTTGGTGCTTTGGGTTTGGGAGGTGGAGAGATGAAGATTGACCTTGTTTTGAGGCTTTTAACTATATATAACTATATATTATAATTTAATTTCTTTTTGAAATAAATTTTAACATTATTTCTCTTAGGATGGAAGCCATTAAAGTGGAAGCAAAGGCTTGAAAATATGAAGAAGAAGATGAATGAAAATGAAGAGAAGATGGTAGGGTATTTATAGGAAAAAGGAAGAGTATAAAAGAAGACATGTACACATCACTTTTATCACTATTTCAAGGCTTCTCCAACACACTTCCCCTCTTCACAATGCACGGCTAGAGCCTCCCTCCCATGTGCACATCACTTCCATCATCTCATATATACATATCTTTACTTATTTATGCTTAAAAAGTAAGAAATCCTTAAAATATATTATTTATTTTATATTATATTTCTTATACTTAATTATATTTATATATGTATGTTTATATGTATATTATCATGTGTATGTAACATATAAATGTATGTACACGTAGATGTATAACACTCTGAACGTCTTCGAACAACTTTTATTAGTTAAATCATTGAAATCCGAAGAACTGATTATCGATCACATTTTTACTTATACTCTAATGTACATATATTTGTAAAAAAACTTCAAAAATAAATTTCTTATCATTTTAAACTAACTAAAAATGATCACATTTCATTTGAAAAACCATATAAATTAATATTAACAATTATTTTTAAAAATCGCTATTATACCGATAAAGCGATATCGATTTTCCCTTATGTTTTCAAATCAATTATATCTCTTTATAAAACTGTTATAATTGATTTATTATCACTTTATAGTTATTCAAAATGAATTATCATTTATTTAAAATAATTATTTGGATAATTTAAATAATTATTAAATCATTAAAACTTGATTTAATTTAAATAAATCTATATTTAAATACGATGCCACTAATCGGTATAAATCTCAAGGAAAATATTCTTGTAAATACTTATTCAAAATAAGTTTATTATTACTTATAATCACTTCTAACAATATTACTTGTATTATCAACCTTTTATTTGCAAAATTTTAAAAATAAATATAATCTATCAAAGCGATAAATTGGCGGGTCGTTTTAGTACCCTAGTAGCCCAGTCATTGTATGGAATCCATTCTCTAATACGAGCCTTTATGATTTTAGTTGTATATCTATTATGTTGGAATTTAAATTAATATAACAGTTTCGGCTAAGATTAATAAGTATTTGTATCTTAGACACTATTATAATATCAGAGAATTTCATATAAAATGTTTTGGTTATTAAAAGGTAAAAACTCGTCCGTGTTTATGTGCAGCGTTGTCTTACTTAATACCTTTGTTTTCAAAGGTTTTTAAAATTTTAAAATCCAGTTGGGGTGTGTTTTCTCATGCTGCTTTTCCAAACTGACGCTGGTTTTGATGCATTGGAGCTCAGGAGATGGGTTGGAGGTCTTCAAGTCATGTTCATGTATATGTTTTTTGCTGCTTTGTTGTTGAAATCATCAGCAATTGTGAGGATAGGTTGTTAAAACTGTCCAGGCTGATGATTGTGATTTGTTATTGTACTCTGATTGATGTATGTATATAACAGTTTCTCTTTTGTAAAGATCATTTATATTATATTATATATTGTTTTGCTGCGATAGTGAGATTCTGTGTTGTTGATAGTTCTTCCTTCTTCTTCTTCTCTTCTTCTTCTTCTCTAATTCTTTCCTCTTTCTTTCCCATAACTATCCATCTTTCCATTCGATTTGGATTGGACATGTGTGGCTTATTGTCAACTTAAATTGTGCGGATTGGTGGGTTGTTACACGTGGTACCAAAGCGTAAGGTTAAGTGAGAACGTTGGCTTTGATGGGGTAACTCATTAAGTGATAAGGTAATGAAATGCCTTATTATGAGTATTGAGTCTATTATATGTATGAGCGCGTATTTGTTAATGATTATATAAAATTGTTTTATATTGTGTTAATTCATCTGTTGAGTGGCTTATGAATTCTGGTCGGTACATGGGATGCCATGATATCAATAGGGGTTTCTAAACACTTGAACAAGGCGAACCGACACAGTATTGTTTTAAGAATTGGTAAATGAAATAATTATACCTAATTTATATTTTATATAAAAAAGAATAATTTTTCAAAATTATCATAGTTATATGTGGAGCGTTTGGTTGTTAGCGAATGATAATATTTGATTATTATCATTGTTGTTTGTTGTTGTGTATTAATAAAAGTTGTGATCTAAACAAAGATAAACAATTGTAAATTGAGTTATATAAGAAAGTAAATTTATAAGTATGAATTATAGAGTATTGATTATAATTAAAATAATTAATATTTTGAAACGATATTACATAAGAAGTGAGATTATATAAATATGATTTATAAATGTGATTTATAAATAGAAAGGAAATGAAATTGTATAAGTATATATATATATATATCTATCTAAAAGGAGATGGATTTAAAATAAGGGATTTGAAAATTTAAGTCCTATTAATTTGGAAATTATTTTTCAAAGGTTTTGGAAAATAATAATAGTATGATTTTGAAAATATTTTTCTTAGAAATATTTTAAAAAGATTTAAAAAAGATAGAAAGCACTAAACTCACTTCAGTCGTTGGAAAATAATTCTGTTGATGACTGGAGCATCATCGACGTTCATTTTCGAGTTTCTAAGTGAGGGATTGCTACCATTGAAGTTGTGTTTTAATTAAACAAATTTGTTTTAGATTCCATAAATGTAATTTTATATATAAAGGAGTTTTGTATATATATGATTTCAAAGTGATTTGAAATAAAACCAGGTGTTTAAAATTCTGAAATTTTTTATCAAGATATTTTGAGAAAACATAAGATAATAAGTTCTGAGCATATATTTGGAAATGTATAGATAAGAAAAGAAATTTGGAATTGAGATATGAAATTAAAATTTAACTTAAGCAAAGTTAAATAAATTGAGTTAATGAAATGAATCAAAGGGAATAAGTTTAACTGTAAAAAGGTTAAATGAAATTGAATTGGATTTAAAATGGAGTAGATTAATTAATAAAGTGAATTAATGAAATGGATAATGGGATGCATATGCATCTGAGTTATAAATGAAATGCAATTTAAGTTGTAAAAAAAGAATTGAATATAGGCTTAATTATTGAAGTGATAATAAACATTTATGTGGTAGAATGAAATGTTATAAGAAATTTAAGAAATTGTTGTGTGGAATGGTTTGTAATAATATTAATATTAAAGAAATATACTAAGTGATAATGAAATAAGATTTAACTTAGGAAAATTTAAAATGAAATGATTTTATAGAATGATCCATAAATGAATAAAAATATGCAATGAAATGTTGTTAGACATAAATTGAATATAAAGTGAATGTCAGTAAGTGGATGTAAGTGAAATTGAAAGTAAATGAAGTGAATGTCAATCAATTGAGTGGGAATAAATTGAGTGTTAATAAGAGATGAAAGTGTATAAGTATAATGTGATATTTGAAAATGCAAATTTATATGATGACAAATAAATATGATGGGTGTTATTTGTTTAATGGGTTCTCTTGTTACATTCGCTAAAATTGCATATAGTTATGGTATATTCAATATTATATAGTGATGTTATTTCTATGTACATATTCTCATTGGTTGTTGAGTGATTAGTAGGTGCGGATGACAAATGCTTCACATTTAGAGCTCGCTTTCGCATTATATTCGTTGTATATACTTGCTAATACTAATATTAGGTACACATCTTGAATTACATACCGTATTTTTTATGTTTTTCCCTACGAGATGTCTCATTCTCGAAGTTGAGATGTATATATGTATTGTAAATTTTTACGATCAAGCCGCGCAAAGGAGACGCTGGCGAAATTTTCAGTAAATTTGAGGCATTAGTAGGTGCGAAATTTTTTGAGAAATTTTGAAAATTTTGATAACTGAAATTTGATTTTGAGTAATAACTTAGAATAAATGAATGGATGGTGTTAGTTGGAATCGGTAAATGAAGTTAAAGACTTAAAAGCATTTGGGAATCTATTTCAACTAATTGGTTTCGGAAAGGTAATGGGATTGTGACATTTTTCTTACCTCGGCATTTTCGGGGACGATATTCTTTTAAGAAGGGGAGAACGTAATGACCCAGAATTTTAGTCATTTGAATTTAGAGTATTTATTTGATTTTAAATATTGAAAAGTAATTCTATATGTTAAATAACTTGAATTTCAAATATAGCGATTTATTTGATAATTAAATTGTTGGATTTAATATTGAAATTGTTTAAATAATTAAACCATGAATTTAATGTGAATAAAATTGATTTCGAAAGTTGATTTAATTCTATTTAAATAAGAATGAAGATAATAAACTTTTAAATTGGAATTAAAAGTGATTAAACTAATTTTTGGAAAATTACTCATTTTAATTAACGTATAAAAATAGCCTTTTAGGGCACTGTCTCGGATTTTGATGAAACCAGTTTCATTAGATCAGTAATAGTGAATTATTATATACCGTCGAATGTCGTGGCGATCGGGCGTATCATTTGGTCGCGCGAGTTCGAAACGCGTAGAAATTAATTTAAGGAATTAAATTAATATAATTTAATTTTGAAGAGCTTTCTTCTGTATATGATGGAATTGGCTCCCGATATATATTCCATTGTGTTTGGAATAGGGGTATAACATATATAATGCTAGACAGCACGCTTCGTTTAGAGTTCGAAATTTTCACGGATGAATAGTGCCGCGAAAATTTTCTATAGAAGACCATCCATTTCATTCATTTGCAACAACACTCTAAACCTAATTTTCAGCCGCCATTAACAAGAGTTTGATCCAACGGCCCACGTTTCTCGATGTAATCGGAGCAAAATTAGGCTAAACGTCCAACATAAAAGTTGGAGAGCCAGGTGAGGGAAGCTGATCCATGGTCGTGGATCGTCGAATGAATGATGACAACAGTGGCTAGAGGCTCGCGTTCGCAAGCAGCTCGCGTTCTCAACCAGCTCGCGTCTGCGGTTTGTGTTTTCGTGCGCGACAGGTGGCGGTGGTAAGGTGCCGCAGGTCGGCGGCGCACGCGGAGGTCGGCGGTGGCGTTCGTGGGGGTTGCGCGATCATCGACTAACCAATAAAAGGGAATGTTCAGCTTGGTGATACGCATGAACGAGGGGGGAAAAGAAGAGGGAAAAGAAAGTTAAGTTTTAAAATTTATTTAATTAAGTTAATTATTAAATTTAATTATCTCGAATGTTAAATAATTCATAACTTGTTCATACAAGGTCGGTTTTGAGCGTGACAAGTCATGCTGTGATCGTATCGACGAATACTACACCATGGAGTTAGATTGGATGGATTCTGTAACGACCCTGAATTTCGAACTAATTAAATTTAGAATATTTAATTAATTTTAAATATTTGAACGACGATTTAATTTGAATCCCCGATTGAACTTTGAAATTTGCGATTAAACATTAAAATTTAATCTATTGAAAGTGAATAAAAATTCGAATCTTCAAATTTAAGTTGAAGAAAAATATTTCGAAAACTTTTAAAATTCGTATTAATAATACTGAAGATAGTAGAAGCTTCAGAATCGAATTTGAAATTGAATTGTTCAGTTTGAAATTATATCGTTCGAACCGATATTTAAAAATAGCCGTCCGAGGCACAGTCTCGGAATTCGACGAAACCAGTTCCATTGGGTCCGTAATATTGAATTATTACCGGATTTCAAATTTCGTATCGTTCGGAGTTGTTATGCGAGTGTACGACACATAAACGCGTTGGACTTAAACCAAAATCAATTTAAATTCAAAATTTAAAGTTGATCAACATTAACACTTTTGGCCTCAAATCAAAATACTGTAGGGGTAATGCAAACACGTTCTCCCTTTGTTTCAGCCAGAGATCACGTAACCCTGTCTTCTCCCTTCTTTCAGCCTTAATTCACGCCTTCTTTCGTTCGACCCTTCGTTCAAAAACAAATTCGCAGAGAAAAAAAGTCTCCCCTCCTTAAATTTAAAACTGCGTACCTCCAGCCCCTCTCTCATTCAAACGAAATTAAATCGAAGGCTAGGGCATCATCGCGATTGAGTTAGGGCATCGACATCACGGTCGCGCGCATAGATTGAGGTTGCTAGGGGAGTCGCGCACGCTAGGGGGTATCGCGATTCAGGGGCGAGGCAGCAGCTACTCGCGGCGAGCTCGACTTCGAGCTTTAGGATGTTTGATCAAGGCAACGTCGCGATAGGGGAGGAGGTCTCGCATGCGCGTGCGAGGAGGCGTCAGGGTTTGGAATCGCGAGGCCAACTGGAGGCAGCTTCGTCGAGTGTAGGCGCCGCGTTGGGGTTCTGAGATTGGGGGTTCGTCGCGATGAAGACAGCGTCACGATCGAGATTGGGGGACTGGAGTATCGCAGTGGCGAACTGTGGGATTGGCGGCAGCGTCGACGAGGCCAGGGTGAGGCGTTCACGGTGGTGCGGCAACGACTGCGAAGGGGGTTCGCAATGGAGGAGGATAGCTGGAAGAACTCGTTCGCGAGAAATTGTCGAGTCCAGAGCGTTCGATTTGGATGTGATATCGGGGAAGCATTCGTCGATCGATCGATGATGGCCTTGGTTCTTAGTTTGCAGTAAGGTATACATATATTTTACCAAATTATTTTCGAATTTAAATCTGGTTTTAACACATGTTTATACAGGAAAGAAAAGTTACATATTCAGTAAAATAATTTGAAAAGATTAAAACAGAAAATATGAAAATAAATATAAATGTTTTAGCCCATTAATCTTTTAGAAAAAATTATATATCCAAAGGATAAATGTGTTAGTTCGCTTTAGTTACCGAACAAATTATTTAAAAGAAAGTTAGTTTAAAAAATTTAAACTGGTTAATTAATTTATCAAATAGGAAAATTTATTTGTTTGACAAATTTGAATATTAATAATTGTATGAAATTGTTTATACAAGGTTTAAAACTGGGAAGAAAACAAATTGGAAATGGATGGCAAATTTAAATGCTAAGGTGAGATTTTTCTCACTCGAATGAAATGGATTTCTACAGTTATTGATTGATGATTGCTATTGGATTGAGATATTAGATATAGTAGGATATATATATATATAGCAATATATACATATTGGCATATGTATATATTGGATTGATTGATTTCCCGCCTCGTATAGCGGATGAGACCCTATTGCGCCGTTAGTAAGCGGATATTTTTATAAAACCCATATACCGCGATATTCCACCTCGAAGTGGAATTGGTATTGTGCTAACGTCTGTGGATGCAGGGAAACAGGTTGGAGGGATCCAACTGGATTCCTCACCAGTATTTATTTATTTACAGATATTGTGATGTATATTCTGTAATCATATTGATATATGATGTTTGTTGTTGTGATTGACTTATTGGTGCTGTTGCATCATCGGATTCAGTTTTGAAGTTTAAAAATAACGACTTTTACTTAAAAAGGGGTTTTAAAGTGATTTTTGAAAATATACGTTTTATGGAATTTTTGAATTGATTTAAAAACGTTAAAATTTTAAAGTTATAAAAGTTAAGATTTTTGTGAAATATAACCCAAGTGTCATTTTTGAAATAAATAGTTGATTTATTTATAAAATGGTTTAAATTGAGTTTTTCACAGTATTATAAACGGTATATTTAAAGGATTTAAAAAGTCGATATTTATAAATCTAAAACATTGGATTTTTAAACGAGCTTTGTAAGTGTTAGAACAAGATGAAATAAAAATTCGTAAGTGAATGAAATTTATAAATTGTGAAGTATAAATTGAATAGATGTTGTAGAATAAAAGATTTATAAGTAATAAACTTATAAATTTGATTTTTGCACTTAGATGGAATATGAATAGAATTGGCTAATAAAATGATTTTGCAAGTTGAAATTGTTATGAAGTATGAACGTGATTTATAAACGTTGTTTTATAAATCCAAAACCAATTGAAATTGATAAGTTAAACATAGAAGTTTAATAAAGGAGACATATCCGCGATTTTGGATAGTGGATAATTATTGAAATAAAACGTGTAGAAAATATTGAAATGTGGTTAGTGAAGTATATTCACGATTTTGGACAGTGAATATATTGTTAAGTAAAATGGATATTGTTTTGGGAAAGTGATATTTGAAATGAAGTTAATTGTTTTAAAGATGTTTTCAAATAATTGAATATCGAAATCATAGATTTCAACATTCATTGTTGAAATAGGCGTTTTCGAAAATATAAGGAAATGATGGACTATAAAATTGTTGTTATAGTAAATGATTTCCGAAAGGAAATGTTTTTATATAGTATTGGGATTTATATATCTATCTTAATTCCGAATCCCTATACTATTGATTTTGAGTCGTCGTAACGATGTTTTACGTAACATTCGTTTTGACTCAAATAAATGTTGTTATAGTAAATGATTTCCTGAAAAAAATGAATTTATACTTAAATTTGATTTAAGTATATTGAATATTTTCAAATGTTGAAAATAAATGATTTGTGAATTACTTATTTTTAAATAAGTATGGAAATGCTTTTCCAAAATGAAATGAAACGTTTTGAGATTTTATCTTCTCAAAGATAAATTGAAAATGAATATTGGAATCGATTTGAAAATCGTATATCAGTAGATATTTTTGAAATATAAATTCACTATGGAATTTATAAAGGAAAGAGAAACTGTTTAGAAAAATAAACGTTGATTTATTTTTGAAGTGGGGAAATTCTATATCTAGTAAAGATATTTTGAAAGATAAATAATTGGGAAAATTATTTGGAATCTGATGATGTTGCGCATCTTTATTGATAGTTAAATAACCAACTATCAATAATTACCTTTAGATGGTATTTGTTGTGTATTGGATGAATTTGAATGCCACACTTATTTTTGAATAATCGCTCACTATTCGGGTTAGCCGGGAAAGGACCATGGGGTCGTATAACCCATTCCGAATATGTGATACGTCGTTATGAATTGCATTCGAAGACCGGTGTTGAAGACCGGATATTTTTGAAAACGGAAGGATTACCGTCGAGTTACTCTACATCGACTGATCTTCGATTTAGAGGTTTTTATCACCCTTAGTGACGGGAAGTCCGGACGTGATTAGAAATTTATCCGGATATGCAAGGGCTTTGTGAGAAGTGCCTTCGGTTCTGTTCGATCCCGGAACAGACTTATATGGATTGTGTGTCTGACGTTACAATTTGAGATATAAGGCTGATTTCTTTCAAATACATTTCTGTTGGTGGCGGAGAATTTATTCTCTTAGCTTAACACCCTTCTCTGAGACGTACGAGCTCAGAGGTTATGTAGTTGAAATTTATCAGCGATATACTCCCAATTTGGTAACGTGGCATACTGAGTGTTGCTGTGAAATGATCAGTGTTTGATCATTTGCGATATGATCATTTGTTTGATCTTATATCTTTGTGATCATAGGTTGATCATTGTTGACCCGAAGCATGGCTTTGTAGAAAGCGTAGCTTTGTGGACGAGACTTCGTCGAGCCTCACACCCCGGAAATGGTCAAAACAGGAAGGATGCAGCAAGGTTCTAGGGAGTAGCGCCCCTTAGTGTATGTCATTCCTTCTAGATAAAGGTGGTATCATGGTATGGAGCCCAGATACTTAACCTCTGTGGTTGCTGCAAATTTATTACTTTGTGGTTGTTGCGAATCGGGGATCCTCGGGAAGATCGGTGACGATCGGGGGATGGCATACGCGTGTCAGTAGTTACCTATTTTTGCAGAGGTAAGCCGGCCTTGTGTTGGCAGAGATCCGGTTAGGTTCTCAGGTCGTCTATTCCAGGGACGTACCCATCGTGGAAAAGGAAGTTCCTTAGCCTGACCATTTGTTGGAAATCCAAAGAAACAATACGAGCCTTTACGATTTCAATTGTATAACCTGTCTCCTCAGGAGGCAGCTATAGCAGGCATAATATAATGGTACCTATGCTGGCTAAGATTTATATTATACTTTCGAAATGTTTTCCACTATGCACTAATAATAATATAAAAAAGAATTTGATTTTGCGTAGTAAGCATCTTTGACTATCATAAGAAGAAATCTCCTCCAAGTCTGCGTTTGCATTGTGTGTGTGGTGGGAGGTCTTATGGTAGTTTCATTTTCCAAAAGCATTGCGAAATTTACTTTAAATTCTGTTCTTTGTTTTAAAGATAAATAACTGTTTTACGATCTCACACCAGTCACCATGACTGACTCGGAGTTTATTGTTCCCTTCTAAACTCTGGGTGCCCACCAATTTCCACACGGGCAGCCTAGAGTTATATTATCAGGATATTCTGGATATTCTGGAACTTTGGAAGCAAGCTGGACGACGAGACGTAGTATTTGTATCTGATAGTATTTATTCCGCTGTGTATTCTGTATGAGGACAAGTTTATATAACTGTCCATTGTTGTATATTGACTCTGATGATTGATGTATGTATAAAATGATATAGTTCTTTGTTTTAAAGATTATTCATTTATCTATTATATATTGTTCCGCTGCGATGTGTAAGATTCTGATATTGTTTTCTATTCTGATGTTGTTCTGTTGTTCTTCTTTCTCTCTTCTCTTCCTTCTTTCTTCTTCTTCTACCTTTTCTTTTTCTTAAACCCTCAGGGTTCGTATTTCCGTGCATTTTGAGTTAATCAATGGAGATTAGTGGTTAATCAAGAGGTACGGATTTGCGGGTCTTGACAGATTCGAAGCTAGTGGGAATTTTGGTTAAAATTGAACGTCTGTTCAATTTTAATTCAAAACAGAACGTTTTGGCAACTACTAAAATCAAAGTGAGTTAATCTCATCTTTTTGGTTAATCAGAAAATATTATATAGTCAATATAATTATTTATTAAAAGTGTGGTTATTGTACCATTGATTGTTATTGACTGTATGGATGTTAATATATTATATATTGTTAGTTTAGATATATTCCCGCCTATGGAGCGGATGAGATCCTATTACATTCCCCTGTAAGAGCGAATGACCCTATGTATATGAATCTCACCTCGAAGCGGTTTATTTATATCTTTATGATTATATACTATATGTGATGTAAGGGGATAGGTTGGAGGATCCAATATGATTCCTCACACTGTTAATTTTGTTTTCATATAATTTGTTATATGATATGTTGCATGCTATAATTGATGAAACAGACACGATTTTGCTTATTTAGTGCTTTAGTAGCACTGGGCCTTATATTTTGGTATTTTAAAATATCATAAAAATAGTGATTGATTTTAAAAATGATTTCAAAGTGATTTAGGAAATTATATATGTTTTAGCAATTGTTCTTGATTTTTTTAAAATAAAAAGGTATGATATATTTTTAAATATTATAATTCATAGTTTTATGAGATATTTTAAATAGAGTTTTTGAACTGTGAATAAAGATTTTTAAAATCATGGAAAATAAGTCAGTCTTTTATAATAAAGGGATATGGTTTTAAAAAGAAAATAGAAATATTTTGATATAAATATTTATTAACTATTTTATATAAAATGATATATATATGTACATATATTATAATTTATTTATAAAGGTGAAATTTATAAATATGATAATTTACAAAAGAGATATTTTATAAAGAAAGTGAAGATTTGTAAAATCTTATTTTCGTTAGTAAAAGTATGGGTTTATAAAAAGTGTTTATAAATAAAAGGAAACTATTATCATAGGATAGATTGGAAAAATGAATAAATCAAATGGTGCATTTATTATAAGATTGGGAATGATATTTTAGAAAATAGTTGATTATATTTTGGAAATTGAAGGTGAGGGTAAATTGGGATTGTTAAACGATATTTTATAAATTGAAAGATATTTATAAAAGAAATTTATACCTATGGAAACAAGGTTAAAAATGGTTGAAATTATGCTTTGAAGAGGACTTTATGAATAAGTGAGATTTATAAAGGAATGGAGTTGTAAATGGGGTACATAAATAAAGGGATTCTATGAAAGGAAGTTTCATAAAATAGAAAAGATTTATCTTTAAACATCTTAAAAATAGTAATTGATAAATTTCAAAACATTCTTAATAGAACAATAATAATTTTTCTTAAACATTATTATAAATAATAATAATTAATTTCCAAAACCTTATTGATAAATAATTATATTTAATTTCCAACCATATTAATATTCTAATTAACCTTTCAACTATTAAAATATTTATAACAACTTTAAAAAAATATTAATAAAAATAACAACTTTTAAAACATAATTATAGTTTCTTGATAAAAATCCATAATTAACTTTCCACATAATCGTTTCTATATTTATAAAGCTATAAAGCATATGGATATGGGTAAGTATGTATATATGTGCATTTGAAGTTATATAATAACAAATACAATTCTTTTATTGTAATTAGAATAGTTGAATGGTTTGATGGTTGACAATGTTTGCTTATTTGTGTAAATAACTGTATACGCGTGTAGGAGTGTCTAGATGTGTATACAAGCACGTTACGACAATCTTGTAACAACCCGTATTTTTAAGCTGCTATGAATATTTAAATTTTGGATATCTAAATATTTAATTGATTTATTTTATTGAAGAGATGGAAAACTTATAACAACCCTATCATTAACGACCTGGTTAATTTCAATTAATTAGTGTTATAAAATTTAAATATGAAATTTTTGTAATTTGATTATGAAATTCAATCCATTTTGAATAAATGATTTAAGTTGTGTATTTCGATTTGGTCGAAATATCATTTAAATCGATTATTTGAATTTATAAATTAATAACTAAATTGGTTTGTGAAAATTTAATCTAACTTAACTTAGTTGATTTAATAAGTTAGGTTAATTTAATCAATTCATTAGGCCTAGTATAGTAATTTGTATTTAATTATTGTTTGGGCCTTAAGTTAAAGTTTAGCCCATTAGTCCATCTCCTTACTAAATCTAAATCTATAAATCTGCTTTCTCTTTTCAAACCCAGGTCCCAATTCCTAAAACGTATTTCGCCCTAGCCTCTATCAAAATCAAAATCGATGAAAAAAATAAAAATAAATCGCGTGCACTATGATCAATCGATGAAAGGGAAGGCGACCTAGACTGCTAACGGCTGCGATGTGAAGGAGGAGGCGCTCGCGTCAGGTCGCGATGGGAGGAAGGCGCACGATCCAAAAGCAGTTGTGTAATGCCCCACTCCGAGAACCATATTAGCAAAGAGTATTACAAGGTAATACCGTCTGCTAATACGAAGAATAGAGCTGGATAGGAGCGACCATCGTAGCCTTGTCTTAACTATCTATTGAATACATCGATAAATGTAGCTTATAAATTTTTTTCAATGTGGATCGACATATCCAATAGATATTTAATACAAAACTATAATGGCTATAATATCTACCAGAACAAAATATAACAACTCAAATGTAAAACTGACGCAGCGGATAAATCAAAACGATGTAAAACGGTGAATGTAGTAATCGGTGGGTTGGAAGAATACTGGAATGCCCGAATTCGTTGATCCGAAGATACCGAACTCTAGCTATCTCGAACTCGTTGATCGCGCACGATACCGGGTTCAAAGATCTTCAATTCTTCAAGCGTTGATCAAGCGCACTTGATTCCGCGAATCGGCTTCTACAATCGTTGAATCGAGCGCACTCGATTATCCGAAAGAGGAGATAGGAGATTACACTCAACTACCAATTTGAATGAAAGCACAAAGCAATCAAAAGAGAATTTTATTCAATATTCAACAACCCTTACAAATGACTCAACCCCGCTATTTATAGCTTTACAACTCAACACACAAAAACTTCAAAAAAATACAAGTACTTAAGTCGGTTCCGAGCTAACAGCTTCCGACCTACGACTTACCAGAATAAGACGTACGACTTAACAAAGACTCCGACTCAACAGTTACAACTTTACAACCTTCAGCGACTTAACAAAAAAATACAACAGACGACATACGACCTATAAAAGTTGCGATCTACGACTTATCATCAGCTCCAGCTTTCATCAGTGGCAGAGATTAACTCGACAATAGAAATCAACAGCAACAAGTCTTCAGCGCCTTAAAAGCATGCGCATCTTAGATCAGCGATTTAAAGAAAATCAATGGCCTCCAGAGCTTTGCGACCTAAGAATGAACGACATCCCTTCGTTTGCGACCTAACAGAAGTGGCTTCAGAAATTCTTCGCGACCTAAGGCCTCGCGACCTAAGTCTCCACGACCTAAGACTTTGCGACGTAAGACTTCGCGACCTAACTTAGCTCGTTCTGTTTTCTTGCGACCTAACATAGGTCGTAACTCGTTAGGTCGAATCACCTTTCCCTTCAGACTGTTAGGTCGTAGCTCATTTCCCCCTAGCCTGTTAGGTCGTAGCATGTGATCTTTGAAACCGGTAGGTCGTTGGAGCGACCTAAAACCCTCGTTAGGTCGTATGCGACCTAATACTTCACCAATTTGGACACTGCCACTTTTTCCAGCATTACTTGCTCCCTCCTCTATCTCGCTAGGTCGTGAGCGACCTACGAACTCCTTAGGTCGTGAGCGACCTATGCCTTTAACTTTCTGCGCTGCATCATCCTCCCTAGGTTGAGAAAAATTCGACCTCGAATTTGCACCTTCTTCTTCCACAACAGACTCACCCCCATGATATGGTATAAGATGTTTAACATTGAACACGTCAGACGTATACACATCATCCGGCAGCTTCAACTTATAAGCATTCTCATTAATTCGTTTTACAACTTCCACCGGACCAATTTTCCGTGCTTTCAATTTATTGTAAGCGCCTACCGGAAAACGATCTTTTATTAACACTTCATAAACCAAATCACCTTCCTGAAATTCAACACTCCTTCATTTCAAATCTGCCGATTGTTTATACTTCTCATTTGCTTTCTCTAATCGTTCTTGAACGATTTTATGACATTCCGTTAGCCCTTCAACAAAATCAGCAGCTTTCTTAATTGTCCCCTTTGAGTGAGGTATCACCGTTAAATCCAACGGTCCTTTCGGCAAGCTCGAATAGACAATCTGGAATGGACTGAAACCAGTACTTCGATTCACAGCATGATTATGAGCAAACTCTGCCTGGCATAACTTCACATCCCAACTCTTCAGATTATCTTGTACAAGACACCTCAACAAGTTTCCCAACGATCGATTAACAACCTCGGTCTGTCCATCCGTTTGTGGATGATAAGCACTACTAAATTTCAGCTTCGTTCCCACCATTTTCCACAAACTCAACCAAAAATGACTCAGAAATCGAGTATCTCTATCCGACACAATAGATTCTGGCAATCCATGAAGTCGATAGATCTCCTTGAAAAACAATTGAGCAACATGAACAGCATCCGCCGTCTTCTTACAAGCAATAAAATGTGCCATTTTCGAAAATCGATCAACCACCACATAAATGGAATCGTTACCACGCTGTGTCCTCGGTAATCCCAACACGAAGTCCATACTCACATCAACCCATGGTTTAGTTGGTACCGGTAACGGCATATATAAACCAGCATTAGTCGCAGTTCCTTTCGAAACTTGACAGATATGGCATCTCTCAACAAACCTCTCTACTTCTTTCCTCATTGATGGCCAAAAGTAGGACTGTGAAATCAACTGTAAGGTACGGTCTCTCCCAACATGTCCCTCTTCGTGTAACTCCTTGATAATCTTCATTCTCAGACTACCTTCCGGTATGCACAATCGATTTCCCTTGAACAGAAAACCATCTACCATCAGAAACTCATCCGTCTTTCCCTCCTTAACTTTATCAACAAACTTCATGAAGTAAGGATCTTCAACAAATAGTTCTGGCAACATTTCAAACCCCGTCACTTCAACCTTCAATGTAGTTAACAAGTGATTTCTTCTACTCAACGCATCCGCAACACGATTCGTCACTCCCGACTTGTGTTTCACAACAAATGTAAATTGTTGCAGATATGCAATCCACGATGCATGTCTCGCTGAAATCTTGTCTTGCCCTTGCAAATGCTTCAATGCTTCATGATCAGTATACAGAACAAACTCCTTCTGAAATAGATAGTGTCTCCAGTGTTTAATTGATTGTACAACAGCATAGAATTCCACATCATACGTACTGTATCTCATCTTCGCTCCTGACAACTTCTCACTGAAATATGCAATTGGACGTCCCTTCTGACTCAACACTCCTCCAATTCCAACCTTGGATGCATCAGTGTGTAGTTCAAATACTAACTGAAAATCAGGTAATACTAGAATTGGTGCAGTCGTCAGCAACTCCTTGATCTTCCCAAAAGCATCCCCTGCTTCTTCTGACCATGAAAACTGTTTGCCTTTCATACAATCTGTAACAGGTGCCATCACACTACTAAAGTGTGGAATAAATCTCCGATAAAATGAAGCCAACCCGTGAAAACTACGAACTTCCGTTATCGTCTTGGGCTGCGGCCAATCTCTAATTGCTTCAACTTTACTTTGGTCAACCTGTATTCCTTTTTCCGACACAACATATCCCAGAAATAAAACACTCTGCGTCATGAACACGCATTTCTTTGTTGCAGCATAGAATTGTTCTTGTCGCAATACCATCAGCACTTCCTTAAGATGATTCAAACGTTCTTCCGGACTCCCACTGTAAATCAGAATATCATCAAAATACACCACCACAAATTTCCCAATGAACGGTCGAAAAATCTGATTCATCACCCTCATAAAAGTACTCGGTGCATTGGATAAACCAAATGGCATGACCAACCATTCGTATAGACCCTCCCTGGTTTTAAAAGCAGTTTTCCACTTATCGCCTGGTCTGATACGAATTTGATGATATCCGCTCTTCAAATCAATCTTCGAAAATATAATAGCTCCGCTTATTTGATCTAACAAGTCATCCAACCTCGGCATTGGAAATCTATATCGCACAGTAATCTTATTCAATGCTCGACTGTCAGTGCACATCCTCCACGTCCCATCCTTCTTGGGTACCAATAAAGCTGGTACAGCACAAGGACTCAGACTCTCTTGCACACGCCCCTGCTCAAGCAATTCCTCTACCTGCCTCCGCAACTCTTCATGTTCCTTCGGACTCATTCGATAATGTGGTCGGTGTGGCAACACAGCACCTGGAACAAGATCTATCTGATGTTGAATATCCCTCAACGGCGGTAACTCCGTTGGTAACTCTTCCGGAAATACATCGTCAAATTCTTTCAATACTGGTTTTACTTCTTCTGGGATTTCAACCACTTCCTGACTCTCCCGTCCGATCAATAAGAACACCTCAGGCTCCTCCTCTATTTCCTTCACAAACTCTTTTAAAGATAATAAAGTTTTGAGCTCTTCAATCTCTTCTGACTTACTTTCTCCTTGTGATCTCTTCTTTGGAACTAGGATAATTTTCGTGCCTTCAAACATAAAACTGTAGCTATTGGTCCGACCGTCATGTTGTACTGCTCGATCATATTGCCATGGTCTTCCCAATAATAAGTGGCAAACATCCATCTCTACTACATCACACCAGATTTCGTCTTTGTATTTCTTCCCAATAGAGAATGGAACTCGAACTCGTCTATCCACTTTTACTTCTCCTCCTTTTCTCAACCATGCTAACTTGTATGGACTTGGATGTTTCTCTGTCTTCAATTTCAACTTTGTCACAGCTTCGGTTGAAATAATATTATCACAGCTTCCTGCGTCAATCACAAACTTACACACCTTTCCCAGAATAGTACATGTTGACTGAAAAATATTACTTCTCAACCAACTAGCTTCCTCCTGTTTCGGTGTTAAACACGATCTCCTTAGCATTAGATTACAACCTTCGTCTCCTGACGCAATATCCTGTTCATCTTCCTCAACTGGACTAGAACAATCCCCATCACCATCCTCATCCTCAATTTCTGCAATCATGGTTGTCTTCTTTGGCTATGGACACTCACTGCTTTTATGACCCAATTCCTGACAATTGTAACATTTGAAACCATTGTTAACTTTCGTCTTCTCAGCCTCCTTCACAACTGATTTTGCAACAGCTTTTGAAACATTAGAACTCCCACTAACTCCCTTCACTGGATTGTTGGAATTTGTAAACACACCACCTCCTCGTCTACCCTGCTTCTCCCAAGCCAACGCTTTCTGATGTGCTTCCGCTACAGATCTAGGATCAAACATATTAACCTTATCCTGGATCTGCATTCATAGTCCCCCAACAAATCTAGCTGTCAGTTGTTCTTCCTTCTCCATAATATCATTCCTGGCAATCAGTTGATAGAATTCATCAGCATAGTCGTTAACAGACTTCATTCCTTGTCTCAAGTTTTGCAAACGTTGGTACATCAAAGATTGATAATTGTAAGGTAAGAACGTTGCTTTCATCAATTTCTTCATCTTCTCCCAAGATTCAACTTTTGACTTTCCCATTCGATCACGTGTAAGCTTGGTTTGTTGCCACCATGCCAAAGCTCTACCCCTCAGCCTCGTAGCAACCAACTTCACTCTACGATGTTCTGGAACTTCTTTGAAGTCAAAAATCTCCTCGACATTAGCTACCCAATCTAGAAACTCCTCTGCTTGCATACCACCTTTGAATTCAGGAATTTCAGTCTTCATCCCCGACTCCCACTTGTGATCATACTCAGAGTAATTTCTTTCTTGTCCTCGTCCTTGTCCTTGAACACTACCACCTTCATACTCCTCTTCAAAATCAGATGTATATCGTTGTCTATCTCTTCCACCCACATCTCTACTACCATCCCGCCTACCACCATCACCCCTTCTATCTACATTCCTCCGTTCACGATCATTCGCGTTCCTCCCACGCCCTTGATCATTTTCAACACTTCGGTCTCGATTGGAATGTGGCGAGACTCTACTACCCCCATGGTTAGATTCAGGTGAAACCCTTCTCCGATTTTGATTCATTTCCGTCATAAGCTTCTCCAACCGGCCAATTCCTTCGTTAAGCTTCTCACTAAAGTTTTCATTGATTCTTTGCTCCATCTCATCAGCTTCTTCTCTTCGATACAAAGCTTCTACGTTTTGGTGACGATTAGCTCTCCTTGGCAGCATACTTGAAATCTTTACAAACTCTTCAACACTTCAAAATTCAAACACAATTCGGACTTTGATCCAAATGAAACAGATCGAAAACTTCCACTTTGTAGCAAATCGCGATGAACACGATGGACAAAGTTTCGGCCTCCAATTCAAATCCGATCAAACAACTTCGAGCAATGATGAACACTTCTTCCTCTCGGCCTTGACAAACAAATTCGAAACCTCACTTCAAGCTCGGCAAATCTCTTCAAACTTCAAAATGAATAGGCTCCAAGTCTCGATCTAGCTATGATTGGCTAGAACAAGCTCCGATACCAAACTGACGTAGCGGATAAATCAAAACGATGTAAAACGGTGAATGTAGTAATCGGTGGGTTGGAAGAATACTGGAATGCCCGAATTCGTTGATCCGAAGATACCGAACTCTAGCTATCTCGAACTCGTTGATCGCGCACGATACCGAGTTCAAAGATCTTCAATTCTTCAAGCGTTGATCAAGCGCACTTGATTCCGCGAATCGGCTTCTACAATCGTTGAATCGAGCGCACTCGATTATCCGAAAGAGGAGATAGGAGATTACACTCAACTACCAATTTGAATGAAAGCACAAAGCAATCAAAAGAGAATTTTATTCAATATTCAACAACCCTTACAAATGACTCAACCCCGCTATTTATAGCTTTACAACTCAACACACAAAAACTTCAAAAAAATACAAGTACTTAAGTCGGTTTCGAGCTAACAGCTTCCGACCTACGACTTACCAGAATAAGACGTACGACTTAACAAAGACTCCGACTCAACAGTTACAACTTTACAACCTTCAGCGACTTAACAAAAAAATACAACAGACGACATACGACCTATAAAAGTTGCGATCTACGACTTATCATCAGCTCCAGCTTTCATCAGTGGCAGAGATTAACTCGGCAATAGAAATCAACGGCAACAAGTCTTCAGCGCCTTAAAAGCATGCGCATCTTAGATCAGCGATTTAAAGAAAATCAATGGCCTCTAGAGCTTTGCGACCTAAGAATGAACGGCATCCCTTCGTTTGCGACCTAACAGAAGTGGCTTCAGAAATTCTTCGCGACCTAAGGCCTCGCGACCTAAGTCTCCACGACCTAAGACTTTGCGACGTAAGACTTCGTGACCTAACTTAGCTCGTTCCGTTTTCTTGCGACCTAACATAGGTCGTAACTTGTTAGGTCGAATCACCTTTCCCTTCAGACTGTTAGGTCGTAGCTCATTTCCCCCTAGCCTGTTAGGTCGTAGCATGTGATATTTGAAACCGGTAGGTCGTTGGAGCGACCTAAAACCCTCGTTAGGTCGTATGCGACCTAATACTTCACCAATTTGGACACTGCCACTTTTTCCAGCATTACTTGCTCCCTCCTCTATCTCGCTAGGTCGTGAGCGACCTACGAACTCCTTAGGTCGTGAGCGAACTAGGCCTTTAACTTTCTGCGCTGCATCAAAAACACATCACAGAACAGTAGATCATCACATACATATACACATATACCGGTACATCATAGAGTAAATAAAATGATACATGTCAAGTGGTGTAGCAACCACAATATACAGGCGAGTCAAAAGAATATACATATCAGAGTTATAAACAAAAAGGACTACACAAAAAGCTATAACAAAAGGAACTAGCAGAAAAGTCCATGCGGAAGCAGACTAAGCTAAGTCCAAATGTACCTAACCTGAAACACCTCGGTCTGACCCGAGTATAAAATACATGGGTCAGTCTAGCTAAACAAATCAGTTAGATAAGCTAAATGATAATGAACATGCAAGGTCATAAAGTACCACAATAATCTCTAAAAGAAATAACATGATCATTTAACAAGAGATGAATCATAACAAGCCTTATATCATCGGCAACTCAAATAAACAAAGGATATAAATATCCCAAATCAAGCCAAAAAGGCAAATAACAAATACCAATGAAGGTAACACAAGTTACCACAAGGTAATCGCTATGTATCGAGTGGTTCAAAAGACCTACTCCGAAAGGCGATACTCTAGGGAAATATAAATATCAATGAAACAAAAGATGCACGTGCTCAGTACTGTATAAACAAGGATCCACAAGCCCGAAGGCGACAAACCCAAGTATCCCTCGAGCGGTGACGAAGGACCAACTCCAAAAGCGATACTATAGGGCAACAAGCCCAAAGGCACAAACCCGAAGGCACAAACCCAAAGGCACAAGCCCGAAGGCAACAAACCATAGTGGCGAAGGTCCGGAGGCCCAGTACTGGACACCACTAACTGGCAATATGTGTCACAAACTCTCGGGAAGGAACCCGAAAAGTGTTAACGTGTGTCTCATACCACACGTTCACACTAAACGGTTTACTAACCGTTAGTCAGTTTCACACTAAAAGCAGTACAAAGTTTACCTCATCTCATCGGTAAACCAGACCCGAAGGTCAAAACGATCAAACAAATAGATTAGGAATTAACTAAAAAGATAAACGCACGTGTTTATAGCACGCGTTTTACCAAATCATTTAATTCTCCTCCCTCTTCACTCGAAGTGCAAAATTGTGTGTTTTATATAGAAATTAGGTTGAAGAAAACGAGTTTTAGGAACGCTTCAAAATCGCTTTAGAAATTGCCTTTGAAATTCTCCTATTATGGAGTAATTAATTTAATACTTAAAACTAATATTAAATAATAATTTCAAAAGCCAATTTGCTTGAAAAACACTTTTTAATACTTTATAAAATCCGTGCACGAAATCTAGAGAGAAAACTCAAGAATTCGGGGAAATATCAAAAATGGCGGAAATTATTCAAAGTATAGAAACCGCTGAAATCAAGCTGTGATCACTAGTTCGACAGCAGGTTTGGACCTGAAAACAAAATCCAAATGACATGAAATTTGGCAGGAATATAGTTCAACATTCCTAATTCAAACTACAAAAAGAATCATTCAAATCCGATTTGAAACGAAGAATCTGCATCGTTTCAAAGTCGGACCAAAACAAGGTAAAATCGCTGAATTTCAGCAGGCTGTGGGTTCAAGTTCGACAGCCGTTTTGAAATAGCAAACCAACCCAGATTATTATGAAAATTTTTAAAATTATAAATCGATACTTCTACTTCAATCTGCAAAAAGAATCACTCAAATCCAATATAAAACGAATGAGTTATGCTGTCACAAACATGGACTCAGACCATGTTTGCAACAGTTCAAAAACACAAAAATGTGCAGGCCTAAAACCCTCCTGAACTCAAAATTCAGGCATGAAACAGGGGATCAAATAGAATTTTATTGAGCTCAAAATTGGTAAGCATGCTGTAGAAAACTTCATATTTCAACTAAAAAATGAATGATGCAATTTTGATAAAATATGAGAAAGCTATGATGTCTCAAAATTGAACCCAAACAGTGTTTTTACTGTTGAACTCTGGGCAAAAACATGGTTCAGGTCAATGTTTGACAGCAGATTTATATAAGCTAATTATGTCAAAATGACCTGAAATTTGGTATGCCTAAAGTAGAGAACTTCATCTTCCAAAAAAAAAGAATCATGAAATTTGATTAAAAAATGAAACAGATATGATGTCTCAAACATGGACTCGGGCCATGTTTGCAACATCTCAGAAAACAAAAATGTGCACATGATATTTCCAGGCTGTGCACTGATTTTGCAGCGACGATTTGAACACTCAAATGACCATATTATTCAACCAAAATTTTCAGAAATGAAGTTCAACATGCAAGCTATCAAATGCAATAAATCCGGCAGCATTTCGTTGCCGGAATCAATAGTTACAAGCATTCAAAGTAGCAACCAGAGAAGGTTTTGACACAAACAAAATTGAAAGTAAAAACGAATTACAAAGCAATTTTGGCGATTTTGAGCTTGGATCAGCTACTTTTTGTGAGTTTTGTAACTCACCATGCTGTTGCAATGAAAAGACTTGGATTTGTGTTGCAAATTGAAAGCTTTTTGTTAGATTGAAGCCTCTAAGAACCTAAAAGAAACAATTATGGTACTTGCAAAAGAAAACATAAAGTAAATTAGAAACCTAATTCACAAATCAGAGATTTTGATGAAATATTTTGGTTTTAGAGATGGATTACCTGTATATATTATCTCTAATTTGTTAATTATAGCAAGGATTTGACTCAAGTTTGGAGATTTATGGCTTTGTTTGAGAAAGGAGAAGTGGGTTTGTTTTTTTCTGTTTACTGGAGGAAGAAGAAGAGGGCAAAAGAAATGTACGTACAAGCTATTTTCTATTTTCTCACTTTCTTAATCAGGCTAAGGAACACTAATGGGCTAATGGACCCAAAAAAAAAGAAATATTAAATGGTCTAAGGAGTTAATTCATGTACATATACAATTATGTACAAGTTACATAATATTACCAAATAAATTACATTTCTTTTTCAAGTTTTAATCAAACAAAATATGTAAACTTATATACATATGAAATAAAACATTTTACATCATATAAAAGATAAATTTATATTATTAAAGCATTTTTATTATAAAAATTCTTTTATTTAACAAAAATGCACCATTTACTCAAATAAATGAATAAAACTATGTTTTTAACTCCTAAAATTCCAAAAAAAATTATTTTATCACTTAGAAAAATATTTCAAACCATTTCAAAATATTATCTATAGCCAAAACTTATTTTTAACCTAATTTCCACCTTTTATTTCAATAACAACCTTTAAAAATCAAATACTTCCATTTAAAATTATTAGAAGAAGTAATTGGCATATTGCATTTTCTCTAAATAAAAGTCATTTTCCATTCATTATTAACCCAAACAAACAAAATAAAGTTTACAAACTTTATTTTCACATTTTATTACCAAAATTCATTGTTTATTCCAAATAAACAATTTAATTTCTCCAATTTTATTTTAATTCACAATATTAAATCATAACTACCGTTATAATTTAATATTTACAGGTAATCTCCAAAACCAGGGTTGTTACAAGTTGACTTGAGCTTCGGGCTGGAGACAGACGTGGCTTCATGGACGATGAGGCGGCTGACAATGGAAGCAGGTCAGCGACCTAGGGCGGAGACGAGTATTTCTGGCAACGCTCGAGCATAGGCGCTAGCAGTGTAGGCGTGTTGAAATGAAGAGGCAAGCTAGTTTAGGCAAACGGCTGACAGTTTTGTTGCTAAGGGAGGAAGCTTGTGTGTCGATATTCACTGCTCTTGGATTTGTGAGTTATTTTAAACTCACGTTTCTATATCTATCATAATAAATTTCTTTTACATGTTGGATTGGTTTCCTGCATTATTCACTTGCAATAACATAGATGATTTAGGGCATACCTGAGCTCTCCCCTTGATATGGTTGATTAAGTTATAATACTTGGGTGTCAACGATTGAATTGAATGACATATTATTGTATATTATGTTTGATGGATTGTTTGGTGATATATAGATTTTTATTTGATTGAAAAAGGCTAATTTGCAAATAGAACCTTGTTCGATTACCAAAAATTAATTCTATAAACTTATATAGAAGTACATAAATTGTTTGTGTGACCGATGTTGCTGGGAAGCAACTTGGGTCGCTAAACAATTCCATATTATGGAATTATATTTTTAGAGTGGTGTTGGCTCTATATATTGAATTTTCGATGGGTTTATTGTTTAAATGGTTAAATGTTTAAAAGAATTTCAAAAAAATAAGATTTTATCTATTTTGATCCTTATTGGAATTTAATTTATAAAATATAGTTAAATTATATTATATTCTTAATTTAATTCTTATTTCAAAAATTATATGCAAAGCTTTTTAAGATAAGTAATATTTATTCATAAAACCGGTTAAAATTTTACTATTATAAGTATATTATAAAATTTGGACATGTTTTAGAGGCAAAAGATAAAATATAGTATTATTTTATAAAAGCTGTTATGAAGGTAATAATTTCATTTTCAAGTGAGTTAGTTATAAAAGTGGTTTAACTAATTTTGAAAGCTGTTATTATTTTATAAAAGCCCTTGTAAACAAGTAACTGCTTTCTTTATATATATGAGTTATTGGATTTTAAAAGTGATTCTGGAAAAAAATTATATCTTGGTTTATAAAAAAAACTAATTTAAAACTCTTTTGATTTATTTATTATGGATTAAAAAAGGTGAGAAGTTTAAAAGTGAATTATAGATAAAATATTTTAGAAATCATTTTCTATATGATAAAATTAAATTAATTACTTTCAACCTATAAACTATTGTTGGCTTTTATTGTATTCAGCCTTTGGCTATTTTTATGCAAGTTTGAATTGGATTTCTAATGAATTTCGTGATTTTCTATGAAACTAAGAATTTTAATAAATGATTGAATTGTCAGATGGTATGGGACGCTTTGTAAAATTCTTTCGATTATTATTATAATTTGTTAAATAGAGTTTGAGTGGAAATTACTAGCTTTTAGTAAATACTTGAATTTACTTTTTGGTATGAGACAGTTAGCTAAATTCTTGTAATTACTGGAGTGATAGTAATTAACACTTAGAGTTGTATTATCTTAGGGTGTTTGGATTTCAGACTGATAGATCCTCGAGAGAAGATAACTCATTTTTCATCGATTTGAAAATCGATGCATTTTTAGATTTGGGTAGGCAGATCTCTTTCGAAAGATCTGTTATGGTGCAAATACGGTTATCTCTTTCGAAAGGCAGATTTTTACATGCATCATAGTCTATAGATATACAACCTATCAGTTTATTTTGTTTTATATTGTCAGACTATGTTTAACTCTTTCGGAAGGTAAATTTGCATAGGACGGATTAGGTACATGGCTGCTGTTTTCTTTGAGAAGTGTTCCTAATCTGCTGTCACTTTCGGAAGGCTTCCTTTTTATGTAGCAGGTCTCTTTCGGTAGATTTTGTGTCACTGTATTAAATTGATAGATGACTACCATTATTATTTCATTATTGATGATTATTTCTTCAGAGATTTTTAGTATGGATATTCTTTATCCTTTATGGCTCTGAGGAATTTTGAATTGGTTATCACCATATTTTGAGATGATAGTCTATTCAGACTTGATATGTATTTATGAAATGGTGATTTGTTAGATATGAATTATTTGAGTATTTGTTTTTGGGCATATTTTATTTATGACTTATTTGGTTATTGTTAAGTCAAAATTTTAAGATATGTAATTATTGGTTTGATATGTCTTTTTGAATTTTTGGGTTTTAGGCATATTTTGAGATGACTTATTTTCGAGTTAATTCATTTATGGATTATAAAGTACCGAATTCACTTAATATGCCTTATTATGATTGTTTGTATGACAAATTTAATATGGCTTATTATTTTAAGTCATAAAGTTATGATATTAGTATCTTACCCTTTTATCTAGATACAGTCTGAACCATTTATCATTTTAATACTCGGGTCAGGCCGACACTTTACAGGTATAGGGACACATTGACTCTTGGATTTTGAGTTAGCTTTGGAGTAGACTATTTTGACAATTTTAGTTTACTTCATCATTATGTATATTGACATTTAGTAGTTAGGTCATGTATATTATTCAGTAGTCATTTTGTACCTGATATAGACTATGAGATATGATGATATTAGAGTGAGTCTAGTATTGACATTTTGTAGACTCACATCTTATTATAAAATATGTTGTATATTAGTCCGCTACAATCTGTGACTATGATTCTGATTTACTTATATTATATACTGTTCTGAATATTTTTAATCGGTGTGTTTATTACTTTGTATTAATACTGTACATGTAAAATTTTCAGTTCAGGTCCTCAGAAAGGTAAATAAAACATGTCAGTGTTAGTATAAAGATATATGCACATTCGATCGCCCTTAACCAGCTGTATTCTCCGGATTAGCAGACGACATTACTTGTAATGTTCTTTACTAAAAACTGGGCATAGCGGTGGGAACGTTACAAAACTCGATTTTTGTAGACGAACTTTTTAGGATTTAGGGTTATTTCCATTAGGTCCAGATGGTCTAAGCAAGCTATAAAGAGTATAAGCAAAGATTTATTTTGACTATTTGGTTACGAGTTAGAAGGTCGAGTTCGGTTCGTAAATCGAGCAACTCGAAAGGTTTACTTCTGTATATGTTGGAATTAGATCCTAAATATATTTTCATTCCGTTCGGAATAGGGGTTATTGGCTAGGAATGCCAATGAGCACGCCTCGATTGGAGTTTGCGATTTTTGTAAGGTGGATAGTATTGGAGAGAATTCTGTATAAGGACATCATTTGCTCTCCTTTTGTCCAAATCAGTAATGGAAACCCTAGCCGTCAAAATTAGAAATCATCATCGAATGGCCATGGGTGATTTTGACCACCAGAGGCCAAATTGGACCTCGACCTCAATCAAGAAAATGTTCGCGGCAGGGGAATGTAGATGTTGACCTGTTTGATTGGGAAGATTCGAAGCGTGGCGACGGCAATTGAAGTTCGACGGCGGCAGCTTGGGTTGGATTTTCTGGCTAAGGCTGTGGTTTTTAGGAGGTCGGCCGTGAAGGAAAAATGTCGGGGTGGTTGAGGACTTTCGATTGGAGGGCGTGCGATAATCGATGATTGCCTTAGGTGGTGGCAGTTTCGAGTTGAATAAAGCAGTGGTTTTGGGGTTTGCGATTGAGCTACAGGTGACGGAGGTTGGTGTGGTTGGTGGCTTTATGGTTACCATGGCAAGGGGAGTTGATGGTTGTGATGCATTAGCCGATGGTGGCCTGCAACGATGCCAGATAGAAGATGATCGGAGTTGTATTAGGCGGCCTGGGATTTGGTTTAAACGAGATTTAGGTTAATTAAAAATTAATGACGTAATTAGTGTTTTAATTATATTATTAAATTCGTAAATTTTGTAAACTAAATAACTTGTTCATTCAAGGTCCAAATTGAACACGGTCAGTCACGTTAGATTCCTAATGACGAAATCTACATCTTAGAGTTGGATCGGTTGGAATTTAGAGCTTGGAGAATTTTAACTAAAAAATCGAGTGTTGTTTGATTTTAGACGGAACCAGAACACTTTGGCAATAACTAAAATTTTGGTGAGTTAAACTAGCCTTTTTGGTTTATCTATAAGATAAATAGTAGATAAATTTTACTGGTTGTATTTAATTGAAATTCTTGGTGGTATGCTTGGACATTTTAATTGGTTGATTGTTTGATTTTGATGAATTATCGCTTCTAAAAACGGTCAATATATGAAATCATTTGCAGGGAATTTATCTATTGTACAGGGAATTTGTAGAGGGATCCAACGAGATTCCCCACCATTGTTAATTTATATTCAATCATATTCCTGTTGTATGAATTATTGGATATCAAAACCTGATAGTTTGGCTCTATTGGTTATGACATTGTTATGTGTTAAAACTTAACCCTGTAGTAACAAAAATCAATAACAACATTGGTTAAGTGCTTAATGGCTATTGGCCTCAATTTAGTACTTTGAAATACTATTAACTGCCATTTTGGCATGAAATGGGTTTTTGGTTTGGAGAATGATTTCAAATCTAATTTTTGGGTTTTCTAGAATATTTTTATTTCAGTAAATTTTGAACCTCTCTATTTTACCCTAACTTTTTTTTATTTGTCGTTTCTAAATCATTTAGAAATGTTTTAAAGTTGTTTAACTATTATTTAATAATGATTTAAAGTTGTTTAACTATTGTTTAATAATGTTTAAAAGTTGTTTGTTCTATTCAATATTGTTTTAAAGTTATTTATGAATATTATGATATTGTGAAAAGTTATTTATTTAAATAATTGATATTGTTTGAAGATAATAATTATTATTTATTAATAATATTTTGGAAGTTAATTATTTATTATAATAAGGTTTTTGAAGATTAATTCTTAATTATTATATTAATAATGTTTGAAATTATTAATTATTATATTAATAATATTTTGAAGTTATTTACTATTGTACTAATAATGTTTGGAATCTAATTTATTATTTCATTAATGATGTTCTAAAGGAAATTGATTGTGTTATTAATGTTGTTGAAAAGTTAATTTATTATTTATTTATGATGTTTAAAGTTAATTAATTTATCTGATTAATTGTACTCATAAATAATAAACTGATTTATAAAGGAATTTCATTTAATAAATAATGTATAAATGAAAATGGATTTTTGTATTTATAAAGAATTTTTATAAAAGTAATTTAGAAATGGTTGCTATAAAGTAATTTTAGAAGGGATTTTCGTAATGGATCTTTATAAAGAAGTTCTATAAAAGAATAAAGTTTTATAAACGGGTTTATAGATTTATAAAAAGAGTTTTATAAATAGTTTTATGCATTTATAAAACGTCTTTATAAATAGTTTAGAAACTTATAAAAGAGTCTTATCAATGGTTTTAGAAATTTATAAAAAGAGTTTTATAAATTGTTTTAGTGATTTATAAAAGAGTTTTACAAATGATTTTAGAGATTTATAAGAGGAGTTTTATAAATGATTTTAGAGTTGAATAAAAATGGAATTTATAAAAGAAGGCGAGATTTATTTCCAAAAACGATCTTTAAATAATTATGGTGGTATGAAACATCTTCCAATACTTAATACCAAATAGGAAATATTTCTCAGTTTTTGTAAATATACTTATACCATTGAGATAAATATATAAATACATTATGTAATTAGTGAAAGTGTAGCATTTTCGTGAAAATAATTATACCATTGAGATAAGTATTTGGATATTCTTCTAAGTATTGAAAGGAGTAAAAGGGTTTGTAAGTATACCTTTGTAAAAGTATTTTGGTACAAGTATTTAAAGGTAGTTTTAATTAATGAAAGGATTAATTAAAGGGGTTAGTAGTTGCTTATGTGCTTAAACAATGTTGGGTTTTCCCTATGGAATTACATCCTTGATGCGATTGTTGTTTAATTTGATAGTTAAATAACCGACTATCAACTTCGCAAGTTTTTAAACTATCATCGTCGGTTCGGGGAGACCGGGATTGGATATATTATCTGAAAACCACATTGAACCGGCATAAGTGTTCAAATGAAAGTCATCTTGATGATAGTTTCAAAGATGAAGTTCTTTGATGTACAAGGGCTATTTGCTGCTAATCCTGAGTGTGATTCCAAGATGGATATAATAGAAGTAGTGCCTTCGGTTTCGTTCAGACCTAGAACAACCTTGTGTGGATGAATACTGGCATTGCATTTCTGCCTGGAGGGCAGTGTTAGCATTCCACGTGTGTTTTCTATTAAAAAGGTAAAGCGTAACCTTAGGCTCACACTCGTTAAATGACTAAAGCAGGGATGTGTAGTAGGCTAAGTGGATCGCTCCCATTAGGGTATGATCATCCCCTATCTAGAGTCGATATCTATGTATGCTTCAAAGCCCATTATGGTTGTTGATCAACCAAAGGGTAATCATATTCAACGTTATCCAGTAAGGGGTAGAACCGGTCCCGAGTAGCAGAGGTGCAATATGTTTTAGTCTCCACTACATTTTATCTAGAGGTGTACTGATTCAGTGGGTAAACCCTTACCCTTTCATAGTTGGAATCCATTTTCTAATACGAGCATTAGGATTTTGATTGTATACCTATTATGCTGGAATTTACTAATGTAACAATTTTAGCTACAATTCCATATTTATTTTAAATCTAGACATTATTATAATATCAAAGGATTTCCTATAGAAATGTTTTGGTTAATGTAAGATAAAAACCCGTCCATGTTTATTTACGGCGTGGTCTTATGAGATATCTTTGGTTTTCAAAGGTTTTATAAATATAGAAATCAATATGACTTGATAGAGTTTTCTCATGCGGGTTTACCAAACCGATCCAGGCATTTTATTCTTATAATGCTCGGGTCAGTTCGAGTATGTTTCAGATTTAGTTCTGGATGCCTTAGGGCTTTAGGAGATGAGTTGGATGCCCAAGACGTATTTCTCGTATATTCTTTATTTCTGTTGTATTGTCTAGTCTTTTATTTAACAGTAATTGTAAGGATAGGCTGTTATGACTATCCAGCCTGATAATTTGTTTAGTGTACTCTGATTGCTATATATATATATATTACAGTTTTTCTTTTGTAAAGATCATTAAGTATACTATAAATTACTCGTTAAGATGTGTGATTCTTTTCTGTCTTTTATTTTCTTTCACCCCAACAATCTATCTTTCCGGCACACGGATGCCCAGCACGTGAATACCATGGATGTATTAGTATCGACTTTTGAGGGTCGAAAAGTTAGGTTGTGACAAATCTCATATAGCCATAGTGACCACTGGGTGCACTAAGTTGCATGAGAGCGTGTCGGGTCGAGTAATTCCTCCATTGAAGCTCGAAACGCGATTTGTGATTTTTTACGTTTTGGAGCATACTTGTGTGCATATGCATGCACGAGCGGGTGTATCAACATGCGTGTGAGCATCATGTGAGGCGATAGAGTTGTTTGATTTCATTTGGGCATGTTAGAGGAGCCTAGGTCGTTGAAATCGTCCCAATGAGACTCATACGAAAAAGAGCGAGATTCATATCGAAATCGGTTTTTGAATATTGAAGAAACCTGTAATGATCTGCCTTTCTTACACCTAAAGACTACACTTAATACATCCTCGATATTCGTGTGCTTATCATTTAAGTCTCCAAAAGACAGGTTATTTGGGGTGAAGAAAGAAAAAGACAGAACAAAATCTCACATCGTGACGAGAAATATATAATATACACGGGATCGTTACAAAAAGAAATCATCTTTATTATGCACAACATCAATGTACACTAACCTATTATTAGCCTGGACAGTTATAACAACCTGTACTTACAATTTCTGATAAATACGGATAGAAATCAAAGCAACAAAAATAGCGAAAGAATAAAGATACGTAAATAAGTCTTGGAGAATCCATCTCATCTCCTGAAAGCTCCGAAAGGTTCAACTAAATCTAAAAAATATACTCGGGTTGACCTGAGCATTATAAGAAAATAATGCTTGGGTCAGTTTGGAAAACCAGCATAAGTAAAACTCGAATCAAAGCATAGGGACTTCTACATTGAAATCTTTTTCAAAATAAAATGTATCTCATAAGACCATACCGCAAATAAATACGGACAAGTTTTTAACTTACGATAACTAAACCATTTTTATTATAAAATCCATCGACATTATAAAAATGTCTAAGGTTTAAAATACCAATAATCAAGTAGCTGTGATGTGTATATATCGCAACAATAATAGGTATACAATCCAAAACCGCTAAGGCACGTATATGGAAGATGGATTCTAATAAACGATAAGGTAAGGGACTACCTTTTGAAATAGTACACCTTTAGATAAAATGTATTGGAGGCCGCAATTACCTTTACAACCTTACCAACAAAGCACCGGCCTATCCCTGACTGGATAGTACCGAATATTATCACCCCTAGGTTGTGATCAACAAAAAAAGGTCCCCTGAAGCATACATAAGGGTAATATCGACTTTTGATAAGGGATGATCATACCCTAATGGGAGCGACTGACATAGCCCTGCAGCATCTACCCTGTTTTAGCGATTATCGGGTGTGAGGCTTGAGGCAACAATTTACCTTCTTTTAGCAATTCCCACATTGAGTTCTAACACTGCCCTCCAGGATTAATGAAATGTAAGCATCCATCCATACAAGTTCGTTCTAGGTCTGAACGAAACTGAATGCACTACCTATACTACTTCCATTTTGGAATCACCCTCGGGAATAGTAGCAAGTAGCTCTTGCACTTCAAAGAGCTCTCTCTTAGATTATCCTCAAGACGTCTTCCACTCAAATGCATATGTTGGCTCGAAGTGAATTTCAGATAATAAATCTAATCACCTTCTCTTCGAAACAATAATCAATAATTTTTGGTTGACTCATTCCCGGTTCTTTTGGAAGCAAGCAAACTATACTAAAGTCCCAAAGGGATCTCTAATGCATCCCTTAAAGCTAGAGACGTTTCACCAAATGGGTTCTCCAGAGGGAACTCAAACCGTATGAACACGTAAAGCTCTTACTTACTTCCTAAGTCAAAGCTGGCCAAGATTTGGTAGTCGGTTATTTAACTATCAAATACACAAACAATAACAATTCAGAGATTTAATTACCTATAGCAATCACTAAGCCTCAAATTAAATCTTTCATTTATTTAAATCTCTTTCCAAAATATTATCATAATATTCATATACTTATCTTATTAGCATAAGCATATTCACAAAACATTCTAAAAGATTTCTTACTTCAAAATCATATTAAAAGGATCACAACAAATGTTATTTAAATTGGAGATAAGGATAACCTCAAAAACTATTCCTTCGGTGTTAAGTGTGGAACGAATTCCCATACCACCAAAATTAAGAAGGTCGGTTAAAGGAAATCCAATCTCAAATTCTTTTATAAATTGCTCCAATAAATCTTATTAATATATCTTTTCATTTATGAAAATATCCTTTACTAAAATTCCAAATCCATTTATGAAACTCTTTATAAATCTCCAAGTTTATTTATAAAATTCTTTTATAAATATCGAAAATCAATTTTAAAACTTCTTTTCAAATTTCAACATCCCTTTCATTTTATAGAAACTCCTTTTTATAAACTTTCCTTATTTAAGACAAATCTTCTTAAATAAATCTTATTCGATCAAGTTCCTTTTTAATAAACAAATAATTATCTAAAATAACTTTTTGATATCAAGTTGTTATTAATTAAACTAACTTCAACACTTTAAATAAAATAGTTAACGAACTATCTTTAAAATATCATATTGAAATGGTGATAAACATTAAACATTTCAATTAAACAATAAATTTACTTTAAACCATAATAATTATCTTTAAACCTTTATTTAAAATGGAATAAGATTGAAAGAATGATTTCCAAAATTCAGAAGAGGCTTAGCGACTACAATGGTTTATTCAATTTTAGTCATACTTTCCAAGTTACAACAGGGGTATTTACATAGCAAGCATATATGTAAAAGGGATTAATAGACAACAATCAATCAATACACAAGTAATGTCCAAGTCATTATAATAGCAGATAGGGATTTGTTCTACTAAACACATGTCCAAATTATTTTAATAGCAGAATGGTGTTTTGTTCTACTAAACAGATGTTATTTGGTTTCGTAATCATTTGATATTACTTAAGGGAAATAGATAAAGAAATCTCTTGGATTTAAAAAACATCCTTTAAAAGTGAGTTGCTTTAAAACAAGCCAATCTTTAAAAATAAAGTGGTTTAAAACTTTAAAACTTTTATTTAATAATTAAATAACATTTAAACACTTTATTTAATAATCATTAAACCTTTAATTAAAATTAAATCAATAATTAACTTTTGAATAAATAATAATTATCTTTTAAATAAATACTTAAATCATAATAAATCTTTAGTTAATAGTTAGATAATAAATTAAACTTTTATTTAATAATAATTAAATCTTAATTAAATCTTAAATAAATCTTAACTTAATTAGTAATTAATTAACAATTAAACCCTTTTATAAATAAGTAATTAATAATTAATCTTTAATGAATAAATAATACTTAACCCTTGACTAATCATTAAATAATAATAAACCCTTAATTATTTAACTAATTATAATTAACTTACTTAATTTATAATTATGTACAAATTTCCTTTATTAACTAACAATTAAGTACTAATTAACTTACTTGTTCAATTAATTAGATAATCGCTGAGTAATTAAATAAATAAATAAAATAAATAATTACTTTTGAATACTTATAATATGTTTGGAGATACTTTTCAAAAAGATACTTAAGTAAAACCATTTTTAGATTTCAAAAAGAGTTCGTTTTTACAAACTGCATCCATATCGACTATCGCTATTTGACCTGTAATTTCCAAAACTTGTTGTTTAATGAATCGAATAGTTTTGAAACCTTACTCTTTTACTTAAACACACTTTCTAGCTTTAGAAAAAAAAATTGAAACTAAAAAGTAAAGTTTTTAAAACTTTATAAAACTTTTTAGTAAACACTTAAGTAAAACAAAATTTTAAAAGCATGGAATTTCCATTACTACTTATACAAGTCCATATGACAACTTCCTTTAGCATATACACTTACACACAAGATCATACATCTATTTTCATGCCATATTAACAAACTATAACCAATATTACAAATTTCCATCCATTCACAAATTTTAAACTTTAATTCTTAAGTCGAACTAAATATCACATCCAAGCACATATGTATACATACAAATCAACATCATATCCAACCAATCATGCAATGATTTAACAACAAGGCATACATCATAATTAAAGTTAGAAACTTTAAATAAAGAGTTAGCTTTACTCACCAAAAAGCTAACCGAATTAACCCGACCTTCCACTAACTTTAGAAAGCGACATAGAACTTTACTTTTCTTTAGCAAAAATGGAATTTTGGATTCTTGGAGAGGACAAGATGGCTCGGCCTAGGGGTGGTATAATTCGACCAAGGTTGTAGGGAGGTGATATGGCTTTGTTTTGGCAAAGAGGAGTTGTAGAAATGTAAGGGTGTAATTTTAAACAAGTTTCTAGTAACTTAAAAGTGAAGAAACTAAGAAATTTTAAAACTTTTGTAACATGGAAGCCATGAAATGTTTTATGAAGCTTGGAGGAATTTTAGAAAAGGAAAATGAAATGAAAATAATGAAAGTAAAATTTGTGAAATTGTTTTTATACAAATTGCAATTACTAAACTACCAAACTAGCCTTAAGTATATACCCTCCCTTAAATTTTTACCACCTCATCTTGTCCCCCTCTCCATGCTTGCTCACACAATCAACCTTGTCCCCCCTCTTTTCTTTGCTCCAACGTGCATTAATGCTTCACATACTTAACATTTTCCAAAGTGGCATTTCATGTATCCTAATTTATTTTCACTTTTAATTGTATATTTCGAATTTGTATTAAGGTCACGTCTTATTCCTTACTTAAGTGATATATATATATATATATATATATATATATCATAATATATATTCTAAATTAGTTGTAAATTTATGTGTTTATATACAATAGTGTTACAACTAACTCAAGGCGACACAAAAGGGTATATATTGATAATCATAATGATGCATACAAAATGATACAAGCAAAGCGACTATATCACTAGTCATGGGTACACTAACAAAACAATACACATAATCTACTCATCCAATAATGACTTGGGACAAGTCCCTCTTATACTGTCCACCGACACCACATGTGCGAGGAGTCTTACTTTAGATTGCCAAAAATTACACTTAGAAAATTTAGCCTTCAAGTCCTGTCTCCTTAATGTTTCAAGTGCGATCTCTAAACGACGCTTGTGTTCCTCCTCGATCTTAGAATAAATAAGGATATCAAATACTGAGACAACACAAATTTATTGAGTATATCTCTAAAAACTCAATCCATGATGACTACAAAATAAAGGGTGCATTTGTTAGCCTATAAGGCATAACCAACCACTCAAAGAAACCATCTGGTCCTCTAAAAGCTATTAAGGGTATATCATCTTCAGATACCCTTAGTTGGTGAAATCATGTGCCTAAATCCATTTATGAGAATACCCTAGCATCATGCAATTGTTTGAACATGTTGTCTATGCTGGGTAAGGGGTACTTATTCATAATCGTCTACTTGTATAATTCACGGTAATCCACACGAAGTCTTGGCGAACAATCTGACTCAGCAACAACACCTACAGCTACTCCCCAATTCGAGTGACAACTCCTCTATTTGATTTATAAACTCTCTTCTTTCCCTTGGAGCTATCTAACGCCCAGGCTGAATAAAAGGTTCCCATCCAGGGGCCAATTTTATACTAAACTCAATCTCACGATGTGGGGGTAGGCTATTTACTTCTTCAAAGACGTCTAAGAAATCTCTAACAACCAATAATAATTCCAACTTTTCCCAGGGCGAATCTAAGGTATAAAGGAAACTCTCCAACAACTCCTTAGGCTTCTCACATGATACTTCAATAAATTTTCTTAATTTAGTTTTTAAAGATACCATTATTCCAATGCAACCTAGGATAGCACTATTCTTTTTTAGAAAATCCATACCGACTAAAATGTCGAACCCTTTAAAATTCGGAACGAACATGCACATGAGAAGTGATGCTGGGCATGAAACTCATACATCTTTACAAACCATGCATAAATTAGTCGTACGACCTACGGGGTTGGTCACACAAATAGGGGTTTCTACAACTTTTTAGGTATGTCCTAATCTAGCAACCAATTCTCTAAAATAATGCTATGGGAGGCTCCAATATCAAACATACTCGAACCAGAATGCCATTTACAAATAAAGTACCTTCCAGAAATCCCTTCTCTTTGACATCTCTAGAAGTTGATGGTCCATCCTTGATAGCGTAAACTTTGACCTATTGATCCTTCTCCATAAGCGGGCAATTTGAACCGAGTGACTTCTGAACTATTGTAGAAATAGGACCAGCCCGTTGACAGAATTTTTGAGTATGGCCCTTCTGCTTACACTTGTTGAAAGTAACATTCTTATACCGTTCCTCCCGAGTTCCTCTACCTAACGTCCCTTTCCACTTCTTTTTCCCTTGTAAGTTGAACTTTCTTTTGTTCAGGTTGTTGTTGCCACCACTTGGGGCTTCTAACTGCTTCCTCTTCTCAAGGACTTCATAACGCAGAGCCATGTCTACTAGGTTTACAAAAGATCCCTTTAGGTGCGCAGTCATTTTCTCTTGAAACTCCTCCCGCATTCCCATCACAAACATTTCATTTTTCTTGAGGGGTGTATCAATGAGTTCTGGTCCAAAATGCGACAACTCGTTGAACTCGGTATCATATTCTATTACAAACCTATCTCCTTGCTTGAGATACAAAAACTCCTATATAAATAGGTCTTCTCCACAGAAGGTATGAACTGACCTTCAAACACCTCCTTAAATCTGGCCCAAGAAAAATCCTCCTTCGGAATATTTGTTGTAAAGGAGTCTTACCATGCCGCCGCTCCACTTTGTAACTGCCACAACGCTAAGAAGCGTTTCTGCTCATCTGAAATATCTAGTCCTTTAAAAATCCTTTCGCAAGAACAAAGTCAAGCTACGACTTCAATAACGGATTATATGCCCTTAAACAGCTTTTCTCCAAAATTAGAAAAATCTTTGCACAACGATGCAATGTCGACATGTGGCTGTACAGGTGCTACTTCTTCTAATGATCTTACACTTCTAGTAGTTAGGGCTTGACCCTGGGTGATCAAAGTACTACCATTTCCCCTTCCTCGCCTTCTTTTAGAGCTCATCTCTTACTACCTGAAAATAATAAGATATCCTCAGAATACACTTCCAAGCAAGACTCATATTGGGAAAGGTATTGTCTATAAATGATGTTAACTATAAATGATGTTAAATAAACATATTTATTCCTCCAACCGACACCCAAATAACTATATAAATTTTGGAAATTTCCTTTATATGAGAAATATAACCCTAGGTAAAATTATTTCATTTACCCATTTTAAAACTATATTATGTCTGCTTGTCTTGTTTAAGTGTTTAGGAACCCCTATTAACAACGTTGATCAATCGCGTCGACCAAAGTTCATAAGCCACTCAACAGACCAACCAACACAATATATAAAATTTATAGCACTAATAAATACACGCTCGTATATATACTGCACTCAAACTCATTCAAGGATATTTCTTATCCTATCTCTAATAAGTTACTCATTCTAGGGCATTACTAATCCTACCTATAATGAATTTACCCCGCCAAGGCCTAGGTGTTCGCTCAACCTAAGCTCTGAAACCACGTGTAAAAATCTACCTTTATTACACCTAAAGACGACACTTAATACATCCTTGGTATTTCTGTGACGATCATTTAAGTGTTCAAAAGATAGGTCATTTGGGGTGAAGAAAGAAAAAGATAGAACATAATCTCACATCGTGATGATAAATTTGTAATATACATAGGATCTTTACAAAAAAATCATCTTTATTATGCACAATATGAGAGTACACTAACATATTATTAGCGTGGATAGTTATAACAACCCGTCCTTACAATTTTTGATAAATATAGATAGAAATTAAAGCAATAGAAATAGCGAAAGAATAAAAAATACATGAATATGTCTTGGAAAATGCAGCTCTTCTCCTAAAAGCTCCAAAAGATCCAGCTAAATCTAGAAAATATGTTCGAGCTGACCCGAGCATTATAAGAAAATAATGCCCGGATCAGTCTGGTAAACCAGCGTAAGTAAAACTCGAATCAAAACATAGGGATTTCTACAATGAAAATCTTTCTCAAAATAAAAGGTATCTCGTAAGACCACGTCGCACATAAATACGAGCGGGTTTTTACCTTACAATAACCAAACCATTTTTATTATAAAATCTAGTGATAATATAATAATGTCTAAGGTTTAAAATAACAATAATCAAGTAGCTGTGATGTGTGTACATCACAACAATAATAGGTATACAATCCAAAACAGCTAAGGCACGTATATGGAAAATGGATTCCAACAAATGGCAAGGTAAGTGACTATCTTTCGAAATAGCACACCTCTAGATAAAATGTACCGGAGGCCGCAATTACCTTTGCAACCTTACCAACACAGGATCGACCTATCCCTGACTGGATAGAACCAAATATGATCATCCCTAGGTTGTGATCAACAACCAAAATGGGCCCGGAAGTACATAAGAGATAATATCGATTCTAGATAAGGGATGGTCATACCCTAATGGGAGCGACCCACATAGTCTTGCTGCATCTACCATGTTTTAGCCATTAACGGGATGTGAGGATTGAGGCAATGATTTACCTTCTTTTAACAATTCCCACTTGGAATGCTAACACTGGCCTCCAGGAAGAAATGCAATGCCAGCATTCATCCATATAAGTTCGTTCTTGGTCTGAACGAAACCAAAGGCACTACTTCTACTACAATCCATTTTGGAAATACCCTCAAGATTATTAGCAAGTAGCCCTTGCACTTCAAAGAGCTCCGTCTTAGATCATCCTCAACTTGTCTTCCACTCAAATGCATATGTTTGTTCGAAGTGGTTTTCAGATAACATATCTGATCCCGGTCTCTCCAAACCAATAATTGATAATTTTTGATTGACTCATTCGTGACTCTTTTGGAAGTAAGCGGATTATACTAGAGTCCCAATAGGATCTCTAATATATCCCTTAAAGCTAGAGACATTTCACTGAATAGGTTCTCCAGAGGAAACTCAAACCGTATGTATATGTGAAGCTTTTATTTACTTCGTAAGTCAAACTGGTCAAGATTTGATAGTCGGTTATTTAACTATTAAATGCACAAACAACAACAATTCAGAGATTTAATTACCCATAGCAGCCACTAAGTCACAATAAATCTTTCATTTATTTAAATCTCTTTCCAAAATATTTACCACAATATTCATATGCTTATCTTACTAACATAAGCATATTCCCAAAACATTGTGAAAGATTTCTTACTTTAAAATCTTATAAGAAAGATCGCAATAAAAGTTATTTAACCTGAAGATAAGGATAACCTTAAACACTATTCCTTCGGTGTTAAGTGTTGAACGAATGTCCATACCACCAAAATTAACAAGGCCAATTAAAGGAAATTCAAACTCAAATTCTTTTACAAATTTCTTCAATAAATCCTTTTACTAAATTCTTTTCATTTATGAATATCTCCTTTATTAAAATTTCAAATCCATTTATAAAACTCTTTATAAATCTCCAAGTTTATTTATAAAACTCTTTTATAAATATCCAAAATCATTTATAAAACTTCTTTTCAAATTTCAAGATCCCTTTCAATTTATAAAAACTCATTTTTATAAATTTTCCTTATTTTAAACTAATATTCTTAAATAAATCTTATTCAATCAAGTTCTTTTTTAATAAACAATTCATTATCTAAAAAAACTTTAAGAAATCAAGTTGTTATTAATTAAACAAACTTCACCACTTTAAATAAAATAGTTAATGAACTATCTTTTTAATATCATATTGAAATGGTGATAAACTTAAACATTTCAATTAAACATTAACTTTACTTTAAGCCATAATAATTATCTTTAAACCCTTGTTTAAAAAGAAATAAGATTGAAAGAATGATTTCCAAAATTCAAAAGAGTCTTAGGACCACAATGTTTTACTCAATTTCAGTTAAACTTTCCAAGTTATAACAGGGGTATTTACAAAACAAGAAGATATGTAAAAGGAATCAATAGACAACAATCAATCTATATACATGTAATGTCCAAGTCATTATAATATCAGGCGGGGATTTGTTCTACAAACACATGTCCAAATTATTTTAATAGTAGAATGGTGTTTTGTTCTACTAAACAGATGTTATTTGATTTTATAATCATTTGTGGTTACTTAAGGGTAATCGACAAAGAATTCCCTTGGACTTAAAAAAACATCCTTTTGAAGAGAGTTGCTTTAAAACAAGTCGATCTTTAGAAATAAAGTGGTTTAAAACTTTTATTTAATAATTAAACAACATTTAAACTCTTTATTAAATAATGATTAAACCTTTAATTAAAATTAAATCAATAATTAGCTTTTCAATAGATAATAATTGTTTTTTAAATAAATAATTAAATCACAATAAATATTTAATTAATATTTAAATAATACATTAAAATTTTATTTAATAATAATTAAATCTTAATTAAGTCTTAATTAAATCTTAATTAAGTCTTAATTAAATCTTAACTTAATTAGTAATTAATTAACAACTAAACTCTTTTATAAATAAATTAATAATTAATAATTAATCTTTAAAAATAAATAATAATTAACCCTTGATTAATAATTAGACAATAATTAAATAATAATTAATTTTAATTAGTTAACTAATTATAATTAACTTATTTAATTTATGATTAAGTATAAATTTCCTTTATTAACTAATGATTAAGTACTAATTAACTTCCTCAATCGATTAATTAAATAATCATTAAATAATTAAATAAATAATTAATTATTTACTTTTAAATACTTATAATATGTTTTGAAAATAATTCTCAAAAAGATACTTAAGTAAAAAATAGTTTTAGATTTCAAAAAGCGTTCGTTTTTACGAACTGCGTCCATATCGACTATCGCTATATGACTCTTAATTTCCAAAACTTGTTTTTTTAATGAATCGAATAGTTTTAAAACCTTACTCTTTTGCTTAAACCCACTTTCTAACTTTAGAAAAAGTTTTTAAAATTGAAAGTAAAGTTTTTAAAACTTTATAAAACTTTTTAGTAAACACTTAAGTAGAACAAAATTTTAAAAGCAAGGAATACAAGTCTATATGCCAACTTCCTACAGCATATACACTTACGCATAAGATCATACATCTATTTTCATATAATATTAACAAACCATAAGCAATATTACAAATTTCCATCCATCCACACATTTTAAACTTTAATTCTTAAGTCGAACTAAGTATCACATCCAAGCACATACGTATACATACAAATCAACATTATATCCAATCAATCATGCAATGATTTAACAACAAGCTATACATCATAATTAAAGTTAGAAACTTCAAATAAAGAGTTAGCTTAGCTTTACTCACCAAAAAGCTAACCGAATTGACCCGACCTTCCACTAACTTTAGAAAGTGACCTAGAACTTTACTTTCCTTTAGCAAAAATGGAATTATGGATGCTTGAAGTGGACAAGATGGCTCGGCTTAGGGGTTGTATAGTTTGGCCAAGGTTGTAAGGAGGTGATATGGCTTTGTTTTGGCAAAGAGAAGTTGTCGAAATGTAAGGGTGTACTTTTAACCAAGTTTCTTATAACTTAAAAGTGGAGAAACTAAGAAATTTTAAAACTTTTGTTACATGGAAGCCATGGAATGTTTTATGAAGCTTGGAGGAATTTTAGAAAAGGAAAATGAAATAAAAAAAAATGAAAGTAAAATTTGTGAAATTGTTTTTATACAAATTGCAATTACTGAATTACCAAACTAGCCTTAAGTACATACCCTCCCTTAAATTTTTGCCACCTCATCTTCTCTCCCTCTCCATGCTTGCTCACGTAAGCAACCTTGTCCCACCCTCTTTTCTTTGCTCCAACATGCATAAATGCTCCATGTACTTAATGTTTTTCATAGTGCGATTTCATGTTTCCTAATATCTTTTCACTTTTAATTATATACTTTGATTTTGTGTTAAGGCCATGTCTTTTTCCTTAGTTAAGTGCATGTGTGTGTATATATCATAATATATATCCTAAATTAGTTGTAAATTTTTGTATATATGTATACAATAGTGTTACAACATTTCTGACAACTTCTATTCGTGAAAAGTCGAAAATTCAGAAAGGATATTTTGTCATATTTTCAACTTTTCTTCGAAACATTTAAATTTGTAAACAAATTTTGAAAACTATTTCACCAGTTTATTATTAAAAAGAAGTTTTTTTGAGTTATAACATCCATAAATTAATTATTTAAGAATATATTAGAATATCTATATTTAAAGTGATTAAATACCGAGTCATTACAAAACCACTTCCAATACATCAACTAATGAACTCTAAAAGAAGTCCAATGTGGCAAAGGCAGACTACATGAGCTAAGCGACTCATCGGGCAAAGCAATGGAGAAGACGGGCATGAATCGACGACCGTTTGATAGGTTCGTACCTTTCACAGACCCACTGCCTAGAAATTGTCAACTTCAGTCGACGAAGGGTCAAATTCAATCGATTGAATAAGTTTTAAAATCAATCTAGAGCAAGATCCTAAACATAAGGATGGATATACCCAACTCAGTCGACTGACTCAATCGATTGGAAAGGGGATTCGATCAATTGAGCTTAACTGATTGAATGTGTACCCCAGTCGACTGAACCCCTGGGTTGAGAGTGTCTTTAGCTATTTCTTTACCCGTTAGAGTAGGGTTTTTTGTGGGGTCCTGGCATGGCTTCGGGAAGGCTTCGGCTACTCAGGAAAGTGAGATGCAAGGCGAAGCTCAAGATTCGAATATAATGTATAGAGATACGTGTGTGGCTAATGATGGTCGGACACGATATCAATGTAGTGATTGATTACATAGTAAAGTTTAGTAAGCTTGTACGATTGAGTGTAGTTAGTATATGCCCCTTGGCTTTGACTTTGATGTAGATATGTTTGAAGAATAGTATTGGCCTTATGATTATGATCGTACCCTGTTTGATCTAATATTAACGATCATACATTGTAATGGCCTTATACTAGTGGCCATACACATTATTGGTCTTTCAGTAGTGACCATCCCTATAGAAAAACGATGACGAGATATTGGTCTTTGTTTATAATAGGCATACTTGATTTCATGACGTTATATTTTGATACTTATGTTCATACAGAATCGGTGTTCCTTTGTTGTCCCGATGGCATATTATACGGGATGACCATTATTCTCTTTTGTTGGGGCGTTATGTGAATTTGCTATGAAATCCTTTATGTCCTAGAGAGGGATGATGACAACCATCTACTACAGGATCATAGAACACATATGCTCATTATAGGGGTATGGTGATCCATAAAGGTCCAAGGTATTTAGAGTATATTGTATAACACTTATGCTCATTATAGGATTATGGTGATTCTATTTACTATTGGGACTAAGTTTCAGGTATAGATGTCTATGTACGTTAGGACATTGACTCTATTTATCTTGAACTCTCGAAGGGAATCATTGGATCGCGATAGATGTTTGGGTACATTTCGGTATCGACTCTATTTATCTTGACAAGCATTGATATGTATTTCCTAGTTGTCTTTCATTGCTACGTCGGGTGTAATTGGCTATTGTTGTTGTTGCCGCACCTGCTATCATTAGACACTTTGTGATGGACTTATACAATGATCACCCTACTTTTGGATGTTGGGTTACCTTTATCATACTATGATTGTTACATTTCAGTCACATTATATTAGTTGTGTCGACTCGTTGATTACAGGAGAAGAGCAGGTTATGGTATGATTTCCTATCTTTTGGATAGGTTTATTTACTTTTTTATGGACAATACAGATTACTCCTTAGCCATGATTGTGGAGTGGACTGGTTGTGCCTTAGTAATTCCCATTTATTTGTATATAGTTTTCATATACAGTATTTTGAGATAGTTCCCCTCACATCAAGCTTTATGTTTAAACCACATTTTGTCTTTGTCTATTTATGTCATGCCAACTCTCGAGTACTCATTTGAGTAGTTTGGAAGTCTGGTGCTTTTGGGGATACTCTATTAGAGCAGTGCAGCTAGAGCTTTGAAGGCAAAGATGATACTTGATTATTTATCCACTTAATATCGTAGTAGTACATGGAAGATGTTAGTTGTATATGAGACTTATTATATCAAATATTTTATTTTGACTCTCTGTATTGATATTTACTTATCAGTTACTTCCGCTAGTATAGTCTCTTAGATATTGTTCATCTAATTCTATTCATGTATATTCAATCTATTATATGTTATCATTCCGATGTGAGATTGCATCGTTGTGCCTAGACATTGTGATTTGTTTCTTTCTTTCCTTTCTCGACAAGCCAACTTTTGTGGCATTCGAAAGTTAGGCATTGATATGAGATGTTGATTTTTTGGTGTTACAAAGAAAGGGTTGTTACACATATAGTACATATATATATATAGCGATTTTAGATGTTTTTAACACTTGAATAACAAGGGTATTTCATAAGAACTACATTATCCATAAATTGATGTCACTCAAATAAATACATTAAAGATTATGAATTTTTAACATAAATCTTGTCCTCAATCCTGTATATGTTAATAGATTACTTGCATACTCTGTTGTTGTTGAGCTTTCCTCAAACAAGAGATGTTATGTATAGTACTATTAATATATTAACTAGATGAGGTAAGATATATGCAAGTATTTGTTGAGCTTTCCTTTTAGGTACGTGTATTATATTTAGGCTATTGTCAAATGGTAGGTAAAAGTGAATAATCTCTCTTGATTTGTTGAACTTTTCTCAAGGTCAAGATGAGAATATGACAAAGACCATAGGTTTGGAGTTTCATATGATACAACTGATAAGGTGTTATCCATCACATGCGAGCCTATGATTTGTTGAACTTCATCAAGGTCAAAATTTTAAGGCATGCGAGTCCTAACACTCAATAGAGAAGTCAAAAGACTTCTATATTTCTCTTTGGGTTTTGAGAAATATAAAAATCTAGTGGGAGCTTATTAGTAAAATGAGACAAATATTATAAGAACATTTGCTATGTTTAAAATGTCCTAATCAACTAAAAATAAATTTGCAAAAAAATGTCCATAAGAATTTATTTTTAGAAAATAACAAACTCACTGGATCACATTACATAGACTGGCTAAGTGCAATCGAAATAGCACTAACCTACAAACACTTGTGGTCATCCATACACGAACCTCCAAAAGAAAAACCCGCTAAAGATGTAGATCCTGAACTGGTAATTGCTTATAACAAATGGGTAGCATATCTTGAAATTGACATTACGTGTTGTCTATTTTAGACAAACCATTGCAAAGATAGCACAAAAACATGAATGTCTATCAAATCTTTGATGGCCTCAAAGCTTTATTTAGGCAGCAAACTCATTTTGTAAGGTACAAGATTCTTAAGAAAACTTTCAATACGAAGATGATGAAGAGCACTTATGTTGATGGATATGTCTTAATTATGAAGGGCTATGTTGATAGGATTTCACAATTGAACTTCGGTATAAGAAATAAGGTGCGAGTGGACTTTATTTTAGGGTCTCTTACTCAATAATTTGGACAATTCATATTGAAGTTCAATATGAGCTAGTTGAATATGAGCCTCGTAGAGCTACTCAATATGTTTAGATTAATCGAGTCCTTATTCAAAAATTAAGGAACAGTGCTTGCTATGAAATGAAAGGAGAAAGCATGTAAATAAGAAAAATAAGAAGAGTGCTCCTAACGACAAGCCTAAATGTCACCATTGCCACAAGAAGGGGCATTGGAGATGGAATTGTCCGGATTACCTGAAACCTGTTAAAGAGAAAAAAAAGGACTGGTTTTACCACTCTTACAGGTATATTTATGATTCAAAATTATTTTTTAATATATAAATTATCTTGGATTTTAGATGTTGGATCTATAATTTATATCTATAATTCTTTAATGGGGCATAAGAACATGCGGTATGTGACAAAGGGTGAAATGAGGCTTTAAGTTGTTGATGGATCTCTAGTAGATGCAACAACAGCTAGAGACTATCACTTGGCTTTGCTGAATGGATTAGATTTAATTTTAAATAATTGATATTATGTAAAATAACTATTTGTGGAATAATTTCCATGTCTCGATTTTCTTAAATTGGATTCGTTAACCATTTTGGTAATAATGTAATGAACATTATGGTTGATGGAAATAAAATCTACAATGATGTTTTAGATAATGACATTTATGGACTTAATTCTAATCATATCATGCTTTGAATAATTCTTTTAATGTTGCATTAACAATAATAATTATCCATGGTATTGTAGATTAAGTCATATTAGTGACAAACGACTGCACAAATTGAAAACCGAAGATTTTCTACCATCATTTGATTCTGAACCATTTGATACATACGAGTCACATAATGGAAAAATGACCAAGCACCCCTTTAATTAGAGCAACAAAAAAGCTAATGAACACTTGGGTCTCGTACATGCTAATATATATGGCCCAATGCCTATAGTTACCAAAGAAAATTCTTCTACTTTGTAACTTTTACCTATGATTTCTTGAGACTAGAATATTTATGTCTTATGAAGAATAAATATGATGTCTATGAGAAACTTAAAGAGTATAAGAACGAGGTTGAAATCAAACGAACCATAAGATTAGAATATTTCGAACTGATCGAGGAATTGAGTATGTTGGACAAGAGCTTCAACAATACTTAAAAGATAATGCGATTATCTCTCATGATACTCCACCCTATACTCCACAACACAATGGTGTTTCAGAAAGAATAAATTGAACCTTATTGGATATTGCTCGTTCCATGATGAGTAATCCTATGTTACCTCTTTTATATTGGGGAAATGTGCTAGAAACCGTAGTGCATATGTTGATATGATACCTACTAAATCTATTTCTAAGACACCATATGAGATGTGGTATGGGAAGAAATCTCATCTTGATTATCTAAAGGTGTAGGGTTGTCCATCCTATATTAAGAATGTTGGTCCTAACAAATTGAGGCAATATCGACCCTATGTAAATTTATAGCATATTCCGAGAATTATAGGGGATATATTTTCTATAACACTATAGAGCAAAAGGTTGTTGTTTTCACACATGCTGTCCCTTTAAAAAATGAATTTCTATCAAATGAAATTAACAGTGAAATTATAGACTTGGAAGAGGTCCGAGGAATTGACATAGAGACTGAACCGGTGGGAGAATCAAAATCATCGTTAACCGAAAACACGTAACATATTAGAAGGTTTAACAGGGAATCTTGTACACCAGAGGGATGATAGAGTTAGGGGTATGCCCTAGGGGCAATCATGTCATTTCTTACATAAATCTAACTCGATAACTAATATTGTTCAAAATAAAAGGTGTTTCCTTTCTGTTAAACACTTTTTATAAAATGTTATAAATAGTTAATTAGTTAATTTAAGTATATATGTCAGAAAGTCCATAAATAATGTATTTGTAGCAGCAGTTAAAAATAGTTGTAATCATGAGTATTATATTACAATATGATAAGCACATCATTATAAATATTCTTAGTCAAGATGTATCAAGACTGGACATAGTTACATCCATTGAGACTAGAGTACATAACGCTATCCAAATGTTAGGCAGTGTATTACTCATGGCTACTAGGGGCACTGAGGAGTTACGTGGTGATAATTATCTGATAACTATGAAATGGCCCACTCGATAGTTTTTTGTTGGTTAGTATAACTAAGGCTAAACGGAAAATATCAAAGTGACTAATTTACACAGTTCTCTTGACTTAAGAATACTATTAATCTTCAATATAAAAGCTCTGCTTTGATTATAATTAACTCGTGGGACGATGTTCATCGAACAACTGTAGTTAGGTCAAGTAGAAGTATTGGAAGTGAAATGTTATTCAAGAGAGGATTTATCTCCACAGTTAAATAGGGTTAGTATCACGGGTTCAACTTAATTCAACTAAAAGTCAAAATCTATAGCCAAAGTAGTTCGGTTAATAATAGTTGTTATTATTTAACCATGGACTTTGTGTTTGGACTATGGAGTTGAATATGGACTAGTGACATAATTCATTCACCATATTTTTGTCTGATATCCTCCATTTCTCCCTTTTATTACCTATTACAAGAGGACAGGGTAGTAAGTGAGTTGATTTAGTCTATGTGCATGGAGAAGGTGACATGTCAATGGAGATTTATTTATTCAGCCTCTCTCTATGTATCTCATTTTATCTATTAGGCATACTATTACTATAGTGTTGTTCGAGAGTTTTATCTATCATTTGGAGCTATTGCTATTTAACAGACTTATGTTGTACTTACATTTGGACACTTATTATGTCATTTATGTATGGACTACAGTTATTCTACGACTGTTTTATTTGAATTATCTTCAATACATATATTTTATTTCCTTCCGCTGTGAAATCTAAAAGCGTAGAATTGTGAAATGTTATAATTATCTTTGTATCATTGTAAATTACCTCTAAAACCTAATAATTCGTAGCTCTGGGCACGACGATGGTTCAAAAGCCAATTTTAGGCTTTAAATCGGTGTCTCTGGAGGTGGGGTTGTTATAGTTGGTACCGAAAATTTGGTTTAGAATTCCTCAAGGATTTGGTGCGTATTGAGAGAATGTACTTGTATATTTTAAAAAATTTAAAAATTATTATATATACATATATATAAGTATAATACTAATACACCCACTAGATTCTTATAAGGCTTAATACTATCTGAGGAAAGTTGCTAATAATTCCGAATCACAAATAATGAGAATGAGCAATCAAGCTAGAAATGGTATGGGCGAAGCAGTTGAGATTCCGGATGTGAACGTTCCGATATGGTTCCGTCGGTATCTTCAAGCAAGAGGCCAAGCCAAACTTAACCCTAATAAAGGATCCGTAGTACTAGCACAGATTGTAGTGCCATTCAACCGACCGGTTGTGGATTTTTCCAAGCTATGTAAGGACTTTTCGAGCTTAGGAGGAAAGCCTTAGGTAGGAACCAAATCTTTTGTGGGGTCGAAAGCCTGGTTGCATAATAGTGAGAGGATTTTTGGTTTATTTGGGCTGAATGATGCCATTAGAAGGCCGATGGCTTCTTGACACTTACAGAAGCTTTAAATTGGTGGGATGTTGTGGTGGTTGAGACCAATGAAAAAGAGATATTTTAGGGTGATTTTAGAAGACATTTTGAGTCCAAGTTTACTTCTATAGCAGAGCAAGGAGTACATTTGGAGAAATTCATACATCTGCAGCAAGGAGACATGCAGGTGAAAGAATATATGAACCGATTCAATGATTTGGCAAGGTTTGGATTTGACTTGATAAATACCCAAATAAAAAGACTCTGAAGTTTGCGTTAGGGCTGAAGCAACCTCTTCAAAATTTGGCCCTTACCACATTTCGATGGGAGCTACTTATGAGGGATTGGTGGAAATGGCTTTGTTGAATACTGTTTCAAAAGAAGAAGCTAATGTTGAACCAAAGAAGGTAGGGGGAAAGCCAATTTCGAAAAATCAGTGTAAGATTTAGAAGCAAGAGCTTAGATTCAGGAAGTTTGGTTTCAAAGGACATTTTACTAGGAATTGCAAGACAAATTTGGCAAAGATAAAGTACTACAACTGCAATTGACTTGGTCATATGAAGAGGGAGTGTCTGACCTTATCCCAAACTTCTACCCAAGTGGTTCCAACGTATGCATTGGATGTTGTTCCTAGTTCGAGTAAAGTTCTAGTTGCGGATAAGAGATACAGGATCATTATCAAAGGTGTGTTAACTCTCTCTTATTTGTCTATTTGCACTCTATTTGACACTAAAGCATCACACTCATTTGTTTCTAGTAAACTAGTGGATGACTTACATTTAGAGACTAGTATAGTAACAGATCCCATTGTGGTATAGATCCCTATGGGAGGATCGATTCATTTGTCCATGATTTATAGGGTTTCAAAATCGTATATTTTGTGTATCGAGCTCGATTGCAATGTTTATGTTTTGGGATTTTTTGGGTATAGGTTAATTTTGAGGATGGACTGGATACTATGTATGGAGTAGTACTAGATTGTGATATGAAGGTGGTTCATTTGAGTACTTGCAAAGGACGCAACCTAGAGGTTTATTGTGGTCCGAAGGGTACATTTATATTGAGTTACCTATATTCCCTTGATTTGTCACATGATGAGTTGGCTTCTATACCTATAGTCCGAGATTACCAAGATGTCTTTTCCGAAGTTTCCATTCTTCCACCCTATAGGGAGATCGAATTTTGAATCTATCTTGAAGAGAATGTTAGACCCATTTCCTTACCTCTTAGGCATATGGCTCCTAAAGAAAGGCATGAGCTAAATAGGCAAATAAATGAATTGTTAGAGAAGGGCTTTATCGGAAGGAGATCTTAGAGTTGGGAGCACTAGTTGTCTTTACTACTATAGCATATGGCTTTTTAAGGCTTTGTGTTGAACTATCGAGAGAAAAATAAACCGACAAAGAAGAATCATTATCCACTACCTTGTATAAACTATTTCTTTGATCAGCTAGTTGGAGCAAAGGTATTCTCTTGGTTTGATTTGACTATCAGATTCCATCTGTTACATGTAGCCAAGAATAGTATTCATAAAACTGCTTTTTACACACCGTCGGACTCTATAAGTGGTTAGTCATGTCATTCGAACTGACTATTGCACCCGCATATTTTGTTGATCACGTGACTCGAGTCATTAGAGGATTGCTGAATAAGTTTGTGTTGTTATTTTTTGATGACAGACTTGTCTATTCGAAAAGCGAGGAAGAGCACAAGTTGCATTTAAAAGAAATGCTTGACATTTTCTTTAGGCATAAGCTAAAGGCAAAATTTTCTAAATGTCCTTTTGGCACAAGGAGGTTTTCTTTCTAGACTTGTTGTCTTTGAGCATTGATTAGCGGTCGATCCTAATAAATTTGCTGCAATACAGGAGTGGCATGTTTCGAAGGATGCCACGAAGGTCGGGAGCTTTCTTGGTTTGGTTGGCTACTATAGGAAGATCATTAAGGATTTCGCTAAGATTTCCACACTAGCGACCCACCTAACGAAGAAGAATCTAGTTTTCTCGTGGAACTCAGAATGTCAGGATGCTTTTATAAATCTGAAGGAGTTGTTGACAACTGCACCTTTTTTGGTAATCTCTGGTAGTACAAAGGCGTTCGTAGTATATATCGATGCATGTGATATGGGATTGGGCCTCGTTTGGTATAAGAGGGTAGAGTTGTTTACTATGCCAGTTGATAGTTGAAAGTTCACGAGAAAAACTATACAACCTATGATCTTGAGTTAGCAGCCATTATTTTCTCACTCAAGTCATGAAGGCATTATCTTTTAGGGAAACAATTTGAGCTATTTACGGAACATAAATCTCAGAAGTATTTATTCTTCCATAATGATTTGATTCTAACGCAGCATATGTGGATGGATTTCTTGGCATTGTATGACTTCAATATCTTATATACTCTTGGCAAGGGCAATGTTGTAGCTGATGCATTGAGTGGGAAGCATGCGATGTTAAGCTCTATGTTTTTGGAATGAAGCATTTGGAGTTTATTTCTACATTCGGTTGTCGACCTACATTGGACATCACACTAGGATTGTTAACAGCTTTAGACGTTTAGCCTTCACTTACGGACCGTATTGGTTAAAGTCAAATGCAAGATACAAAGTTATTGGGTATTTTTGAGAAGCTAAACAAAGGAGAGCATTCAAGTCGCTTGGACCGTTATTCTATTAATTCGAGAGGATGGTTGAGGAGAGATCGTAGGTTGTGTGTTCCTCTCATTAAGGAAACGATTCACATGGTGCTAATAGAGTCCCATCATTCTAGGGTGACCATTCAACCCGATGGTGACAAAATTTATCACTAAGAGAGTATCTTACTAGCCAAGAATGAAAAGACATGTAGTAGACTTTATTTCCAAGTGTATGAATTGTCAAAGATTAAATGCAAAGCAGAAGAAGCCCGATGGATTATTACAACCTTTAGATTTCCCACAGTGGAAATTTGAAAGTATCTTTATGGATTTTATTGATGGACTACCCAAGAGCGGAAGGGGGAATGAGAGTGTTTGGGTCATCGTTGATTGATTGACCAAATGCACTCATTTTATTCCAATCAGGAGTACTAGGAAAGCTGGATCTTTGGCAACTTTATTCAAGATGGAGGTGGTTCGACTACATAGAATTCCTTCTTGTATTATTAGCGATCGATATCCACTTTTCACTAGTGAGTTTTGGAGGATTCTTCAAGAGGATTTTGGCACTGAACTAAACCTGAGTATAGCTGAAACGACCCAACTTTCTACTACTAGAAAGTCGCATCATCTTAAAGAAAGAAAGGGATGAAAAATAGAAAAGATAGAGAAGGAAGAAGAAACATCATCAGAATCTCAACAGCGGAACGAATAAATTATATTAATCACATAAATATTACATAATATACAACATCAATCAGAGTTATACAGATAATACATCACATACCAGACAGTTATAAACACCTGTCTAGTTAATACAACTCGATACAACTCAAATACAACACAGATACAACACAGCGGAACACTATATATATATCTACAACGCTGAAGCCTCCTGCTCCATTGCTCCTCCACAATTCATCAAAGCTAACCTGAATCCCCTGGCTACTCGTGAAAATTTGAGTACTTGAGAGTTTAAGAAAAACAGAAATAAACTCCGGGTCAGACATGGGTCTGGTATGAGTAACAGGTTAAAGTTGCTTAACTTTGAAAATCCTTTGAAAACAAAAGGTATCACGTAAGACTTCCCACACATAAACATGGAAAAGTTTTTACCTTACGCTAACCAAAACTTTGATAGGAAATTCAGTGATATTATAATAGGTCTAGGGTTTTCAAGTAAATAAGAAATAGCTGAAATTGTTACATGATTAAATTGCAGCATACTAGGTTTATAATCAAATCCGAGGGCGCTTATTGGAGATTGGATTCCATACAATGGCAGGGCTACTGGGATACCGCCCGTCACAGTACCTGGCCTAGATCAGCATACCGAGGACCCACCCTAAGTCCCCTGCAACACAAACCCGGAACCATCCCTTACTGGACAGTCCCAACGAAACAACCCCAGCAATTGTCGTGAATCAACTGCCCACTAAGCCGAATAAAAAGGGACCTCTAGACAGGGGTATATCTCGCTCTCAAGTGGGTGCGACCCACGAAGCCTTGTTGCACCTCCCCTATTTTAGCCATTCCCGGTTGATGAGGCTTGAGGCTACGATTACCTTTAGAGAACACATCTCTTAGAATGCTCATCGTCCACCTGACGATGTTCTGAAAGCATTCAATCCATACAAGTTCGTTCCGGGTTCAAACGAAACCGAAGGCATTATCTCGTTACACTCATTTTGGAATCACCCTCACAATTAACGACGATAACCCTTGCACTCTGAATCTTCATCTTCACTTGAGATTCACGGCCTATCATTAATTTGGATCGATGTGGTTTTCAGATATCCAAATCTGGAAACCCGATCCCGGTCTCATCGAAATCCAAACCGTATCTTTTAAGGCCAAGTTGTTTTAAAGTTAAACAATTCATTTCATTATCCATATACACACAGATAGATAATTCACAATATCATCATAATAGATAATCCATATCACACAGCATTACTTATCTCATATCTGAGATCTCAAACCATTCAAGGAAAACAATATCATCCATCCATACATAAGCAATGATTCATAAACACACCATTTATAATTAATTTAAAATGAATTAAATTAATTATCTACCTCTAATTAATTTAAAATAAAATAATTTAATTACTTCATCATTATAAATCTTGCTTACATAACCATTAATTAATTACAAATCAATCAATTAATCATTCTCTAATTTCCATCTTAAATAATCATCTTTGAATAATTATCCTTAAAATTTCATTCAAGTAATTATCCTTTTAATTAATTTCACACATTAATTATCCTTACCCAAATACAGTATTTAATCTTTAATTACTTCATTTATTAATTAACTATAATTAATTACATTAATCCTTAATTAATTACATTAATTAATTACCCAAATCACTTATTATTGATTAATTAATCTAAATTAATCAACCTTTAATTTTATCGTTAATTATATTAATTAATGATCCCTAATTACATTTTAATTAACTATTCTATTTAAATTAATTACATTGAGTTATTAATCTTTACTTAACCATAATTATTAATCACTCTTGATTAATCCCATTCAGTAATTAACTACCCTTAATTACTTCATTTAATAAATTAATTACTCCTTGATTAATTATCTTAATTGATCCCTTGATTAATTTCACAAAGTAATTTAATCCAAATTACTTCCATATTTAAATCATCTTAAATCAATTACATATAGTAATTACCATTAATTACTTCATTAAGTAATTACACTTCATTAATTACATTTAAGTAATTATACTTATCAAATCATCCAATGATTTATTTAAATTAATTAAACTTAATTAATTAACTTAAACAAATCATATTTAACTCAATTGATTACATTAAGTAATTAATTCCTTAATTACTTCCATTAAGTAATTACACTTAATCAATTCTACAAATGATTATCTTTAATTAATTAATAAAATTAATTATTTAATTTAATCACATTAATTAATTATGTAATAATCTATAATTAATGATCTTCATTAACTATTAACAAATTTCTTTAATTACTTCTCTTAAGTGATTAAACTTAGATTAATCATTATTAATTACAAGTTAATAAATCTTTAATAACCCATTAATTAATCCTAATTATTTAATTAATTAATTCCCAATCATTAATTAATAATCAAATCTTATTTAATTAATGATCCTAATTTACAAATTAATTATTCCTTAAACAATAAATCTTAAACCTTAATAAATTAAATTAAGATCCTTTATTACTAATTTAATTAATCCAAATTATTAATAAGTTAAATTAATTAATTATCCATTTTAATTACCTTACTAATTTAATGAATCATAATTCATTAAATCTTTATTCACTTTAAAATAAGAACATTTCTTATTAATGATTTCATTATTTTTAACAAAACAATTTAAAACAATTCACTTTTAAATTTGTTTCCAAATCTCATTTTAAATTTAAGATTTAAAATGAAGACAAACTTAACTTCAACAAAGTTTAAAACCATTTAAAAACCTTTAAAGTTATTTAAACACTTAAATTTTAAAACTTCCTTTATTTCAAATTTATGATTCAAATTTGAATTTGAATTCCAGATTTAAACTTAGGTTCAAATCTCTATTTTTTATTTTATTTAAAGCTTTACTTTTAAATTTAAACTATTTAACATTCCAAAGTTGTTCAAACAATTTAAATTTTTAAAAACTTTATTTTATTTTAAAACAGAGATTCAAACTACCTTTGAATCCAACTTAAACTTTGATTTAAATCTAGTTTTAAATCTCTAGTTCATATTTTAAATTCTAGTTTTAAATTTTAAAAACTTACAGGTTAAAACCTGTAACTAAAAATTTACCCGAGTCAACCTATTATTTTCCTTGAGAAAAACCCTATATTTCTTCGAGTAAATCACAGGATCTACTCGACAAATCTCGTATTCACCTCTTTGCTCAAATCAACTTCAACAACACCCAGATATGCACCGTGCATATGCACCGGCCATCCACCCACTTCCGACCACCCACGGTGACCCTCACCAGTCGCCGATCACCCACCAACCAAAACCCGATCACCGTAACTTCGACAACACTCGAAATTCAAAATCGAGCTCTAACCCAAAACTGGAACAAAGACGAAACCTGGAACCACCAACGTTCTTACATCTCCGATCATTAGAGTGGCAATGCCTCCGGCCACGTCTTCGTCTACGCTCAAGCTACCCTCACCCCAAACCCAGTAGCACTCGATCAAATCCACGTGCCATGGTTGATCGAACAACCCAACCCAGTAAAACTAGGGTTCTAGAAATGAATCCACTGCCACAACTTCGTCGATGAATTCCATTACCATCGGCCATTTTTCCCCTCAACTACGATCACTCCTCCCTCATCAGGAAGAACCCCGACCACCACCATCCAGTAGATCGCCAGAAATCATCTCATAACCATATTCTATTCAAACTAGAACTGCACTCCATTCCTATTACTAAAAATTATGCTTTTAGTTTTAAAAATCAAGTTTTTATATATGGTTTCAGATCACATGCCTGAAACTATGATTTCGTATGTTTGAAATTTTGACAAAAGCTCAAGCATTTCTGTTCTTATGGTTCCAGAGCAAATCTAAGTCTATTTTAATTTGCATAAAATTTTAAATTCTACTCTATAATCAAACAAACAAGTTTTGTTTGTTACTTAAATCAGATTAATGACTAGATTAAGAGCTAGAGAATTTAAACTAAAAACTGGGCTTAAAACTTAGACAAGGATGTTCCAGACTTTTCAGACATGCACACATCAATATATACATATATATACACAGAGTTTAACTATATTCACAAACATACTTGTTTTCCAGAGTTGAACATGCAATACAATTATATACTTAAATTTAAAAATAATGTTACTCACTAGTTTTTAAAAGAGGAAGAACAGAGCATCATTTTGAAAACAGGCTTGCACTTGCTAGCTGAAAACCCTTGAAAACAAGAATGCTAAAATGATTTAGTTTGTAAAGATGCAGACTTCAGGTTCCAGAGATGCACAGGCTTGACTTCAGATTTTGAAAAGAAGATACTCACGCCTAAAGATCTCAGGTTTGCAGAGATGGAGACTCTGGTTTGTATGGATCTGGGTTGATGTTTTAAACTTGAATGTTGTTTAAAGTTGAACTTTTTGTTTAAGAGTAGGATGCTATGGCTTCAGTTTTAAGATGGTGCTCATATCAGGTTTTACTCAATGCTGATGGTCGAATTGATATGAAGAGTAGTTGATATATACAAAGTATTACAGAGTGAAAATATGTTTGTACAAAAATCAGAGATATTTCTTAGTTTTGTTTGACTAGCCTGATTATTTAGGTGGTTGATAGACAATATTTTGTGTACTAGAGATATTTACATTTATTGCTATTGTCCTTATGTCTACAAACTTATACCTTTAATTTATATTTCATATGTACTTAGACATCAATTTTCTTTTCAAGTGTACATGCTTATCCAATATAATTTCTATGTTCATAGATGTTTATATCTTTCCTGTACAAACATGAAGATATCTTTTCCCTTTTATACTTTGTTTATGCTTGCCTTCATAATCTTACAGGTTACCTACAAAATGCTTTCAGCTTGTAAACATAAGTAAGTATTCTTATAGACTATATTGTTAGAATTTTATGTAATGTGTTTACTTTTATTCTCTTTTATTTTTAACTTAAACTATTAAATACTTAGTCTACTATTATTAATTTTTTATACTTATGTTTATATAACCATATATTTTACCTTACATATATATATATATATATATATATTTCTATTTCTAACTTAACTTCTTATTTTTATTTATTGTTTATTTTTTTATGAATTACTTTTTAGAGATAATAAAATAAACTATTTATATTTATATATAGAACAATACATAAATAATGTCATTTGAAAATAATAATTTGTCACATTTAAATAATTTATAAAAGAGATTATAAATTCCTATTAGCATTAAATGGGTTAATGTATCATATTTATTAAACAATATTTTAAAACAAACCTTATTAATTAAATCTTAAACCTAAGCTAAGATATAATTTAAATAAATCCAACATTTATCTTAAACATTTTAAAACTATATATTTTAAATTAAATCAAAATTTCCAAAATACCAAAATATATTAGAATTATAAAATATGCCTTATTAATTAAATTTACAACAAAGCTCGTCTATTTACAATATATATAAATTTATATACATTATAAATAGATAATAATTTATTTAGCTTTTAAAAGATTAATTATCAGTTAAATGTTTATTTAACGGAATATTATTAAATCAATTCAAATCTTATTAACAAAAATCATCAAATCAATTTAAATTTCAATACCGATTATTAAATTGATATTGCCAAAAATTCCGGGATGTCACATTCCTCCCCCCTTAAAAGAATTTCGTCCCCGAAATTTAAAACAAAGGTAATTTAATAATCTCATTAAATATTTAATTTTAAAAATACAAGCATATATTAATCATATGCTAACAACCATAGCAACCAACTCATCCAATCAACCAAATCTAACTATCTAGACAAAATCAGGATAGGACTATCTAGAGTTTCCCAAGTAAAAATACCGGGATACTCGCCCTACAAGATCCAAACAAAAATTTACTACTAAGCTATAGGGCTCCTATGCACCTAGATCTACAAAAGTAAACAGGATATCAGACTACAAACAAGTCTGACTCAACAACCAAACCTCAAGAACTGCTGGTTCCAAAACCAGAGATGGATCACACACGTACTCCCTCAGAGATACGTGAAACACATCGAATCCCAGTTATCCAAACTGACCATTCACTCCAGAAGACCAAACACTTATCCAAAATCAAATTTCCGACTTCGAAATCCAAATTTCTCCATCTCTTATCCACAAAACTCACCTGACGATCCTGGGCTGCCTACATCCCTACAGATCAGCTCAACATTCGCTGATACCTCAAAAACAACTCATAACAATGATCCACTCACAATCAATCCAAGAACACAAACTCTACTCCTCAAACACCAGAAGACTGAACTTACTTTTCCTATCCGAAAAGAAAAAAAACAAATGCACTCCCAAACTGCTTCTGCTGCACTACTTTGATCTGGAGTAGATGAAAATGCTGATGATACACATGAGCACAAACTGGACAACACATCCAGAAATATGGTTCAACAGATCCATGAAGACAAAGCTCGGAAATCCCGAAAGATCTCTAACAAACCAAAAGAACACTCAACTATTGCAAGTCACTTTTGCGACCAACCCAATCTAATATCCAAAGAAAACTGTTCTCTCTTTACCAAATCAGAACAGCTTAAGCCTATCTAGCCAATCCATCGAAGAAATGGGTCCACCCCGCTGCTTCTGAACTTCACCTCTAGAAACTGCTGACAAATGACCTCCTTGCCTGGACACAGAACAATCTAAACTGCGACGCTGCCACTGATGCTAAAGACTTCCTAATCCAAACTCCTCGAGAAACTCAAGCCTCAAAGCCAAACACAAACACCCTGCTGAACTCAGCCTCAACATCGATGCAAACACACTTCATTAAACTTGCTCTAAAGAAAAATCTTCGGAGACATCCATAGTCACTGTGTCTCATCACACAGCTACTCATTCCTGAGGTAACAAGATACCATCACTAGCTTCTACACAACTGTCTGAATCCAAATTCTACTCATCCAACTTGCACTTCAAAAATGGACTCCAAACCCTAACAGATTCCTACAGAGATTGGTGAAATCCTTACACCACAACAAAAATTCACCCGGGACGGTATTAGGTCAACAGTCTCGACAGATACACTTCCAACCTCAACAATTCCAACCATTGGTAGTCGTGTTACACACACCACTAGCCTATCTACCTTTATAAATTATATTGGAAAACCCGAACAGGTAACCCAACAGATAGGTAGAAATATATATATATATATATATCAAATTACAAATACGCTCTCTCAAGATAGACACCACTCCAGAGCCTAGGTATTCACTCAACCTATCGCTCTGATACCAAGTGAAATGACCCAACTTTCTACTACTAGAAAGTCGCATCATCTTAAAGAAAGAAAGGGATGAAAAATAGAAAAGATAGAGAAGGAAGAAGAAACATCATCAGAATCTCAACAGCGGAACGAATAAATTATATTAATCACATAAATATTACATAATATACAACATCAATCAGAGTTATACAGATAATACATCACATACCAGACAGTTATAAACACCTGTCTAGTTAATACAACTCGATACAACTCAAATACAACACAGATACAACACAGCGGAACACTATATATATATCTACAACGCTGAAGCCTCCTGCTCCATTGCTCCTCCACAATTCATCAAAGCTAACCTGAATCCCCTGGCTACTCGTGAAAATTTGAGTACCCGAGAGTTTAAGAAAAACAGAAATAAACTCCGGGTCAGACATGGGTCTGGTATGAGTAACAGGTTAAAGTTGCTTAACTTTGAAAATCCTTTGAAAACAAAAGGTATCACATAAGACTTCCCACACATAAACATGGAAAAGTTTTTACCTTACGCTAACCAAAACTTTGATAGGAAATTCAGTGATATTATAATAGGTCTAGGGTTTTCAAGTAAATAAGAAATAGCTGAAATTGTTACATGATTAAATTCCAGCATACTAGGTTTATAATCAAATCCGAGGGCGCTTATTGGAGATTGGATTCCATACAATGGCAGGGCTACTGGGGTACCGCCCGTCATAGTACTTGGCCTAGATCAGCGTACCGAGGACCTACCCTAAGTCCCCTGCAACACAAAGCCGGAACCATCCCTTACTGGACAGTCTCGAACGAATAACCCCAGTAGTTGTCGCGAATCAACTGCCCACTAAGCCGAATAAATAGGGACCTCTAGACAGGGGTATATCTCGCTCTCAAGTGGGTGAGACCCACGAAGCCTTGCTGCACCTCCCCTTTTTTAGCCATTCCCGGTTGATGAGGCTTGAGGCTACGATTACCTTTAGAGAACACATATCTTAGAATGCTCATCGTCCACCTGACGATGTTCTGAAAGCATTCAATCCATCAAGTTCGTTCCGGGTTCGAACGAAACCGAAGGCATTATCTCGTTACACTCATTTTGGAATCACCCTTAGAGTTAACGACGATAACCCTTGCACTCTGATAGATAATTCAGTTCATTTCATTATCCATATACACATAGATAGATAATTCATAATATCACAGATAGATAATTCACAATATCATCATACTAGATAATCCATATCACACAGCATTACTTATCTTATATCTGAGATCTCAAACCATTCAAGGAAAACAATATCATCCATCCATACATAAGAAATGATTCATAAACACACCATTTATAATTAATTTAAAATGAATTAAATTAATTATCTACCTCTAATTAATTTAAAATAAAATAATTTAATTACTTCATCATTATAAATCTTGCTTACATAACCATTAATTAATTACAAATCAATCAATTAATCATTCTCTAATTTCCATCTTAAATAATCATCTTTGAATAATTATCCTTAAAATTTCATTCAAGTAATTATCCTTTTAATTAATTTCACACATTAATTATCCTTACCCAAATACAGTAATTAATCTTTAATTACTTCATTTATTAATTAACTATAATTAATTACATTAATCCTTAATTAATTACATTAATTAATTACCCAAATCACTTATTATTGATTAATTAATCTAAATTAATCAACCTTTAATTTTATCATTAATTATAATAATTAATGATCCTTAATTACATTTTAATTAACTATTCTATTTAAATTAAGTACATTGAGTTATTAATCTTTACTTAACCATAATTATTAATCACTCTTGATTAATCCCATTCAGTAATTAACTTCTCTTAATTACTTCATTTAATAAATTAATTACTCCTTAATTAATTATCTTAATTGATCCCTTGATTAATTTCACAAAGTAATTTAATCCAAATTACTTCCATATTTAAATCATCTTAAATCAATTACATATAGTTATTACCATTAATTACTTCATTAAGTAATTACACTTCATTAATTACATTTAAGTAATTGTACTTATCAAATCATCCAATGATTTATTTAAATTAATTAAACTTAATTAATTAACTTAAACAAATCATATTTAACTCAATTAATTACATTAAGTAATTAATTCCTTAATTAATTCCATTAAGTAATTACACTTAATCAATTCTACAAATATTTATATTTAATTAATTAATAAAATTAATTATTTAATTTAATCACATTAATTAATTATGTAATAATCTCTAATTAATGATCTACATTAACTATTAACAAATTTCTTTAATTACTTCTATTAAGTGATTAAACTTAGATTAATCATTATTAATTACAAGTTAATAAATCTTTAATAACCCATTAATTAATCCTAATTATTTAATTAATTAATTCCCAATCATTAATTAATAATCAAATCTTATTTAATTAATGATCCTCAATTACAAATTAATTATTCCTTAAACAATAAATCTTAAACCTTAATAAATTAAATTAAGATCCTTTATTACTAATTTAATTAATCCAAATTATTAATATGTTAAATTAATTAATTATCCATTTTAATTACCTTACTAATTTAATGAATCACAATTCATTAAATCTTTATTCACTTTAAAATAAGAACATTTCTTATTAATGATTTCATTATTTTTAACAAAACAATTTAAAACAATTCACTTTTAAATTTGTTTCCAAATCTCATTTTAAATTTAAGATTTAAAATGAAGACAAACTTAAATTCAACAAAGTTTAAAACCATTTAAAAACCTTTAAAGTTATTTAAACACTTAAATTTTAAAACTTCCTTTATTTCAAATTTATGATTCAAATTTGAATTTGAATTCCAGATTTAAACTAGGTTCAAATCTCTATTTTTTATTTTATTTAAAGCTTTACTTTTAAATTTAAACTATTTAACATTCCAAAGTTGTTCAAACAATTTAAATTTTTAAAAACTTTATTTTATTTTAAAACAGAGATTCAAACTACCTTTGAATCCAACTTAAACTTTGATTTAAATCTAGTTTTAAATCTCTAGTTCATATTTTAAATTCCAGTTTTAAATTTTAAAAACTTACAGGTTAAAACCTGTAACTAAAAATTTACCCGAGTCAACCTATTATTTTCCTCGAGCAAAACCCTATATTTCTTCGAGTAAATCACAGGATCTACTCGACAAATCTCGTGTTCACCTCTCTGCTCAAATCAACTTCAACAACACCCAGATATGCACCGTGCATATGCACCGGCCATCCACCCACTTCCGACCACCCATGGTGACCCTCACCAGTCGCCGATCACCCTCCAACCAAAACCCGATCACCGTAACTTCGACAACAATCGAAATTCAAAATCGAGCTCTAACCCAAAACTGGAACAAAGACGAAACCTGGAACGACCAACGTTCTCACGTCTCCGATCATCAGAGTGGCAATGCCTCCGGCCACGTCTTCGTCTACGCTCAAGCTACCCTCACTCAAAACCCAGTAGCACTCGATCAACTCCACGTGCCATGGTTGATCGAACAACCCAACCCAGTAAAACTAGGGTTCTAGAAATGAATCCACTGCCACAACTTCCTCGATGAATTCCATCACCATCAGCCATTTTTCCCCTCAACTACGATCACTCCTCCCTCATCAGGAAGAACCCCGACCACCACCATCCAGTAGATCGCCAGAAATCATCTCATAACCATATTCTGTTCAAACTAGAACTGCACTCCATTCCTATTACTAAAAATTATGCCTTTAGTTTTAAAAATCAAGTTTTTATATATGGTTTCAGATCACATGCCTGAAAATATAATTTCGTATGTTTGAAATTTTGACAAAAGCTCAAGCATTTCTGTTCTTATGGTTCCAGAGCAAATCTAAGTCTATTTTAATTTGCATAAAATTTTAAATTCTACTCTATAATCAAACAAACAAGTTTTGTTTGTTACTTAAATTAGATTAATGACTAGATTAAGAGCTAGAGAATTTAAACTAAAATCTGGGCTTAAAACTTAGACAGGGATGTTCCAGACTTTTCAGACATGCACACATCAATATATACATATATATACACAGAGTTTAACTATATTCACAAACATACTTGTTTTCCAGAGTTGAACATGCAATACAATTATATACTTAAATTTAAAAATAATGTTACTCACTAGTTTTTAAAAGAGGAAGAACAGAGCATCATTTTGAAAACAGGCTTGCACTTGCTAGCTGAAAACCCTTGAAAACATGAATGCTAAAATGATTTAGTTTGTAAAGATGCAGACTTCAGGTTCCAGAGATGCACAGGCTTGACTTCAGATTTTGAAAAGAAGATACTCACGCCTAAAGATCTCAGGTTTGCAGAGATGGAGACTCTGGTTTGTATGGATCTGGGTTGATGTTTTAAACTTGAATGTTGTTTAAAGTTGAACTTTTTGTTTAAGAGTAGGATGCTATGGCTTCAGTTTTAAGATGGTGCTCATATCAGGTTTTACTCAATGCTGATGCTCGAATTGATATGAAGAGTAGTTGATATATACAAGGTATTACAGAGTGAAAATATGTTTGTACAAAAATCAGAGATATTTCTTAGTTTTGTTTGACTAGCCTGATTATTTAGGTGGTTGATAGACAATATTTTGTGTACTAGAGATATTTACATTTATTGCTATTGTCCTTATGTCTACAAACTTATACCTTTAATTTATATTTCGTATGTACTTAGACATCAATTTTATTTTCAAGTGTACATGCTTATCCAATATAATTTCTATGTTCATATATGTTTATATCTTTCCTGTACAAACATGAAGATATTTTTTCCCTTTTATACTTTGTTTATGCTTGCCTTCATAATCTTACAGGTTACCTACAAAATGCTTTCAGCCTTGTAAACATAAGTAAGTATTCTTATAGACTATATTGTTAGAATTTTATGTAATGTGCTTACTTTTATTCTCTTTTATTTTTAACTTAAACTATTAAATACTTAGTCTACTATTATTAATTTTTTATACTTATGTTTATATAACCGTATATTTTACCTTACATATTTATATATTTCTATTTCTAACTTAACTTCTTATTTTTATTTATTGTTTATTTTTTTATGAATTGCTTTTTAGAGATAATAAAATAAACTATATATATTTATATATAGAACAATACATAAATAATGTCATTCGAAAATAATAATTTGTCACATTTAAATAATTTATAAAAGAGATTATAAATTCCTATTAGCATTAAATGGGTTAATGTATCATATTTATTAAACAATATTTTAAAACAAACCAACCGGACGTCTGAGATAGAGGTCAGACGTCTGAGCTAAAGATCCAGATGGTTGAATGAGTGGAGTTTGAAAAGAGAAATAAAATCGTGTAAACAGGCTCGATTTAGACGCCTTATTACTAGAACCAAACGTCTGAGGTAGAGTATGAAGTCTGAGAGTAGGAAGTAGACGTGTGAATGTAGAAAAATTATTTTTATATAACATTAATCAAACGTCTGAGCTGAAGCAGTAGGCCAGATTGAACGGTATAGGCCAATATAATAGGTCGGGAAATTTTTTTCCCACTTCTTAGTTATTCAAGAGTACGTGCAGTTGAGTGGAGTTAGGCAGCAAGCTGGAAACGTACCACTTTGGGTAAAGTCCTAGGCTCTCGCTTCCTGGAGTTGGAATGTGACACTCAACATGGCGGGTGATTGTATCGCAATTAGAAGCTCATATCGTTCGTAGCTGGTTCTAGCTACAAATTCATGGAAGTTGGAAAGAGAGGACGAAGACGTTCGTCGGAGAAGGGCGGATCCACCCTTGATTGCTAGTTGTGTAACGATATAGAACTTAGGTAGTGGACTAGCAAGGGATGCACCAATGCAAGATGGAAAGAACCCATTGAATAGTGATTCAATGGACAAGAATTCATAACCTACTTTGTTCACCAAGCATGATGGCAAGAACCGCGGACAGTGATTCGACAACGAGCCGGCCATTGGATGTATATTCTGATAGATTTAACTTAAGTTACCACTACTAAAGAGGTTAGTTGATTTATAGATGTAATTAGGTGGACTACCATTGATATTATATACTAGTTGATTTATAGCTATAATTAGGTCGGTGCATATGGTTTTTGGAGCGATCGAGACATATGGTTTTTTGGAGCGATCGGTACATATGGTTTTTGGAGTGATTGGTATGCGGGCTTTTCAGAGGGATTGGTATGTAAGCTTTTTTGTGAGGGATCGGACATCTGCATTGAGTGAGGGGTCAGCTATACGAGAGATTGGCTGAATTGCCTTCAGTGAGGGGTTGGCCTTCATATAACTTCAGTGCAAACTTCAACATTCAATCCCAAAAACTTGAGTACATCAGTGAATCCAATCCCATGGCTAATAGCTTCCTTTAGATCTCTTTCAAATCTGAGTAGAATAGGAAGTTTGTCGGTAAATAACTGGATCTATCTTGCAAATATGGAAATCCACTAGTAGACGATGAGATCCAATCAAGCTGAGAGTTCAATTCTCAGTGAAAGCACCAATATGTTAGCACCAAAATTGGTCACTAACACCCGTAGAATTTTATGGACATCATTGAAGTAATGGAATCTAAAGAACAAATCATAAAATTAAATAGACACAAAGATTTTATAGTGGTTCGGCAATCTTGGCCTACCTCCACTTCAAATTTCATTCATTCTTCATTTGATTAGAATTGCATGAGCTGTTGGATTGGCTAGAATCCATTGGTATAAATTTATAAGAAGTTTTTAAGAGGAAAACAGCCATGGCCGAGCTTCTGGAGTAGCTATAAGAAGAAGCTCCAGAAGTCCCCAAAAAGAGAGCCCCCAAAAATGAACCCTGCCCCTCTATTTATAGACGAAGATAGCCTGACGTCTCAGAGCCTCAACTCCTCTCCAGTCACCTAGGCCCATCACCAAGAGAACTCGGCCCAGAATTGATAGACGAACAAAAACGACCTTAAAATACCGATCCCATCATAGCCGATCCCATCACAGGCGATCCATCATAGCCGACCTGAACCAAATACACCGACCCATATTCCACATGCCTACTTCATGACTTCAACATGCCAATCCCAGGAACATGTCGATCCCAGGAACAAGTCGATCCATAGCCTTGCCAACCCGAAGCCATCTTCCACTACCGATCCCTTTTTACACCGACCCCTTACAAACATGCCAACCCACAACTGGACGATCCCTAGGCCTTAAGCAACACCGACCCATCTGTTTGCCGACCCCTGGTAGGTGATTCACACTGACTCGAATTTGATGATGAGACGACCCAGAGTACATACCCTCTTGACTTGAAGTAAAATCCTCCCTGACCCGAAGCAAATTAACTCTTGACACTACTCCCATCAACATTCAACCATAGCCTCTGCATCTATCATTTTGTAGCCAAGCCAAGGTGCCGGGTAACATTTGCCCCCAAAGTACGTCTTGTTGCGTACATGACATGCTCTGAATCGAAGCAAGTTAGAGTCTCCATAAAGAAATCCAACATGTTTCCTAAATAGTCGTTATTCTTCAATTTTATCCTCCCAAAGTGTCTAGTCCGTCTTCGGTCGTCATGACGCTTGGTCGATTCCCAATAGTATAAATTCAGGATTGTGTTCCATCAGTGGCCATCCGTGTCCGGTTCTACAGGACTGGTAAGCTTTGGCTGTCTGATCCAGTCTTCTCTTTAATAACTCCAAGTGAAAATTCAATTTTTGTCGATTTCAAGAAGTCGAATTTTTTGAATATACATGTGCACGTTTGGGTACATGTTTTTGCCATTGGCTCTCGGATGCGTTTTACATGTTCATGAGTCGTCATCAATTCCTTCTAGTTTAATTGCAATTCGATTGCAATTCCTTGTTCATATTTTTTATGAAATAGGGGTTGTAATCAACCGCTCAATGAGAGGGACTTCAAGTTCTACACATATGACGACCTTGGTGCCGTAAGTAAGGGTGAATGGAGTATGGCCAGTTGCAGACTCGCGGGTGGTTCTGCAAGCCCATAATGCTATTGGGAGCTTATTCACCCATTTCCCTCTAGCCTTTTCCAAACCTCTTTTTAGAATAGATTTTATGATTTCATTCACAGCTTCAACCTGTAGATTTGCTTGAGGGCGAGCAAATACCGCAAATCTCTTTTCAATATGATGTCAATGGTTGAAGTTTTCAAATTTAGTGTTATCGAATTGGGCTTCATTATCGGTTATAATGGTTCATGGGAGGTCATAATGACAGATGATGTTCCATACAATGAATTTGATTATTTTCTTCATCTTGGTCGTGGTTAAAAGTTCTGCTTCTGCCCATTTAGTGAAGTAATCAACTGCTACGATGGCATATTTCACACCACCTTTAGGATCAGCAAGAATACGATGATGTCAATGCCTCCAAGTGACAAACGACTACGAACTAGCCATTTGAGTAATTTCCATCGGTGGGGCTCTTAGAATTTTTGCAAACATCTTGCACTCGTTGCATTTTCTAGCATGATCAGTTGCATTTCAATTGACAGTTGGGCAGTAATACCCATAACATAGTATTTTCCATATGTTGGTTAGTTCTCCACTGCTCTTCGAGTAGTCGTATAATGCGGTAAATTCAGATGTAAGGTCTGCTAATTTCCATCCTTTGGTAGTTCTTCGAGGGAAATAAGTGATATCGAATTGGCTTAGTTCGATATTCCATTTGAGTAGTCTTCCAGACGTCTCTGGTTGTCATATGACCTATTGTAACGGTTGGAAGCCATAGACGTTAATAGGGTAAGCCTATCAATCGCTTGGTTACATCATATATTGGTCCTTTGGATCTGTTTCTCTTCGCATAGCATTTCGGCGCTGATGGTATGTATCGACATGGTTGTATTGATGTATAAATCTTTATGATCCACCTGCTTTGACAAGATGTAAGGTCTCTTTAAGTGGTTCACAATGTGTTAACCCGCCTTTTGGCAAGGCTGCGGACAGACGGATTTAACTTAAACAACTTCACAACTATCGAGACTAAAGTATGATGGGTTCGGTTTAAAATGATGAAGTTCACTTGAATATTTCGTTGGGAAAAGGAGTGGAGAAATTACATGGCTCGGCCTAGGCAGTTTGGCAGATGTCGCTCGGCATCAGATGTCGCTCGGCATTGGGATGGTTCGGCGTTGGAGGTTGTTCGGCATAGAGAGATCGTCGTTCGACATAGAGGGATCGTTCGGCATTCCAGGAGCACTTGGCATTCAGTAGCGCTCGGCATCCAGGAGCGCTCGACATTTAGAGGCGCTCGGAATTAGAGATCGTTCGGCATGATGGGCGCTCGGCATTAGAAACTGTTCGGCATCAGACATGGTTCGGCATGACGGAGGTTCGACATTAAGTATCGTTCGACATTGGATGGAGCACTCGGCATAAATCTTGTTCGACATTGGATGGATCGTTCGGCATTAGGGAGCGTTCGACATTGGATGGGTCGTTCGGCATACCTCACCACGTTCGGCATACCTCACCTCGCTCGGCATTGCACCTCGCACCTCCATACCTCGCACCTCCATGTCTCGGTACCTCGCACCTCCATGTCTCGGTACCTCGCACCTCGATACCTCGATACCTCTGCACCTCGCACCTCCATACCTCTCACCTCCATGTCTCGGTACCTCGCACCTCCATGTCTCGGTACCTCGCACCTCGATACCTCTGCACCTCGCACCTCCATACCTCGCACCTCCATGTCTCGGTACCTCGCACCTCCATGTCTCGGTACCTCGCACCTCGATACCTCGGTACCTCGCACCTCCATACCTCGGTACCTCGCACCTCCATACCTCTGCACCTCGCACCTCCATACCTTGATACCTCGGTACCTCGCACCTCCCAACGTTCGGCATGAGGAGATCGTTCGGCATTCACACCTTGTTCGGCATTCAGCGTTCGGCATCTATGGTTCGGCATATGGAGACCACTCCATTTGGGCTGAGGTACTCGGCTGCCAGGTCCACCAGGGAAGTCCAACCCATCTTTGTCTATAAATAGAGAGGCAGGGGCACAGTAAAAGGGGATCTTCTTTCTGCTCTCTTACTTTCTCTTTTCTAAGGCTAAGGAAACTCTGCCATTTAGCAACTGTAATCGATTATTACAGCAATAAAAAGCAAACTTCTAAGTGGACGTAGGCCGGAGTTAGCCGAACCACTATAAAATCTGTTGTTCTTTACTGCTTTCATTTTAGTTTTAACTGTTCTTCACATTATTACTCTCTACATATATTCTATCTCTGAGCTGTGATTGGTATTTGGTGCTTTCATCTGGATTTGGGGGTTAGTGACCAATTTTGGCGCTAACACTTTGGTGCTTTCACTGAGAATTGAACTCAGGAATTTTGGAGTTAGGAACTTGGATCTTAGAAAGCAATGGCAAGACCACCAACGAAGAGGCAAGCAGTGGAAAGGAGCAATCAGGAAGGAAGTCAAGCGGCATCTTCTGGAGCTGGAGAGGGTCATGCATCCATCTACATAACTCGGGACGAGATGCAAGTGATGATGAATTCTATGCAAGAGCAGATGATGAAACGGCAAGAGGAGATGATGCAGGCTCTTCTTAGGCAATTTGGACAACCAGGAACTACAGGTGCTCAAGATCATGGAGCTGGACTAGAGGAACTCAACCAACGGACAAATGGAGTGAATCAGCAGGGGGCAGCTCCCAATCAACAAACAGTTAACAATCTAGATGGACCTAGACTTGGGGGCACGCTACTAGGAGTACGTGATGAAGAATATGTGCCAGAATTTCCTCGGGGACTTGGGGGGCAGTCTGGATTAGTTGGAAACACTGGATTGGCTGACATTATCAGGCGGACTATTCGCAGAGGTCTGACAAATAGGGATTCAGAGGGAGTTAACAAAAGTCCGTTTACCCGGAACATCAGGACAGCTAGGAATCCGTCCGATTTCAAACTACCCACTCTGGAAGTATACAACGGGAAGACGGATCCCACCGACCACTTGATGAGATACACTAGGCATATGGAAGTGCTGGGGGCAACGGAGGAGGTTATGGCCCGATGTTTCCCCCTGTACTTGACTGAAATTGTTGCTATGTGGTTTAGACAGCTGGAGGATGGATCCATTGGAACATGGACAGAACTGGTGGACAAGTTTTTAAGTCAGTTTCGAGTTCACATAAAAAGGCCAAAGAACGTGATGACGCTAACGTCAGTCAAACAGGGGGCAGATGAATCGCTCAGGACATTCTTAACTCGATTTAATGCAGCAGTCGCTTCAGTGGATCGGCCAAATCCATCAATGGTTCTGATGGCTGCGGTATCAGGAGTCAGAGATAACTCGGATTTCAAAGTATCACTGGTATGGGACCCACCGTTGGATCTTGGGGAATTCTTTCATGAAGTTGAAAGATTTCTTCGACAAGAGGATGCATGTTTGGATGTGAGGTCAAAGGAAGTAAACATGACTAAGGATGGTGGACTACTCGGCGAAAGCTTGGGTGGGGGCAAGGATAAAGGGAAAAGGAAGCATTGGGGAGAACCAAAGTTCTCCACTTACACAGGATTGAACGCAACGTTGGAGCGGATTTTTTTAGATACTCGAGATCGCCTTTCTTATCGAAGGCCAGCAAGGAGGGAACCCTCAGAACGAGAAAGGGCGTCAGGAAGGCACTGTCTTTTTCATGACCTGGACGGGCATGACACTAACAGCTGCCGGCATTTGAAGGACATAATCGAGGAGCATATAAGGAATGGTCAGTTGCGACAGTATGTCGGAACTCGGAATGCGGCGGTGGAATAGGAGAAGCCACCGCCTATCTTGAACGACGAGGGCATGAGGCCCGGGAATGGTGGCCGATTGGTCATCAACTAATCTTGATGGTTTGGAATAAGTAACAAACTCTGGGCAAACGGTTAAATCACTTATTCATGTACGGGGTCGGAGATAACCCTCAGGCATGCTCTGAGATGATGGCTTACCGAGACGCCCGGGTTTGTGAAATCTTTTTTTTCCTTTGACTTGGACATTTGCTTTTTCTGGTTTGGTTTTGGAGTTTGGTTTGAACTCCCTGTTTTGCTCATTTTCTGGTTTGGATGTTTGTTTTTTGTTATGGATTTTTGATATGGGTTTCTGGTTTTCTATTTGGATTTGGATTTGGATTTCGGATTGGATTTTGATTGGATTTTCTCTGGATTTTTGGCTAAAAGGTCGTCGAGTATGGACTATGCTCGGCAAGGGTCTGGAGAGACCAGGATTCGGCCTAGGATTTAGGCCATATATTATCGGTTACTATTTTAGGTCGTCGAGTATGGACTATGCTCGGCAAGGGTCCGGAGTGACCAGGATTCGGTTTAGGACTTAAGCCACGGCATTCTTCGACGTTCAGGGACACTGAACCATGAAAACCATGGAATTACTTAACGTAGGTCGTCAAGTGTGGATTGCGCTTGGCAAGAACCCGGATAGGTTACGGATTTGGATATTGGCTATAAATAGCTAAGGATTCGGACAAGGACCCGGAGCGGTCCCGGATTTGGATATCGACCCGGAGAGGTCACAGATATGGTTATAGGTTATTGGATATGGATGGATTGGAACTCGGTAGTCGGGTTTAGATGGATCTGGAATTGGGTAAGGACTTGGTTACTGGATAAGAATCAGACATCGACTCGGAACAGTCGCGGAAATGGATCAGGATATGGCCGTGGCACTCGGATAAGATGGCTTGGTAATGGATTGGATTATGAATCGGAAAGTATGGATGTGGATAACATACATACTTGGGATATTGGACTTGAGGCTATTCAAAACACACCTTTCACAGCTAGGCATGTTTTGGGGGGCAAGTGTTAACCCGCCTTTTGGCAAGGCCGTGGACAGACGAATTTAACTTAAACAGCTTCACAACTATCGAGACTAAAGTATGATGGGTTCGGTTTAAAATGATGAAGTTCACTTGAATATGTCGTTGGGAAAATGAGTGGAGAAATTACATGGCTCGGCCTAGGCAGTTTGGCAGATGTTGCTCGGCATCAGATGTCGCTCGGCATTGGGATGGTTCGGCATTGGAGGTTGTTCGTCATAGAGAGATCGTCGTTCGACATAGAGGGATCGTTCAGCATTCCAGGAGCACTTGGCATTCAGTAGCGCTCGGCATCCAGGAGCGCTCGGCATTTAGAGGCGCTCGGCATTAGAGATCGTTCGGCATGATGGGCGCTCGGCATTAGAAACTGTTCGGCATCAGACATGGTTCGGCATGACGGAGGTTCGACATTAAGTATCGTTCGGCATTGGATGGAGCACTCAGCATAAATCTCGTTCGGCATTGGATGGATCGTTCGGCATTAGGGAGCGTTCGACATTGGATGGGTCGTTCGGCATACCTCACCAGGTTCGGCATACCTCACCTCGCTCGGCATTGCACCTCGCACCTCGATACCTCTGCACCTCGCACCTCCATACCTCGCACCTCCATGTCTCGGTACCTCGCACCTCCATGTCTCGGTACCTTGCACCTCGATACCTCGATACCTCTGCACCTCGCACCTCCATACCTCGCACCTCCATGTCTCGGTACCTCGCACCTCCATGTCTCGGTACCTCGCACCTCGATACCTCGATACCTCTGCACCTCGCACCTCCATACCTCGCACCTCCATGTCTCGGTACCTCGCACCTCGATACCTCGGTACCTCGCACCTCCATACCTCTGCACCTCGCACCTCCATACCTCGCACCTCCATACCTCGGTACCTCGCACCTCCATACCTTGATACCTCGGTACCTCGCACCTCCCAACGTTCGGCATGAGGAGATCGTTCGGCATTCACACCTTGTTCGGCATTCAGCGTTCGGCATCTATGGTTCGGCATATAGAGACCACTCCATTTGGGCTGAGGTACTCGGCTGCCAGGCCCACCAGGGAAGTCTAACCCATCTTTGTCTATAAATAGAGAGGCAGGGGCACAGTAAAAGGGGATCTTTTTTCTGCTCTCTTACTTTCTCTTTTCTAAGGCTAAGGCAACTCTGCCATTTAGCAACTGTAATCGATTATTACAGCAATAAAAAGCAAACTTCTAAGTGGACGTAGGCCGGAGTTAGCCGAACCACTATAAAATCTGTTGTTCTTTACTGCTTTCATTTTAGTTTTAACTGTTCTTCACATTATTACTCTCTACATATATTCTATCTCTGAGCTGTGATTGGTATTTGGTGCTTTCATCTGGATTTGGGGGTTAGTGACCAATTTTGGCGCTAACACAATGCTTAGAATGCGTCTTTACATTCCCGTGTCCATTCAAAATTCCTTTTCCGTCCTTCGATTAGGTTGAGAAAGAGAGTAAACTTGTCGATGGCCCGAGAGAAGAATTGACTTAGGGCGCTAACCTTCCATTTGGGCTTTATACTTGCTTGACTGTCTTCGTACCAAGATGTTTCAGATTGCTTGAATCTACTCGGGATTGTCTTACCATCCCGTGAGAGTCGATGCTGAAACCCCGAAATTTCCCTGATGCAACACCGAAAGAGCATTTCAAGGGATTTAGTTTCATTTCATATTTTTCATAGAATACTGAACATCTCCGCTATGTCATCAATGTGGTCGTTTGATCATCATGACTTCATGAGCATATCATCCAAATATTCTTCCGTCAATTGCGTGATTTAGTCTTTGAACACCCTGTTGATCTGTCTCTGGTGAGTAGCTTCAGCATTATTTAGTTCAAATGGCATCACAACATAGTGATATAATCCGGGATTGGTAATGAAGTTGGTGTGCTCCTGGTCGAGGACATGCACCGGGATCTAGTTGTACTCGGAGTATACATCCATAAATGAAAGTAGTTCATATCTAGCGGTTGAGTCTACCAGCTGGTCGATCCTCGAAAGTGGAAAGCTGTCTTTTGGGCATCCCATGTTCAGGTCTGAGTAGTCGACGCATGACCACTACTTTCCATTAGCTTCTCTCACAAGAACTGGATTTGATACCCACTTTGGGTAGAGGGTGTTGCGGGTAAACTTGTTGTTTTTGAGTTTATCCACCTCTTCTTTAAGTGCAGCGAATCTTTCCCGATCCATGTTACGTTTCTTTTGTTCCACTGAGACATGCCTCGGGTCCATATTCAATGCATGGCTCGTGACTGTCGGTGCAATCACACGCATGTCAGAATGGGTCCAAGCGAACACATTAAGATTCGTTCAGAGAAAACTAGTTAATTCCTTCATCATCATTGCATTGAGCTATGATCTGATCTTCAGCACCCGTAAAGGGTCGCCATAGCTAATTGTAATGTCGACTGTCGGCTCAGCGGGTGTAGTCTTGAATTCTTTGAGTTCAAATATAACTATTTCACGTAACAATCAACGTGAAATCTGGTTGGGATGATCAACGATGATAGTTACTCCAGTCGAATCCCAGAGTCTTGCCACGTGTTATTAAGTCTGATAGTGAAGGGCTCTAAATGCTTTGAGTGATTATCCACAAATGGCCAAAGATTAGGCTTAGAAGCACATTGAAGAAAATGTTGAGTAGGGGTCAGGTTCGAGTTTCATGCAGCTGTATAACTGGCTTTTGCTTTAAGTTGGATCTGCTTGTGTATTCGAGTAATATGCTTTCCATTCACTGTACTGGCGAACCGTTGCTCGTCGCCCAGGTTGGAATAATAGTCAGTTGCCTATGAGCTTGGGCATCAATTCGATGATTCCATCTTTAGGTATTCTTTTGGTCGTAGCCTCGAGTGGTTGTAAACACTATACATAAGTTACGATATTGGGCTATCGCAGCCAATCTTTGGACGATCACACTTCTGCTCCCGGTCCTGAGTTGATAAATGTACTACATGGACGGTCAAGTCTCGTCCTAGATATGTTTATACTCCCAACTAAGCTCCAAAGACATAGAGATGATCATTAAATGGTTGGTTCACATTCATTTTTTCTCGCTAGTGCCCCCAAGCCTAGGGCATACATCGATAAGTAGGAAGGCAAATCACATCCACTTTAGCTTTACACTTATTCCCGTTAAATCGCGATATCAGGTTGGTTGATGGAAGGCTAAGTCTCATCTATCCTGGATTGTATTTTGGTTTTTCCTTCTAGCGGGAATACTTCGATGCTTCGTCATAATTCAAGGATGAGTTGGGTATTGGTCGATCAACCACATCCACTTTAATTCATATTCCATAATCAGATCTATGGGTAAAGTTGGTCAAAGCGTAGTCGGGTCATGCTCATCCAGTTTTATACTCCTCCTGGCGGATCGAAGGAGGGTGCTGGAGAATTAATGATCAAGTCTTCGTGATTGCTTCTCCTTTCCACACTCTAGTGATCATATTTTTTCAAGGGACATCCGGGTCACATCCGTATATGTTTGGTGCGGATCGATACTGATCCTTAATCTGATGGTATGATATAGCGGGTCACGCGTAGCTTTGGATGTCGTTTTGATTGGTTATGTATTGAGGGCTCCTTGTAGTCGTTGCCCTAAGTTGTAAGGAACTCCAAGCTAGAGCTATAACAAGCTTTCGTATTCAGCTTTTATTGATTTGTACTCCTGCCCTTAGCATTGATTTGGCAAGGCCCTAAGTCGAACGGTCAAACTGCATCCTTAGCGAGTTAATACTCCTCATGTCGATTTCAGGCCGAAGTTTGTGGAATAGAGAACGGTCGGAATCCATTCATCTATTTATCCATGTTTATATATAATTCTGCATGTTTTGGACTTAGAATCAATCTGCCTCCGGTTGACTCGCGCCCAATTTGTGTTCATACTTCGGTCCGCGCTCTGGGGACTTAGATATTTTGTCGAATGGTTCATACTCTAGTTCGCAGTCAGGGATGTAGAGATTTTTCTCAAGTCGTTTATATTCTAGTCCGCACTATGGGGACTCAGAGTACTCTAGTCCTCTTTAGGGACATAGAGGTTTTCCTCAAGTCGTTTATACTCTAGTCTGCACTTTGGGGACTCAGAGTGCTCTAGTCTACTTCAAGGACTTAGAGATTTTTCTCAAGTCGTTTATACTCTAGTCCGCACTTCGGGGACTCAGAGTACTCTAGTCTGGTTCAGGGGCTTAGAGATTTTTCTCAAGTCGTTTATACACTAGTCCACACTCTGGGGACTCAGAGCACTCTAGTCCTCTTCAGGGACTTAGAGGTTTTCCTCAAGTCGTTTATACTCTAGTCCACACTTTGGGGACTCAGAGTACTCTAGTCCGCTTTAGGGACTTAGAGATTTTCTCAAGTCGTGTATACTCTAGTCCGCACTCTGGGGACTTAGAGTACTCTAGTCCTCTTTAAGGAGTTAGAGGTTTCCTCAAGACGTTTATTTTCCAGTCCGCACTCTGGGGACTCAGGGTACTCTAGTCCGCTTCAGGGACTTAGAGGTTTTTCTCAAGTCTTTTATACTCTAGTCTGCACTCTGGGGACTCAGAGTACTCTAGTCCGCACTCTGGGGACTCAGAGTACTCTAGTCCTCTTCTGGGACTTAGAGGTTTTCCTCAAGTCGTTTATACTCTAGTCCGCACTCTTGGAATTCAAAGTATTCTAGTCTGCTTCAGGGACTTAGAGATTTTTCTCAAGTCGTTTATACTCTAGTCCGCACTCTGGGGACTCAGAGTACTCTAGTCCTCGTTAGGGACTTGGAGGTTTTCCTTAAGTCGTTTATACTCTAGTCCACACTCTAGGGACTCAGAGTACTGTAGTCCGCTTTAGGGACTTAGATATTTTTCTCAAGTCGTTTATACTCTAGTCCGCACTCTACGGACTCAGAGTACTCTAGTCCTATTCAGGGACTTAGAGGTTTTCCTCAAGTCGTTTATACTCTAGTCCGCACTCTGGGGACTCGGAGTACTCTAGTCCACTTCAGGGACTTAGAGATTTTTCTCAAGTCGTTTATACTCTAGTCCGCCCTATGGGGACTCAGTGTACTCTAGTCCGCTTCAGGGACTTGGAGGTTTTCCTCAAGTCATTTATACTCTAGTCCGCACTCTGGGGACTTAGAGTACTCTAATCTACTTCAGGGACTTAGAGATTTTTCTCAAGTCATTTATACTCTAGTCCTCTTCAGGGACTTAGAGGTTTTTCTTAAGTCGTTTATACTCTAGTCCGCACTCTGGGGACTCAGAGTACTCTAGTCCTCTTCAGGGACTTAGATGTTTTTCTCAAGTCATTTATACTCTAGTCCGCACTCTGGGGACTCAGAGTACTCTAGTCCTCTTCAGGGACTTAGAGGTTTTTGTTGAGAGTAGTCGTATTTCCACCCGTTTGATTTGTACTTCATTTACCATGCCGAGGCTAATGTTGTCGAATGAACGATCGAACCACGTTTTCTTGTGGAATAGGATTCTGCCCCAGCATCAAGGATGAAACTTGAAAAATAGACGGTCGATTCTTGTCCGCTTGGTGATTGTAGCTCTTCCAATCAAGTCAAGGAAGGAGGTATATGATAGATGGTTGGATCGCATCCATGCTGGGGTTGGATATTCAAGTCTTGCATATTTTTTTTCGTATTCTTTCCAGCAAACGTATGATAATGGATTATCGAGCAGAAAAATTAAGTCGTATATGCTTCATGATGAAGTCATGTCCATGTATTGAGAGTGATGTTTGACGAGTAGGTAGTCCATCACAACTACTTCAAGTCGGGTTTTCGAACTACCTCTTCTGTTCAGGGCAGGAATTGATGTGTAGATGATCAAAGCACGTCCACTCTAGATGGATCCTGGCATCAATGAGCTTCAGTAGAGACATTTGTATTTTGTCGAACTTTATTTTATGACTCGAGGAGTGGATGATCGGGCCATATTCATTCCAAGCCTTGCTTGGGTCTCCAAATCAAATATGGATGTCAATAAATGGACGGCTAGTCATGTCCGCTTTGTATTCGGCTCTAACCATGATGAACTTTTCCATCTCTAGTCCTTGGCCCTAAATCAAAAGCATATGTTTGATGAGGAGCAGTCAAATCATGCTCGTCTTGATGAAACTCCACAGGTTTGATCATGGTTTGGGTGGATTAGTTGGCGGCCAACTCTGAGTACTTGATCACCTGCATGGTTTTGGAAGAAGTTTAGTTCAAGTTGGTCACAGTTCAAAGCATAATTGAAATTGAAATAGAAATATTGCAAAGAAGATTAGTATAAATCTCATTGATAAGTGAAGCAGCATCATGTGCTCGATATTCAGCTTTGCCGCTAGCCCTTTCTAGAGGGATGTCGACTGTCAACGATCCAATTGATAATTAGAGCTCTTTATTGATGGGCATCGGAAGTTACCTGCTCGCTATTCTGCAAGGCTTGCACATACTGTTGAAACTTTCCTTTCCGAAGTAGCTTTCCGATCACATCTCAGAGGTGTTTTTAAACACTAGTGTTAGGACCATGTGCACCTTGGGATATCAACATTCCCTGGATCTTCTCAAGGCTTCGGTGGATTATCTCAAGTTTGGTTTTAGTACTACTCTGAGTCATGAGTTTCCCAGCAGACATTATCGATTGAATCGTTCAAAGTAGCATATTAGTCAAATTTTGAGATCTTGGTTTGTCTACTGGAATCAGAGCCCTTAGCCAACAAGCCAACATTGTTATTTCTCCTAGTCTGCTCTACTCCTCACTTTGGTTCTGATTCATTTTGTAATTACAGAAACAATCCATGGTCGTAGAAGGTTCTCTAGCTAACTAGCTGCTAAAATATATCTGGGGGTCGACTCCCCTCAAACGCAATCAGTATGGTATCCTTGTTAGAATTTGGAACAAGTTACTTGGATTCAAAATTGGTTTGCTTGGAGTCACTAAATTCGAAGTGCCAGGTCAGTGAAGAACGGTGCTTGGAGTCAGCTTGGCGTTTGCTTGGAGAAAATATTGGTCTTACATGAGTATGGCTTTGGGCCAAAGTTTCCTGCGTTTTCCTAGACTCATATCATCTATGTTCTCCAACCCTTGGGAGTATCGTTTGAGTAGTGGTTGCTTGTCTGTTCCCTTGTTGCCATTCAGAAGCTGCCGCTTGATCCTTTATGCCCTGGTCGGTCATAGGATGTAAGGGAATTGGATAGAAAGTTCCTTTATTAAATTTTTTTTGAAATTAGGGGTCGTACCCGATCCATTTTTCTTTTGGTATAGGGATCGGTCAGATGGTTTTTTTTAGAGAGGGATCGGCTATATGGAGTTTGAAGGAAATGGTAACATGAAGGGATCGGTATACACTGGGTCGGTATACATGCGATCGGTAACACTGGATTGATCGTTATACACTGGGTCGATATACATGCGATCGGGACACCGGAGGGATCGATATACACTGGGTCAGTATACATGCGATCGGTAACACTGGATGGATCGATATACACTGGGTCGGTATACACTGAGTCAGTATACATGCAATCCGTAACACTGGATGGATCGGTATACACTGGGTCGGTATACATGCGATCGGTAACATTGAATGGATCGGTATACAATGGGTCGGTATACACGCGATCGGTGACACTGGATCAGCATATATGCCTGGAGCGTTCGATGCATATGATTCTTGAAGCGGTTAGCGCATATGGTTTTTGGAGAGATCAGGACATATGGTTTTTGGAGCGATTGGTACATATGGTTTTTGGAGCGATCGGTATACAGGCTTTTCAGAGGGATTGGTATGTAAGCTTTATTGTGAGGGATCGGACATCTGCGTTGAGTGAGGGGTCGGCTATATGAGAGATTGGCTGAATTGCCTTCAGAGAGGGGTCGGCCTTCATATAACTTCAGTGCAAACTTCAACATCCAATCCCAAAAACTTGCGTACATTAGTGAATCCAATCCCATTGCTAATAGCTCCTTTAGATCTCTTTCAAATCTGAGTAGAATAGGAAGTTTGCCGGTAAATAACTAGATCTATCTTGCGAATATAGAAATCCACTAGTAGACAATGAGATCCAATCAAGCTGAAAGTTCAATTCTCAGTGAAAGCACCAAAATGTTAGCACCAAAATTGGTCACTAACACCCGTAGAATTTCATGGACATCATAGAAGTAATGGAATCTAAAGAACAAAGCATAAAAGTAAATAGACACAAAGATTTTATAGTGGTTCGGCAATCTCAGCCTACGTTCACTTTAAATTTCTTTCATTCTTCATTTGATTACAATTGCATGAGCTGTTGGATTGGCTAGAATCCATTGATACAAATTTATAAGAAGTTTTTAAGAGGAAAACGGCCATGGCCGAGCTTCTGGAGTAGCTAGAAGGAGAAGCTCCAGAAGTCCCCAAAAAGAGAGCCCCCAAAAATGAACCATGCCCCTCTATTTATAGACGAAGATAGCCTGACGTCTCAGAGCATCAATTCCTCTCTAGTTACCTAAGCCCTTCACCAAGAGAACTCAGCCCAGAATTGATAGACGAACAAAAACGACCCGGAAATACTGTTCCCATCATAGCCGACCCCATCACAGCAGATCCATCATAGCCGACCTGAACCAAATACACCGACCCATATTCCACACACCTACCTCATGCCTTCAACATGTCAATCCCAGGAACATGCCGATCCATAGCCTTGTCGACCTGAAGCCATCTTCCATTACCGATCCCTTTTTACACCGACCACTTACAAACATGTCGACCCACAACTGGACGATCCCTAGGCCTTAAGCAACACCAACCTATCCGTTTGCCGACCCCGGGTAGGTGATTCACACTGACTCGAAGTTGATGATGAGACGACCCGAAGTACATGCCCTCATGACTCGAAGTAAACTCCTCCATGACCCAAAGCAAATTAACTTTTAACACTACTCCCATCAATGTTCAACCATAGCTTCTTCAACTATCGTTTTGTAGCCGGGCCAAGGTGTCGGGTTGATCGCAGCTAATAGATAATTCATATTATGGCCTATACCCAAACCGTGACATCTCACATTAGTCCGATTATTTGTAGGTACTGGTAGGCAGATTAACCTAGCAAATTTACCATATAGAATTGGGACTAACCTCGTGTCCACTATGGGTACTTATTATAAGCGATGTCTCATATTAGTCCCAAAGTCATAATGCTAGTACTTAGATTAGGTGGACAGACTTCTTTGTGCTTTTGACTAACCTCACATCCCAATAACTTAGCCATTTTCCTACTCTCCTAACATACTACCATAAATATTTACTATGAAGATAATATACCACATCCATATTTACATGCTAAGGCCATATAAGGAAAATTCTTTATTTTGCCTTTAATTATGTTCTATTTTCCGTGATTATCCTTAAATTCCTTCGTAAGGGTTTAACGTTCTTTACTAACCTATTTATTTTATACTATGCGATTAATATGTTATTGATATATTTATATGCTAATATATTTATACGTATGTAATTTAGGTTTACTAAATATTCGTAAGCATGCGAAGATTTTTGCTTTCTATTTTAATCCATTAAAATGTAAAAACTTCTAATTTCATATATGTCTACTCCAGATAATAACTTACAAAATAGCTAATATCCTTAGCCAAACAATAGACTTGCATTAACAAATTAGAATCAAATACTAAACTTATTTTATTAATATAGTAGAATCTATGCCCTTATTTCAAGGAATAAAACTTACAATTTAAACCCTTTATATTCTATTAAACTTTTACATATATAATGAAAAAGGGATTTATATTTAAATTATAGAAATAGGTAGTGCAAACTACGAATAGAAGAATTCGTACTTTACACACAATTTCCTAACTTATTATCTTTTTAGAACCCTTTAGCATAACAATAGTGAAAAGTTGGAAGTAGAATATAATATAAAATATTCAAATTGCAATAACAAAGCAAATTCTACTATTTTAATATAAAACAATTGAGATTCCAGTAAACCTAAGAATTGACATTTCGTTTAGGGAAATCTTAGGATTTTCGTTTTACAAAATTCTCAAAGGCATAAAACAAATCCAAAACTCTACTATACGAATATTAAAAATGTGAAAAACTAAGATTTTCACTCATTGATGGTTTCTAGGTTCCTTTGGATTTGATCCACGCCATTGTCTAACTGCTCCTTCAGGTTTCTTCTTTGTAGAATTTACAACCATTCAATTGTATGTACATTAGATTTAGAATTCAGAGTTTTGGGAAGGATAAGAATAGAAAAACGTTAATATATATAAACCTATTACCTCATTTCTTTAGATTGAACCCTCGAATCTAATCACGGAAGAAGACCGACGGAGTTTCCCTAGTGTCCTAAATATTTTTGTGAATAAAAGTGAGGTGGCCAGCCTCTTATTTAAAGTGGTTGGAATGCATCAGGACCGTACAATTAAAGTCGGTTAAAAATAATAAAATATGGGTCGTTCGTGCCAATCAAAACCCTAGACACAATACAACCACTAGTCGACCGCTCCTACCTTGGCTGTCGACCACTAGAGATTGACCGGCCTAAGGGAGGTGATCGACATATCCTATTAAATTAGGCGAATATTAATTGTTACCGTTTTTTTTGATATGTTCCCTATTTTAAGTCTCACCATTAACGTTTATTTAGCATGTACTTATACCCTAAGCTTCCTTTCAATGTAAAAATATTTATTAACGTTTTTAATTTCAAACATTAATCTTAATTAAATTTTAAACTTGTTTGAATTATTTTTAATTCGATAACTTCAAACGTCAATAACTTTTCCATATGAGCTTCGATTACAAAACTTTATATATGGAAGTTGATCAGAAAATTGGCAAGAATACGATGGTGTAACTTTCATGCCCAAATTCCGACATTTAAAAAATTTCATATTTTATCGTTATTTTAACTAATTGCTTCTTATTAATTTTTACGCGGTGTTAAATTTTCCCCTCTTAGAAAGGATTTTGTCCCCCAAATCTCTAAGGGACAAATAGTGTAACGTGCACTCCATAACCACGTTATACAACCAAATTACCTACACATCCATCTACTCAACCAAAAATGCAATGTGATTATGTATGCAACATACTATAGAAGAGCTCAATCCTAGCGTGAATGCAAGATCATGGCATATAGGCATTTATGCAAGCATCCTAAATATGCATAAGATTCTACATGAGGGAAAAAATAATAGTAAAAAGTGTGGCAACCATCCCCTACCATCCAATCTAGCAAGCACGATGCAGCCAAAAACCTAAATTTTGAAGAGAGAAAGTTTACCAGAGAGAAGCTCAAGGTGAGAAGCCTTCATCTTCTCTTCGGTTCCCCATGTGCTTTCTACTGGATTATCTCCCCCTTGTACTCGGACTAGCCTAATTTCTTTATCATGGCGTTTCCCAATTTTGTGCTCCACTATGTGCGTGATGGCATGGGGTGCTATTGGCTCGTTTTGTGCTCCACTGTGTGCGTGATGGCATGGGGTGCTATTGGCTCCATCTCTATATGTACTAATTGATCGGACTCTACTATGGTGGTTGTGTCATACAGGCATTTCCTCAAGTGGTAAACATAAAAGATGTCATGCACTCCGCTAACTTATTTAGTAGCTCCACTCAAAATGCAAGCTTCCCTATTCTTTCCAAGATCAGGAAAGGCCCAACAAACCTTGGCGCCAACTTCCTCGATATACCATACCACATAATCTTCCTAAAAGGGGAATACTTAACAAATACCATATTGCCGACCAAAAACTCCAATTCCTTTCTTTGCCTGTCAGCATAAGCCTTCTGACGGTCCTGTGCGACCTTCATTCGTCATCTAATCATCTCTATCTTTTTCGAGGTCTCGCATATTGAATTTGGTCTAAGTAGAATTTTGTCGGTGGTTTCCTACCAATAATTTGGTGATTAGCATGGCCTCCCATATAAGGCGTCAAAGTGCGCCATGCCAATCGTCATTTGGTAACTATTATTATACGTGAACTCTACTAAGAGTAAATGTAACTCCCATTGTCCTCCAAAATCCATGATGCAAACTTTCAGCAAATCTTTCAGAAACGTGTTCTCCCTTTCAGTTTGTCCATCGCTCCATGAGTGGTATAGGTGGTGCTAAGATTCAACGTCATTTCTATAACTAACCGCAAACTCCTTTAGAATTCGCTGATGAATAAGAGGTCCCTATCACTAATAATGCTAACTGGAACTCCATGCAGTTGTACCACTTTTTTAATATAACTTTGCACAAGGGATGTTGCAATCCTATTGCTTCTAATTGGAAAAAGTAGGTACTTTTAATGTATCCATCCACTATAACCCAAATAGCTTCATTGCCCCTTTGAACCCTAGGCAACCAATCTATAAAGTTCATCGCTATATGTTCCCACTTCTAAGTCGACATCTTTTATGACCATAACAATCCTTCGGGCTTCCCTTGTTCCTTCTTTAACTTTTGGCATGTCAAACACCTAGAGATAAACTCCGTTATCCTCTTCTTTATCCCCGACTAGTAGAAAATTCGTTTTATATCCCTATACATTTTATCTCCTTCGGGTTGAATGGTCATCCGAGAATGGTGACACTCAGCCAGAACTTCCTCCAAAACATCCTCTACCAAAGGAAAAAAAGGCGTCCATCTCTTCTTAAACATCCTCTTTTGTCAATCACATACCTACCACCATGGGGGAAATTCTCTCCACTACTTGCTTGTCCAAAATACCTACTATCATTGCATCTTTCTTTTGTTTTTGCTTGATGCGGTCCATCAATGATGGCTTCACCTCCATTGTTGCCATATATCCTAGAGGTTGCTCCGATGGTAGTTAGAAATTGAAATTCGATAGGAACTCCAACTGTCTCCTCTCATATATAGCACCTATAGTAGAATGCCTTCGGCTAAGGGAGTCGGCAACAACATTCCCTTTTCCGGGGGTAGGCCTGTCAACGGATACTTTCGGATGCGGATAGTGCCATATCCGCATCCGCATCCGAAATGATTTTCGGATATCGGATATCCGCATCCGCGGATACGGACGGATATCGAATAATTATCCTATCCGCTAACGACCGATAAATCAAGAAATATAAATATAAATTTTAAGTTTAGCATACATTTTTTCAATCAAATTGATCATAAAAGTGTTAAATATAAACAAATATAGCGATAATAAATAGTTTAGAGCGGTTAATAAGCATTAAATGCATATAATATAAACTATTAACTTGATAAAACAACAAATAAATATCTTTCATTATACTAAAATACACATAATTTGTACTATAATATTGACAAAGGCCGGACGGATAATTTTCGGATGCGGATGTCTTCGTATCCGTATCCGCATCCGTTTTTTCGAATATCAGATATTATCCGCTTTTCGGATACGGATTTTGGATTTTTCGGGTATCCATTGACAGCCCTATCCGGGGGTGTATTGTATCTCAAAGTCATATGATGCTATAAACTCTATCCACCTCTGCTACCTAAAGTTCAAGTCTCTTTAGGAAAAAGTATTTAAGAGATTTTTGGTTCATGAATAATTCAAAACTTTCTCCTAAAAGATAGTGCCTCCACATCTTCAAAGCAAATATGATTGCTGCTAACTCCAAGTCATGAGTTGGGTACCTCTTCTCATGGTCCTTCAACTACTTACTTGCATCAGCTATCACATTTCCCTCTTGCATAAGAACAACTCCCAGCCTCGTACCACATGCGTCATTGTAAACAGTGAAAGGCTTCATCCAATAGTAAGTACCGATGCACTAGTCAACAACTCCTTTAGCTTCTCGAATGCTCTGATGCATTAATCCTATCCAAAAACTAGATTCTTCTTGGTTAAGTGAGTTAATGGGACTGCTATCTTAGCAAAGTCCTTGATGAACTTCTTGTAGTAACTCGCCAACCTAAGAAAACTCCTAACTTATGCGCCATTCTTTAGAATCTTCCAATCTTGAATAACTTCCACCTTTGTTGGATCCACATACAATCCCTTCTTGGAAACAATATGACCAAGAAATCTCACCACCTTCTTCCAAAAATGACATTTTGAGAATGTGGCTTTTAGTTGGTGCCTTCTTAATGTCTCTAGTACCCCCCCTAAGTGATTTTCATGCTCACCTTTACTTTTAGAGAATACTAGAATATCGTCTACGAACACTACGATGAACTTGTTTAGCGGCCTCCTAAAGACTCTACTCATTAAATCTACAAAGTATGCAGGGATATCTGTCAACCCAAAAGGCATCACTTCCCAATCATATAGTTCATCCATAGTGTGAAATGAGCTCTTTTATTTGCTAGGCTATCCTCAATTGATTGAATTGAGTGGTAAAGTCCAATTGAGAACAGATTTTGTCTCTAACAAGCTGGCCAAATAAGTCATCAATTCTAGATAAGGGATACCTATTTTTCATAGTTAGCTTGTTAAGCTTTCAATAGTTAATGCATAGCCTTAAAGAGCCATCTACCTTAGTGACGAAAACAACGGGTGCTCCTCATTCAGAAGTACTATAGAATAAATCCTTTCTACAATAACTCCAAAATATGCTTGTCCAATTCTCGCTTTTCTTTGTGGGTCATATGCCTTAATTGAAACACGATAGGTCTAGCATCCTTCTCCATATCAATTCTAAACTCTATCTCCCTTCGGGGCGGGAGACCCAAAACTTCTTTAGAAACATCAGGTATCTCGAACTACGGGCACAGACAAGAGCTCATCTTGTGATAGGTTCAATGAATATAAATAGATTAACTCGACTGAATTTTGAGGTGTATAACTAACATCTATATCTCGCCCCTTACAACTCCTTAACCATATAATCCTCTTATCACAATCTAAGGCAACCCTTTAGTCAAAACACCAATCCATCCCTAAGATAAGTCCATGCCCCTCAATAGGATTGACATGACTATTGGGTTAGTGATAACTTGAGTTTTTAGACTCAAGGAGTTAACTACATTGGTAGCTATGAATGAATGTGATGCTCCCGAGTCAAATAAGGTACAAATAGTATTCCCAGAACTAACAGCTGTACCTTGCAAAGCAGCTTTTCCTTGGTCTCTAAGAGGAGGTCTACTCAAGACAGGTACAACTTTAAAGGCATAAGCTTGTCTACCTTGTCCATCTTTTGCTAGCTTTGGGTATAGATTCTTAAATCTCCCTTTGAACTCCTCTCTCATCATGCTCAACTTGTAGTCCTTAGCAACATTTCCCTTCTTCTAACATCTATGGCATGTCACACTTCCTTTCTTGATCTTCCCCTCGGCCTTCTTGTCTATCCAAAATCCTCCTTTCTTAACTCCACCTTGACTTTGCGCCAGCCCAGCCTTCTCCTTCTCCTCAACACCCGCAGTCTATAGTAGGGCTATTTCAACTATCATCTTATAAGTGGCACCAATGGGTACATGGGTTAAAAGCAGCTCCCTATGTGGAGAATTTAGGCCTTTAACAAACTTCATAGCCTTCTTTATAGGGATGTCGATCAAACTCAATCCAAAGTTAGCCAATTCTGTGAATTTACTAATATTTTCCTTTAAAGTCGAGTCTACTTGCCTTAGTTGTATAAACTTTTCCAATTGCAACTTCAGCTCTGGATATGAATTGTGAGTCAAAGCAAGTTCTGAATTCAGCCAAAGTGATTACCTCCTCGACATTCTCCTCGGCTACTGTAGTCCACCAATCTAGCACCTTCTCTTTTAAATGCCTTCCAGCCATCCTCCTCTTGATACGATCTTCCCATCCAAGATCCTGAAATGTACGTTCATAGTCATTAATCCAAGCCTTCGTTTCCACAAAATCTTCGGCTCTCGTATACACCCATCCTCCCATATTTTGGAAGTCTTTACATAATCCGAGGAAGTCTAATGGGCGAGGTGCTACTTCAGCAAGTAGAGCAGCGGATGCCGTTTGTGCAGCTTGTTGAGGAATGGGAACTTTCCCTACATACCTCGGTATTGTTTGAACCATTCTGACATCCCCTTAATGGTGGGTATTTCTTCTACGAAGGGATTCCCAACCTCAGAGGAATGGTTTTCAGCCATAATCAACTATCTTTAGGTTTGAACTTTTTACTTACAATTTCTTAAGATGGTATTATTTGCTGAAATAAAAAATTTCCTAGTATGCTTGCGTATGTTCATAAAAGTATATATGTGTATATAGTAGGTGTTAACCCAAAAAATGGATCAACACCTTGGACTAAGTGTGAAAGCACCAGTCCTATTTATCAAGGCAAAAAATAGGAAAAAGGTATAGTAACTTGTAGATAAAGTAAAGAGACGAGATTTTTATAATGGTTCGGTTGTTAACGAAGCCTACGTCCACTTTATAACTTTTGTTATTGACTAACTACTGTTACAAGCTGAATCTGATTACAATTTGATTGAACTTCTAAGTTACATCAAGTCACAAGTGCAAGAGTTCACTAGAGAATCACAGTAATTCCTTAGATGATTATTTCATGGGAGTAGAAGAGTGAAGAACAATTTTTGCAGAGTTCCAATAGCCAATCCAGAAGATCCCCTTTATGTTGCAGATGGATGTGTATTTATAGGGATTGGAGAGCTATTGGGCTAGGCCGTCTTGCCTAAAGCTTTCATTTGAAGATACAAAGGCGCCTATGAGTTTTCGTAGCGAGCCGGGCTAATATGATGGATCGGTAGCGATCTATAGGGCATGGATCGCTAGCGATCCACGTAGTTAGCTTATTTTTAGCTCGCTTCAATTATACCATGTTCCATGCCTTTTGTAGATGCCCTTTATGCAATTTGGTGAATAGTTGCCTTGTTTTGATGGTGTCTCGTGTTATCCCACTTTTTGGTCAAAGCTGGAATATCAACAAAATTGGCAAGGAAGGATGGATGGATATCAGGATTGGAGTTTAATTGGAAACAAGGCTGCAATGGATGTCGTCAAAATTTGGTCGAGCTCCGATCAGAACGGAATCGATTGAAGATGATGATGAGGACTAGGAGAGGCTACGTTTCAAGTTTCAGGTTAATCAGAGTTCGTATGCTTGAGGTATGGATGGATCAAAGTATGCGAATGTTGGTTCGAGTCGATACATTTCGTATCGATCGTTTCGAATCGATACCTTTCGTATCGATCAACAGTGGTTCGCGTCAATGGCTTTCGTATCGATCAGATTGGTAGGCAGGCGAGCGATGGTTTGCTCGGCTCGAGCAGTTCGAATCGATCAGGATGGAGACAAGCAGCATACTTCGTATCGACGTCATCGCGTCCATCAGGTAAAGTTTCGCCTGTATCCATCAGGTAAGGCATCGTTCATATCCATCATTGTGTCTAGTTTCGTACCCATTTGTTGTCCCTTCGTGCGCTTTTCGTATCGATTAATATTCCTGGAATCGATAGGAGAGAGAACATGAAGCATCGATGCGAGCAATTGAGTACGAACGTACTGGCGAAGCAGTGGGCACGAACGAGCGTGAAGCATGGATGCGCGCAAAGATCGACCACGTTTCAAGGAAAGAATCATTCAACTCGGCACGAATTTAGGATCTGGCCTGAGAAGTAGCGCCACGTTAGGAGACAGGCGCGTGCCTTGATCGAGACGAAGAGGATGGATGCGAAAGCATGGATTCGAACTCAGAGGCATACGAAGATCACAATCTTGCTTCGATCATATCTCACAAACTACCGGTCCAAATGCCAATAAATTTTCACAGTAGCTTGCATATAAGGTAAAGAACAATCCTGCCAAGTTTCAGCTCGATTGGATCATTTCTGGATGGATACGAAATTGCTTCGTATCGATCGCAGATCGAGTCGAAACTTGGTGGGGTCGGTCGCGTGGGCCCAATCACATGCCAGAAGGAGTCTCCCGAAGTTTGAGCGCGATCTCAGCCTCCTACGCCTATAAATAGCCCCCTAAAGCCTGTAGAAAGGGGGATCTTTTGGCCATTCGACGTCCAGACTCTACCGGATTCAATTCTACTTCTTTCCATTGTTGTTATACTCGAATTCATTCATTGTATCTGCTGTAATCATCTGTAACCAGCAAGGATAATCAATAAAAGATAAAAACCTTGAAGTGGATGTAGGTCGGAGATAGCCGAACCACTATAAATTGTGTGTCACTGTTCATTATTTCCGGATTGCTGTTTGTTGCTTGCTTAGATCTGAGATTTGTGTTTGAATATTGCTGATTTGTATTCATACACTGGTGCTTTCACAATACTTGGGGTTTGTGACCATTTTTGGCGCAAACACTTTGGTGCTTTCACTGAGCAGGACTAACACCCGCTACATCGGATTGAAGTTCAGATTTGGAAAGCGTGAAGAGTTGAGATTTGAAAGACAACCACTCGACAAACAAGACAGAGAGCTGAGAGAAGTCAACAAGGAGGAAGTCAAGAGGCATCCTCCGGAGCTGGAGAAGGACAAGCTTCGATTTACATTACTAGAGACTAAATGGAAGCTATGGCAAATTCATTGCATGAGAGGTTGTTGAAAAACAGGATATGATGCAGGCTTTCTTCGAGCAGATGAGAGCAGCAGGGACACAGAACTTTGGACCAGCTATAGCGGCTGTGAATGTGGAACAAGGAGCTAGGGTTATGGAACCCAATGGAGGACAGAATACAGAACCGGAAGGCAACCAACAAGGGCTTGGGGGAAGGCCCGCAGGATCCAACGCAGAAGGACCTTTGGAAGGAATTCAGCAGGCTAGAGCCAACGTTGCTGCTAATGAGCCACATGAAGAATATGTGCCGGAGTTCCCTCGGGAGCATGGGGGGCAACCCCTGACAGGCAACGCTGGATTAGTGGAAATCATTAGGAAGACTATGCGTGGAGGTTTGACCAATAGAGATTTGGAAGGAGTGAACAGGAGTCCGTTCGCTCGGGAAATCAGGGTAGCTCTGAATCCACCTAAGTTCAAGTTACCTAGCGTGGAAGCATATAATGGCAAGGCTGACCCAACTGATCACTTGATGAGATACACTAGACACATGGAAGTGCTGGGGGCATCAGAGGAAGTGATGGCCAGATGTTTCCCTTTATACTTGACAGATCTAGCTGCAATGTGGTTTAGGCAGCTGGAAGAAGGATCTATCAGGACTTGGAGGGAATTGGTGGATAGGTTTTTGGGACAGTTTCGGGTTCATATCAAAAGACCTAAGAACGTGATGACGTTAACATCGGTAAAGCAAAGGACGGATGAATCGCTTAGAGAATTTCTAACTCGATTCAATGCGGCAGTTGCTTCGGTGGATCGGCCGGATCCATCGATGGTTTTAATGGCAGCGGTATCGGGAGTTAGAGAGGATTCGGATTTCAAGGTATCTTTAATACGAGACCCACATTCGGATCTCGGAGAATTCTTTCATAAGGCTGAGAGGTTCCTCCGACAGGAGGATGCATGTTCAAATTTAAAGTTAAAGGAAGTGAATGCAACTGAGGGTGGAGGACCATCTAGTAGAGGTTCGGATAAAGATAAAGAGAAAAGGAAGTTGGATGATGGTTCTGAAAAAGCCAGGAAGCGATGGAAGGATCCAAAGTTTTCCACATACACGGGATTAAACGAGACACTGGAGCGGATATACTTGAAAACCCGAAATCGCCTTCCTTACCGGAGGCCGGCTAGGAGAGAACCATCCGAGCGGGAAAGGGCATCAGGAAGGCACTGTCTCTTTCACGATTTGGACGGGCATGATACCAACAGCTGCAGGCACTTAAAGGACAAAATTGAGGAGCATGTGAGGAATGGACAATTGAGGCAGTATGTTGGGGCTCGGAATGCAGCGGTGGAGCAGGAGAAACCACTGCCTACCTCAAGCCATGAGGGGGTGAGGCCCAGGAATGATGGTCGATTGGTCATCAATTGACCGGGGTAATATGAAATAAGTAACAAACCATTGGCGAGCAACCAAGTCATTTACACATGTATGGGGACGGAGATAGCCTCTAGGCATGCTCTGAATGAGGATAAACCGCGAAGCCATGGTTTGTGAAATCTGTCTTTTGTTTTTCGATTGGACACTTGGTTTTCTGGTTTGGTTTTGGAGTGGGGTTTGAACTCCTGGTTTTGTTTCCTTTCTGTTTTGGATTTTCATTTGGATGACTGGTTTCTGTTTTGGATGTTGGTTTGGATTTCTGATCTTTTTGGTTTGACTTGGATTTTGGATTTTGGATTGGATTTTGATTGGATTTTTTCTGGTTTTTGATAAATGGTCGTCGAGTATGGATAATACCTGGCAAGGGTTGAGTCACTCTGCCCGAACGTGGTAAATTGACTCATTCAGGTCGTCGAGTATGGACTATGCTCGACAAGGGTCCGGAGAGACCAGGATTCGGCCTAGGACTTAGGCCCTATATTGTCGGTTATTATTTCAGGTCGTTGAGTGTGGACTATGCTCAACAAGGGTCCGAAGCGACCAGGATTCGGCTTAGGACTTAAGCCATGGCATTACTTACGTCCAGGGACACTGGACCAAGGTCGTCAGGTGTGGATTGCGCTTGGCAAGAACCCAGAGAGGTTAGCTCAACGTCCAGGGACACTGGACCAAGGTCGTCAAGTGTAGATTGCGCTTGGCAGGAGCCCAGAGAGGTTATGGACTTGGATATCGACCCGGAGAGGTCCTGGATTCGGTTGTTGGACAAGGATGGACTAAAAACTCAGTCATCGAGTTCGGATGGACATGGAATTGGCTATGGACTTCGGATTCGGAACTATTCAAAACACGCCTTATTGTCACAAGGCATGTTTTGGGGGGCAAATGTTATCCCACTTTTTGGTCAAAGCTGGAATATCAACAAAATTGGCAAGGAAGGATGGATGAATATCAGGATTGGAGTTCAATTGGAAACAAGGCTGCAATGGATGTCGTTAAAATTTGGCCGAGCTCCGATCAGGACAGAATCGATTGAAGATGATGATGAGGACTAGGAGAGGCTACGTTTCAAGTTTCAGGTTAATCGGAGTTTGTATGCTCGAGGTATGGATGGATCAAAGTATGCGAATGTTGGTTCGAGTCAATACATTTCGTATCGATCGTTTCGAATCGATACCTTTCGTATCAATCAGCAGTGGTTCGCATCAATGGCTTTCGTATCGATCAGATTGGTAGGCAGGCGAGCGATGGTTTGCTCGGCTCGAGCAGTTCGAATCGATCAGGATGGAGACAGGCAGCATACTTCGTATCGACGTCTTCGCGTCCATCAGGTAAAGTTTCGCCCGTATCCATCAGGTAAGGCGTCGTTCGTATCCATCATTGTGTCTAGTTTCGTACCCATTTGTTGACCCTTTGTGCGCTTTTCGTATCGATCAATATTCCTGGAATCGATACGAGAGAGAACATGAAGTATCGATGCGAGCAATTGAGTACGAACGTACTGGCGAAGCAGTGGCACGAACGAGCGTGAAGCATGGATGCGCGCAAAGATCGACCACGTTTCATGGAAAGAATCTTTCAACTCGGTACGAATTTAGGATCTGGCCTGGGAAGTAGCGCCACGTTAGGAGACAGGCGCGTGCCTTGATCGAGACAAAGAGGATGGATGCGAAAGCATGGATTCGAACTCAGAGGCATACGAAGATCACAATCTTGCATCGATCATATCTCACAAACTACTGGTCCAAATGCCATGAAATTTTCACAGTAGCTTGCATATAAGGTAAAGAACAATCCCACCAAGTTTCAGCTCGATTGGATCATTTCTTGATGGATACGAAATTGCTTCGTATCGATCGCAGATCGAGTCGAAACTTGGTGGGGTCGGTCGCGTGGGCCCACTCACGTGCCAGAAGGAGTCTCCCGAAGTTTGAGCGCGATCTCAGCCTCCTACGCCTATAAATAGCCCCCTGAAGCCTGTAGAAAGGGGGATCTTTTGGCCATTCGACGTCCAGACTCTACCGGATTCAATTCTACTTCTTTCCATTGTTGTTATACTCGAATTCATTCATTGTATCTGCTGTAATCATCTGTAACCAGCAAGGATAATCAATAAAAGATAAAAACCTTGAAGTGGATGTAGGCCGGAGATAGCCGAACCACTATAAATTGTGTGTCACTGTTCATTATTTCTGGATTGCTGTTTGTTGCTTGCTTAGATCTGAGATTTGTGTTTGAATATTGCTGATTTGTATTCATACACTGGTGCTTTCACAATACTTGGGGTTTGTGACCATTTTTGGCGCAAACACTTTGGTGCTTTCACTGAGCAGGACTAACACCCGCTACATCGGATTGAAGTTCAGATTTGGAAAGCGTGAAGAGTTGAGATTTGAAAGACAATGACTCGACAAACAAGACAGAGAGCTGAGAGAAGTCAACAAGGAGGAAGTCAAGAGGCATCCTCCGGAGCTGGAGAAGGAAAAGCTTCGATTTACATTACTAGAGACGAAATGGAAGCTATGGCAAATTCATTGCATGAGAGGTTGTTGAAAAACAGGATATGATGCAGGCTTTCTTCGAGCAGATGAGAGCTGCAGGGACAAAGAACCTTGGACCAACTACAGCGGCTGTGAATGTGGATGAAGGAGCTAGGGTTATGGAACCCAATGGAGGACAGAATACAAAATCGTAAGGCAACCAACAAGGGCTTGGGGCAGGCCCACAGGATCCAACGCAGAAGGACCTTTGGAAGGAGGTCAGCAGGCTAGAGCCAACGTTGCTGCTAATGAGCCACATGAAGAATATGTGCCGGAGTTCCCTCGGGAACATGGGGGGCAACCCCTGATAGGCAACGCTGGATTAGTGGAAATCATTAGGAAGACTATGCGTGGAGGTTTGACCAATAGAGATTTGGAAGGAGTGAACAGGAGTCCGTTCGCTCGGGAAATCAGGGTAGCTCTGAATCCACCTAAGTTCAAGTTACCTAGCGTGGAAGCATATAATGGCAAGGCTGACCCAACTGATCACTTGATGTGATACACTAGACACATGGAAGTGCTAGGGGCATCAGAGGAAGTGATGGCCAGATGTTTCCCTTTATACTTGACAGATCTAGCTACAATGTGGTTTAGGCAGCTGGAAGAAGGATCTATCAGGACTTGGAGGGAATTGGTGGATAGGTTTTTGGGACGGTTTCGGGTTCATATCAAAAGACCTAAGAACGTGATGACATTAACATCGGTAAAGCAAAGGACGGATGAATCACTTAGAGCATTTCTAACTCGATTCAATGCGGCAGTTGCTTCGGTGGATCGGCTGGATCCATCGATGGTTTTAATGGCAACGGTATCGGGAGTTAGAGAGGATTCGGATTTCAAGGTATCTTTAATACGAGACCCACCTCTGGATCTCGGAGAATTCTTTCATGAGGCTGAGAGGTTCCTCCGACAGGAGGATGCATGTTCAGATTTAAAGTTAAAGGAAGTGAATGCAACTGAGGGTGGAGGACCATCTAGTAGAGGTTCGGATAAAGATAAAGAGAAAAGGAAGTTGGATGATGGTTCTGAAAAAGCCAGGAAGCGATGGAAGGATCCAAAGTTTTCCACATACACGGGATTAAACGAGACACTGGAGCGGATATACTTGGAAACCCGGAATTGCCTTCCTTACCGGAGGCCGGCTAGGAGAGAACCATCCGAGCGGGAAAGGGCATCAGGAAGGCACTGTCTCTTTCACGATTTGGACGGGCATGATACCAACAGCTGCAGGCACTTAAAGGACATAATTGAGGAGCATGTGAGGAATGGACAATTGAGGCAGTATGTTGGGGCTCGGAATGCAGTGGTAGAGCAGGAGAAACCACCGCCTACCTCAAGCCATGAGGGTGTGAGGCCCAGGAATGATTGTCGATTGGTCATCAATTGACCGGGGTAATATGAAATAAGTAACAAACCATTGGCGAGCAACCAAGTCATTTACGCATGTATGGGGACGGAGATAGCCCCTAGGCATGCTCTGAATGAGGATAAACCGCGAAGCCATGGTTTGTGAAATCTGTCTTTTGTTTTTCGATTGGACACTTGGTTTTCTGGTTTGGTTTTGGAGTGGGGTTTGAACTCCTGGTTTTGTTTGCTTTCTATTTTGGATTTTCGTTTGGATGACTGGTTTCTGTTTTGGATGCTGGTTTGGATTTCTGATCTTTTTGGTTTGACTTGGACTTTGGATTTTGGATTGGATTTTGATTGGATTTTTTCTGGTTTTTGATAAATGGTCGTCGAGTATGGATAATACCTGGCAAGGGGTGAATCACTCTGCCCGAACGTGGTAAATTGACTCATTCAGGTCGTCGAGTATGGACTATCCTCGACAAGGGTCCGGAGAGACCAGGATTCGGCCTAGGACTTAGGCCCTATATTGTCGGTTATTATTTCAGGTCGTTGAGTGTGGACTATGCTCAACAAGGGTCCGAAGCGACCAGGATTCGGCTTAGGACTTAAGCCATGGCATTACTTACGTCCAGGGACACTGGACCAAGGTCGTCAGGTGTGGATTGCGCTTGGAAAGAACCCGGAGAGGTTAGCTAAACGTCCAGGGACACTGGACCAAGGTCGTCAAGTGTAGATTGCGCTTGGCAGGAGCCCAGAGAGGTTATGGACTTGGATATCGACCCGGAGAGGTCCTGGATTTGGTTGTTGGACAAGGATGGAGTAAAAACTCAGTCATCGAGTTCGGATGGACATGGAATTGGCTATGGACTTCGGATATCGGATTCGGAACTATTCAAAACACGCCTTATTGTCACAAGGCATGTTTTGGGGGGGAAAATGTTATCCCACTTTTTGGTCAAGCTGGAATATCAACAAAATTGGCAAGGAAGGATGGATGGATATCAGGATTGGAGTTCAATTGGAAACAAGGCTGCAATGGATGTCGTCAAAATTTGGCCGAGCTCCGATCAGGACAGAATCGATTGAAGATGATGATGAGGACTAGGGGAGGCTACGTTTCAAGTTTCAGGTTAATCGGAGTTCGTATGCTCGAGGTATGGATGGATCAAAGTATGCGAATGTTGGTTCGAGTTGATACATTTCGTATCGATCGTTTCGAATCGATACCTTTCATATCGATCAGTAGTGGTTCGCGTCAATGGCTTTCATATCGATCAGATTGGTAGGTAGGCGAGCGATGGTTTGCTCGGCTCGAGCAGTTCGAATCGATCAGGATGGAGACAGGCAGCATACTTCGTATCGACGTCTTCGCGTCCATCATGTAAAGTTTCGCCAGTATCCATCGGGTAAGGCGTCGTTCGTATCCATCATTGTGTCTAGTTTCGTACCCATTTGTTGGCCCTTCGTGCGCTTTTCGTATCGATCAATATTCCTAGAATCGATATGAGAGAGAACATGAAGTATCGATGCGAGCAATTGAGTACGAACGTACTGGCGAAGCAGTGGGCACGAACTAGCGTGAAGCATGGATGCGCGCAAAGATCGACCACGTTTCAAGGAAAGAATCATTCAACTCGGCACGAATTTAGGATCTGGCCTGGGAAGTAGCGCCACGTTAGGAGATAGGCGCGTGCCTTGATCGAGACGAAGAGGATGGATGTGAAAGCATGGATTCGAACTCAGAGGCATACGATGATCACAATCTTGCATCGATCATATCTCACAAACTACTGGTCCAAATGCCATGAAATTTTCATAGTAGCTTGCATATAAGGTAAAGAACAATCCTGCCAAGTTTCAGATCGATTGGATCATTTCTTGATGGATACAAAATTGCTTCGTATCGATCGCAGATCGAGTCGAAACTTGGTGGGATCGGTCGCGTGGGCCCACTCACGTGCCAGAAGGAGTCTCCCGAAGTTTGAGCGCGATCTCAGCCTCATACGCCTATAAATAGCCCCCTGAAGCCTGTAGAAAGGGGGGATCTTTTGGCCATTCGACGTCCAGACTCTGCTGGATTCAATTCTACTTCTTTCCATTGTTGTTATACTCGAATTCATTCTTGTATCTGCTGTAATCATCTGTAACTAGCAAGGATAATCAATAAAAGATAAAAACCTTGAAGTGGATGTAGGCCGGAGATAGCCGAACCACTATAAATTGTGTGTCACTGTTCATTATTTCTGGATTGCTGTTTGTTGCTTGCTTAGATCTGAGATTTGTGTTTGAATATTGCTGATTTGTATTCATACACTGGTGCTTTCACAATACTTGGGGTTTGTGACCATTTTTGGCGCAAACATCTCGTGCATAGGTTGGATTAAAGCATGCCTGGAATTAGATGAATTCTCACTTCTAGAACTAGCCTGCTTGGAATACCATGAAACTTGGCAAATATCCCTATCAAATGTGTTGGATCACGATGAAAGAAGATTGGAGGACCCATAAGTGAGCGTTATGGATCGCTAGCGATTCATAGGGGATGGATCGCTAGCGATCCATCGCCTTAGCTTATTTTGACATCTTCCTTCTTGTTCTTTTTCTTCTTTTCCTTATGGTCTTCTTGGTTAATCCTTGAGATGTTTTGACTTGCTATAGATGTTCTAACTTCCTTTGAATTCCATTGGGACAAAAACCCGGATAACAGTAGAGTTTTGAAAAATACTTTCAAAAATAACAAAACGCGCTCTTACATATGCTTATTCCCGTTGATCGAGTAACCAAGCTCTAATACCAAATGTAACAACCCACCTCGAAAGAGGCCTAATTCTCGATCCAATAAAAGCCCATCGAACTTTAGGCCCATTCTAAAGTTGCTTGTTGGTTGGTAAATTTATACACAGAACAATATAAAGAGTTATCTATCTATGCTATCAGAATCTCATAGCGGAAAGGATAAAATTTAATATAGAAATAAGTACTTGTTTCATAAAAAATTCAAATCTCAGGCATACAGCATGTCATCCTAAATATACAAAATATAATGTCTCAAAATAATGTCAATGTCTGAAACAATGTACATCATAATATATCAAAAACATAATTAGATATATAAACTGCCATAAGCCTTCGCTATCATCTTCATCTTCTCTATCGGCATTGTTTTCCTTAACCTATGTGTTGTAACGAGAAGGGGGTCAGAACAATAATGTCCGGTGAATGAAAATCTCAAGTCTTACCATAATAGTATTTGGGAAGTATCATTTAGATAGGTAATATTTCTTATGCATCCTATATTGTACCCTACAAAGAATACCTCCAACTATAAACCTGAAGGCTATTTAGTCCAACTCCATAACTTACCTTCAACTGTAGGACAAAGACCCTTTTCTTGTCCAACGCAACTACCGTCAATCATATCCTAACAATGTGAGAGAAAGTATCCGAGCCACTTAGTACATCTTTAACGTTATTAAGACAGAATCTGACCATTTAATACCATACCTTAAGCAAATCCCTATCATTTAATACCTAATATCAAGGCGGACCTCTCTTTGCTACTTCCTAACTAACATCATAAGAAATCCTATACAACCGCTTGATACTTCATTTTTTTGGAAGAGACAGACCTACAATAGCTACTTAATACCTCAACCTCGAAGCAAGCCCCTTTTGAGATTTCCTACTACCCAACCTAATAGATAATCTATATTATAGCCCATACCCAACTGTGATATCTCATATTAGTCTGTTTATCCAAAGATAGTGGTAGCCAGATTAACTGAGCAGATTTACATACAAAATTAGGACTAACCTCGCGTCCACCATAAGTAATTATTATAGACAATGTCTCACATCAGCCCTAAAGTCACACTACTAGTTGCCATATTAGCTGGGCAGACTTCTGTATGCTTTTGACTGATCTCACGTCCCTATAACTTAACCATTTTCCCTCTCTCCTAACATACTACCATAAATATATACTATGTATATAGCATACCTCATCCATATTTATACACTAAGGCCATATAAGGAAAATCCCTAATTTCGCCTTTAATTATGGTCTAATTTCCATAATTACCCTTAACTTCCTTCCTAAGGGTTTAAGGTTGTTTACTCACCTATCTATATTACGCGATTAATACGTTATTAGTTATACATTATTAATATATTTATATGCTAATATATTTATAGTATGTAATTTATGCTAACTAAGTATTCCTAAGCATGCGAAGATTTTTGCTTCCTATACGAATTGTTTAAAATGTCAAAAATTTCGAATTCATACAAGTCTAACTCCATACAGCAACATACAAAATAGCCAATATCCTTAGCTAAACAATAGACTTGCATTAACAAAATAGAATCAAATACCAAAATTATTTTATATTAATATAGTATAAAAAGTGCCCCTCTTTTAAGGGATAAAACTTAAATATTTTACGTATTCAATGAAAAAAGGATTCATATTTAAATTATGGAAATAGGCAGTGCAAACTACGAATAAGAGAATTTGTAGACACACCACTTCCTATTGCTATCAACTAATGCTATCAAAATCTCACAGCAGAAAGGATAAAACATAATATCAGAAATAGTACCCATTTATAAAAATTCAATTTCCAAAACAAAACATAATACTCCATATCTATTGTACAATATCTTAGAATACAATAAAATCATGTTTGAAATGGGTACATTATATATATATATATAAACATAAGTAGATATATAACTGCCACAAGACTTCGTCTCCGCCTTCATCTTTGAAATCTGGATCGACTTTTCCTAACCTGTGTTATAATGAGGACGGAGTCGGAACAACAATGTCTAGTGAGTAAAAACCTCAAGTCTTTTCATAATAGTACTTGGGCGGTATAATTTAGATAAAAATATGTCTTACATATCCTAACTATATTATATATAATTTCTCCGACTCCTTAAGGCTTTTCCAATCCAGTTCTATAACCTACACTCTTCCGATCCAACTCTATAACTTTCCTTCAACTATAGACCCAAGGCTATTCCAAGTCCCACACATCTACTGTTAATCATGTCCTAACAATATGAGAGAAAGTACCCAAGTCACTAATACCTTTTCAATGGGAACTAGGCAGACATTGACCATTTAATACCAAGATCTTAGGCAGGTCGCCGTCATTTAATACCTAACCAAGCTAGACCCTTCACTGGTACTATCTATCTAACATCGCACTAATCTCATCAGGCCACTAAATACCTCTTTTTGGAAGAAGCGGGCCCTACAATAGCCAATTAATACTTCAAATACGAAGCGAACCCTTCTTGAGATTTCCAACTATTGTGCCTAAACGATACCTCGACCATTTAATACTTCATGTTTAGGAAGGAGGCGGACCCTACAACAGCTACTTAATACCCCCGAACCTTGAAGAAAGTCCTACGCATTATGACCCATAACCCAACTGTGATGTGTCACTTTAGTCTGTCTATCTGTAGGCACTAGTAGCCATATTAATTGGGCAGGCTTTCCCTACTGAATTGGAACTAACTTCGCATCCTCCATGGGTACTTATTATAGGTGATTTCTCACATCCGCCCCAAAGTCACAATGCTGGTAGTCAGATTAACTAGGCGGATTTATGTGTGCTTTTGACTGACCTCACATCCTTATAACTTAGTCATAATTTCTACCCTCCTAACATACTACCATATATACCTCACCATGTTCGCATTAAAACCTTATAAGGATATCCCATTATTTCGCCTTTAATTATAAATTATTTTCCATAGTTACCTCAACTTCTTTCCTATGGGGTTTTAATGCTAATTAATAACTTATTTATTATGCTATTAATACGCTATTAATTATACATTATTTATATGCATATATATATGTGTGTGTGTGTGTGTGACTAAATATTCCTAAGCGTGCGAAGATTTCTCTCTATACTAAATGTTTAAATATCCAAACTTCCAATTTATACAAGTACAACTTCATACCATAACATACAAATTAGCTAATATCCTTAGCCCAATAATAGACTTGTATAAGAAAATAGAATCAGTTACCAAACTTATTATAAAAATAGTAGAACCAATATCAATAGATTTTACAATTTAAAACCTTTTACACTCTGTTCAACTTTAACACATATTATATTTTAAATTATGGAAATAGGCAGAGCAAGCTATGAATAGGAAAATCCATACTTTACATACCATTTCCTAATTTATTTTCTTTTTAGAACCCTTAATCACATCAAAAGAGAAAGTGAGAAGTGGAATAGAATATAAAATATTCAAATTGCTATAATTACCTAATTTCCGCTATTTTAATATAGAATAATTTAGATTCCAATACATAAGAATTGACATTTCGCTTTGGGGGAATTTTGATGGAATAGATTTGATGTTTTCGTGAGCTAAAATTACCTATAGCATATATCAAATCCAACCTATAATATATAATTACTAAAATGAGAAATACTAAGATTTCCACTCATAGATAATTCCCAGCTTTCTCCTTTGGATTTGAACGCGCCTGCTTTTTAGTCTCTTCCCAGATCTCTTCCTTTTGAATATACAGTAATTGGACTGTATATTAATTAGATTCAGAATTTCAGGGATTGAAGGATAATAGAATTAGAAATTGAATATTAAAATCTAAAATCCTTTACCTGAAAGCCTTAAGAAAATTTTGAATCGTGAGAAAGAAAGAAACTGAAAGAGCTCTGCTTACGTTCCTAAATAAATTGTGAATAAAAGAAAGGGGGCTAGGCTCTTATTTATAGCGGTTAGAAGTCACTAGAACCGTTAGATTTAAGTCAGTTTAAAATAATATAATCTGGGCCATTCTTGCCCTTAAATAACCCTAGCAGCACTATACCATTTGATCGCCCTTCCTCACGTGGTCGACTGCTAGTGATCAACCGACCCAAGGAAGGCGATCGACCGATAGCATGTATTTGGGAAGGTTTTATTAGCCGTTTTAATTATTATTTAATTTTTTAACATTAATATTTCTCTTAACATTTATTTTAACCCCATTTCTAATCAACGTTAATTTTCAAATTTCAAATTCTTTAGATTGATTACAAATTTAAATTTTGAATTCCACTTTAATTATATTGAATTCAAAAACTTCAAACGTTAATAACTTTTCCGTTTGAGCTTCGGTTACAAAAATTTATATATGGAAATTGATCAGAAAATTGCCATGGCCACAATGGTGTAACTTTCATGGTCAAATTCCAACTCCTACAAAATTTCCATTTTTAGCCTTATTATTAATTGTTTATTTCTTATTAATTTTTACGGGGTGTTACATTCTCCTCCCCTTAAAAAGGATTTTATGCTCGAAATCCCTAAGGGACATATAGTGTAACACGCACTAAACATCCATGTTATACAACCAAGTTATTAACACAATCATCTACTTAACCAAAAAGTGCAATTTGATCATGTGTGCAGACATACTATAGGTAAGCTCAGTCTTAGCGTGAATGCAATATCGTGACATATAGGTATGTATGAAAACATCCTAAATATGCAGAGTATTCTATATGAGTGAACAAAATGACAGTAAAAGGTGTGGCAACCATCCCCTACCATCCAATCTAGCAACCACGATGCAACCAAAACCTAATTTTGGAGAGAAAAAATTTACTAGATAAAAGCTTAGGAAGTTCTCATCTTCTTCTGTTTCCCATGTGCTTTCCACTGGATTATCTCCCCATTGTACTCGAACCAGCCTAATTTATTATTCCAAAGCTTTCTAGTTCCATGCTCCACTGTGCGTGCGATGATGTGGGGTCCTATTGGCTCCGTCTCAATGTTTATTAACTGATCAGGCTCTACCACGGTGGCTGTGTTATGAAGGCATTTCCTCAAGTGCGAAACGTGAAATATGTTATCGACTCCTGCCAAGTTATCTAGTAGCTTTACTCGATAGGCAAGTTCTCTGTTCTTTCTAAGATCATGAAAGGCCTATCAAACCTTGGCGCTAATTTTCCTGACTTACCAAATCTCATAACCTTTCTAAGATGGGAAATTTTAACGAACACTATGTCTCCTACCTCAAACTTCAATTCCTTCCGTCGCTTATCAGCATAGGACTTTTGATGATCCCATGTGGAATTCATGCCTAATCAACTCTATCTTTTTTACTAGTCTTGAGAATCAAATCTTGTCCAAGTAGAATTTTTTCGGTGGTTTCTCACCAACGATTAGGCAATTTACATGGCCTCCTGTACAACACTCCAAAGATTTTCATGCCAATCGTCGCTTGGTGACTATTATTATATGTAAATTCTACTGAAGGTAAGTGCTACTCCTAACACCCTTCGAAATCCATGATGCAAGCTCTCAACAAGTCTTCCAAGATATTATTCACCCTTTTAGTCTGACTATCGCACAGTGGGTGATAAGCAGTACTAAGATTTAATGAGGTTCCTAAAGTTGATTGCAAACTCCTTCAAAATTCGCTAGTGAATAAGGGGTCCCTACCACTACCAATGCTAATTGGGATTCCATGAAGTCAAAACACCTCCTTAATATAAGTTTTTGCTAAATATGCTGTGGTTATATTACTTCTAAAGAGAATAAAATGGGTGCTTTTAGCGATTCTATCCACTATAACCCAAATAGCTTCATTGCCTCTTTGACTCCTAGGCAACCCATTTATAAAGTCCATTGATATATGCTTCCATTTCCAAGTTGGCACCTCGAACGGTAATAACAATCCTTCGGGCGTTCCTTGTTCTACCTTTATCCTCTGGCAAGTCAATCATCTAGAAACAAACTCTGCTACTCTCTTCTTCATCCGTGGCCAATAGAAGATTCACTTCATATCCTTATTCATCTTATCTCCTCCGAGATGAATAGTCATCCTAGAATGGTGACACTCCACAGACACTTCCTCCAAAACATTATCAACCATCGAAACACAAAGGTGTCCATCTCTCCTCAAGCAACCTTTTCATCAATCACATACCTATAGTCATGGGGAAAGCATTAACCACTCCTTAATTTTTCCAATATATCCACTATCACCTCATCCTTCTTCTACTCTAGTCCAATGTAGTCCATTAATGCTGGTTTAACCTCCATTGCTGCTAAATAGCCTTGACCGTGTTCTTTTGGCGGTTGGAAATTGAAATTTGAAAGGAATTCCAACTTCCTCCACTCAAATATAGCACCTAAGGTAGCATGCCTCTGGCTAAGGGCATCGACAATAACATTCCCTTTTCCAGGGGTATATTGTATCCAAAAGTCATTTAAGGCTATAAGCTCCATCCACTTCTACCGCCTAGGATTTAAATATTTTTAGGAAAATAGGTATTTGAGTGATTCGTGGTCGGTGAATAACTCAAACCTCTCTCCCTAAATATAGTGCCTCGAAATCTTTAAGGCAAAAACAATGGCTGCTAACTCCAAGTCATGAGTTGGGTATCTCCTCTCATGGTCCTTCAATTGTCTACTAGCATAAGCTATCACCTTTTCTTCTTACATCAAAATAGCTCCTAATCATGTACCATAGAGTATCGATGTAAATGGTGAAAGGCTTCATCCCATCGGGAATAGTTGGCAGTGGTGCGCTAGTCAACAATTCCTTTGACTTCTCAAATGCTTCCGTACACCTCTCATCCTATGCAAAAACTAGATTCTTCTTGGTTAAGCGAGTTAGTGGGACTGCGACCTTTGCAAAGTCCTTGATGAACTCCTATAGTAACCCGCTAATCCAAGAAAACTCCTAACTTTCATAGCATTCTTCGGAATCTTACAATCTTTAAATGCTCCCACCTTTGCGGGGTCTACAGACAATCCCTTCTCGGAAACAATCTGTCCAAAAAATATCACCTCCTTCTTTCAAAAGTGACATTTTGAGAATTTGGCTTTAAGTTGGTGCCTTCTCAAAGTCCCTGGTACTCCCTTAAGTGATTTTCATCCTCACCTTTGCTCTTCGAGAATACTATGAATCATCAGCAAACATTACGATGAATTTATTCTCCTGCCCCATCAAAACTCTACTCATCAAATCTACATAGTATGCATGGACATTCGTCAATCCAAAAGGAATCACTTCCCATTCATATAGTCCATTTGGAGTGCGATATGCGGTCTTCTGCTTGTATCCTCGGCTACCCTCAATTGATGAAACCCAGTGGCTAAGTCTAATTGGGAAAGGACTTTAGCTCCAACAAGATGAACAAACAATTCGTCTAGTCTAGGTAAAGGGTACCTATTTTTCTTAGTAAACTTGTTGAGTTCTCTATAATCGACACATAGTTTTAATGAGCCGTCAGTCGTAGTGGCAAAAACAACAGTTAATTCGTATTCAAAAGTACTTCGGTGAATAAGTCTCTTTTGCAATAGCTCCATGATATGCTTATCTAACTCTCTCTTTCTGTAGGACAATGTGCCTTGATGGCAGAGTGACAGGTCTCGCGTCCTTCTCCAAGTCAATCCTAAACTCGATCTCTCTTCTAGGAGGGAGACCTGAGACTTCTTCAAAAATGTTAGGAAATTCTCAAACTACGAGTATGGATGAGAGTTCACCCAATGATAGGCCCAAGGAATATAAATAGCTTAACACGACTGAGTTTTGGGGTGTACAACGAACATCTATATGCCGTCCTTTATAGCTCCTTAATCAAACAATTCTCTTATCGCAACCTAAGATAGCCCTATAGTAGGATAACCAATCCATCCGTAAGATATGTCCGTACCCTTCAAAACTAAGTACATACGCGTTACATATAAAACAACATTATATATGTTCATAACTAGGTTTTTACAAATCAAGGAAAGATGTGTCGACCCTACATAGGATTAGTTACGACTATTGGGTTGGTGACAACTTGGTTTTCAGACTCAAGGAGTTAACTACATTTATAGATATGAATGAATGCGACGCTCCCCAGCCAATAAGGTATGGATAGTATGCTAAGAAATAATAGTTGTACCTTCCATTGCAGCCTTTTCTTGATCTTTTGGAGGAGGTCTACTAAAGACAGAAATGGCTTCAATGGCATAGGCTTGCCTACTCTGCCCTTCCTTTGCAAGCTTTGGACACTGATTCTTGAAGCATCCCTCCTCATAGAGCAGTGATAACATTTCCCCTTAAACTCCTCCCTCATCAAAATCACTTTAAAATTCTTAGTAATGCATCATTCCTTCTGGCATTTCTGACATGTTATTCCCTCCTTCTTGAACTTGCCCTTGGCCATCTTGTTTACCCAAAATCCTCCCTTCTTAGCTCCACCTTGATTTTGCGCTGATCCTACCTTCTCTTTCTCCTTCTCCTCCGAGTCAACTGCTTGAAGCAAAGCAATCTCAACTAACATCTCATAAGAAGCACCAGTGGGTACTTAGGTCAAGAGTAACTCTCTAAGTGGGGGATCCAAGCCTTTAACAAAATTCATACCCTTCTTTATGGGGGTACCAATGAAACTCATTCTGAACTTAGCTAGTTTTGTGAATCATTGATATATTCCTTTAAAGTGAAATCTCCCTACCTAAGCTGTAACACCCTATATTTTTAGTAACATTATTTAGGATATTTAATTAGTTAAATTAAATAAAATAATGTGTTGATTAGTGGATTGAGATTTGATTTAATCAAGGGGTAGCCGTGCCATTTAATTAATGAATCAAAATAAGAGTTAAATTGAAATAGAAGAGGGGTAAAATAGGAAAGAGTACATTCTTATAACCTAAACCCTTGGCCGTGTACCCCATACACGTCCATTTCATTTCATAAAAAATTTTAAAACTAAGGCCGACCACCATTAACAAGAGAAAGATAAGAAGATAGAGAAATGCTAAGGAAGAAGCTAATTCAAATCAAATCCATTCACATCTCAATCTCTTTAATCTTTAAAGCTAAGGTGAATAATGTTTACATCTCAAATTTTTATTATATTCAGTTTTAAGATGAATTCTGAATATTTTGCATTGATTTGCCATGTTTTTGAATGATGGAGTGAATAATATATACTTGTTGATGAATTATAGTTGTTCATATTGAATTTATGATATGTTTTAAAGTGAAAACCCTATAAAATGACATCCAAATGCATTGTGAATTTTTATGAAGATCCTAAATAATATTTTAAAGATGGGTTTTAATTTTCAAAATTTTCTGAATAATTGTGGAATTTATATGAATTTTCTAGTAAAGAAAATGCTAATTTGGGTTAATAATTGTTTATGGTTAAATAATAAAGGATTTGGGTCTGAAATTTTCATATGTCGAAAAACATATTTAAAGTGATTTTTTGGAATTTTTGTACAATTTTCCTAAGTGTTTTAATGGTTATATAAAATTATTTAAGGTATGGGACTTAAATGTTTTGTAAAATAAATAAAGGAGAATGGGCTTTTTGCAAATAATAATTCAAAACGATTAGTTCAGAAATTGCAGTACTTTTTATTAGTAAAGAAAGAGGCAACCAAACAAAATTAGACACGTAAAGCAGGTTAGATGAAAAGAACTATTTGCTATATGTTTTTCCCTGTTTCGATGCTTTCAACACTAGGTTCCGCCTCCTCATCTTTGCTTCTGACACAGTCGAAACTGATGCACATATTATTAGAGAACTGGTACATAGTGAATTGGATGTAGGCAGATGGTATGGAGTCGAAACCAGGGGTTCCGAAGGGGTTGAGGCATTACTTTGTTTTTAAATTAAAAATGCGCCTGCTTGCTTCGACTAAAATGGCTTTCGACTGAGTAGCTTTCGACTTAGTTAGCTTTCGACTGGGTTTAAAGAAATGGTTTCGATTAGGTTGCGTTTTTGTTTTAATTAAGTTCTTTCGACTAAGTCGAAACCTTTTTACTGCCGCTTTCTACCTTTCGACCCAGATGGTTCTGAAAGGGTTATTTACTTTGTTTTCTACAATTCTGGCTACTTCTCCAATGCTTTCGAAGGGATGGTTTCGACACCATCACTTCTTTACTTAGAAAATGGTTTCAAAGCAGATGCTTTTGACTGATATGTTTTTAAGACCCTTTTTCTATGATTGAAGTAAAACCCAAATGGTTTCGTAAGAGATAGTTTTAAATAGGTTCGAAACAGATGCTTTCAAATTTAATGGGTTTCTGATCCTTTTGCTTTACTTGAAGGCATAATCCAAATGGTTTTGACCGAGACGTTTTTCAAAGGTTTCGAAGGAGTAAATTTTCGAATGGTTTCGAAAGGTTTCCACATGTTTTAAATTGAACCCAAATTGCTTTCGAAAGATTGAGTTTTGACTGTTTCGAAAGGTTTTAATGAATGGTTTCGAAAGGGGGGGTTCCCCAGGGTTTCGAAAGGGTTGAAAGGAAGGCTTTTTCCTATGTTTTTGAAAGGCAATATTTAAAGGTTTTAAAGGAGGATGTCTAATGTATTGAAGCTTTTGGAGAAAAGAAAGGAAATATTTTTCCAATGTTTTCGAAAGGCAATATTTAATGGTTTCGAAAGGTCTTTCCATTGTTTCGAAGGGGTTACCTTCAATGGCTTCGAAAAGGTTATTTAAAGGTTTTAAACAAAGGTTTCAAAAGTATTAAATAGGCAATATAGCATAAGTTTTTCAAGTTAAAAAGGTTTTAACTTGTTTTGGAAGGATAGCTAATCCTCATAAAAATCCATCAACATTATTTTGACTAAAGTATTTATTACATGGAAAAATAGCTTAGAGTAAAGCTAAGAATATGTTTTCCTTGTATAAGTATGATTTAAAAGGTTAAATCATATTGAAAATGTTTTCAAGGAAAAATATAAAGGGTAGTTAACCCTAAGAAAATGATTCGGACAGTTAGTCCATTTTGATCCGGACAGTTAGTCCAATTTGCTGTCCATTTGTTAGCATAACGGACCTTGCTATTATGTTGTGGACAAATAGTCCACTTATTACTTGTTTTATGGACATATAGTTCATTTATTAGTATAATGGATATTGCTATTTTGAAATAATCAGTTTGATTAACCAGTTTAGTTGCAGGAAAGGATTTGCAAAATATATGTTCTAAAGAGGATATTAGAGAGGGGAAACCCGTTCCGCTAAGCCGCAAGTAGGCTGAGGGTTAAGGTTTTCAGGTTTTAGTCTTTTTGGCGAATAAAGCTTTCGGAGATGAGCAGATGGTTGATGGATAGCTAATTAGGAGTTACAGTTCTGTTTTGATTCCACTGCGTATATTAAGTCAGACATGACTATATTGCATTGATCAACCAATGGGGCATCGTCATATGTCGCTCTTGGCATATTTTTGTAATGATTATAGTTAATCTTTACCTGGAAAATGATATGGGATTATGTAACTTGGATATGAATTTGTTTTGTAATGTAATCAGTAAAATGTTGTTTTTGGAAATCTATGATTTTGTTCATATTCGAGTGCTTCTGATATTATGGATACCATTATCATTACCATATTTTGTCACCAGAAGTTAATACTATGGATGACTGTAGCATCTGTAGTGCTTAGCTTTTGGCCTACAGATACGGGATGTTACATAAGCTATATAAACCTTTCTGATTGCAAATTTACCTTAGCCGTAGAGATGAATTAGGTCTCAAAGCGGCTTCTGAACTCAACCCAAGTGATTACTCCCTAACATTCTCATCAGCCACTATAGTCCACTAATCTGAGGCCTCTCCTTTAAGGTGTCATACTACCATTCTACCCTTGATTTGGTATTCCCACCTAAGCTCCCGAAATATTCGTTCAGAATCGTAGACCCAAGCCTTATCTCCACAAAACCTTTAACCCCCATATACACTTTTCCACCCATATTCTAGAATTCCTTACAAATCTTCGAAAAGTCCATGGGGTGGGATCCTGCTTCAACAAGCGGTGCAATGGGTGCCGCTGGTGAAACATTTTAAGGAATGGGAACTTGCCCTACATGCCTTAGGTATTTTTTAAACCATTTGGGCATCCCTTTAATAATGGGTATCTCTTGGGTGGTGGATTTCCCAACCTCAGAGGAATGATTTTCAGTCATTATCAACTATCTGTAGGTTTCAACTTTTAGTTACAATTTCCTAAGATAGTATTATTTGCCGAAATGAAAGATTTTCCTAGTGCATTTGAGCCTGTTCAAAATAATTGTGTATATATATAATTGGGTTTTTGAAAAATATTTTCAAAAATAACATATACGCACTTATACGTATAATTATACCCATTGATCAGGTAAACTAGGCTTTGATACCAAAAGTAACAGCCCACCTTGAAACAGGCCTAATTTTTTACGTAGAAACGGCCCATCGAACATTAGACCCTTTCCAAAGCTGGCTGTTGGTTGGTAAAATTTAACAATACACAGAGATATCAACTAATGCTACCAAAATCTCATAGCGAAAAGGATAAAATATAATATCATTAATAGTACCAATTTATAAAAATTCAATTTCCAAAATAGAACATAACATCTCCATATCCATGGTACAATATCTCAAAATACAATAACATTATGTTTGAGATGGGTATATCAACTATACATATAAACATAAGTAGAAGTAGATAGATAACTGCCATAAGACTCTGTCTCTGCCTTCATCTTCGAAATCTGCATTTTCTTTCCCTAAATTGTGTTGTAATGAGGAGGGAGTCAGAACAAAAATGTCTGGTGAATAAAAATCTCGACTTTTTCCATAATAGTACTTGGGAATATAATTCAAATAAGAATATATCTTACGTATCCTAACTATATTATACATAATTTCTCCAACTGTAAGCTCTAAGGATTTTCCAGTCCAATTCTATAACCTACACTCTTTCCGACCAACTCTATAACTTTCCTTCAATTGTAGGCCCAAGACCTTTCCTAATTCCACACATCTACATAATCATGTCCTAACAATATGAGAAAAATTACCCAAGTCAATTAATATCTTTTCAATAGGAACTAGGCAGACGCTGACCATTTAATACCTAGATCTTGGACAGGTCCCTGTCATTTAATACCTAACCCAGGGTGGACCCCTCACTAGTACTACCTAGCTGACATCGCACTGAATCTCATTAGGCCACTTAATACTTCTTTTTGGAAGAGGCGGACCCTACAATAGCCACTTAATACCTCAAACATGAAGCAGACCCTTCCCAAGATTTCCTACTACCGTGACTAAATTGTACCCTGACCATTTAATACTTCCTATTTAGGGAGGAGGCAAACATTACAATGGCAACTTAATACTCCCGAACCACGAAGCAGGTCCTACGCATTATGACCTGTAACCCAACTGTGACGTCTCACATTATTCCATCTATCCATAGGCACTGGTAGCCAGATTAACTAGGCAAGCTTACCCTACTGAATTGGGACTAACCATGCGTTCTTTGTTCTCCATGGTTACTTATTATAGGTGATGTCGTATATCAGCCTCAAAGTCACAACATTGGTAACCAGATTAGCTGGGCAGACTTCCGTGTGCTTTTGACTGACCTCGCATTCCTATAACTTAGTCATAATTTCCACTCTCCTAACATACTACCATATATACCTCACCATGTTCGCATTAAAGCCTTATAAGGATATCTACTTATTTCGCCTTTAATTATAAATTACTTTCCATAGTTACCTCAACTTATTTCCTGTAGGGTTTTAATGCTAATTAATAAGTAGTTATTACACTATTAATTATTTTTTATTTATATGCTAATATACGTGTATGTGTGTGTGCACGCGCGCATGTGTGTGTAAGTGACTAAATAATCCCAAGCGTGCGACGATTTTTCCCTATACTAAAACTTCCAATTTATACAAGTCTAACTTCATAGCATAACATACAAATTAGTTAATATCCTTAGCCCAAAATAGACTTGTATAAGAAAATAGAATCAATTATCAAACTTATTTTATATTAAAATAGCAGAATCAACATTAATAGATTTTAAAATTTAAACCCTTTTACATTCTATTTAAATTTTCACATACAATAAAATAGGATTTATATTTTAAATTATGGAAATAGGCAATGCAAACTACGAATAGGGAAATCCGTACTTTACACACTATTTCCTAATTTGTTTTCTTTTCAGAACCCATAATCACATCAAAAGAAAAGGCTGAGAAGTGGAATAGAGTATAAAATTTTAAAATTGCAATCTTTACCCAAGTTCTACTATTTTAATATAGAATAATTGAGATTTCAATACATAAAAATTGACATTTCACTTTTGGGAATTTTTGGGGTTTTGATTTGAAGTTTCCATGAACCAAAATTCCCAAAGGCATATATCATATCCGACTTATACTATACAGTTTCTAAAATGGGAAATATTAAGATTTCCACTCATAGATAATTCCCAGCTTTCTCCTTTGGATTTGACCATGCCTGCTTTTTAATCTCTTCCCAAATCTCTTCCTTTTGAAACATACAGTAATTGAATTGTATATTAATTAGATTTAGAATTTCAGGGATTGGAGAAGAATAGAATTTGAAATTGAACACTAGCATCTAAAATCCTTTACCTGAAAGCCTTAAGAAATTTCTGAATCATGAGGAAGAAAGGGATAAATAGTGCTCCGCTTATGTTCCCAAATAAATTGTGAATAAACCTGAGGGGTGTAGGCGCTTATTTGTAGTGGTTAGAAGTCACCAGAACCGTCAGATTTAACTCAGTTTAAAATAATATAATATGAGTCGTTCTTGGCCTTAAATAACCCTAGATATCTTTACTGTACCGGTCAATCGCCCTTCCTCAAGGGTCGACCGCTAGCGATCGACCGGCCCAAGGAAGGCGGTCGACTGGTAGCGTGTATTTGGGAAGATTTATTAGCCATTTAAATTATTATTTAATTCCTTAATTAATTTTTAACGTTAACATTTCTCTTAACATTTATTTAAACTCATTTCTAATCAATGTTAATTTTCAATTTTCAAATTCTTTACATTAATTACAAATTAAATTTTGAATCCTATTTGAATTATTTTGAATTCGAAAACTTCAACCGTCAATAACTTTTCCGTTTGAGCTCCGATTACAAAACTTTATATATGAAAATTGATCAAAAAACCTCCACGGATGCAATTATGTAACTTCTATGGTCAGATTTGGTTATCTACAAAATTTTCATTTTCAGCCTTATTATTAATTAATTATTTTTATTACTTTTTATTGGGTGTTACAATCGCCACGAACACAATGGTATAGCTTTCGTGGAAAAATTCCAACATTTACAAAATTTCCATTTTTACCCTTATTGTAATTAATTGATTTCTTATTAATTTTTACCGAGTATTACACATTTACTCACATATATACATTGCATTGCTACAATGTTGATGCATTTGTACATATATTTAGACAATGTAATCGAATGCAACTACGGATAACATGTCTGTTATAGTGTAAATCCCAGCAACTATATAAGGGCACGTTAAACCATACACACATTATCATGTTGCATGTTCATGTTTACACATGTGTATATTATACACATTTTCAAAATATAATACAAAATAAATCAAAGTAAAACTTTATTTATGAAACAAAATACACTATTGATTTTATTTTAATTAAATTTAGAAAAGTTATAAATGAATTTAGACTACAAAGACCCATTAATGATCCAATAATGGATTTTTTTGAAATTTACCCACTTTAACCCCACTGCGGGCTGACCTAGTTCTAACAATATCAGAGCCCAATAGCCTATGCGACTTAAATTAGTCATGTTAGGGCTTACTAATGAAGCTTGCCCACTTTGTATGGTGTCTAAAAAGGTAATGTCTAGAATTGGAATTGGGTAATCAAGTACCCTTTTCTACCTGGTTACCAGCTAGCCTGAAAGATGAAGTGAGTCCAAATGTTGCCTCTAATAGAAAAGGCCCAATTTGAATTGGACCTTGGGCTAATTTTCTAAATTGTTTTGAAAATTAAAGTAAAGATTTTAAATTTAAAGGTTAAATTTAAAATGAAACATGTCTAATATAACAGTTATAATATAACATAAGTTTTCAAAATGTTTAAAAATTTAAATTTTAAAAATTAATTTTGAAAATTAATTTATTAATAAGATTAATAATATAAATTAATAAAATAAGTTAATTAATTATATATATATATATATGCATGTATTATATATTGATATATGTTATATTATCTTAAAATATTTAAGATAATATAAATATACATGAATGTATATATAAAATGACTTTCAAAATTATTGTAATTTAATTAAAAGTGTTTAATTAAATAAATAAATTAAAGGTTAATTAATTGAATTAAAGATATCTATATATACATATAATATATATGTATTACTATAACGTTTATAATATACTGTAAAGGTTGTAGTACATAGGTCCAATATAAAAGTTATATTGGAATAATAATATAAAATTATTTAAAGAGCTAATTAATTAAAACTATTCAAATAAGATTTAATTTGATAATGTTATGCATAACTTTATTATATTAATTAATGAATATAAAAGTTATATAATAAGTAAACTTATATAATATGAATGTATAAACCAAAGGTGGAACATAAAAAAACCAAATAGACATAAGGAATAAATATATATGCAAATTTACGTATATCGTGGTTTCAGATGTATCTGACAGTTGAATCATGAGGGTATTTCATAAGTACATTACTCCATAAGTCGATATCACTCATTTAAATATATTGAAAATTATGAATCTTTACTATAATTGTTGCCCTCTACCATTTATGTATTAATAAATTACTTGCATACTCTCTATCAGAATCCTAAAGCAAATGAGTCCTAACACCCGATAATAAAGTCAAAAAACTTCTTTGTTTCATCTTAGTGTTCGAAGAAACATATAAGACTAGTGGGAGCCTTATTAGGAAAACGAATTTAACATTTCTAATATTATAACAACATATGCTATATAATGTTATAATAATCTACATTGATAAATTTGTGCATTTAATATGATTGATAAAAGTTTAACAATTAAAATATACGAATGAACTGAATTGAAGACTGACAAATAGAAATATAATATATACTTACTATTAAATACTTCTTGCATGTAAATGTTTTCTATTCCCATGCAAGTACCTAATTTTACAACTGCTAAATACATTCGTAATTTGGTCTCTTACGTGTTTATTTTCCCAAGACCATGTAATGCTTTCTTTGAGTTTCGAACTCTAAAACCAATACAAGGCTATGGACATTTGATCCATATACTATCACATATAAGTATTATATGGAGAACGGTCATAGTTTGTATTATATGATACTTTGATGAAATTAATTCGTTCGAAGTAAGCACATAAACTGTACTATGAGATTGAGTATTCAATCTGACTGACTACTATGAAGATCATATTCTGTTAAGTGTAACACTAGACCAAAACTACAAGATAGATAAAAGTACTCAATCACCGAAATGTCAATTTGATCAGTTTACGTAAGGTCCAAAATATTTGATGTCCTTAAATGTTGAGGATGGTCAAGTGCGCTTTTGTAAAGAGTTTGTTATGATATTAAGTAAGGTTTTTCTTTTGAATGGTTCGACCATTTAAAAAGGAAAACAAATGTAGAAGAGTAGACATGATATATGGTATGGTTGGATGAAGAGAGTGAATGTTCACCTGTACTTCATAAAGAAACATTGGAAACAAAAATTGTAAAATAATAATTAATACTTAACATTGGAACAGGAAATATGATTTCTATTTGAAATGTATTTTCATATAGAAAATTGTTTTCTATGAGATTTATTTCTTTGAGTTCAAGATAATTGATCAAAGAACTCCTTACTGTAAACTAGTTACGGTATATAAAATGAATAGTCTATATTAAGTGGATGATGGACCTCCGTATTCACAGTATGCTATTATGGTAATGGCGGAAATGAGGGAGCATGCCATATAGGACATATTGATTGCATCAAGTTACGAAAATTATTTTTGTAAAATGTACCATATATTATTTATGAAATAATATCTGTTTTTTGGTGATGACTGAAGAATAAACATAGTTTATTTCAATGTGAATATTATGAATATTCATTATGAAATAATACTATAATATGGTGCTTGTTTTCATAACAAAAGTGATGCATTGGAAAATACTGAAGTATATAAAATTATTTATAGTTAATTTGGAATTATAGGCTAAGTCATGGTTCTAAGAAGTAATTCTTCGATCATATGATTATGAATTATGTGGCGCTAGTGAACTATACCTTAGATAATTAAAGGCAAAGCACCAATTCAGTGGGAGCGTTATAAGAGTTGATGATCTCTGCGAGTTGATACATAAAGATGTATGTAAGCAAAAGTCTGATAATACCAAAATGATTCCATGTACTTTGTTATATTCGCCGATGAATTATTGCAAGCTTGAATATATGTATTTGATACATATGGGGCATGCCAATGATAAGTTCATAGAATATAAAATGTAATTAAAATAAAATAACATGCAAAATAAATGATTTGATTTGATCAGATGGGCAAGTATATTGGAAAGAGTTTCGAACGTACCTAAAATGAACGTACCTAAAATGATTTGATTTGATTCAATCTCAAGAGTCACCCCTCCCTATAGTATATAATAATGTGTTGATAAGGAGTAATCGAACTTTTTTAGACAAAAGGGCGATTGAATGAAGAGTGAAGTTAGGTTGAATTCTTTCTATATGGTTTGTACTTAAGAGTAGTACAAAATGTTAAGATCGATATCATTCGAAGAATAGTTTACAAATTTGTACAAGATATGATCCATAAGAATTGTTGGGTTTGTAGGTTTACAAACATTTAAACGATATTGATGCACTTGTACTCATATATACTCACATATATACATTAAGTTGCTACAATATTAATGCACTTGTACATACATTTAAATGATATAATCAAATGCAAGAGGGGATAACATATCTGTTGCGGTGTAAATCCCAGCATCTATACATGGGCATGTTAAACCATGCATATATTATTATGTTGCACGTGCATGTTTACACATATGTGTATATGATACACATATTCAAAATATAATACAAAACAAATCAAAGTAAAACTTTATTTATGGAACAAAATAAAATATTTATTTTATTTAAATTAAATTAGAGAAGTTCAAAATGAATTTAGACTACATAGGCCCATTAAATATCTAATAATAGAATTTTTGTAAAATTTACTCATTTCTTCCACTCCGGGTTGATCCAGTTCCAACAAGAGTCGATACCACAGTTTTTCATGGATGGCAAGAAAGAGAGCTATACCTTAGAGGACGACACTCCTCTCTAATTCCAGTAAGTGACACAGAGTAAGGAGTTTGCACTTTGGCTTAAAGCTATGAAATCGAGATGGATTCCATGTGTGAGAAAAAAGTTTGGACTTTCACTGACATACTCGAAGGAATAAATCTCATAGGCTCTAAAAGGATTTTTAGGAAAAAGCTAAATGTGGATGGATAGGTAGAGATTTATAAGGCAAGGCTAGTTGTGAAAGGGTTTCGTCAAATTCTAATTGTTGATTATGGTGAAAAATTTCACCCACAGCCATGCATTAATCCATTCGGATAATGCTTGCCATCACCACGTTCTATAGCTAAAAAATATGGAAAGTGGAATTAAAAATAGAATTTCTACTAGGTGGTTTAGAAGATACCATTTAAAGTCATAACCCGAGAGTTTCGAGGTCAATGGGAGCGAGAGTAAGGCTTGCAAATTGTTAAAATTGACTTATGATCATAAGCAATCTTCAAGAAGTTTGAATAAGTGTTTTTATACAGAAATCAAACGGTATCATTTTTATTAGAATACATAGGAAGCGTGTGTATATTGAAAAGAACAAGGAAGTGCTAGAATATTCTTAGCCTTATATGTTGATGACTTACTACTGATTGGAACCACATTGTGTTGTTACAATCTGTGAAAGCTTGGTTATCCAAGACTTCTTCATGAAGAAATTGGGAGAAGCAGCCTATATACTATGTATTAAGATCAATAAAGATAGTTCTACAATGCCGTTAGGATTATCCCAATCCTTGTACATAGATACCATACTAAAAATGTTCAGTATAGAGAATTCCAAGTGCGAAAAACATTCCGATACAGTCAGGAATCGTCCTTACTAAGAAGGGCGCTTATTATATTGATGAGGAGAAGGAGTGTATGAATAGGATACGGTATGCATTTACAATCGGCTTCATAATGCATGTTATGCTACATACCATACCAGATGTAGCTTATGCATTAGGATGCGTTAGTCGGTACCAGTCTAATCTTGGTGAGAAGCATTGGATTGGTATAGAATGTATACTTAAATAATTAAGAAATATTAAGGACTTATTCCTTATATATGGGAATGAAGACTTCTTTATGAAGGGGCATATAGATTCCAGCTTTTTAGAGTGGTATCGATGATAGTAAGTCTGTATCTAGTTAAGCCTTTACATTAAATGCTGGGGTTGTTACTTGGAAAATTTCCAAATAGGAAACAATAATTAAGTCAACGATGGAGGCGGGATACATCACCCTCAACGAAGCAGTTAAAGAAGCGGTATGGATGCACAAATTTACGACTAAGCTAGGAGTGATTCCGTACATTAAAAATCAAACGAAATCAACACTGCTGCAATGTAGATCGCAAAGGAATCAAGATCTCATAAGAACTCAAGGGCACATTCTTTATAAGTTCCACATTATTAGAATATTGTTGAAATTCATTATAGATGTTCTACTTTGATTATACATAAATCGTGGCACGTTATCCATCGAACGACTATAGTTGGGTCTGAATTGAAGCATTGAAAGTGAAACGCTATTCAATAGAGAATTCGTCTCCTTATTTATATGAGGTTAGTGTCACAATCAACTGTGTTCAACTAAAAGTCAAAGTCTCTACCCAGAGTAGTACGATTAATAATAATTCTAAACCAAGGAATTTATATTTAGACCAACCAAGTTGAATGTGGACAATATTGGAATATTGCCCGTAACTAAATTCCATAAAACCTAAATTGATATAGTTTTGACGAAGAAAATTGGTGCGAACATTAATATTCAAACTGTTCGATATTAATCGCTGATTAAATTTACAATTTTGAGTCACATATTTGTAATGATAATTATTCTGAAATATCGCATGATATAATTAATTTATAATTGTTTTAAATAATTAAATCAATTAATATTTTTGAAATATTAATTATTAGATTTTATTTTATTTATTTGAATGTCGTTAGTATTTAATAAAGTGTGTATATAAAAGTTATATATGTACATATCGATATGCGATATCCACAAATATTTAAATAAATTAATTACTAAGTGGATTTGGAAATTTATAAAGGCTTAATAGCCCCATGTAATGGCTAGCAAATGGAGCAAGGGGAGGTGGTTTTTCCACTTTTTCCTCTACCTAAATGCCTAATTAACACCTCATTCTCATTCACATTAAGCTCTCATTCTACCCTCTTCTAACTGTAAGAATTAAGGCAGTATGTCCTTTTATTTCCAAAACAAATTCAAGATAGAATCTATCAAATAAAAAGGTTGTGTTTATCTAAAGTAAACTACAATTTCAAGAGGTGGTTTGATCGGATCTAGGAGATGTTCATTCATTCTAGGTGCAAATCATAGGCAGCATTGTTTGGTAATCTTTCAGTCTTAATGCTAAATATAACTATATGTGTTTATTATTATATTCATGTTGATCCGATCCTAAATAATTATAATAAATTTATACATACCTTTTGTTGCCTAATTAATATGCATATATAACACACACCTTCATCTTTATATTAATATAACTTGGGGGAAATTTTTTTATACATATAAATAACACTTTTGGATTTTAAATTAATACTAAAAAAGCTAAAACTATTTTATAATGTATAAAGTACATAAATATACAAATATAATTATTTAAAAATTATTTTATAAATTTATATACTTTTGTTTTTTCTAAAATTTGTTATAATATATTTATACAATATTAATAATTAATATACTTTAAAACTATTATATATATATATAATTTAAACAAATTTGTATGGATTTTATTTATAAAATAGAAATTTTTTTAGTTTATGGTCAAGTGTATACACACACACACATATATATATATATATGTATGTATGTATGTATTTATATTTATATTACCAAATTTATAAAACGATTTGATCTTATAGATTGAATATAAATCTATTTATGTGTGTCTGTATTCGATTATAAAACATTTTTTAAATTATATATATATATATACATATATATATATATATGTGTTTTAAATTCAAATTTTATAAATACATATTTTGTTTAAAATTCATAGATCTAAGTTTGAATTTTCTATGTCAAATATAGATTTTAAATATCTTTTTAATTTCAAAATATATTGAGTTATTCATAACAAGTTTTTTAAATATATTAGAATTTAATTATTATTATAATTCAAAATTGATATATAGAATACTATATATGTATATTTAATTTTCTAATTGAAAGTACTGACAGCAAAGGCATACATAAAGATAAATGTGTCTAACGAAGTGTAACTCTAACACCTATAAACGTACACTTTAACAAAGTACACTATTTATATATTGCACATGCACTATACACATATAAGTGCATTTCATATACTTATAAAATATAACTTATATAAATTTAATAAAATCTTTTATACAAAAAGGTTTTATGCAAAATATTTTTAATTGGATCTAAAATTAATCAGACTTCATAGGCCCAACAATAAGGAGAAATTCACGCATTTAACCCATTTTGATCTAACCCAATTCTTTCACTATAAAGTAAGAATAGTCATAAAAGTTTTTCGTTAGATTTAAGGTGTTAACCATGAGAAACATTTTCACTCGTAGCCATACTAAAGTCCATCTAGATATTACTTGCCATTACCACATTCTACGTACCGTTATTGCAATCAGCGAAAGCCCGGTCATCCAAGAAATTTTCCATGAAGGATTTGGATGAAGCAACCTATATACTACGTGTTAGTCTCTATAGAGATAGACTCAAAAAGGTTGCTAGGATTGTCCCAATCCTTGTTCATGGACACCTTACTCAACAATTTTGGTATAGATAATTCCAATGTAGAAATGTTCCAATGTAATCGGGAATTGTCCTTTCGAAGACGAATGCTTCTTATATTGATGTGGAGAAAGAGTGTATGAAAATGATAACATATGCATCAGCAATTGGACCCATAATGTATGCCATGCTTTGTACATGACCGGTTGTGGCATTCGCTTTAGGAAGAATATGCCAATGCTAGTCAAACTCCCAAGAGAAGTATTAGACTACTATAAAGTGTATTCTTAAGTATTTCAAAATACTAAAGACTTACCCCTAATATATGGGAATAAAGACCTCTTAATGAAGTGGTATATTAACTTAAGATCCCAAAGTGATATCAATGATGGTAAATCGGTGTCAGGTTACATATTCACGTTAAACAATGGGCAATAAGTTGGAAGAGTTCCTAATAAGAGATAGTAGCTGACTTAATGATAGAGGCTGAGTATGTTGCCTTAAATGAAGCAGCTAGGACGCATAAATTTACGATTGAGCTAGAGTGATTCCAAATATTGATAATCTCATGAAATGGTTTTGTGATAATATTGTCGTGATGCAGATTGCAAAATAACCTAAAGCTCACAACAAATCATGACACGTATTGTGGAAGTTCCACTTGATAAGGCAGTTTATCAATAATAGAGAGGTGGTGATAAATAGAGTAGATAATAAATACAATATGGAAGATCTATTCACAAATTGACTAGCTCTATCAGCTATTAGTAAACTGAGCAAAGGAATAGGACTGAGAATTCATAATTGATCGTAAATACAAGTGGGGGATTGAGAGTGCTAGTGGTATGCTCTAGATATAATTCTGTAAATATTTAACGTAACTAACTCTGTAAAAAATATTGTTCACAATAAAAGTTATTTTGGTGTTTGTTCTCTTTTATATATTGCATATATTATGATATAAATAATTATGAATTAATTTAAAGAATATTCACAGGAAAATCCCTAAATGAAATGTTATATGATTATACTTGCAAATAGTTGCAACCGTGAGTAACTAATCATAAGTTAGAATAACATTTTTTTAAATATTCCTATTCAAGATTTTTCAAAGAAGGATATTCGTACATCCATTGACACCAGTATATGTAACGCTCTCCAGACGTTAGAAGTGTATTACTCGTAGTTTTTGGGGGCGCCAAAGGGTTACGTACTTATAGTTATTGGATTACTATAGAATTATTCTACCGAGAGTTTCCTATTGGTTGATAATAATTAGGTCAAACAGGAAATCATATTGTGACAATGTTACATAGTTTGCTCAACTTGAGAATACTATGGAATTTCGACGTGAATACTCCACTTTAATTATAGTTGAATCATGGCATGGTGACCATCGAACGATTATAGTTGGGCCTGAAATGAAGGGTAAGAAGTGAAACACTATTAAATAGAGAAATCGTCTCCTCGGTGGTATGAGGTTAGTATCAGGGTCAACTAAGGTCAACCAAAAGTCAAAATCTTTGGCCAGAGTAAAATGATTAATAATAGACATTATTATTGAACTAATGACTTTTTAGTTGGATAAAATAGTTTTATACAGATATTATTGGAGTTTTAACCGATGCCAAACTCCAGATATCTTAAAGTTATATAGTATTGAAGAAGAAAACATGTGTATATTACATCGTCGCTTAACAATTCAACTTAAGTTGATCTAAAATTTGACTTTATGAAAAAGGTCTTTCAATGATGAATTCAAGAAAATTGTCACACTATTAGCTAAGGTTATGTGTGAACGTTAATATTTGAATCGTTCAATATTAATCGCTAATTGAATTCATGCCTGTGAGTCATATAACAATATCTATGAAATCTTTGAAATACCTCTCAATTTAATTAGTTTATATGGTGTTATAAATTAATTAAATTAATTAGTATTTAATAAATATTAATTAAGAGTGCAATTAATTTTAGGGGTTCTTTTAGCAATTGGGATAGTTCTTAGAAATTTCATAGATGCCATTAGTAATTAATTGGGTGTATATATAAATGTTATATGTGCAAGTATCGATATATGATAATGATATATATTTAAACATGGCTTTCAGTATATGTATACATTAAAGGAACTGGGCTGGTCTGCAAGGGGTGAAATAGGTAAATTTAAAAAAACAAGCACTATTTTGATCATAATGGCCCTATGAAGTCTAATGGTTTGCATTAGATCCAATCTAGTTGTTAAATATAATCATAGTTTATTAAAATTTATTTTGTATTTTTTAATTAACCATATTAATTAATTCAACTAAATGGTAAATTTCGAAAGTATAATTCATTCAATGATATAACAACTTAACATAATCTAAGATGAACATGTGTATAACTATGCACACACATGTAGATATTGGAATTATATCTATTGCATATACATATATATTATACTTACATATACTTGTAATAAATTCACATGCATATTAGGAATGTAAATGCCTAAGTATATACATGTGTCTTAGTATACTGCTGTATATGTATATGGTTTGTATATACATATTGATGGTGCTTATATATAGTCTAGACACACACACATGTATATGTGATTTTTATTTCCACCTATATATTTTAAAATATGTATATATATGAAATCAAAAAAACAAATCTACATAAAATTAGACATTTCAAAATAAGATAAATCTAGAAAAATGAAGATGGAAATCAAATTTTATGTTAGAACTAGATCTAATAAAATCAGAAATTAAACATAATAACATTAAGTAATATCTTAAACCTTTTTTTTGAACACTACTATAATAATAGATTTTATACCATATAAAATTCCATACTTAATAACAACAAAATATCTAAACCCTTAAAATTATAGATCGGAAAATACACACAATTAACATAAAGAAAAATAAAAATTTTACCAAAATTTAATGTATTGTTCCAATGATACAATTAATTCAAAAATAACACACATGTATACACACACACACACACACATATATATATATATGTATATAGTAATTAAACTGGGATTTAATTTCAAAACATATACTTGACTAAGCTATGAAATTGAATATATTTGTTGAGCCTAAAATTGGCTCAACACCTAAACAAAACTGATATAAAGAGAGATCTAGCAGAAAAAATAAGTAAATCAGAAAGAACACCAAGATTTTTATAGTGGTTCGGCAAATCTATGGCCTACGTCCACTATACTGATATAATTTATAGATTTTTATTCACTAATATAAGGGTTTGACAAGTCTAATAGCCTAGAACATCAAAGAGTAGCTTCCTTAGTGATTATGGTTGAGGAGAAATAAAAGATGAAGAAAGAAAAGTGCCAAAAGTTCTTTTCATAATTCCATAGGTGTTGTATTTATAGAGAAATCGTCCAGTAGAATTGCCAGATCCGGATACACCCAGTCAAACAATAGATCCGAATACGTCAGTGAGGAAGATGGAGTCTCGATATCAATAAATTCATATCAGTACCGACAACTTCTGTTCAATACCAACCTAAATTATTGAGGGTGAATTGTCCCATCTTTCTTCCTTCGATCTTCTACCTTTGATCCATTATACTCCGAGCACTTTTTCTTAGAAATCATGTTGTTTCCGAGAGGTTCTGAAATCACTTGTACTTGTTTGCTTTCCTTTAGATATTCCTTTGAATTGTTTGCCTATTCCTTTAGAAATGGACCCCGAGATGATCAGTCGTATCAACTATCCACATTCTATAGCTCTAGTGGTCAACATGGGGCAGAAAAAGTGATCGGTACCGACCGGAATATTGTCACTATCGAGCTTTTTCCTTTGCTCCAACTTTACTCCAAATTTTTGTGTCCGTTCGTATTGTCCTTTCAAGAATGTTCTCAAGTCCGTGAATCGTTTCATCTTTGTATTAACGTCCGGACTTGTTTTAATGCCACTTGGCTAAAAATCTGGATAACACTTTCCCCTAGAGTATACTTACGTTGGAAACAAAGCGAGCTCTGGAACAAAACAAGCGCATACCATCATACATATACGTCGATTAGTTATCTAAAAGTTGCCTCAAAGCTTGTCTCCTTTTTGTGGATATCCATTCGATTACTTTATATTGTAGGAACCCCATTTTGCATGCTAAGGTCATGCTCTACACTTTGAAGATCGTTCCACACCTTAATTTGATTCATACTTCCTTCAAGTTTCTTTTCCTCTCAATTCTTTTTGAAATTGGTGCCAAAATTCTTCTCGGTACTGAACAGGTACCGACATGAACTCTTCGGTACCGAGTTGTTTTCCTCTTTAGCTCGGTAATAATATATCAATCAAACATTTAGCCAAATATTTTTTCTATGCTTTCATTTTTCCTTCATTTACCTTATCATCCTCGATAACCCTTCTACTACTGACCCCTTACAAGCTCAACTTCCTAGGCTAAAACTACTCATCGCCGATCATCCAAGGTTATCATCATTTCCTTCTCATCATCGTCATTGTCTGCTACCCCCTTGATTTCCATTGGCTTCTTGAACCAATTCGGTCCCGAATATTTTTCGCTTCTAGATCCAAGGTCTATTAAAAGGTGGGTTGCCTTTGTCTTATGGCATTGAAGTCGTTGTTGGCGATTATCGACGATCACCTTCAGCTTAAGAATGATTTGGGGTCTTGATTTGTGCTTGACTTCTTCTCCAAACTTGGCTACTGTCAAGTCGTGAATCTCCATAGGGAAGCCCCAAGCCCGACCCAAGATTAACACTGCAACATCCTAATTCATGATGGCTTAATGTTCTCCTAGTGTTAGCTTTGAGTTTCCAATGGCTTTTCCTCAGGTCTCCCTAGAGTTGATTATCTTTTTGCGAGGCCAATAATACCTACCTATTAAAGATGCTTTAAATAATTTTTTCAAAATGTTATCAATCACAAATCACACTCCAAACTCCGATTAAGATGATTTTCTTCTAAAGAGTGGTCACGTCGAATACAATTTGACATTGGAACAATTCTATTGCATAGCATTTTTTATTATCGTATTTTCTGCTTTCTTATAGAAGAAATACTTCTATGTCGCTCTAGACAACGATTCTGTTATCGATTATCTAACGATAACGGGTAAGATCTAATGCACAGTTTCGTCGTGCGATGTGGCTCATTTTTTCTAGCATGAGCAAGCTATCTACACATGTTTGTTGTTCATTGCATATAGGATACGGGACTCGCAATACATAGATTAACACTTTACCTTGCCCGGATCAACGTCTAGAATTCGATTGGTTAAAATACATTGACATCCATTGGCATTTGTGTGTTGTCACACGAGTTCACAATCAAAGCAAAATTATGAATCCACAATGACTCGTCACTCTCCCAGATTCAACGTTGGCGTCGGGTTGTCAACTTCTCCTAAAGCTGAATCCACCATTGCTCAGGCTTTGACTTCTACGCCTCTTGAATCTAGGCGTTCAATTACTGTTGAACTTTATAGAATGATAGTTCCAATAGAACCGATGCAAGACCCACCTCCTTCTATTAGTGTCCATGTGGGTTAAGATTTCAGACGATCCTCTAGAGCAAATGCCAACAATTTTAACCGCAAAGATGCTTAGAAGTATATGTTGGTAACATGGGATTCGTGAGTATGATGTCCTACTCCCAATGCAAAGCCGACGGGTGGATGATCCCCTAATGGACTATACGACTTACAATAGATACATGTGCTTAAGCGGCATTGTACTGCATTTTAATCCATTCTTGTGCATGTTTCTCCAAGAGCTTGCGCTAGCTCCGTCCTAAGTCCATCCCAATGGATATGCATTATTGAGCTCCTTATGCATGCTATTTATGAAACACTTCCAACGTCCTCCAAACTTCAGAGAGTTAACTCATGTCCAGAGCTTCAAACATCGGTGTGATTTGCCATCTTATATGATCATCGAGGCTTGGTATCGATACATGGTCATTGAAGAGCTCCATAATAAGTGTTCATATTTCAGAAACGAATACTTCTTTGTCTGATGCCGTACGACTTCAACTGGCCTTGGATTTCTGGCAGTAAGATCATTTTCTCTTCATGCTTCATGCACTTTGATTCTTACTATCCAAGCTTTAACTTTTTTTCCAATTCCTTTGTAGATACCCCGTTTGAGACACAAGAGACAAGCATGTTGAAATCTTGAAAACTCTCAAGAGGGTTAGCTTCTTACATCACACCACCGCTTATCTTCTGATGAATGAGAACCTTCGACGGTGCAACCTATTAAATCTTGAATGCTTTGTCATTCCTACCACCGCTCTTCCAAGCAGTTCTAAAATGCCTACCTGATCATCGGCTCCCACTCGTAGTTCTAGCGGATATCTCCAAGGGAAAATTGAAGGCCCATCTAGGATGGCACACGACGACGAACCATTTGATAAAGCGACATAAGAACACGTTATCGGCAAAAGGCCAACAGAAGGAGAAGAAAGAGTTGAGATGAGAATGATTCAGGAAGAAGAAAGAGATGGAGAAGAAGGAGAAAGAGAAGGAGAAGAAAGCGATTGAGGAGGTGAATGTAACTATGACATTGGTCAAGATGGAGATGAGTTGTATGGCGAGATGTCTCCTGAAGGCATTGAAATTCCTACATCATCTCATCCGAAGCTTACCGTTATTAAAACTCAAAGCACATCGTAGAACCAAGCATCGTGCCAGTTGCCAAGGTAATTCCTATAGTTGGTTCCTCCGATGACATTTTTGGCTTGTTGAACGACTTCGATATTCCAATTACCGATCTCCATAAGGAGAGCTCCCCAGGCTTCAACTTCATTTCTCGAGATATCCTTACTGAAGGAGGTGAGATTCCATTCTTGTTTCCTTCCAAACACAGTCCATAGAGTACTTGGGGACACACCGGCACTTCACTCACTACTAGAACCGTGAACACACATGCCTTGCACTGATCTAAATTCTAATATTCTAAGACTTACGATCCTTTCTCTTTATTCAGGTACCATGGGTAGAGATAGATTCAACAATTTCCAATACAAAATTTTTGAAGAGAAGAAGCACAATCTCAACCATACCCGCCTCACTCCAACTATTGCAGGGAGCATGAAACAGAAGAAGAGAGGTCTCGGAGAAAAGATAGAGAGCAAGAGGCAAAAAGAGACCACCAAGCTAAGAGGGATAGAAAGAAGAGGCAGGTCGAAGAGAGGCGACCCCATGACTATGGTGAGAGGCACGAAGATATTAATGAATGTTGTGGTTCCTCCTCCAGCATTCCTCCACATCGATCTCGATAGAACTTGCTTCACAACAACAAACTTCGGCTTCACTTTCACCTTCTACCACCATTCCCCCAAAAATCCAAAGGAATCACTGGTCCTCCAACTCTTATTCTGCCTCTGTCTACCCGCATGCAAGTCATTTTCCCCAACCTCTACTTGACCGATGTCATGTTTGACAGTGACATCAAAAATATTCCAAAGGAAGTAGTAGACTGGATGGTCAAGTGGGTCCAGGAGCTCATTGACCAAGGCTATGAGTGGAAGAAGCTTTGTTACGCCCTCTTTAAAGTCAACCGAATCAACCAAACAAATATTCAATCGTTTAAATCTGAAAAGAAGACCTACGATAGCTATATAAAGGGGTACAAATAAGATTTGGAGAAGATAAGGATAGAGAGAGGTGTGGCTTTGAAATTTGAGAGGAAGACTAAAGACCCGACAAAGGAGATGAAGAGAGCCCATACCCAAGCAGAAATCATGATAAAATATTTTTAAAGACTTCTCACGAGGATAACTCTACTCTAAAGATAAAACTTGCTGAGAAGGACTTGGCACTTACTACAAAGTATGAAACTATCCAGGCCAAGGATAAAATAATCGAAGACTAGGTGGCTGAAATCCAAAAGCTCCGCGTTGAGAAAGAGAAATTTGAATTTGAGCTGCTCCTGGTCAAGGAAGAAATATTTGAGGCTCAAGTGGAATACACAGTTGCCATGCATGATCTGAACAAGCTGAAAGAGCAGAAAACCAAAGAGAGAGAATAACTCAACACTATCCTTCGAAAATTCTTTGCCAATGTAATACAATACAAGAAAATGAAGTGGTTAGGCAGCACTTATATTGTTACCCTCGCCGATGCCTGAAGGAAACCTTCCGCCGTGCAGAGGCGACTGGTAAAGGCCTTACCAACGAGCTAAAAGCCAAGTACCTCGATATGGAAGACGTCCTAAAATTAAAGAGGGAAAAGCTGTCCTGGATGGAGAAGATGCTACCGCTAAAGTTGTCATTGAAGCTCCTATCGAGCCAAGTGCATCGGGTCAGGCATAATCATCAACTCCCAAATCTCAAGAGCTTATAACGAAAATTCCTATGATTGAGGGGGCTGGTTCGAGGCTATCGAAGTTATCCCAGTTTCTACAGTAATCACTCATGTTGAACCTTATGTTCCTCCCTTTATAGATCCACAATTCAATATTCACCAAAAGAGGGGGAAATCTCTATATCTCCATTTCCGCAACCGAGTCCAGGCAAAGATATATCCCTTGTTTCCCTAGTATTTGAAGTCCTTTGGTTCTCACCAGAGACTGTAACTAACCTATATTCTCCATTTGTGAAGTTATTGGTCATCCTTCTTTCTCACCTCCTCCCCTAGCGATTATTCAAAAGCTCGAGCCCTACAATAATCAATACTGAGTCGACCTACGTGATCGCATGATTGGTCATCCTAAACCACCCTTCCAGCTCTATACCTATACCTGATTCAGATAGAATCACTGCTTTGGAGGGATTGGATGACACTTCCTAGTCCTTGGTGAAAGACATCACTATAACTAGCATCTTGGGCTCGACTGAATCCATTTCTATGGTGGAGAAGTGTAAATTGACATGTCAAGGTCAAGATTAAAACTAAGCCTAATCTTGAGGAGCCTACAAGCACCAAAGAGCCAAAATCTTCTTCTCGTATCCCTCCTATCACTATTTTTCCTCCAAAGAGCGGCATCACTAGCACTACTAAGTAGACTTTCGAGCAGCCTACCAGCCGTCTTAGAGATCCTTCCATCATTATTTTTGAAGGTCTAATGACCCGCCCTTCGTAATAGCTAAAAGTCGGCGCCTTACAACTTCGCCTACTTTCAACTATCATAAAAGATAAATCGTCGGGGTAAAAATTATAACTAAACACTAAACAAGACATCGATAAGATCTCACAAAGGAATGACAACATATAATATACTGAATATACTTGAACTGAAATAGAATAACAATATTTAAGAGACCGCACTAGTGGAAGCAACTGACAAATAAATATTAGTATAGAATAGTCAGAACACATCAACTTTAAAAGCAAGGATTTTTGAGTAAATATCTCATATAATAGTCTCGTATATAAATAATAGGTCTATTATGTACAATAAAATAACAAGTATATGTATCTCAAAACTTCGATGCAGTGCCTCTAATATGCTCTAGTTGTGTACTTTGCTAGTGTATCTCGAAGAGCACCTGACTCCCGAACAACTCAATCGAGTACCCAAGTGTTGTCATGACATAAGCAGACAAAGACAAAAACTTGGATCAAACATAAAGCCTGGTGTGAGGGGAACTATCTCGAAATACTATATATTAAAACTATATACAAATAGACAGGAATAACAAAATCATAGCCGACCCTCTCCACAAACGTGGCTCAAGGAAAATCCGAACTGCATATATACAAGCATAGCAAATCCATCTCAAAAGTAGAGGATCATACCATAACCTGCTCTTCCCCTGTAACACCAAGTTAGCATAATATCTTATTGCACTACGCTAGCCCAAAAACTACTAATAATATAGTACCAATCCACCATGATCAGACCATGATCCCAAAGCCACGATCCCTACATCTAAGATCGATAAGATACGCACAACGCGTATAGTCCCTATGGCTAAAACCAAAGTGGTACGCCACAATACGTATGGTCACTACTGCTAAGACCAAATTGTAGATGACTCACTACAGGGGAACTTTATGTCCCAGCCCGTTATCTTCAAAATCGTATATGACTCACTATTGAGGAACTCCATGTCTCAACCTGCTATCATCACAAACCGTATATGATACTCGCTACTGAGGAACTCTAAGTTTCAACCCGCTATCATATAGAAACCTAGATGACTAGCTACTGGGGAACTCTATGTCCCAGCCCGATATCATCAAAATCATGGACGACTCACTACTGGGAAACACCATGTCCCGGCCTGCTATCATCACAAAACATATAGGATCACCATGTACGGCTCTAGTCGCCGCGGCCTAAAACCCACCGGACAACTGTAGCAAAATCCCATACTAATCCAAATTGCATTCCAAACTGAACGCATAACCCCAATGTCATAATACTCTCCTATTATATCCTCCCGATCTACCTCAAAATCTACGATTTTTGGAATACGCGCTGGGGTGGATCCCATGTAGGCCCCGAAATCAATGTACTAAAAAACCTACCAAACTATTCCAGATGTTAGCCCTCAAAAAGTTATGAACATTGTTTCAAATGGCGTCTCGATTTGAGTTCGCATGCGACAGTTTTTGCAATTTGAAATTTCGATCGATCGATAATATACGAACAACATGCTGTCAGACGTCTGCAACATCTACCAGACGATTGAGATTTTAGTTCAGACTACTAACATAGGTTGCCATTTATTCCCAAGGCTTATCCAAACGTCTGAGACTTTGAGTCAGACGATTGGATGCATACTATCGGCAGAATCAACCTTCAAACACCCTAACTTTTGATCTGTAACTCCAAATGACTTACTGTTTCTTCCGTTACGATCGTGGCAAAATTCTCTTCAATCTAGAGACTTCAAATTACAAATTTACATAACTTTAAATTTCCTCTGTCCTTGTGTATAGCTTATACATGTGTCGATACACCCATTCGTGTGCGCATATGCACACACATTCATGCAAACACACATCAACTTATCAATTCACATTTCTAGACTTCACCGAGGCAATAACTTGATCTGGTATACTCTCACATAACATAGCGCACACGGTGGTCGCTATGGCTATGTGAAATGCCCGCAATGAACTTATATTCAATAATACTTCTATATAATTAAACAATTGCAAATGAGCTTCACCGAGGAGATTACTCAACCCGACACTTTCCCACGCCACTTAGTACATCCGGTGGTTGCTATGCTTACACGAGATCGCTCATAACAGGACCATATACACATACAAAAATTCCTATATGCATATACAATCAACTACACAAATATTCACCTCTTACAAACACAACTCTCATCACATTTCTAGCTACAACACTAGAGTTGTTTCGATCGTTGCTTAACTCCGACACATGTATACTTGTACCCGCTCATGCACGTATACACATACATATATCCAGTAGGCAATTCAAATATTTCTTGTTCAAATATTACTTGTTTTAGTAATCATTCTAATAATAAGAGTGAAACATCTTTATATCATTTTATAAAATCATACACCATTTTATAAAATGTCATACTAGCTTATAATCACTTTGTAGCCTTTAAAATACTTAATCACTTCATAAAAAGAAATCATGCAATTACATTTTTACTATTTTATAAAATCCCATATCCATTTTATAAAATATATACTTCATTTATAAAATCATGGAATCATTTTATAAGTAGTAATTAAGACTTACAGGGTCTTTAATTACTTTAATAAGGGAAGTAGAACTCCCTAGCCCCTTAATTAGCTTCTCACCTTTTTGAAAATCAATTCAAGTGGATTAATTAATATTGACATGCACATCATTACACTACTTAATTAATCCCAAATCAAACAATAACATCACAAACAATTACCCAATTTTCCAAATCAAATCTAGGATTTACTATCTATTTTCAAAACATAATATTAGGGTCTTAAACAATTAGTTAGCTAAGGGAAACATGTTTATAACATGAATACAAGTCTAAACTAACCCAATCATTCTCCAAATCACTTCATATGATTCAATATTAAGCAATAAACGAAAATAACACATAAATTGATAAGGAGAATCATCCCACTCACCTTCTCTTTCCCTAAATCAAGTTCTAATCATCAAGACTCATCTCCAAGCTAACTTTAAGGTGAGATCTCTCTCCAAAATATGATTCAAGCTAATTTCTTCGTGGGTTTTGTAGAGAATTGAAAGAGAGGAATTATGGTGATTTTTATTTGAATTTAGAAATTTTATTTAGAGGTGTTAGGGTTGAGAGATTAGAAGGCGATTAAGAGGGGATTAGGAGACTATAACAATCTAGAATTTTGGTCATTAAATTTTAATATTTAATAAATTTTAAAATATTTAAATAATTGGATTTTGGAATTTAATAACTTAATATTCATATATAGGGATTACTTAATATTTGAACTTGTGAATTAAATGTCAATTAAGGGATTTAATAATTTTATTTAACTCCTTTTAATTATTAAATAATATTGGTGGATTGAATTTGTAAATTTAATTACAAACATAAATAGATTGGATAAATATCGATAATATATAACAATATTTAAATAGTGTTAAATTATCATTCCGGGGCACTGTTTCGAATTTTGTCGAAACTTGTGCCATTGGATCTGGATAATAAATTGTTGTAAGCCGACAAATTTCGTGACGATCGGACGTACTGCATGGTTGTGCGAGCTCTAAACGCGTAGTGATTAATTTTAGAGAATTAAAAAATATTATAATTTGATTTAAAAAGCTAACTTCTGAATACGATAGAACTAGCTCTTGAAAATAGTTCCATTGAGTTCGGAATAAGGGTATTTAATTAGGAACGCCAGTGAGCACATCTCGATTGGAGTTCGTCAATTATTAGGCGTGAATAGTACCGGTTAGAAATCCTATATAAGGACCCTCATACCATTAATCTTTGCCCAAACCCTAGAAAATAAACTCTGGCCCCTGTTTTAAATCACTCTCATCCAATGGTCCTCGTTCGTCGGCGCCACTAGAGGCCGATCTAGGCTTGGGTGTTAACTAGGAAAAGGGGCGGCTTGGGGAGTTGAGGAGGATGAACAATCAGATTGAGGTGCGTTGGAGCGAGGTGGAAGCAATTTGCATTTGATTGGCAATGGTTTCGTGGGGTAAATCGCGGCGACAGAGGCAAGTTAGAGGCCAAGAATGGCGTCAATATGAAGCTTTTGGTCAGGGCGTTCGACGGTAGGGGGTGGCGGTCGGAGGTGGCCTGAGATGGCGGCGACGCGATGAGAAAGTCGCGACGTCGTGAATGTTTAAGCGCGGCCTGGGTGATTATGAATGATAGACAATTAGGTTAAGCAATGTAATTAGTTAATTAAGTTAGTGGTTCATTAATTATGTAATTTTGAATCTTATAAATCTAATAACTATTTCATACTAGGTCCAAATCAAGCACGATCAATTGCGTTGCACTTGTAGCATCGAACAGTATGTGATGGAATTGGATTGGATGGATTTGGAGCTTGTAGAATTTTAGGCTAAAATCGAAAGCCCGTTCGATTTTACTTCAAGTCTGGAATGCTTCGGCAATAGCTAGAATCAAGGTAAGTTTACTCACCTTCAAGTTTACTATATACTATCTATGATGCTATAGACTATTGTTGATTGCTTAGATGTTAGTTAAATTTTTGTTTGATTGATTATTTGGTTGAAATCCCATTTTGGAAAGCGGATGATATATTAATTTAATTGCTGTGAATCCATATGATTATATATATTGTCCATAACCATTGTTTTGCTGGGAACATTTGTAGAGAGACCCTAAGGGGTTTCTCATCAATAATTGTTATTTATTTCCTTAAGCTGCATTTATTGATGTTTAGTTGTAATTAATCGTGATATTCTATTAAAATTGTTTAAGTGTCATTATAGCAATTTTCGCTATAATGTAAATTATTGAATATCATCTCCTAAACCCTTCGTATTTGTTGTCTTGAGCTTGTATTTTCATAAAATAGATATTTAAATTCATTAATCATTTTGATTTATGATATTTAAATTAATTAATCATTTTAATTACTGATGTTTAAAATTTATCAAATCATTTTAACTAATGATGTTTGAATTTAAATTAATCCGTCTAGTTAATGATATTTGAATTTAAGTAATGATGTTTTAAGTTAATAAATAATTTTAACTAAAGATGTTTAAATTTAATTAATCATTTTGATTAATGATATTTAAATGAATTAATCATTTTAATTAATGGTGTTTGAGTTTAATAAATCATTTTAATTAATGATGTTTAAAAATAATCAATCATTTTAAATAATGATGTTTGAGTTTAATTAATTATTTTAATTAATGATGTTCTAAATTTAGATAAATCATTTTAATTAACAATGTTTTAATCTAATGCACCATTTTAATTAATAATATTTGAATATACTTAATATTTTTAATTAATGGCGTTTTAAAGGTTAATTAATTGATTTATTAAAAGAGTTAAAGAAAATTAATTGATTTAATAAAAGTGTTTTAAAGTAAATTAATTGATTTAGTGTTCTAAAGTTAATTATCCGATTTAATAAAGGTTTTAAAGTTAATTTACTGATTTAATGAAAGTCTTTTAGAAATAATTAACTATTTAAATAAAGATAATTAATTGATTTATTAAAAGAGATTATGAACTTGATTAATTATCTTTCGGGATAATTAATATTGTTTTTAAAAATTATAAAAGATTATAAATGTGATTAATTATGTTTCAGGATAATTAATGTTGGTTTAAATTTATAAAAGGGATTTTTTATTTGATTTATTAAGTTTGGTAAAATTAATGTGGTTTAAAAATTTATAAAAAGGTTATACAAATTATCCTTCGGGATGAATTACCTTTGATTTAAAATTTATAAAAGTAATTTAATTGATTTATTATCTTTTGGGATAATAAATATTGTTTTAAAATCTATAAATAGTAGTTCATAAACAAGAAGATCTTTTAAAAAGAATTGTTTTAAATTAAGCTAGGTGTAAATTGTTTTGGATGTATAATAAACAATGTTTTGACATTTGTTTTAATCTTGGTTTCAGTACACTTAGAAAATATAATTTGTCCCTTTTAAAAGAATATTTTAAAGAGTGTTTTTTTAATACGTCCTTAAAACTATTGTGATGTAAAATTCAAGCGCAAGTGTGAACAACCGTTTTACCATTCCCGATAGTTAATTTATCGACTATATTTTGCTTTCTTCTTTGTATTTCATCACTCTAAGACGATGTGTTGCTCATTTGAGCTTTGATATCCTTTGTCGAAAAATGACTAAACCCAAAGAGCGAGAGGAAGCCAAGTTATGCGGGGTTGCTCCCATTAGGGTATTTTCACATCCACTCTAGATGGGATTTAGTTTTGCGCATAGAGATGTAAAATACTCGAATTCTCGGTAACCATTGACGGGGCCCGGCTTGGATGTGTCCGAGAGCCATCGGAGTTCTCAAGTATATTTCTAGAGGTATACTTTCGATAATGGGGGTGCACCCTCCTAGTCATTGTTGGAAAAACTTCTCTTTTTCCCTTATTGTTAATTCAAATCTCTGAATTGTTTCCTTAATTGCATAAAGAACTGCCTTGTGCTATTCTCTATGTTTAATTATTTATGACCGTTATTTGAAGTATGGAATTTGATATTATTTATGCCCATTCATTCAGTATGGGATTTGTTCTTATTAGTACCCACCCTTTATTTTGTACTATTTCTTTTGTTTATTTCCATTCTTTCTTGATTGGATTGTTGTTCTGATTTGTTTTCCATTTCTTCCTTTATGGATGTTATTCTTGTGAGGTAAAAACCCGTTCCACGTTAGCACTGCAGTTTCATAGAAATTTTATATGTTCATCATATTACTTGAGTTTCTCATGTTGGTTTTCTAGACTAACCCGAATGTTATTTTATTATAATGCTCAGGTCATATCGAGTTTTTGTCTATTTGGCTTTGGCGATATGGAGTTATTGGAGAAGAGATGGATGTTCACATATCTTAGTGTATTATTTTCCATTATATCATATACTATACTTGTCATTAATTAGTAAGGTCGGAATATTATAACTGCCCAGCTGTTAACCCACATGTTGCAAAGGCGGTAGACATGCGGATTTAACCCAACAGACTTCACGATTATCAAGGCCATTAGTCAAGAGCAATGGCTATGAGGTCCAAAAGTGCAGGTAGTGATATGAAGCGATGATCAACCGATACCAAAAGATTGAATCTCCAAAATATTCTAAGTATGGATTAGTGCCTCGCCCAAGTAGGGGACCAATGTCTATCCCTTCCCCAGAGGATCGGTACATGTCCTCAATTTTCTTTCCAAACTGAGCGAGATAGGTATAAAGTGACAAGGAAGGCCCCACAAGGCTACATTTCAAATCTCAAGTCATTTGGAGTTTGTACGTGCAAGTTATGGGCAAATTATTTCACTTAAGAAAAGGATTGTATAAAAAGGGATCAGTATAAAAGTGATCGACATATTTCAGCTAAGCAAGTACAACTCAATAGAAAACAATCAATATCCCAAAATCCATAAGTCTAATGCATATGAAATTTATAGCAAACAATCTAGAGAGCCTACCCTAGGGATCGCACATCAAAAGGATGAAGAAAGAGGGATCGACCTTTTTCCCTCTTAGGGATCGGCTAAACCCAACTTTATAGCAAAGATTGATCAATATCTCAACATCTATAAATCTAATTGACATGAAACTTGGAGGACAAGCTAATTACAACATGTGGAACACCCTATAGGGATCACATATCATTTGGAGCAAGTTGGAGGGATCGGTATCTATCCCTTCATAGGGATCATCTATAATCAGCCTTCACAACATATTGCAACAAAGATTGATCGATAACTAGAGTTCTACTAATCCAATTGGTGTGACACTTAGAGGCTAAGCATAATACAACATGGAGAAGTTTTGCCTAGGAAACGCATGGCATTTGAAAGAGGGATCAGTACCTATCCCTCTAGAGGGATCGACAGAAATCAGAATTCAAGCAACACTACTTCATGGAAAATGCGATATCTCACAAACCGTACGTCAGAGTTGCACGAAATTTGGGAGAAGGTAGCTAACATCATGGGGTACCTATCATAAGGATCGCAGCCCATTTTGACACACTAATAGGGATTGGTACTGATCCCTATTATGAGCCTAAAGATTTTTGCATGGCATCGTCTTGGTCTCCCTAACCTTCTATTAAAATTTCAGCCCGATCTATGCACATCTTCCCTTATAAATACAATAGGCATGGCATTATAAAAAGAATCTTCTTTCCGCTTCTTCTGATCTTTAACCTGGGCTAAACTCTTCCCATTTTATTCTTGGATTTTGGATTGTAATTGTAAACATACTTCAGTATAATAAAAAGGATTATTTGGGAGTGGACGTAGGCCGGAGTTAGCCGAACCACTATAAATCTTGTCTCTTTTTACTTGCTTTCTAATTGTTTTAATTTTCTTCTTCATTTATTTCTCTTCATATTTCTGTGATTGGATTGGATATTGGTACTTTTACATAATTTGGTATTGGTGGCCAATTTTGACGCCAACATTTTGGAGCTTTCACTGAGAAAGCTTGCCCCCACGGATTTGGAGTTCAGATTTGGAATCAATTAGAGAGCTTGGATTTGGAGCAATGGTGAGACAATCAACAAGGAGAAAAGTAGCGGATAGGAGCCATCATGAAGGGAGTCATGAGGCTTCCTTAGGAGCTGGAGCTAATTAAACATCTATCTACATCACCAGATATGAAATGGGAACAATGATAGATGCTATGCAGGAATGCATGCTGAAAAGACATGAGGAGATGATGCAGAATCTACTCTAGCAGATCACATAGGCTGGAGCCATAGAAGCTACTGGAATGAAAAAACAAGGAGTTGGAACGATAGGGACTACTGGAGCTATGGCTCAAGGAGTTGAGGCGACAAGATTTGATAGAAATCAGAATCGGGATCATGGAGACGGAGCTATTGGACAAAGGAGTGGAACACCGTAGCCGGGGGCAGTCCTGGGCCATCTTAGATGGATTGGCATCGATCCCCTAAAGACATGGGGGCATGTCCCCAGGTCTAGTCGCTCATGATGTTGGAGGATCTGCGGTCAATCCCATAGAGCTTGGTGCGAATCGAAATTTGGATGCTCATCTAGAGGAATACGTTCCATAATTCCCTCGTAGACTCGAATGGCAACTTGGACATTATGATAGGAGACTACCACTGGAAGACAATGACAGGTTTGCAGAGATGATCAGGCGAGCTATGTATGGAGGATTAGTGAATAGGGATCTGGAGGATGTAAATAGAAGTCCATTCGCTCCTAGTATCAGGAATGCTAGGAATCCACTAGAATTCAAACAACCAACACTAGAAGCTTATAATGGAAAGTCGGATCCAAACTATGCATATGATGAGGTATATATGGAACATGAAAGTACTGGGGGCTTAGGAAGAATTTCTGGCTCAATGCTTCCCTTTGTACTTAACGGATGTAGCTACGCTATGGTTTAGACAGGTGGAGGGCGATTCTATTAGCACATGGACGAAATTGGTCGAAAGATTTATGAAGTAGTTTTGGGTTCCCATTAAAAACCTAAGAATGTGATGACATTGACATCAATAAAGCAGTGGGCAGGAGAATCACTCAAGAAAATCTTAACCACGTTCAATGCGGCAGTTGTTTCGATGGATCGAGCAGATCCATCGATGATTTTGATGGCGGTAGTATCAGAAGTTGCAGATAATTCAGATTTTAAGATATCATTGATATGGGATCCACCGATGGATCTAGAGGAATTCTACCATGAAGCAGAAATGTTTCTATGACAAGAAGATGTAAAAACTGATAAAGAGGCAATGGAAGTTAATAAGGTATGGGGTGGAGAACTGCCCGGTGAAAGCTCAGGAAAGGACAAGGGTAAACGAAACATGGATAATAGATTCGGTGGACCAAAGCATCCGAGGGGTAAACCTAAATTCTCTTCTTACTCGTAATTGAATGAAACCCTAGAACGGATATATCTGGATACTCGAGGACGCCTTTCGCATCGAAGTCCGGCAAGGAGGGAACCCTCCGAATGCGAACATCAGGAAAGCGCTGCCTGTTCCGTGAACTGGATGGGCATAATACAAATGACTGTAGGCATTTGAAGGACATCATTAAGGAACATGTGATGAATGGTCAGTTACAACAATATATAAGGACTCGGGCTGCGGTGGTGGAACAAGAGCAGCCACCGTCCACCTCGAATTAAAATGGCACTGGATCAAGGCATCATAATCAACTTGTCATCAATTGATCAGGATAGCATGGAATAAGTAACAAATTCCACAATAGGATGGCTAAGTCACTTACACATGTACGGGATCGAGGATGGTCCCTAGGCATGCTCTGAGATGATGGTAAACCGTTGTGCTTAGGTTTGTGAAATTTGTTTTTTATTCTTGTTTTCTTCAAACTCTTATTTTTCTAGTTTTTTATTAGAATTTTGGTTTATTGGTTGTACAGACTCTTATTTTATATTTTGGGAAATGGACTTAGGAATGCTTAAATTTGGATCAATGTAATAGATAACATAGGTCGTGGTTGTGGTCCTGTACGGAGAGACAGGATAACAATCGCAAGGAATGGGTCTTTTTGTCGCGCGAACATGATGAAACGGCCTCGTGCATCATGGATTAAGTCCTCAACTGGGTGTCGAGGCCAAAGTATAAAACCCAAGAAGATCATCAATTATGGACTATGCCTAGCAAGGGGTAGGTTGCTTCGCTCGAACGTGATGGATTGACCTACTCAGATCGTCGACTATGGATTATGCTCGGTAAGGATCTGGAGAGATCAAGGTCATCGGGAATAGACTATGCCTAGAAAGGGTAAGTCGCTTCGCTTGAACATGATAGATCGACCTACTCAGGTCATCGAGCATGGATTGTGCTTGACAAGGATCCGGAAAGATCAAGGTTGCAGGTATGACTATGCCTGGCAAGGGGTAGGTCGCTTCGCTCAAATACGATGGATCGACCTACTCGGGTCGTCGAGTATGGATTATGCTCGGTAAGGATACAGTGAGATCGAGGATTTGGATAACAACCTGGAGAGGTCATGGATTTGGATATCAGTTTCGAACAGTAATGGATTTGGCTTTGGTTGGATGCGGATTCAGATAAAAGGATCCAGAGAGACCGTGGATTTGGATTGGATTCTAGATGAAATACGATTATCAATGGGTTATGGATTTTGGATTTATGGCAATTCAAAACACACATTCCTATCGCAAGGCATGTTTTGGGGGGGCAAAGTGTTAACCCACCTTTTGCCAAGGCAGTAGACAGGCGGATTTAACCCAACAGGCTTCACGATTATCAAGGCCATTAGTTAAGAGCGATGGTTGTGAGGTCCAGAAATCAAGTGTAGGCAATGATATGAAGCGACAATCAACCGATACCAAAAGATAGAATCTCCAGAATATTCTAAGTACGGATTAGTGCCTCTCCCAGGCAAAGGATTGGTGCCTATCCCTTCCCTTAGGGGATCGGTACATGTCCTCAATTTTTTCCCAAACCGGGTTAGACTGGTAAAAGTGACAAGAAGGCCCCACGAGGCTTCATTTTAAATCTCAAGTGGTTTGGAGTTTGTATGCGCAAGTTATGGGCTAATTACTTCACCTAAGAAAGGGATCATATAAAAAAGGATCGGTATAAAAGGGATCGGCATATTTCAGTCAAGCAAGTACAACTCAATGGAAAACGATCAATATCTCAAAATCCATAAGTCCAATGAATATGAAATTTCATGAGAAAGATGTGTGGACCCTAGTGAGCCTACCCTAGGGATCCACATCAAAAGGATGAAGAAAGAGGGATCGACCCTCTTGCCTCTTGGGGATCGACTAAACCCAATTTTATAGCAAAGATTGATCAATATCTCAACACCTACACATCCAATTGACATAAAACTTGGAGGACAGGCTAATTACAACATGTGGAACACTTCATAGGGATGGCATATCATTTGGAGCAAGTTGGAGGGATCGGTACTTATCCCTCCATAGGGATCGGCTATAATTAGCCTTCACAACATATTGCAACAATGATTGATCAATAACTCAAGTTCTACTAATCCAATTAGCATAAAACTTGGAGGCTAAGCATAATACAACATGGAGAAGCTCCCCTAGGGATCGAATGGAATTTGGAAGAGATTGGAGGGATCGGTAGAAATCAGAATTCAAGCAACACTACTTCACGGAAAATGTAATATCTTATAAACCGTACGTCAGAATTGCACGAAATTTGGGAATTAGGTAGCTAACATTATAGGACACCCCTCATTGGGATCGCAGCCCATTTCGGCACACTAATAGGGACTTTTACTGATCCCTATTGTTGGCCCTAATGGGCCTGGAAATTTTTGGTGGCCTCGTCTTGGTCTCCCGAACCTTCTGTCAAAATTTTAGCCCGATCATGCACGTCTTCCCTTATAAATACAGCAGGCATGGCGTCAAAAAAGGATCTTATTCTTTTTACTTCTCTTGATCTTCAACCTAGGCTACACTGTGCCAATTTTATTCTTGGATTTTGGATTGTTACTGTAAATAAACTTCAGTATAATAAAAAGGATTATTTGGGAGTGGATGTAGGCCAGAGTTAGCCGAACCACTATAAATCTTATCTCTTCTTACTTGCTTTCTAATTATTTTTATTTTTTTCTTCATTTGTTTCTCTTCATATTTCTATGATTGGATTGGATATTGGTACTATTACAAAATTGGGTGTTGGTGGCCAATTTTGACACCAACACCAGCTGATAAGGTTTGTTTTTAAATCTGTTGTACATGGTATTTTGGAGTTACAGTTTTTACTATCTTTCTTATATTATATTTTATTGATTCTGCTGTGAGATTCTGATTTCCCTATTCTCAGTTCTTTTCTTTTTATTTTACCCTAACAATTTGCCTTTTCGGCAATTGGATGTTCGGCATTTGAATATCGAGGATGTACTCGGTGTTGACTTTCGATGGTCGAAAAGGTGGATCATTACAATTTGGTATCAGGGCTGAAGGTTAAGCGGGAACCTTGACTTTAGTAGGGTATGACTCACTAGAGATAGGGTTAGTAAAACCCAAGAGTGAGTAACTCGTTAGAGACAGGGTAAGTGACACCCTACAATGAGTTTGAGTGTGTGTGTGTGTGAGAGTGTATCTGTTATTGTTGTAAAAACGTATTGTGTTAATTTGTCTGATGGGTTGTTTATGAATTCTGGTCAAGACATGGAACGCCACGATATCGATAAGGATTTCTAAACACTTGTACAAGACAAACAGACACGATATTGATTTTTGAAAATTTGGTAAATGAAATATTTTACCTCTATTTTTATATATAAAGAAATAATTTTTGAATTTATATAATTATTTATAGCGTTTGTTTGTTAATTATAATACTTCTTTATTATCATTATTGTTTGATTTGTCATGCTCAGATAGTTTAGGAGCATTAACTATTGGTTTTTTGTTAATCCATGCTCAACTAGTTTTGAGCATATATTTTTTTATAATTGTAAGTACATTAAAATGAACCCCTTGTGAATTAAGTTTTAAAACTTGACTATAAGGTGTTCGGAGTAAATGTTAAGTTAAAGTAATCTTATAGTAAAAGTTTTTTAATGTTATTTAAATGGTAGGATAAGATATTTAGAGAATAAATATTTGAGAAATTTTTTTATAATAAAGGAGAATTATTATAATATGAAATGATTTTATATAAAGTTAATTTTATATAAATTTAGTTTATAAAATGTGTTAAAAAAGGGTTTTTGAATTTTGAATCCAGGAGTAGTTTGAAAATAATTTCAAAAGATTTAGAGCAAAGTACTAGTTGGAAGTATTTCTAATTATGAATATTTTAAAAGAGAAATTTTAAGTGAAATGCATTTTCTTTAGGGTAATTCGGAGGAAATCGTCTCGATTAGTTTTTTAGTAATCTAAATAATCTTCTTATTGACGATCGGATGTTTGCTTAGGCGAACATTGTGGGGCACTTAGTAAATTACTTTCTTTACCATTATGCGATCGAAATGAGTTCAAATCCGGGTGAACCTAAAGTGGCTTTTAATAAATAAATTGTTGAAGTTATTTCATTTAGAAATATTTATGGAATGTTTTAAAAAAAGGTGTTGAAATAAAAACTGGGTATTTAATTCTTTGGTTTCCTTAAAGGAAACTGGTTTAAAATATTATTTTGAATAATAATTTGAAAATGAAACTTTTAAATCTCTTGGATAGAAAAGAAATAATTTAACTCAAGTTATAAATGGGTCAAAGTAGATAGAAAAGTTTTGGTAAATTTATTTAATCAAAACCATAGTTTGTTAATCCGATAAGTCATGTAAACTATTTGGTGATATTGGGCCAACCCGTAAGTATCTTTCCTTAGCATACTCTAAGAGAAAGTAATCAAAGGGTTGACTCGGTTTTAAAAGACCCATATTTTATTTGAACTTCCAATTAAATTTTGAGAAAAATAAAAGTAAATTACAAATAAATGAAATAAAATTTGTGTTCCGTATATACTCTTCGGACCTAGAAGAGTGTTATACCTGTAAATGTGGTAGAATAAGCTTTTATTTATTGTTTTTATGAAAAATTATCTTTGTAAAATATTTATAAATTTAAGTCAAAATTTATGAAGTAATTCATAAAATAATTTTAGTGTTTAATGAAATACTAAGTAAAAATATGAGTGATTTAGAAAGAGATTGGTATAATTAAGAAACTAATCGAATTAAGTACACAAATTATATGTAGGGCATTTTATTCCATGGTTCTTGATCAAGGATTCTAATACATAGATTTAGGATGATTCACACTAGTCCGAAAAAGGATCTCTCACTTGATCCTTGTCAACGAACACTTGATTCGGATTGTCGATATGATACTGAAGTTTTCTACCATAGTATATGGCTATGCAAGGAGAACGGAAGTTCATAATCAAGGAATCTGATCGAAGTCCGCCATAGAGAGGTCGAGTGAGCAATACTAGTTCGAAAAATAGAAGTCTATGTATCCAACCAAGTGATCATATCAAATATAGCGTACGAATGATTTATATATATCATACGGACTTAAGTGTAATTGTATACTTAGTATGTGACTTAAGAAAATTTGGGAACTTAAGCAAAATTCTAAATTTGGTTGTTAGTTATTTGACATTTTAAAATAATGTAAAGTGTTAGATTTTTTTCCTATGAAATTTGATTGATTGATAGTGTTAGCTTATTCCTTTGTGGAATTTGATTTGATTTAATTTAATTTAGTTATGTGATGTATATACCATAGTTTATAAAGTTTGAATTTATAAACATAGATTTTTGAATTGTTGTTTATTAGGACTTAAATCCCGGTGGTTTTGAAATCGTTTTAAAAGAATTTATGGAATGATTATGAAAATAAATAATAATAGTATGATTTAAAGTATTTAAGAAATATTATTATTTTAATAAAAAAAATTGGAATTTTTTCCAATAGGTATTTGCAAAGTGTTTTACAAATATTTTTATTTATTGCAATGAATAACTAAAATCAAAGTGCGATTGGAAGTTTCACCCATTTTGAGACTCGCCAAGGTATATTTACTATATTATTTTTATGAGGTACCAGAATACCACTGGAGGCTCCATTGTTTTTGTTTAGAGTTATACCGTGCTCGAAAGGGGGGCGCACCCTCCTAGTCATGTTGGATCTAGTTTTCATATATTTCTTTTTAAGGGAGTTTTAAAATATATTTTTGAATATAAAACCGGGCATGTGATTCTTAACATTATCTTTCGAAAATATCGGATGTGTATTGTACTTTTATGGAGTATTTATTGTATTTTGTTGCATATGGTTGATATGTTGCCTTTGGTTGCATGTAGCTTTACTTCATACTAGAGTTGTATATAGATTTAGATCATGCTAGTTTTTGCATGTAAGGTTGCACCATATTGCTTATGCTATTTGAATTTATGATAGAGATAACTAGTATATTTCTCTTTTATTAGTATGACTCTTTTGGATTATGTAAGTACATGAAAGCAGAACATTTCTACATGACTTCTTACACACCTGTATTAGCATCGAGATAATAAACTGCTTGCTAAAATATAAATCAAATGCAAAGAGGTACGTAGTAGATTTAGAAGTTTGGTATTTTGATTGGTTGATGATTTTATGCCCCAAATATGGGAGGCCACTTGGCTTTGGTTTTCTTTTGCTGGTTTGAGGACCGTAGAGGCAATTTGTAGTTTTTTCGATCGAGTCGCGCAAAGGAGGTGCTGCTGAAATTTTCCATGATATTTGATAATTAATTAAATAATAAGCTTAATAACTCATTTTAATTAATAAGTTTTTAAACCTTAGGGGTCTGGTGACATCTTTTTCCTTAAGAATTTCAGGGACAAAATTCTATTAAGGGGAGAGAATGTAACAACCCATAATTTTAGTCATTAAATTTTAATATTTAATTAATTTAACAATATTTAAATAATTGGATTGCGGAATTTAATAACTTAATATTCATATATAGGAATTACTTGAATATTTGAAATTGTAAATTAAATGTTAATTAAAGGGATTTAATAATTTTATTTAAGTCCTTTAAATTAATAAATATTATTGGTGAATTAAATTTGTAAACTTAATTACAAAAATAAATAGATCGGATAAATATCGATGATTGGATCGAAAATATAAAACAATATTTAAATAGTGTTAAATTATCATTATGGAGCACTGCCTCGGATTTTGATGAAATAAGCCATTGGATCCGAAATAATAATTTGTTGTACGCCGACGAATTTCATGACGATTGGACTGTGTGGTCATGCGAGCTCTAAACGCATAGCGATTAACTTTAGAGAATTAAATATTATAATTTGATTTAAAAAGCTAACTTATGTATGCGATAGACTTAGCTCTCGGAAATAGTTCCTTTGAGTTCAGAATAAGAGTATTTACCTAGGAACGCTAGTGAGCACGTCTCAATTGGAATTCGTCAATTTTCAGGCATGAATAGTACTGGTTAGAAATCCTATATAAGGACCCCCATAACTTTCATCTTAGCCCAAACCCTAGAAAATAAATCCTAGCCGCTATTTTAAATCACTCTCATCTAATGGTCCTCGCTCATCGGCGCCACTAGAGGCCGATTCAAGCTTGGGTGTTAACTAGGAAAAAGGGTGGCTTGGGGAGACGAGGAGGATGAACGGTCAGATTAAGGCATGTTGAAGAGTGGTGGCGGCAATTCGCGTTTGATCGGCGATGGGTTCTTGGCGTACATCGTGGCGACGGAGGCGAATTAAGAGGCCAAGGCCGGTGTCAATAGTAAGCTCTTGGTCAGGCCATTCGACAGTAGGGGAGTGGCCGCCGGAGGTGGCCTGAGGCGGCAGAGGCGCGATGAGAAAGTCATGATATCGTGAATGTTTAAGCGTAGCCTGGATGATTTTGAACGATAAACGATTAGGTTATGCAATGTAATTAATTAATTACTTAATTACTTAATTAAGTTAGTGTTTTATTAATTATTTAATCTTGCAACTTATAAATCCAATAACTATTTCATACGATGTCCAAATCAAGCGTGATCAGTTGCGTTGCACTCTAGCGTCGAACACTACGTGATGGAATTAGATTGGATGGTTTTGGAGCTTATAGAATATTGGGCTAAAATCGAACGTCCATTCAATTTTAGTTCAAAATCGGAACACTTCGGTAATAACTAGAATCAAGGTGAGTTTACTCACCTTTAAATTTACTATATAATATCTGTGATGCTATAGACTATTGTTGAATTCTTGGATGTTAGTTAAGTTGTTGTTTGATTGAAATCCCATTTCGGAAAATGGATGATATATTAATTTAATCGTTGTGAACCCATATGATTATATATATTGTCTGTAACCATTGTTATGCAGGGAACATTTGTAAAGAGACCCTAAGGGGTTTCTCACCAATAATTGTTATTTATTTCCTTATGTTGCTTATATTAATGTTTAGTTGTAATTAATCATGATATTCTATTTAAATCGTTTAAGTGTCGTTATAACAATTTTCGCAATAACGTGAATTATTGAATATCATCTCCTAATATGTGTTACCTTGAGCTAGTATTTTCATAAAGCAGATATTTAAATTCATTAATCATTTTGATTTAAGATAGTTAAATTAATTAATTAATTTAATTAATGACGTTTAAAATTTATCAGATCTTTTTAACTAATGATGTTTGAATATAAATTAATCCATCTAGTTAATGATATTTGAATTTAAGTAATCATTTTAAATAATGATGTTTTAAGTTAAAAAACCATTTTAACTAAAGAGGTTTAAATTTAATTAATCGTTTTGATTAATGATAGTTAAATGAAATAATCATTTCAATTAATGATATTTGAGTTTAATAAATCATTTTAAATAATGATGTTTAAAAATAATTAATCATTTTAAATAATGATGTTTGAGTTTAATTAATTATTTTAATTAATGATGTTTTAAATTTACTAAAATCATTTTATTTAACGATGTTTGAATCTAATTTACCATTTTAATTAATGATGTTTGGAATTTGGTTAATATTTTTAATTAATGGTGTTTTAAAAGTTGATTAATTGATTTAATAAAAGAGTTTAAAGTAAATTAATTAATTTAATAAAAGCGTTTAAAAGTTAATTAACTAATTTAGTGTTTTAAAGTTAATTAATTAGTCTTTTAAAAATAATTAATTGTTTAAATAAAGATAATTGATTGATTTATAAATAGATTATGAATTTGATTAATTATCTTTCGGGATAATTAATGTTGTTTTTAAAAATTATAAAAGAATATAAATGTGATTAATTATATTTTAGGATAATTAACGCTGGTTTAAATTTATAAAAGGAATTTTTTATTTGATTTATTTTTTTTGGGAAAATTATTGTGGTTTTAAAAGTTATAAAAAGGTTATATAAATTATCCTTCGGGATGAATTACCTTTGCTTTAATATTTATTAGAGTAATTTAATTGATTTATTATCTTTTGGGATAATAAATATTTTTTTAAAATTTATAAACAACAGTTATAAACAAGTAGATCTTTTAAAAAGAATTGTTTTAAATAAAGCGAAGTGTAAATTGTTTTGGGTGTATAACAAACAATGTTTTGACCTTGGTTTTAATACATTTAGAAAATATAATTTGTTCCTTTTAAAAGAATATTTTAAAGAGTGTTTTTTTAATGTCCTTAAAAGTATCGTGATGTAAAAATCAAGCGCAAGTGTGAACAACCGTTTTATCATTCCTGATAGTTGATTTATCGACTATCGACTCCGATTCTGCTTTCTTCTTTATCTTTCGTCACTCTAAAATGATGTGTTTCTCATTTGACCTTTGATATCCTATGCCGAAAAATGACTAATCCCAAAGAGCGAGTGGAAGCCAAGCTATGTGGGGTTCCTCCCATTAGGGTATTTTCACAACCACTCTAGATTGGATTCGCTTTTGCGCATAGAGATGTGAAATACTCGGATTCTCGATAACTGTTGGCGGAGTCTGGCTTGGACGTGTCCGAGAGCCATCGGAGTTCTCAAGTATATTTCTAGAGATATACTTTCGGTAAGGGGGTGACCTTCCTAGTCATTGTTGGAAAAACTTCTCTTTTTTCCTTGTTGTTAATTCAAATCTTTAAATTGTTTCTTTAATTGCATGGAGAACTGCCTTTTGCTATTCTCTATGGTCAATTATTTGTGACCATTCTTTCAAGTCTTGAATTTGATATTATTTATTCCCATTCATCCAGTATGGGATTTGTTCTTACTAGTACCCATCCCTTTATTTTGAACTTTTTCTATTATTTATTTCCATTCTTTCTTGATTGGATTATTGTTCTGATTTGTTTTCCATTTCTTCCTTTATGGATGTTATTCTTGTGAGGTAAAAACCCATTCTGCATTAGTGGCATTGTCTCATAGAATTTTTATATGTTCATCATATTACTTGAGTTTTCTCACGCTGGTTTTCCAGACTGACCCTGGTGTTATTTTATTATAATGCTCAGTCAGACGGAGTTTTTCCCAGGTTGGCTTTGGCGATATGGAGTTATTAGAAAAGAGTTGGATGTTCACATATCGTAGTGCTTTATTTTCCACCGTATCATATGTTATGTTTATCGGTAATTTGTAAGGTCAGAATTTTATAACTGTTCAGCTGATAAGGTTTGTTTTTAACTCTAATGTACATGGTATTTTGGATTTACAGTTTTTACCGATTATATTATATGTTGTTGGTTTCGCTGTGAGATTCTGATTTCCATATTCCTGGTTCTTTTCTTTTTATTTTACCCTAACAATCTGCCTTTCCGACGATTGGATGTTTGGCATTTGAATATCAGGGATGTATTCGGTGTCGACTTTCAATGGTCGAAAAGGCGGGTTGTTATAATGACCATGAGAAAGAGGAGAAGGAATGAATGTGAATAAGAAGTGAATGAGAGATAATGAAGGGAGTTAGCAACATATAGGCTACTAATGGGCTAAGCCCCAATTCTCTCCATCCGTTCTATTCATTTCCAAAAATTACAAACTCCAAACATATCAAATCTTATACTCATTCAAATTTGCAACATCGATCCAAATTCAATGCATGTGGTCTTAAGTCCTAATTCGACCGTATGAAAAAGTCACATTTTAGACTTCCAATTCAATGACGACTTAATATTAAATTAACTATTTAAATATATCAATGTTAAATATGCGGGATGTTACATTCTCCTCTCCTTAAAAGGATTTCATCCTCGAAATTTACATAAGTACAAGAAAGTTATAGGACTGACCAAACTTCTAAAATCCCAGTTTCGTAAAATTCCAATTGTACCTTCCCTTGTGCTATCAGTACTATGAAACTCCCTAATTAGAATGCATCACACACTATGAAATATGTGATGACCTCCGTCATCCCACATTTCCCAAAAATTCCTACTTCTCTTAAGAAAGCTTCTTACTATTTAAATGCCAATCTAAGCAAATAAGTATTTAAACAGCTATACATTAGCTCTCAAGTACCTAATTATACTATACAAAAAGGATTGTGCACTAACAAAAATTCAAACATGTATAATCTCAGTGTAGTAACCGATACTACTATAGTCGTACATGATAATCAATTAGAGAGTAAGCTCAAGTGAGTCAGTATCAAAATATACCACTGACTCTGAGTCACATCAAAAGGTAGTGGGCTCGTACTGATCCTATCTCGCCCCATAGCAGGCATGGATGATATGTAATCTATTCCAAATAGCTAAGGAGTACAAATCAATACTCGTCATTACTAATGGGTGGAGTCAGCAATGGACACTTATCGCAATCCAACAATTCCAGATAAACATGGCCAGTACACTATCATACTCAGACATATATCTCAATCTAATAATAGATGTGGCCAGTAATACAAAGCCATTGATATACAAGGCCACCAATACGAGCCCAATACAATGTACTATCACTAATATAAGATCAATACTATACACGGTCACTACCATAAGACCGATTCAATTTATATAACTATATGTACCCTAGATTGAACACCCGAAGGTAGGAATCCATCATTGCCATTCAAATGACATGCACTTAATCATCTCATATAATTAACCTCTAGTCAATCAATGACTATTGTAACACTCCTAATTTTTAATAACATTATTCAAGAGATTTAATTAGATAAATTAAATAGAATAATGTAATAATTAGAATGATAAGGAGATTTGAATAAATAATAAGGAGATCGTGCTTGACAAATTAAATGGGCTTAAGAATGGTTTATAAGTTAATTAATCTCACAAGGGTATATTGGGAAATAGCCGCACATAACCCCTTACCCTTATATATTCTTACTCCTTATAGTTTAATTTCCCATTCACGTTATTTTGAAACCAAAATACAAACTTAAGAAAAGAGGGCCCGACCATTGCTATAAAGAAAAGAGAAGAGAAATCAAAGTAAAGCTAAGGATTAAACCTAGGGGAAATTAATCTCAATCCAATCTCCTTATCCTAATCAAGGTGAATAATAATTCATACCATCTTTATTTTGTTTTATGATCATATTTTTTTGGATTTAAGATTAAATTCATTTTTATGATGATTTGGATGATGATATGCCTGAATTATAATTTGTTTGATTTAAACAAGATTGTTTAAATGAAAATATATGCGGTTTTAGGGAAAAACCAATTGAAATTGATGTTTGAATGCCATGGAAAAAATTTATATTGTGTAAAACATGATTTTGGAGTTGGGTTTTAATTTCGATAATTTTCCAAACTATGGAAAGATTATAATGAATTTTCAAAGGAAAATATGGTTAATTGGGTTTAGAAATTTATTTTAGAAATTATATTGAGAATTTGGCTCTGAAATTTTATATGTTAGATAACATGATGAAAGTGAATTTCTGTGATATTTGGGGATTTTTCCTAAGTGATTTGCTATGGAAATTAAATTATTTTCGAAGAAGGACTTATTTGCATTATTGGTTTGGCTTGATGGAAGGGATTATTTGCTAAATTAACCTTGGTTTAGATCTGAAATTAAGCGGCAGTTATTTTGGTAAAGAATTTTAAAAGTTGAGGCAACCAATCACATGTTTACACGTGGGCAGGTTAGTTAGAAACTAATTGCTTTATTAGCCTTAATTCAGCCTTTACCAAAAAAAGTATGTTCCACCTCTTTTAGAAGCTGCCTTTTGACCCTATGCTTCCACCTCGACCAAGGCGAAACCATCTTAGTTGAGACCAACCTAGGCCGAAACCAATACACAAGGTATCACTTAGATGGTACGTAGTGGATTGGAGGAAGGCAGAAGGCATGGTGTAGAAAGCGTTGCTTTCGATAATGTCGATACCTTTGTTTGCTTTAAAGAGTTAAGCGTCTGCCTTTGTTTTATTAAAACTTTTGAAGGAGTCAAAACATATGATTTCGAGAGGGTTTTTCTAATAGCTTTCGAAGGGGTTGCCATTTTATGTTTTAAAAGTAAGAGCTTTCGAATGAGTTCCTTTATTTGTAAAATAATGCTTTCGAAAGTAGGGGTTCCGACCCAGTCGAAACCCAGCCGTTGTTCATTGCCTTTCGAGTGTATTGAAGTCATCAATGCTTTCAAAGGGTTGTTTTTATTTTAAACTTATACCAAGCCACTTCCTAAATGCTTTCAAAAGGGTTTCTGGGATTCGGAGGCAACGGCTTTGAAAGGGAGTTTCAAGGTTAACCTTCAAAGTTTTACTTAAAACGTTTTGAAGCTTTCGAAAGGATGGTGCCGACACCATCAAGTTTTCCCCAATACTTTCATGTGATAAAGAATGGTTTCGAAATAGAGATACTTTCGTTTGTATTCACTTCGACCCAAATGATATTTTAAATATAAACTCAATGGTTTCGGAAGGGATACTTCCAAAGATTTCGAAAGGGGTACTTTAAATGGTTTCGAAGCTATGCTTCTAAAAGTTAATAAGTAATACTTTATTACATTCAAAAGATTTCGAAAGAGAGGTTTTAAAGTGTTTCGAAAGGTAGGGGCCTAATGTTTTGAAAAGAGATTTTTATGCTTTCGAAAGAGGTTATCCAATGAGGTCAAAAGCAAAGTTTTGAAGGTTTCTAAAGCCTTAGTTTTTCAAACAAATAACCCAATCTCATTTTAAAGGAAAAAACCCAAAGTAAAGATGTTTTGAAATGGTTTTAAGAAGAGGCTTTCCTTGATAAAATATTAGGTTAAAGGGATTAACCATGTTTCATATGAAAATAATTTCAAGGATATTAAACCCACAGAAGTGGTATTGTTATGTTAATATGTTTGCTTCTTCAAATATATATATATATATATATATATATATATGAATATTCACAATGTAATGAACCCATAACTGTAATTTGGGGAAGGGCAGAATAACCAGCTAGGTTGACCTAGTAGTGAATATAAATTAAATTAATTAAAGATATTGGCAGGGGCTAATATGTTCACAGTAAGCCCATGAAAACTGTGTATAGGAAATGATATTGGTAGGGACCAATATGTTCATAGTAAGCGCATGAAAAATATGTAAAAAGGAAAATGTCAGAAAGACAGGTTCATAGTTAGCCCATGAAAACTATGATTTGATATTGGCAGGGGCCAATAGGTTTATAGTGAATCCATGAAAACTATATCCAGGTTAAAATATTGACAAATGTCAATAGGTTCTTAGTCAACCCATGAAAACTAGGATAAGAGGAAATATATTGGAGTTACCAATAGGTTCAAGGAGAACCCATAAAACAGTAAAGATATTGGCAGGGGCCAATAGGTTCTTAGTGATCCCATGAAAACTATGTAACTGGACAGGGAGTCCTTCATTAACAAGTTATTAGTAAGCCCATGAAAACTAATAGGTTAATAGTGATCCTAGAAACTATAAATGTGACAGTTAGACAAAATGAATGGGGATGGGAAATCCATAATTGATTTATTTGTTTGCATATCATCATATTGTTTTGAATTGTTTTAACCATTGTGGATGCAGGAGCACAGTATATGGTTAAAAAGGTTTTAGGATACTAGTGAGGGGAAAACTCGTTCCGCTAAGAGGCATGGTCTCACTAGATATTTAAATGGTTTGAGATGGTAGATTATTATTCATACCAAGCTTTATATCTGACTCGAAGTTTATGTTTTCCCCTTGAACTCTCGAGTACTTAATTAAATTTGAGTAGTTCTAGAGTTGAGGTTTTCGGGTACTTTTTTAGATGAATAAAGCTTCCGGAGACATGCAGGAGGCATGATAGCTATCTAGAGTTCTCTTTTATTTTGATTCCCCCGTGTTGTTGTTGTTGTAATGTTAAAGTTGTTAAATTGCATATATATACTCTGATCATTCAAGGGGGCATCTTCATATGTCGCTCTTGGCGTGTGTTGTAATAAATATATTTTCTCTGAACGTGGTTAACGATTATGGGATTATGTAATGAATTTGAAATGTTTTGAAATGGAATGCGGAACTTGTTTGATGTTTTAAAAAATTTCCCGTATTCATGTGTTTATGTGTATCAATGTGTCTAACATTACCATATTTGGTCGTTGAGGATTAATAACTATGGATGACTACAACATCTGTAGCCGTTAATTTTGGTCCTCCAAGTGGGGGATGTTACAAGTTGGTATCAGAGAATAGGTTTATGAAACTTAAAAGAATTTAAAACCTTTTTTTTTCAAAACATAGTCCAATGAATCTGAAAATAAGATTGGGATTCGGGTTAACGCTATAGTAACGTACTTGTATTTGATATATATATATATATATATATATATATATATAAGTACGTAATCCCCTCTCTCTTAGACCGTTCTTCTGTATCTTACTAAGGCTCATATGCAGATTTACGAGAACAAAGATATGGAAGCAGGAAACGGAAGAGGAAATCTCGGTGGAGGAAGCACCACAACCAATGGAAATGCTCGACCTAATACCAGAAGGAACTAAGGTCGACAAGCTAATTCTAACCAAAATGCTGATGCTAATGTAGGTGTTGGAAATCCACCAGTAGAAATGGGGGCGATGTATCAGTTCTTCGTCAATATGATGCAAGCAAGAGCTGCTGATGGAGTTTCTGGCAATGTTGGAGGAGCAAATCATGTGGCTCCAGTTGGGAATAATTACGCTAAGCTAAGCAGAGATTACACCAGTCATGATGGGAAACCGTTTATGGGAACGGAGGATGCTATAGAAGTTGATGATTGGCTGTTACATTACGAGAGAATCTTTGCTGCTTTGGGTTTGGATGATGTGTAGAAGAGGAGGTTGGCCTCTAGGTAGTTGCAAGGGGCGACACTTCATTGGTGGAATAGTGTTACTGCCGGGATTCTGGAGGAGGAGTTGACTTGGGCAGATTTTAGAGGGAGATTTGAACAGAGGTTTTGTCTAAAGTTGTTAAGTCAGTATTGTTGAGAAAGTTTATGGATTTGGTGCAGGGAGAGATGTAGATATTCGAGTATGCTACTAAGTTTGATGAGTTGCCCCGATATGGACATGCTACTATAGACACTAACATCAGGAGAAATGAGAGGTTCATTGGGGATTGAGACCTGATCTTGCTAGGGCGACCCTAATATATATTTGTGATCCTTGTAATGTGGTTAAGGAGATGGCAATCTTCCATGAGGATATGCTTGCTATTTGTGCTAGAGAGAAGCTAGTTGAAACCCAGGGTTCTCAGGGAAAGAAGAGGAAGTTCTTTAAGAAGAAGGGAGCCCATAAGGGAGATGTTGTCAAGAAGGAAAAGGCTTATTTGGTTTGCTACAAGTGTGACAAGAAGGGTCATTATGCAAATGAGTGCCGGTCGGGCAAGGGGAAGAAGGCTGCAGATAAGAATAATGTGAAGTGCTTCAACTGTGACCAGGTTGGGCATCATAAGAATCAGTGTCCAAAACCAGTTAGGGCGGACAGGGGAAAAGTTTTTACTGGTCGACCATCATCTGCTAGGCCAACTGCAGCTGATTAGATACTGGTGCATCACATTCATTTATATCCCAGTGTTTGGTTGATAGGTTATGCTTAGAACCCACATACCTTGTCACTTCCTTAAGGGTTGTGAATCCAATAGGAGGCATGGTAGCTGTCTATAGTTCTCTATTATTTTGATTCCGCCGTGTTGTTGTTGTAATGGAAAAGTTGTTAAATTGCCTATGTATTCTCTGATCATCCAAGGAGGTATCTTCATATGTCGCTCTTGGCGTGTATGTTGTAATAAATATATTTTTTCTGAACTTGGTCAACGATTGTAGGATTATGTAATGAATTTGAAATATTTTGAAATGGAACGTGGAACTTGTTTGATGTTTTATAATTTTTCTCATATTCATGTGTTTCTGTGTATCAATGTATCTAACATTACCGTATTTGGTCGTCGATGATTAATAACTATGGATGATTGCAGCATCCATAGCTGTTAGTTTTGGGCCTCCAAGTGGGGGATGTTACAACTATAAGAGACAAGAAACCATCAAACAATAGCTGATAATGATAAGCAACAATAACTAGCATTCGAACTATCAAACATGCAAGCAACCAAATCGGCCATAATAAAAAATCAGCCAGCATCAAAGTCAACCAATAGCGATAACAAACACAATCATACAGTGGCAACAATAGCAGCAATAAGCAAGCATTAAGCAATAGCAAGCAAACACAAGAAGTAGCAACAATAGCAAGCAATAAGCAATAACAAGAAACAAATAAGAATACAAACAATGAAATATTTAAAAGATTCTCATGAACATGCTCGGTAACCATCAAGAGTCAAACACGCATGTTGAACCATAACTCTAATGATTCCGTCCATCATTCAAAAGGACTAAATGCCTAAATAGTGCAACACATTTCGTGAATATAACATAAGAATGACTACTACACCTCCCGACTACAAAGAGGAAAAATCTATACGATATGCAGGATCATCGAGTCTCAAAACTCCCAAACAAATCCAGCAATCGATACCTTAACTTTCCTTTTCTTCCTAATAGAAATCATTCACTAAAAGAGAACATTATACTAATTAAATCATCATTAAAAATGAAGATTTACAGCTGCCTGAGTTTTCTCGGATTCAAACTTACTTTGACTGCACAATATTAATCAGGATAATATACTAAGTGCACTAAGGCGCTCGCCTAGGCAAGTACTATCTCGTCACTTAGGAGATTATCCGAATCGCCACAAAACTGGTCAAGAAACCCTCCTCGAACTATACTACACAATAATTACTACGCTAAAGTTTTATAATTTCCCAAAGATGATTCCAAATGACATGGTACCCGTTCTGACCCTTCATTTGCTTGCAAGATCTCTTTGTTAAATTAGGATCGGCACCTGACTCCATCCGTGCGAAATCCGATCTGATTCCTTGATCCGACTACTAAAATAACCTAGAAAAAGTCGTGTTTCAAAAATTTCTTAGTCATCCTATGAATCCGACTCAAGTGCTCATCTATCGAAATCAAGTGAAAATCCCTATCCTAACTGGTGCAAATCACTTGAAATCTCTACGCTCGAACTATAAGTTAAGAATTAGCATGTGACTGGAAAAATCTTTAGAAAATATTCTCAGCACATGGGATTTCTCCCACCACCTAAGGTTTACTGGCACAAAGTAAAACAATTATAACACGAACGACTCTAGACAATCACCTATAAGTCATCCCCTCGGTATCTGCTCATTACTGGGCATCCACCGAACCCTACCTGGATATAAATCCAAGTTACATTTAATCGACCGAACCCACTCAACTTGAAAGCTCGTGCATCAAGTTTGAATGGTAATACTTTGGTCGCTTTACCTTAGTTTTGCAACTAAGGTGACTCATACAAGGTTTATCTCTACCAAAGAATTTACCTACTATGAAAGGTGTCAAGTTTAGCCTATCGATCGAGTAACTAGCAACATATAAATATACCGCTAAAGTGTCGGATGGAAGAAAAGTGAGTTCCAAAAGATAGAGCATACCTCATTACATAAGCCCCTTCCAATTTTCCTAAGCCGTAAGCCGCTACGACTCGGTAATGCCTGAAAGGCACAAGTCTTCATCACTTACACACCCTTTGGAAATGTAGCACAGTCCTTCTTCAAGTGATCGAGCTAATTGCAAATGAAGAACTTATGCTTCACTCTATTTGGATGGCATTTTATAGTGAAATGCCTTTCATATGCCACAGGAGCGACGTACTATGCCAGCTATACTTTTTCGAACAAACCCAATCTTCCTTGTATAATGGACATTCCTCCTTGGTTGGAGTTTCGGTTGCTTTCCACTTCACTACTTCAAACGGTATCTCACGGGCGTTCTCACAAAGGGGAGTCATCCTAACAAGATATTCTAAAGTGAACCATAATAGAATAAGGCTAAGCAATGAACCCCTAACCAATGCTTAAGACCCAAGGCAAATCTCTTTTCCCATAACAACGGAGTACTGACTAACTCAAACTCCAAAAACAAAATGTTGAACTGGTAAACGCTCGTTGACTGATAAGCTATCCTACTCAGGATGGATGGAATACTCAAGCTATACACTCTTTTAAATCTTAGAAATGAACTAAGAACTTAAAGCGATGTTTGAACAAATTCTAAATCATAGGTCTTCTTATCAACTACAAAAACACTGCATCCTACCCAGCCAAAGTTTCCCTTCCCCAATTGTCGAGAAACAATCTCACTTACGAGAAAATTTGCTTGACTTATATCGATGGAAGCCTTTTCATGCATGTATCCAAGACCTTGTCTCAGCAACAGTCTCAAGACCCAGATATGGCTTCCCTCCAAGTCTAAAGAAATTCACCTACAACTAGTGGAGCTAGAAATACTGATGCCCAAAGTGCCATACCACTTCCGACGCTAACCGCAATCAGCTGGAAATGTTCACGGGTGACAGAACATCTTTTGAAGTAGCTAAATAATCTTTGAACAAATCAGGCATCTTAGACTGCCCATCCGTAGTCACTCTAGTATTTCGTTTGCTTATACAGATAGCTTAACGAAAATACCTTAACAACTACAGGTAGAAACAAATCAAGTTCAGAAGACAAGCGATCTATACAATATTATATAGTAGGAAAAAATACAAGTACGCTCTCTCAACGTATCTCCTTTGACCAGATTGATTAACGCAAACTGGTCTACTTGGTCTGAGTATTGAGCTTAATCTCAAATACCAACAGTAATGACCCGCCCTTCGTAGTACTTAAAAGTTGGCACCATACAACATCGCCTACTTTCAAATATCACGAAAGACAGATTGTTGGGGTAAAAATTATAACAAAACACTAAACCAAGACATCGATAAGATCACACAACGGAATGACAACATATAATATATTGAATATACATGAACAGAAATAGAATAACAATATATAAAAGACCGCACTAGTGGAAGCATCTGACAAATAAATATTAGTACTAAATAGTGAGAATTCATCAACTCCAAAAGCAAGGAGTTCTGAATAAATATCTTATACAATAGTCTCGTATATAAATAACAAGTCTGTCATGTACAATAAAATAACAAGTATACGTATCTCAAAACGTCGATGCCATGCATTCAAAATGCTCCAGCTGTGCACTATGCTATGTATCCCCAAAAGTACTTGACTCCCGAACTACACACCCAAGAGTTGTCATGACATAAGCAGAATAAGAAAAAACTCGTGTCACACATAAAGCCTGGTGTGAGGGGAACTATCTCAAAATACTATATATTAAAACTATACACAAATAGACTGGAATAACAAAATCACAACTGGCCCTCTTCACAAACATGGTTCAGGGGAAATCCGAACTACCTATAAGCAAGTATAGTAAACCCATCTCAAAAGTAAGGGATCATACCATAACCTGCTCCTCCCCTTAACAACAAGTTAGCACAATATCTCATTGCGCTACACTAGCCCAAAAACTACTAATAATATAGTACCAATACACAATTATCAAACCATAATCCCAAAGCCACAATCTCTACTGCTAAGATCGATAAGATACGCCCCAACGTGTATAATCCCTACGGCTAAAACTAAATAGGTATGCCACAATGTGTATTGTCATTACTGCTAAGACCAAACCGTAGATGACTCACTACAAAGGAACTCTAAGTGTCAGACCGCTATCATATAAAAACCTAGATGACTTGCTACTAGGGAACTCTATGTCCCAGCCCGCTATCATTAAAATCATGGATGACTTACTACTGGGAAACTCCATGTCCCACCCCACTATCATCACAAATCGTATAGGATTGCCACGCACGGCTCCAATTGCCACGACCTAAAACCCATTGGACAACTCTAACAAAACCCTATGCTAATCCAAATCACATTCTAAATCGAACACATAACCCCAATATCATAATACTCTCCCAAAATACCCTCCCGATCTACCTCCAAATCTACGGTTTTTGGAATATACGCCGAAGTGAGTCCCACGTAGGCCGCAAAATCAAATACTCCAAAACCTACCAAAATTTTTCAGGTGATAGCCCTCAAAAAATGATGAACACTAGTTCAAACGGCACCTCAATCTGAATCCGTATGCGAAATTATTCGCATTTTGAAATTTCGATCGATCGATCAATAAAACTTGAGCAGTAAGCTTTCAGACGTCTACAACATCTACCAGACGTCTGAGATTTTGGGTCGGACATCTGACATATGTTGCCATTTGTTCCTAGGACTTATTCAAACATTTGTGACTTTGGGTCAGATGTCCGGATGCCTGTTATGGGCAGAATCATCCTTCAAACACCAATAACTTTTGATTCGTAGCTCCAAAATGACTCGTCGTTTCTTCCATTGCGATCGTGGAAAAATTATCTTCAATCTGGAGACTTCAAATCATGAAATTATACAACTTGAATTTTCCTCTATCCTTGTGTATAGCTTATATGTGTGTCGATACACTTATTCATGTATGCCTATGCACACATGTTCATGCAAACACGCTTAACTTATCAATTCACATTTCCGGACTTCACCGGGGAAATTGCTCGACCCTTTATACTCTAATGTAACTTAGTGCACAAGGAGGTCCCAATGGCTATGTGAAATGCCCGCACTGAACTTATATTCAATAATATTTCTATATAATAAACAATTGTAAACAAGCTTCACCGGGGCGATTACTCGACCCGGCACTTTCCAATGCAACTTAGCGCATCTGATGGTCGCTATGATTACATAAGATCGCTCTAACATGACCATATACACACATAGACATTACTGTATGCATATACGACCTATTACAAAAATATTCACTTCTTACAAGCACAACTCTCATCACAATTCAAGCTATAACACTAAATTTGTTTCGATCGTTGCTTAACTCTGAATACACATATACATATATCCTCTCGTGCATGTATACACATACATATATCCAATAGGCAATTCAACTATTTCTTGTTCAAACATTACTTGTTTTAGTAATCTTTCTAATAATAAGAGTGAAACATCTCTTTATATCATTTTATAAAATCATAAACCATTTTATGAAATCTATAATCACTTTGTAGCCTTTAAAATAGTTAATCACTTCATAAAAAGAAATCAAGTATTCACCTTTTTACATTTTATAAAATCCTATATCCATTTTATAAATTGTATACTTCATTTATAAAATAATGGAACCATTTTATAAATACTAATTAAGGCTTATAGGGTCTTCAATTACTTTAATGAGGGATATAAAACTCCCAAACCCCTTAATTAGCTTCTGACCTTTCTGCAAATCAATTCAAGTGGATTAATTAATATTTTCTAATGACGTGCACATCATTACACTCTTAATTAATCCCAAATCAAACAATAACATCACAAACAATCACCCAATTTGCCCAAATCAAATCTAGGGCTTAATAATTATTTTCAAAACATAGTATTAGGGTCTAAAACAATTAATTAGCTAAGGGAAACATGTTTATAACATGAATACAAGTCTAAACTAACCTAATCATTCTCTAAATCACTTCATATGATTCAATATTAAGCAATAAACAAAAATATGAAGTATAACACGCAAACTGATAAGGAGAATCATCCCACTCACCTTCTCTTTCCCTAATCAAGTTCTAATCAGCAAAACTCATCTCCAAGCTAACTTTAAAGTTGAGATCTCTCTCCAAAATCTGATTCAAGCTAATTTCTTCACGGGTTTTGTAGAGAATTGGAACAAAGGAATTATGATGATTTTTATTTAAATTTATGAATTTTATTTAGAGGTGTTAGGGTTGAGGGATTAGAAGATGATTAAGAGGGGATTAGGAGACCATGAGAAAGAGGAGAAGGAATGAACGTGAATAAGAAGTGAATGAGAGATAATGAAGGGAGTTAGCCACATATAAGCAACTAATGGGCTAAGCCACAATTCCCTCCATCCGGCATTATTTATTCCCAAAAATTCCGAACTCTAAACATATCGAACCTTATACTCATTCAATTCCGCAATATTGATCCGAACTCAATGGAAGTGGTCTCAAGTCCTAATTCGACCGTATGTAAAAAAATTACATTTTAGACTTCCAATTCAATAATAACTTAATATTTAAATTAACTATTTAAATATACTATCATTAAATATGCGGGTTATTACAAAAGGCGACACCACCCTTTCTTGAGGAAACACATCAAAGGATAATAAGGGCTAAAAGAGGCCTCGTGATGGCTCAGGCACCAAGGTCGGGAAGAAGAAGAAGAGGAGCCAGGAGAAATAAACTTCTTAGCTATCCTCTAGTGAAGGCGATACAGTTTTTGTTTGTCCCTTTGGGATATGTCTTTTTGTTTTTCCTTTTGTTGTATATAGGACGCGTTTGTGCAAAAGCGGCTCCCACAGTTTCCATGTATAAAAGTTGAAGTAATGAAAGACTACTTTTCTTTTGTAATCTTTGTTCCATTTACTTTCCCATACTTTTATATTCTGTACTTGCCTATATACAACTGCTTGCATAAATAATAAAATCACTTGTGCTGTAATTTATCCATATTATATATGTTTGTCTCGGTTTAATGCTTTTATTTGTGGTAACTCCGTGCATATAAATGAAATTCCTGCAATTACTTTAGTTATTCTATTATTTAGTTCTGTTTAGCTAACAAATTGTTTCATTGGCTAAAAAACTGTAATTTCACCAATTTCGTGGTTATTCCTGTTTATTTTAAAATGAATTTCCTTCGACTATTAATGAAATATAGATAATCCAAGTTCTATGCGATTCCTTAACCTGAGAGAACAATGATTTAAATGTCTATCTCCTAACGTCCCCAATCTTGCCGATAACCGGACGTGATTGGTGTTATTCATATGTGTATATTGTGAAACCTTGGCAAAGTGTATCCTGTTCAACCGTAAGTAAAACAATAACCTTTATGCAGTTATATCCCATACCAAGTCATGTCTTCGGGACCTATAATTCCAAATGCAAAAAAAAACTGGGCATTGCTCTTCGACCTTGCCAATATTTGGGCATTGGTCGGATATTAACCACATGGGGAAAATTATCCGATTGCCCCCAGTTTGATTGACTCTCTTGGTCCAGATCTTGGACTAGAGGAGTCTGGTTGTTCCTGTTTCCATTTCTCAATGACTATCCTCACTTACCCTCAGCAAAGCATATTCTGCTAGGCTATAAGTGCAATCGTGAATATTCCTGCCGTAGATCGGTTTATATATCTGAGAACATGTGTCTTTGGATACCTATATCTAAGCATCCGCTCTCAATCCCACTTATCTCTTGGTGTTGTCCGAGAGCATCTGTTGACCGTCCTTGCTTATCCTCGGCCTAACATATCTTGTCTACCCGCTAGCATGGTCAACAAATTTCTATCCGCACATCAGTTTTTATCTCCGGAAACCAGCGCTTTTTGCTACCTACCCCAAGATATCCCTTGTTGTCCTTACCTATTTCCGAACAATAATCAATATTGGAGGAATAGGGTTAAATTATCTGATTGAACCTTATGGTCAAATTCCTTCATCTTAATCCTAGACTAAAGGAATCACTACCAAATTGCACTACTAAACGTGTAATACAAGATCCTGCTTATAAGAACATAGTTTCGTTGGTTCAAGAAGCTAACTTCTATTTATAAACAGAAAACGTGATAAGTTCTACTTTATTACATAACCTTCAGAATCCTTGGGTGGCTTATTTGCTTAAAATAAACTTAAATAAAGAGCGAAATAGCATCACAACAGGTCGCTATTCCTTGCATGTAGAATCAAGATTCTACTAACAGTAGTTAGCTGAAACGTTCCGTCTCCAAGCTTCTACACGATTGTGTAAGCACCTTCTCAGTTTGGACCAAGTGCCACCATACCTGGGTGAACTAGTTTCAAAATGAGATCCCCTACCTCAAAAGTGCGGCTTTGGACCTTGGTGTTAATGTGTCATGCTACTCCTTTCTAGTGAGCAGCAATCCTTAATTTTGTTTCCTCCCTCTTCTCATCAACCAAATCGAAGGACTCAAGGAAGAGTTCCTCGTTTGCCTTTGGATCGTAATACCTTTTATGATGAGAAGGGACTTTCAACTCTATAGGGATCATGGGTTCTGATCCATAGGCCAAAGAGAATGATGTATTTCCAGTCTCAGAATTATGTGTCGTCCTATAAGCCTACAATGCCAGTGGAAGCTCATTAATCTAGTTGCCCTTGGCTTTCGTTATCCGTTATGATCTTCTGGGGTACTTCGAACCTAAAGATGATGTTTTCCGTCATGAATTTGATCACCTTTTTCATTGTGATTGTGGCAAGCGGTTCCACTTATGCCCACTTCATAAAATAATCCATGTAACTATTGTGTATTTAGCTGCTTCTTTTGCCATTGGTAGCACACCAATTATGTTAATTCCTCAAACTTCAAATGGCTACGGGCAGACCATTTGCATAAACTCCATTGATGGGGCTCTTGGCATCTTCGCAAATCAATGACAATGGTTGCATCATTTGGAGTAATCGGCTACATCTCGATTTATTATTGGCCAGAAATATCCAGCGAAGTACCTTTTCACTAATGTCTACCCCCACGATGTGGTCACCACAACTACCTCATGGATCTCCATGAGGATTTTTCTAGCTTAATCCTTGGTTACACACCTAAGTAAAGGGGTAGAGAATCCTCTTATGTGCAATACTCCTTGCATCATGAACCATGTGCTTTTTGAAGGAGTTCGTTTCATTCGTTTCTATCTCTCGGGAAAATTCCCTTGGGCCGATAATCCTTGATTGGAGTTATCCATGACTCATTTTCCTCTATGGTCTCCAAAATCCACTCGACATCCATCTAGTCGATACTCGAAGCCGTTAAAACCTCCATTGGAACCAAACCCATCAACTGTGCTTCCCCAAAACTAGCCAGCTTGGCCAGCGAATCAGCTTTTGCATTCTGCTCTTTGGGAATGTGTGTAATTGTATAATGCTTTATATCATCCAATAGTTTCAGTGCATTTGTTAGGTAAGGAGGGAATCTCACACACTTAGCCAGATATTCCTTCCTTGCTTGACAAACCACTAACTAGGAACCACTGAATATATGCAGTGTCTTTATCCTCAGTTCCTTCGCTATCCTTAGCCTTGCTATTAGCACCTCGTATTTAGCCTCGTTGTTAGTCTTGGGAAAGTCCAACTTCAATGCATAACGAATTGATCATCCCTTCAGAGTTCCAAGCACTGCTCCTACACCTCAACTATGTTTGTTCGAAGGCTCATCCATAAACAGTTTCCAATGAGTAAGTATGACCATATCACCTTCCTCTTTGTCATCATGCATGATAAACACAGCGATGAAATCTGCTAATGCCTTCCGTTTATCGCTCTCCTTTGAGGTAAGTAATATCATAACGACTTAGTTTAATATTCCATTTTAGAAATCTTCCAAGGTCTTGGGTCGATACAACACCTAATTCAAGGGCTAATCCGTTAGCACCTTAATCGAATGAGCCTGAAAATAGGGTCATAGCTTCTTCAACGCAATTAGCAAGTAGTATGGGAGTTTTTCCAACTCGGGTAATTCCTTTCAGTTCCAGTAAACTATTTAATGATACAATAAACTGGCATTTGAATCCTAGCCTCCTCACATACCAGTGCCACACTTAGTGCATGAGCATATACCACCAAATAAATAAACAAGTCCTTGTCGTCCAATGATTTGCATAGAACTGGTAGTGTTTCCATATGCCTAAGTAACTTCTCGAAGACATTGTCATAATCCTCGTTCCACTCAAAATTCCTCTTACCCTTTTGAGGTTATCAAAGAAAGGCATACATTTTTCCATTGCCTTTGAGGTAAACTGATTCAAAGTGGCAACCTTCCCATTTAAGCTCTGCAACTCCTTCGTGGTCGGGGCACTCATGTTCCTAAGGCGTAATCTGCTCCAGATTAGCCTCAATGCCCCTTTAATTCAAGATGAATCCCAAAAAAATTTCCCGATGTAACTCCAAAAGAGCCTTTTAATGGATTTAACTTCATTCTATACTTCCAAAATACTTCGAACATCTCCGAAAGGCTGCCCATGTGATTTCTCGACAGTCGTAACTTCATGAGCATATCATCCATGTATACTTCCATTGTTCATCCAATCTGTTTTTTGAACATAGAATTCACCAATTTCTAGTATGTGGCTTCCGTGTTCTTTAAACTGAATGGCATCACTTGATAATAACATAATCACAAATCCGTTATGAAGCTTGAATGCTCCTAATCCAGCACATGCATCAGTATCTGGTTATAACTATAATTAGCATCCATAAAAGAAAGCAACTCGTGTCCTGTAGTCCCATCTACCAGCTGATCAATCCTTGGCAAAGAAAAGCTATCCTATGGGCATACTTTATTCAAGTCAGAATTGTCAATACACGTCCATCATTTTCTGTTTGATTTCTTGACCAATAAATGGTTCAATGCTCATTTCGAGTATAAAGCGTGCAGATAAAGCCATTTTCGATCAGCTTATCTACTTCCTTCTTTAATGTAGCGGATCACTCCAGACCCAGACTACACCTTCTCCGCTTCACCGATGGAAAACTTAGATCCACATTCATTGTTTGACACGCTACCTCCAGCGATATCCCATACATACACAAAAGTGTCCAAGAAAATACATCCAAATTCCCTCGAAGGAAATTAACCAATTTCTTCCTCAGTTTAGTGCTAAGCTAAGATATGATTTTAAGAGTCCGAGTAGGATCATTCATATCAATCGGAACATTGACCGTTAGTTCAGCTGGTGTCGCCCGCACTTCCTCTGGCTTCTTCCTAGGATTCATAGACTTATCTAACCTGCTATGGTTCTGGAGCCAGGGCTTTAGTTTTTATTCGAGTTTCTAATATAAAGAGTCTTCTCTACATTCTTACCTTTTTCCCATTGCTTTTCCTCCCTTAGCTCAGCAACGTAACTTGCCATGCTTGCACTCTAGTCTCCCCTTACTGATCCAACCCTGTTCTCCATGGGGAACTTCATCATTAAGCACCAAGGAGCTAGTGCTATTCTAAAGCCAGCTAGGGCCAGTCGGCACAAAAGGGGGTTGTACGACAAATATTCATCAACTATAATGAACTTTTGAATCAGCACCACCCTACGATCTTCGTCTCCTAACTCCATGAACAAACCAATTATCCAACCGGTTGTTTTTCCTTACCCATAAATCCGTGAAACATGGATTTATAAGGCTTGACATCCTTCATATTGATCTTCATCTGATCAAATGTTCTTTTGAACGATATATTTACATAACTTTCGCTATCCACCAAGATCAGATGTACCCTAGCCAAGCCAATGATAGTCGTAGTCACTATAGGGTTGAAGGTTAGAACTTCAATTCCATTAGAATCCCTATCATTGGTTAGTCGGAGCTCTATCCTCTATGGAAAAGCAAATATCCTATGATACATGCTTCAACGAGCTCGCATACCACCCCATTTCCCTCCATCTTTTCTCTGCTGGATGAGGTCCTACTATTATAGTATTTATGACTATCCTCCCATCAGTTTGCCTGGGCCCCTCTCCACTAGGTCCAGGTTGATTTCCTTTGGCAGCTAGTCCTTGGGGTCTCACATTCTCTCTGCCATTCCGAGGCTATCTCACATACTGCTATAACTTTTTCTTCCTTATTAATTCCTCGACAAAATCCTTAATATACCGAGACTCGCTCGTGTTGTGTCCATGATTTTCATGGAAGCGAAAGTACTTGCCCGAGCCCTACTCTTCCTCAGTCGCCTCCCACTTATGCAGCTTTCTATACCTTTCCGTGCCTTGCGTGTGGCAAGTTACATATTTTCCAACGTATCGTTCAGAGGCGTATACTCACTAGGACTATATTCCTTGGGTTATTTTTGGCTTCATTCCACCTGCCACTAGAGCTCTGATTTCTCTTATTCTTACTATTGGAATTTCCAACATTTACTTCCACATTATCGAAGCTTTCACCAGTTTGCTTAATTTCCACATTACCTAGAAGCACCTCCTTTGACTGTTCAACATCAGTCTTTCCAACAGCCTGACTTGCTTCATCCGATTGGAAGAACTAATTTGCCTTCCACTGGAATCCCTCCATAATCGTTGATTGCTTTATTTTCAGCTATTTTCTTGGGATGTATGCCTTGGACCAATGCCATAAACAACAAATCTTCCTTCAGATTATTAACCTCCATTACTACAATGTTAAACCAATTCAAGAACCCTTTCAACGACTCCTTAGGTCCTTGAGAAAGGCTCAACAGGGACATTACGTCCTTCGATCAAGTGGTGTAGAGCTAAACTGCTCCAGAAATTTATTTTCCAACTCATCAAAGTAGATATGGATTTCGGCATGAGTCGAGTAAACCACATCGATGCAACATCTTTTAGGAAAATAGGAAAATATCTAACCAAACTAGTCCATCACCGTGGCACCATCAATGTGTCATTTATATTTAAACAAGTGCTGCTTGGGATCGGTGGTCTCATATATGATGGCATTGTTGGCATCGTAAACCTCCTGGGATACTCTATCCTTAGAATATTCTCTATGAATGGAGTTATGCTTAGTAGAATACCATTCCTCATTCTTTCTCCATTTATTTTCTTCTACCAACCACTTAACCATATCCGTTATGTAATCCTCGGAAGCATGGACCTCTAAAGGTCGACAATAAGGAGCTACACCGAGTGTTTAACTTCGCAAACGGTCTTGGTTTGCTCGTTGATATCTAGATTCTCCAACTCTTAGAGAACCACTCATTCAGGTCTTTTCTGATGCCTAATTGGCTTTATAGTGGTAGTCTGCATACAAGCATTTCAAACATCAACATTCAGCTCATAACCATCACTATCGTGCTGTAGATCATCCTCAGAATAAGTCAAATCAACAACCTCACCTTCGTGCCCCTCTAAGGATCCAAGATTCTTCTTGGTACCGACTTGAATGTGGTTGGTACCGTGTTAAATCCCCTTAGAGGGAGCCTTCATAATTCCTCTAGCAACTCCCTCTACTATCCCTAGTAGCCTTTTCCTTTTGCTTTTGTTTCCATCTCTTCTGTTCTGACTAGAAACAAATGATTTCTCTTCTTCAGATCCGGTAGATGAAATCTCCCTCTTACTCCTCATGGTTCTCTGTGATTGCTAGGTCAACAAAGCTATGCTAGCATACATCTTTTTTAATAAAGCCTTTCAACTATCAGCCATCTTATAATTCAATTATACTATCATCTTATCAAACTCTACTCTAGTAACCATCTCTTAAGGAGTATATGGTCCCGGCAATGCTGTTGCCTGCTGGTTACTAACCTCCATATGATGAGAAACTCCTTTATTTGCATTAACTACTACTCCATATGATCTTCCAGATCTCCTAGCTGCCATTGATTCATGTATGCAAATTCTTCAAGTTCCTTAATGAAAATATTCTAGATCTAACCTCTAGACACTCCAATCCAAAATGGAAAGCTGGATCTATGCCGGAGAATCTCCTTTCTCAGTGAAAGCATCAAAATATTAAGCCTAAAAATGGCACAACACACAAAAAAACTAATATAAAGAAAGATCCATTAGAAAACAATTAGTAAATCAAAAGGAACACCGGTATTTTTATAGTGGTTCGACAAATCTATAGCTTATGTCCACTGTATTGTTATTGATTATAGATTTTTAGTTAGTAGTATAATGGTTTGACAAGTTCTAATAGCCTAGAACAATTAAGAGTAGCTTCCTCAGTGACTATGGTTAAGGAGAGATAGAAGATGAAGAAAGCAAAGTGCCAAATTCCTTTTTCTAATGTCATATATGCAGTATTTATAGGAAAATCGTCTAGTAGAATTACTAGATCTGGATACACCCAATCTAACTTCAGATTTGAATATGTAGGAGAGGAAGATGGAGTCTCTGTCTCAGTAAATTCATCTTGGTAATGACCACATCTATTCGGTACCGACTTGAATTATTGAAGGCGAGTTGTCCCATCTTCCTTCCTTCCATCTTCTATCTTCGATCCATTATACTTCAAGCGCTTTTCTTAGAAATCATGTTGTTTCTGTGAGGTTCTGATATCACATGTACTTGTTTGCTTTCCTTTAAAACTTCCTTGGAATTGTTCGCCTATTCCTTGAGAGATGGACCTCGATATGATCACTCACATCAACTCCTTGTGCCATAGCTTTAGAGGTCAATAGGGAGCAAAACAAGTGGCCTGTACCGACCAGAATGTGGTTGATACTGAGCTCTTTCCTTAGCTCCAGCTTTACTCCAAATTCTTGAATCCATTCCTATTATCCTTCCAACCATGTTTCCAAGTCTATGAATCATTTCATCTTCATCCTGACATCTAAATCCATTTGAATGCCTTGGTTAAAAAGCTGGATAAGAATATCAATTTAAAACAAATAGATCTAACAAAATGGTTTAACTTGATTTTACTTTAAAATTTAAAACATAAAGAGGGAATGCATGTTAATATATGCATGATTTAGTTAAAAAATATCAACACCATGATTATAAGAGAATTAAATTGCAACAACAATAGTAAATTTTGTTGCAACAAATCAAATCAACATCAATAAACAAACTCAAGTCCCACAAACTAGCAAATTAGTTTTAAAACACAAATGAATCAAACATAAATAAGTTTTAGTTAGATAACTAAATAACCAATTGGGATAATGAAAGAAATTTTTATAAAAATCTAGTCTGTAACAACTAATGATTTCATATCCAATCAAAATAATATCAACACTCAAATTAAAAACATATGTAAGGTGGATATTGCATTTAACACAATACAAAAGATACTTTTAAAAAGATTCAATAAGTGGCAATGAATAAACATATATGTGAACTAGATTAGTTTGGAACATCATGAATATATTGAAAAGAAAGAAATCATTCATAAAAACCTTTTCCCTTGTCACATCTTGACATATGACTTCTCCTTAGATCTCTAAATGAATTCAGACCATACTTTGTAAGAGACACTACTAGAATTTTGTTCATAAACATCGCAGATTTTACTTCAGGTAGAAAGCATGATGTTAAAAATCTTAATAACATCGTTATTTTTATTATTGATGTTGTATATAACATACACATCAGATTGGTTCTCAGGGCGATGTTAAAAGGTAATTCCAAATTTGTTAAAAGGCGGGGAAAAACTAAGTGTAAATATTTTTATAGAAAACACACCCAACTTGTACTCCCTCCAAAATACTTCACCAAATTATTCTTCCCTCCAACACTTCATAACAATTTCATACTCCAATACGTATCCTAACCTTAAAAACCAACCCAGCAGCTTCTATCCCCTTTTATACAGTCGATTGGAAGATCGGCGATTTGCTTCTCATCCATAAGGAAGATCAGGTTTCTCATCGGGGTAAGTTCTCTCTCCCTCCCTCACTACCTTTGTGATTTGGTCTCTCTCGATCTATGTCCTCTTAGGGCAATAGTGGCTTTTATTTAGGTTATCAAATTGTACTCAGTGTATGTTGGTTTTCAATGCTCTATGCTTGATGTAGTTGATTGAGTAGTTTTGTGTTCCTGAATTAGATTGTTTTTCAGATTATTTCTTAGCTTCACACTCAGACTATTGATCAAGAAATTATTTAGGCAATGGTATTTTTTTCATTTTTAGTGTTTAAATTTTAGTTAATAATGACCTTTAAGGATGCTATCTTTTATGATAATGAATTCACCTTTCTACATATCAATATTAAAGAGTATTTGTTAGTGATTCCATGGTGTAAAAAAGGCATAATGCAAGCATTTGATGTAAAACATCTCAATGCACAAGATTTGTTAGTAAAATTCTTTAAATCCTATTTTTGGTTATTGTTTAGTTTTTCACTTGGTGGTATCATTCATTGGGATACTCTCCAACCAGAGGTACACCAGTGGCTGGTTCTAGAAGTTCAATAGAAGATCCCACAAAAATATTTAAGAAAGGCTATTCTATTACCATAGTTTTAGCTGTGATAACTATTGACATGATAATTTTATCTTTACTATTCTTTATTTCCACTCATTACTTTTACATATTTATGTCACTTTTTGCTTCAACTCTAAGTATTGGTTTCAAATATTAGATCTCTATTTCAATAATAAAAGTTTGATGTATAGTATTATGCTTTTTCCAAGGGCACAATGCTCTCATAGAAATAAAAGGATAGGTTCCTAGCAGATTCGGTTATCCTCTTTTAGTATTAATTTATCCACATCTATTTCTGTATTTTTGGTTTCCAATCATGATGAGAATAACTTTGTATCATTATTTCATGCAAAATAAAGATGTCACAAGTATTTGTTACCTTGCCTCTAGATAATCATTGGAAAAATTGGATAATAAGGATTTATTTTAGAACATCTATAGATAAATGTGATCCTTCTGAACTACTGAATTTTACTATTGTATAGATTGCTTAATTTAGCATTGTGGTGCTTCAAATTTAATCAAGATGGATTGTGCGGACAGATTGTGTATGTGGTGATTGTATTTATTTTGAGTTATTACTTATAGGCCCTTTGTATATGTTTTCCTTATGTCTATGTATACCATGCTTATATATTTAGCATTATAATAATTCTTGTCAGATTCTTTTTTATGTTCAGCAATGGTTAAACCTTGGATTAATGAAGATAGGCTCAGTATGAAGTATGGTGTAAGGCTTGAAGCCTTCTTGATTTTTGCTAAGGCAAATGCTAGTAAAGCTAAGAAAGTCTGATGCCCATGCATAGAATGTATGAATTTTAAGCATATGTCTTTTAGAAGAATTAGGGAACATTGTATAATTTCTGGTTTTAGTTTGGGCTACACAAACTGGATGTGGCATGGAGAAACTCCTTTAACCTCATGCGATAGTACACCTAATCAATTTAAATGGCTAAAAACCCCTAATCTGGTGCTGACAATGATGACATGTGGGAAGCAACATGGTGAAGGTGATTATGACGACCATTCGTTAGAGTTTAGTAAATTTATTGATGATGCACAAAGGCCATTATATGATGGTAGTGAGCACAATAGATTGGATGCACTAGTTCAACTCCGCAGCTTAAAAGCAAATTTTAGATTGGGTGACACTTGTTTCAGTGAGGTCCCTGAGATTGTTTCATCATTACTCTCTGATGGGAATGTGCTGTGTCAAACTCTGCATGAGTAAAAAAACACTCACTGAATTAGGACTTGATTATGATAAGATACATGCATGTCCTAATGATTGCATCTTGTGTAGGAATAACTAAGCGGATGCAAAATGTTGCCCTATGTGTGGGCTGTCTCGATGAAAGAAGAGGAGAGATCAAACTGAAAAGGATGGACAGCTAGCTAAGGTATTATGTTATTTTCCAATTATTCCTAGATTTAAATGCTGGTTTAAATCTCATGACATGGCTAAAATGCTTACTTTGCATGCCGATAACCATAGTATTGATGGCTACATGCGTCATCCTACCAATTTCCTTGCTTGAAAGTTGGTTGATTATAAGTGTGCTGAATTTGGTAGTGAACCTAGACATCATAGGCTAGGGTTGTCAGTAGATGGTGTTAATTTGCATAGCAATATAAGTAGTAGATATAGTTGCTGGCCGGTACTATTTGTAACTTATAATCTTCCTCATTGGTTATGCATGAAAAGGAAGTTTATTTTGTTATCTTTACTAATTTCGGGTCCAAAGTAACCGGGATGGGATATAGATATCTACTTAGAGCTATTAATTGATGATTTGCATAAATTGTGGAATGGAGTTAGTGATGTATATGATGCACATAAGAAAGAATACTTCACCTTAGAGCTGTGTTGTTGTGGACCATCAATAATTTCCCTGCTTATGGAAACTTATTGGGTTATACCACTAAAGGGTACAAAGCTTGTCCAATCTGTGGTGACAATACTACTCCCATACATCTGCCACATAGTAGGAAAATGTCATATGGAGGTCACTATAAATATTTGTCTCATCATTATTCATAACGTAGGCAGAGGAAGGCCTTCAATAATGAGCAAGAATGGGATAATGCACCAATACCGCAAATTGGAGAGGAAGTGTTGAAGTCAGTTGAGCTCAATAATTATGTGTTTGGGAAACCAAACTTGAAGAACAACTCAGATGCAAAAACTAGATGTTGGAAGAAGAAGTCAATCCTTTTCAATCTGGGGTAATATTGGGTGTGATTACATGTTCGTCATTATCTAGATGTGATGCACATTGAAAAGAACATTATGGATAGCTTGATTGGGACATGGTTGAACATGCCTTTCAAGACAAAAGATAGTGTTTCTACCTGCCAAGATATGGTAGATATGGCGGTCAAGCTTTATTTGGCTCCACAAGTCGGGGGTAAGAGGACCTGTTTACCTGCTGCTCCCTATACCTTGTCATGGGCAGAGAAGCAAAAGTGGCTACTTTCTTGCGTGTATGAAAGTTCCGGATGACCATTCATCAAATATAAAGAATTTGGTGTCCATGTCTGATTTGAAGCTATATGGAATGAAGTCTCATGATTGCCACGTATTGATGCAACAATTGCTTCCTGTTGCCATTCTTTCAGTGCTTCCAAAACATGTTAGGATCTCTATAATGAGATTATGCTTTTCTTTAATGCGTTGTGCACTAAGGTGATAGACATTTCGTAGCTAGATAAACTTCAATTTGATTTGCTGGCGACATTTTGTGAACTAGAGAAAATATTCCCTCCATCATTTTTTGATACAATAGCACATCCCAGTGTGCATCTAGTTAGGGAAGTCCGTATATGTGGCCTCGTGTTCTATAGATGGATGTACCCATTTGAAAGATTTATGAAGGTGTTGAAGGGGTATGTGCGCAATTGTTTACATCCCGAGGGTTGCATAGCTAAGAGTTATATTGCTGAAGAATCAGCTCGGTTTTGGTCGGATTTCAGGCAAGATTGTGGTCCAATTAGAATGCCTGGCAACATAGGTACCTTGTTTGGACCAATTTCGACAACTAAATTGAGGCAATTGGATAAAGAAGATCGAGACCAAACGCACCTACATGTGTTATCCAACAATGATGAGGTGGATCCATATATGATGTATGTTACTTGATTCGTGGGTTTTTAGCAACTTTAATATTTTTCTAACGACAGTAGAACGAAATATGGTTGTCATACATGAGTATTTAATTTTGAATATAGAACACACAAGAAAATTATGGAGCAGAAATACGATAGAAGAACAGAGAGTAAAAATGGCTTCTAGACGAACATACTCACACCTTTGTTGATTGGTTTCATAAGGTTCGTTGCATTTTGATTCTTGCTGATTATATTGGAAGTATCTTGTAACAAGATCGCAAATGAATAAAATTATCTTAATGATTGATATGTAGGTAGAGGCTGAATTGGAGGCCAGCCCTGAATGTGTTTCACAAACATTGAGATTGCTGGTTGGCAAACCAAGTTATACAGTTTTTACCTATAAAGGGTACCGCTACTACTGAGTTAAGTTCTTTACAAATGACCGAGATAATAGTAGAGCTATCCAAAATAGTGGCGTGATCTTAGTAGCCAATACGATGCAAGTGTCTAGTGCTAAGGATAAAAACCCGGTGATCGGTGCCATGACATTTTATGGGGTCATTCAACAGATTTTGGAGCTAGATTATTACAACTTTAAGGCTACTTTGTTTTTGTGTCGATGGGTAGAGAATGTGAGAGAAGTTACAGAAGCTGATGAGTTTGGTTTTACCTTAGCCAACCTTAATCGACAAGGTTATAAGCGAGACAAGTTTGTTTCAACTAGTCAAGTAAAGCAAGTATTTTATATGGAAGATCCACTTAATGCGGAGTGGTTGGCTGTACTTAAGACTCCAAACAAGGATTATCGTGATTCAGTATATGAAGATGATCTAGGCGACACTTGCATGGATCCGATGCATTTTCTGCAACAATACCTATGACGTCCAATGAAGATGAGAATGAAGATTCTAGTGAAGATAAGAATGAGGATGATGTGACTTATATGAGAGATAACGTTGAGGGATTTTGGATTGACCAAAATGAAGCTCTAGATGAGGAATAGGATAAGGTAGGAATTTTTTAATTCTCTTAATATGCAGTAGGAATTCTTTTATTCTTTTATCAGGAGATTCTTAAACCATGTGTTGTATAATATATTAGACATATTGGTTTGATATCTTTTATCTACAGTTGTTACTATGCATTCTTCTTACTAATTTTGGTTTCTTTTATCTGCAATTTTATTTTGTTATTATGCATTTTTCTTCCTGATTTATGTTTCTTTTATCTATAGTTTTTATTCTTTTATTATGCATTATTATTACAGTTACAGTCTTTTATTATTCATTCTCATTTCTGATGGTTTATTTTATATGCCATTTTCAGCGAACAATGAGATCGAAGAAGAATGCGAATGTTACAAAAAAGAAAGCCTAAAAAGAATGCTGAAATGTAGTCTAGCTAAGTTGATGAGGAGTTTGTCGAAGATGATGGTTTTAATGAATCAAATACGGCACATGGAGACAGTCAAGATGTCTCAACTAGCACCGGTACAAGCTGTGGGTCCGCTAAGAACCAGAGGAAGCGAGGTGTTATCCAAATGTACAAGATTCTAGTGAAGAAAGTTGTAAAGAAAAAGACGTGTTTGACATACAATAGTACGGGCAATAGAAGTGGAGATACTATCCATGTCTGCAATCCTACATTGGGTTGCTTGCTCAGGAATGTGCCAATAAAAATTGATTGTTGGACAAAGGTGCCCAGTGACCTCAAAGAAAAATTATGGGAAGACATCAAGGTAATGTTATTGTATAGTGTAGTGTTGTCCTTTATTAGTTTGATTATCTTCTCTGGTAGAGTGGGAAACACAATGTACTATTTTCTTATGTTTGCTCATGATTTGCGTTGGACACATTCAAAGTGCTGCCTCAAAGCCGTGCGTTACTGTTATCTTCCGTTAGGATTAAGTGGCGACAACTAAGACCGACCTCACAAGTAAATATGTGTTGCCATATCTAGGATAAAAGAATAAACTAAGAAAGCCTTCGAAGAAGTATGCATTCGTTGGCAAAGATACTTGGAAGGGATTAGTTAAGTCCAAAAGCAAAGAAGAATGGATGGTATGATGCTTTTTTTACAATATGGCTGTATTTTTTTGGTTAATAGCAATGAAAAAAATGTATTGCTTATTTCATGGCATTTTATTTCTAGGAAACACGTAGAAAACAAAGTAAGCGAGTGAGGAAGAGAAAGTATCATCACCGACCATATAGATCTGGTTATATTGGCCTGGGGAAAAGTTGGTAAGTATTTGGCTATACGTTTGACATTATTTCGGGTGAATGAAATAACCTCAAATGTATATTTCATGTACCTGAAATAAAGCAAAAGATTTGCAACTAGAATAAAGCAACATATCTGCAGCAATAGTTGTCGTGGAGGCTTATATTTGTTGCAATTTCTATTTTTCATTATGGGAAATCAGTGCAATAGTTCTTGCGTACTTGTCGTTGTTCCATAAGGATTTGGCTATGAATATTTTCCAATTTTTGCTGCACCATTTTTTATTGTGTAGGGAGAAGAGATGCATTTGGGTAGTGATGACGAAATCGATTTGGCTATCTATGGAAGAAAGCCCATATACCCAACGATGGGACTGTGGATGACAACCTCAAACCAGTAGTTGAAAAAATATTAAGTATTACATTTGTGGTCACTTATAATCAAAATGCAATTTTATGTCGTGCTAAATTTTTGCTACATTCTTATGTTAGGATGACTTATTGGAGAAGAAAAGGAGAGGTGAGCTGAAAATCGAAGGGTCTAATGATGTGTTATCCCAAGCACTAGGAAATCCGGAACACTCGGGTAGGGTGAGGGCTGTTGAGGGACTTGTTACCCCGACCACATACTTTCATCTCCTAAGGCAGAGAAGAATTGCAATAACAAAACTAGAAGTACTCACTCGTGATAAAGAGCATGATTAGGAGTTGCAGAAGACGAAGTAGTTGCTTGTTCAACAAACTGAAATGATTCCCTAATTAATCAGTGAAGCAATTAAGGAGTATGAAGCCCGTAAGACAACAGGGAAAGTTTCTGCACACATATAAGAGAACACACCTATATTTGATAAAGGTAGTCACCATGCCAGCATTCCTTCAGATGTCTTTGATCCGAAGGATCTGGGAATAACAGGGGATGATGAGATACTTGTGGCTCCTCGACCTAATGATAAGTTACGTACAACATCTTTATGTGTATCAGTCGTGTATTTTCTTATGATACTTGGTGAACTGTTGAGAAGTTGTTAGTAAAACATGAAAACAATTAGTTGCTATCTAAAACCTCCTTGGTATGGTTTAAGTTTCTTATTCAAATCCTTATGGCCTTTTTTTAAGGTGATAACATGCGTGAATTTGCATTGAAAACCATCACAAACATAGTCGCTTTTGGTACTGCTGTGGAAGGTGAGGATATGCACAATATAATACATGGAATGCCAATGCCGGATAGTTGTGTTGGAGTAGCAGTCATTGGAGAACTCCAAGGTGATGAAACACTTTCTTTCCCTATGCATAAGGCCGACATATTATTAGTTAAGGATGCCATTAGGACTCATGTTCCCTGGCCTGAAAAATGGGTGATTCTGAAACAACCTTATAAGGCAAAAAAGATAAAGTCCAAGCAGCCAGTGAAAAAGTTGTTCGACCAAACCGAGTTACCTGCTACTGTGCTACACCCATGTCGTTTGTTGTACATGTATTGCATGTCCTTTATGACATAAACTGACACTTTTTCAATGACGATAAATGAGGACGTTTTTGGTGTATCGAGAAAACTCATTATGTTGAAAGAAAATGTGAGGGATCTGCTATAGAAGAATTGCATTGGATGTGGGGTGATACAGGCGTATATGGCATAAGTACAATACTATAACCTACTTGCTTCCCCTTGTCACTAATATTATTTTAATATACCACATTTTAATTTACATGATTGTGCTCTCAACAGGTACCTACATGGCATTATTCGTGAAAAAGAGAAGCTGCATTTGTTTGGTTTTGTAAATCCAGGACTTACTTTTAATTGTAAGCGAAAAATTTTTAGACCGCATATGCGGAAAAGATTAAAAGACAATGTCGGCCGCATATTGATGTTACCATACAATCCTGGGTGAGTATGTTTACTACTAACAACTTGACATTGCTATTTGTTGTGCTTGTAATGGGTCTTGACTAGGTTATGTTTGTATAATGGTATATTTTTAGCGGACACTGGGTTTTTAACCATCATCAAGGAGGGTCAGATATTCCTCATGGACTCCATGCCAAAAGTAACTCAATACATAGATTGTAAAATAACTTCGGCGGCGTAAGTTCATCTAATTCCATTTACTGATTTTTATGTGATTTTCAGTTTTTACAATTCTTTGATCCATAAAATTGAGACAATTGTTTTGATATATGTTCAGTATTGTTAAAGAGTTTAATGATGAAATGGGTTGGAGTAAAGGTAAGATGCCACAGTTCAGTCGCATTAGAGTAAGTACATTAATAACTTTCATTATTTATGTCGTCAACTCTTTTATTCCCACGTTCGTTTATTATTAATAACCTTGGAATTTGAAACTTTAAAGAGCTAAATAAGAATCTAAAAGATAATTTATAGTTGCATAAGTATAGTCAGGTGCAAATTTTCAATCCTTACCATTAATTAAAATTATACTCAACTATCAGGTACAGATATTTCAAACTATCATTTTCACACCTTTTAAATTTGCGAACTACAAATTTTAAGCAACACATTGCACTTGCATCATTGTATGTACCTACCAATATATCTCCAGTTGCTGCTAATGTTAATGTATACTATTTGTATCCAATTTCAGTTGACACTATAATATGTGGGATTATGTTCAAAAAATACAAGGCTTTAACTCCACCAACCATAGTCGGTTGTTTCTAAAATTGATTTTGCAATAATATAATATACTCAATTCGTTATGATAAAAAGTTAAATTGTACAAAAAGCTACAAATATAACGCTCTTTCGTGGTGTATTTATAGGGTGCGCCAGTGCAATTTGGTGGGCATGAGTGTGGTATTATGTGATGTGGTTCATGAAAGAGATTGTATTTGATGACAGTTTCTTAGGGTACGTATGTGAATTACAAGGATTTTTTTCACCACTACATGTAATTCTATATTAATTCTATATGTTGAATTGTAATACTAACATTGCATTCCTTATTTGTATAGTGGTCTTGTACTTTAAGGAATCGCCCCTCATATATCCAAGAGAATCTTGATGGAAATTGGATAGAAGTTGCGGGTGTCATTACGAACATGATCGCGTAGAATGTTCCGCATCTAGCTTTTTTGAAAACTATCCTAGTTAATATGATGGCGTAGAATGTGCAGCTTTTGAATGTAATTTGAATGTGGATGTTTGACTATTTTGGAAATCTAGGTACATGGAATTTGAATGTGGATGTATGACTATATTCTGGAAATCTAATGCAGTTTTTCTTATCAAAGTTAGCATATAGGTGTGTGATATCTATATTGTGGCATTTGACGAATCCCAATTTTATTCGGTCGGACGTAACAGGACTAACTTGGACATCAGCCAATTATAAGAAACATATGTTTATAGCAGTTGTTTGTGCCGAAATTGGTCACAAACCCCAAAAGCTGTGAAAGCACTAGTGTTTACACACAGATCCACGATATCTAGGCACAAATCTCAGATCCAGATAAAGTAGAGAACAAAAACGAAGAAATAGTAAAACTAAAATGAGCAAGAAAGAGAAGAATACAGGGTTTATAGTGGTTCGGCTATCTCCGACCTACGTCCACTTTGAATTGATCCTTTTATTCCTTTGGTATTGAGATTACAATTACAAGCCTTTGAAAATCAATAGCAAAAATGACAAAGTTTTTGCATAAGAGAAGGAGAAGTCCCCACTTTAGTTGCCATGGGACCACTATTTATAGGTGTAGATCTGAAAATATCCGCCTCAAAACCTAGGACACCTCTTCTCTTACACATGTGGGCCCGACAGATCGATCCAGAGCGATTTTGGATCGATCCCAGTACAATTCGTATCGATCCAAAAGTAGCCTAATCGGGTTGAGATCGATCACGAACCTTCTTGAGTGCATAAGGAAGCCCCTGTGAAAATTTCATAGCTTTCAGACTTGTATAATGAGAGTTATGATCGATCCAAGTTTGAGATTGTTGATGGGTTGAAGGCATCGTATCGATAGCTTGGTATCGATCAAGCTCGTATCAATCTAGTACGTATCGATCATGGGAGTTGTTAAGACGTGGAGTGATAATTGCATGTAGATCCATTTTTCACGCTCGTTGATCGCTTCTTTTGCCTAGTCCTTCTTCGTATCCATCGGTTGCTAATCCTTTCGTATCGATCCCCGTCTTTCTTTATATCGATGCCAAAACCTTTTACTTGTATCGATGCTTAGTTATGCGCTTCATATCCATGCCTTTCGTATCCATCGATCCATTCATTTCTTCGTATCGATCTAAGCCATGCTCAAGTCCATGCTGTTTGTATCGATCCTAATTGCCTCCTTCGTATCGATCTATAAGCGATCGATACGAAATGTCCATCCGAGTCACGGAAACTGTTGCTTCATTCTTCGTATCGATCCCAGCGCTGATCGAAACGAACCATGCCGCCTTCCTTCTGTCGTGTCCAACCAAATCGATGCATATTACATCGATGCAAAAGCCATCAATCTCGAGACTGATCAATCCAAACTAACTACCACCGTGCTCGATATGAAGAGATCGATCCACAACCACTTCTTACCAATATTGATCCATCCATAACTCGATCGTACGAACTTCGATTTACTTGAAATTTGAAATGTAGCCTTTCCCTGCCTTGTTCATCATTCTGAATCGATCCCACCTTAATTAGAGCTCGGTCCAATTTTGACGGTATCGATCATAGCCTTGTTTTCCAATTGATCCCTAATCCGGATATCCATCCTTTTTTAGCCAATTTGTTGATATCCCGGCCTTGTCCAAAAGGCGGGATAACATTTGCCAAAACATGCCTTGCGATAGGAAGGTGTGTTTTGGATAGCTTCATACTCAACATCCAAAGTCCATATTCCATCCATAGCCATATCACCCGATCCATAATCCAGTCTATTGCCAAGCCATTTTATCCAAGTGCCATAGCCATATCCTTATCCAAATCCGCGACTGCTCCGAATCGATATCCAATTCCAAATCTAGTAACCAAATCCCGAGCCAGTTCCATAGCCATCTGAACCCGTCAACCGAGTCTTAATCCATCCGCACCCAATGACCAATAACCGAATCCATGACCTCTCCGGGTCATTTTATCCTATTCCGTCCTCAACTCTCCAGTCAAAGACCTATATTCTCTAGCCTCGACTCTCTAGTCGAGGACTTTTATATTCTCCAACCTTGACCCTTCGGTCGAGGGCTTTTATATTCTACAGCCTCGACTCTCCAGTTGAGGACTTGTATATTCTCTAGCCTCGACTCTTCGGTCGGGAACTTGTATATTCTCCGACCTCGACTCTCCGGTCGAGGACTTGTATATTCTCCGACCTCGACTCTCCGGTCGAGGAATTTTATATTGTGTTCGAGTCCATTCCATCACTCTCCGGTCGAGGAATTTTATATTGTGTTCGAGTCCATTCCATCACTCTCCGGCGAAGGGACTCGTAACTTGTGATCACTGCCTCGTCTCTCCGGTCGGGACCGTAATCGCGTGACTTGTATTATTTATTACATTAATCCAAATCCAATCATCACAAAGTCCAATCAACAAAATAAAAGTCTGTACAACTAGGAAAAAATAAATAAATGTCCGGACAACCAAGGAAGAAACCAAAGTTTGTAGAAAAATAGAAAGAAAATAAAATTTCATAGACTCGAGCATCACAGTTTATCATCGTCTTAGAGCATGCCTTGGGACCGTCCTCGATTATGTACATGTGTAAGTGACTTAGCCGTATTACTTCGAGTTCTATTACTTATTCAAAGACATAAATCCATTCAGTTGATAACAAGCTGACGATGCCTAGATCTAGTGCCATCTTCGTTCGAGGTGGGCGGTAGCCGCTCCTGTTCCACTACCACAGCTAAATTCCTTATGTATTGCTGCAAATGACCATTCCTCGCATGCTCCTAAACGATGTCCTTCAAATGCTTGTAGTCGTTTGTGTTGTGCCCATCCAGTTCATGGAATAGGCAATGCTTTCCCGATGCCCATTCGTATTTAGAGGGTTCCCTTTTTGCCGGCCTTCTATACTTGGTGCACCCTCGAGTATCCAAGTAAATCCTTTCCAGAGTTTCAGTTAAGTTTGTGTAAGAAGAAAACTTTGGCTCCCTTCGTGGCCTTTTCGAAGTGCTGCAGTTGTCACTCGTTTTCCGTTTGCCTCTATCGTCCTTGTTTGGATCCTCCTTAGGTGGACCTCCACCTTTCACCGCATAAGCTTCAGCCTTTCTCCCTTCTCTCTCAGCCTGTGCATCTTCCTGCCTTAAAAATCTTTCCGCTTTATGGTAGAACTCCCCGAGATCCATTGATGGATCCCATTCCAACGATATTTTAAATTCCGAATTATTTGCAATTCCTGAGACCGCCGCCATCAAAACCATCGATGGATCAGGTCGATCCACCGAAGCCACTGTCGCATTGAATCTAGTTAAGAAATTCCTAAGTGGCTCTCCCTTCCATTGTTTCATCGATGTCAAAGTCATCGCATTCTTGGGTTTGACTATGTGGACCCGAAATTGCCTCATAAACCTCTCAATCAACTCCATCCAAGTGCCAATTGAGCCACTCTCCAGTTGTCTGAACCATAGTGCTACTATATCTGTCAGATACAAAGGGAAGCACCGAGCCATGACCTCCTCCGATGCCTCCAGTACTTCCATATGCCTCACATACCTCGTCAAGTGAACAATGGGATCTGTTCTCCCATCATACATCTCCAGCGTTGGTAGTTTGAAATTTGTGGATTCCTAGCTTGTCCGATCGTAGGAGTGAAAGGACTCCTGTTCACATCCTCCATATCTCTATTCACCAATCCTCCTCTCATAGCCTGCCTGATCTTGTCTGCCAATTTGTCACTGTCATCAAGTTGCGGTCCTTGCATGTTGCCTCCAACCTGCCCCCCAAGTTCATGAGGGAATCCTGAGATCTATTCTCTTGGACGAGCACTCATTCCTCCATCGACACTAAACTACATAGTATTGCCTGGAATCCTGCCTGGAATAGGGTCAACATGATCCGGAGGTGTGCCCCTAGCTCGAGGGCTGCTCCTAATGGTCTTGCCCTGTCTTGCATCCTGGTGGCTCCATGTCCCTAACTCTGGTGCTGGACTCCTTCTGCTCCTACTGTTCCATTCCCTTGATTTTGCATTCCAGCTTGTCCAACTTGTTGGAGTAGGTTCTGCATCATCTCCTCTTGCCTTTTCATCATCCTTTCCTGCATAACATCCATCATCATCTCCATCGCATCTCTGGTGATGAAAACTGAGGTTTGATTAGTTCCTGAAGAGGCCTCATGAATTCCTTCGTGCTGACTCCTTTCCATTCTCTGTCTCCTTATTGATTGCTTGGCCATGGTTCCTTCTAGGTTTGATCTTTTAGTTTCCAAATCTGAACTCCAAGTCTTATGTAGCAGATGCTAGTCCTTCTCAATGAAAACATCAAAGTGTTTGTGCCAAAATTGGTCACAAACCCCAAAAGCCATGAAAGCACCAGTGTTTACACATAGATCCACGATATCTAGGCACAAATCTCAGATCTAGATAAAGTAGAGAACAAAAATGAAGAAATAGTAAAATTAAAATGAGCAAGAAAGAGAAGAACACACGGTTTATAGTGGTTCGGCTATTTCCAGCCTACGTCCACTTTGAATTGATCCTTTTATTCCTTTTGTATTGAGATTACAATTACAAGCCTTTGAAAATCAAAAGCAAAAATGATAAAGTTTCCGCGTAAGAGAAGGAGAAGTCCCCTCTTTAGTTACCATAGGACCGTTATTTATAGGTGTAGATTCAAAAATATCCGCCTCAAAACCTGGGATACCTCTTCACTTGCACATGTGGGCCCGCCAGATCGATCCAGAGCGATTTTGGATCGATCCTAGAACAATTCGTATCGATCCAAAAGTAGTCCAATCGGGTTGAGGTCGATCACGAACCTTCTTGAGTGCATAAGGAAGCCCCTGTGAAAATTTCATAGCATTCAGACTTGTAGAATGAGAGTTATGATCGATCCAAGTTTGAGATTGTTGATGGGTTGAAGGCTTCGTATCGATAGCTTGGTATCGATCAAGCTTGTAACGATCTGGTACGTATCGATCATGGGAGTTGTTAAGATGTGGAGCGATAATCGCATGTAGATCCATTTTTCATGCTTGCTGACTGCTTCATTTGCCTTGTCCTTCTTTGTATCCACCAGTTGTTAATCCTTTCGTACCGATCCCCATCTTTCTTTGTATCGATGCCAAAACCTTTTACTCGTATCGATGCTTAGCTATGCGCTTCGTATCCATGTCGTTCGTATCCGTCGATCCATTCCCTACTTCGTATCAATCTAAGCCATGCTCAAGTCCAGGCTGTTTGTATCGATCCCAATTGCCTCCTTCGTATCGATCTATATGCGATCAATACGAAATGTCCATACGAGTCCCGAAAGTTGTTGCTTCATTCTTCATATCGAGCCCGGCCCTGATAGGTATGAAGCATGTCGCCTTCCTTCTGTCATGTCCAACCAAATCGATGCACATTGCATCGATATGAAAGCCATCGATCCCGAGACCGATCGATCCAAACTAACTACCACCATGCTCGATATGAAGAAATCAATCCACAACCACATCTTACCAGTATTGATCCATCCATCACTCGATCATACGAACTTCGATTGACCTAAAATTTGAACTTTCCATGCCTTGTTCATCATTTCCAATCGATCCCACCTTGATTGGAGCTTGGTCCAATTTTGATGGTATCGATCATAGCCTTGTTTTCCAATCGATCCCTAATCCTAATATCCATCCTTTTTTACCAATTTGTTAATATCCAGGCCTTGTCCAAAAGGTGGGATAACAGCAGTTACTAACATTAGTACAGATATCGAATTAATGTCTATTAGGAAAAAAACACCAACTTGGAAATCAAATAAATAAATAAAACCGATGTGAATAATGAATCATTTACATCAGATCGGAAAGAAAAGGTGGTGTGTATTGACAATATGTGCATTGTTATTGATAATCAAATCGATGTTATAGAATATTTGTACATCGTTTCTATTATGGGACAGATGTACAAACTAATTAATAAAATCTTCTTTAACATTATTGAGTAATATATAATGATCTTAAAATAAACTAACATCACAAATTATAATTATAAAATTGACATACACCAAATGAATCATATCAAACCAATGTATATGATATTCATTAACACATCGCTAATAAGTTCAAATCGGATGTACGTATAGACATCAGCTATAAACTGATGTCTAAATTTTGGCTATTTTTAACATCACCCACTAACACATCGGTACATTTTTCCATAGACATCGGTCCTAGCCCGATATCCATGAACAAAATTCTAGTAGCGAGAAGGATGAATCACATTGGTTTTAATTAAATTTGATGTTTAATTTGAAATTGTTTTTCTAGGGAAAAAGAATGGTGGCCATGTTTTAAAAGAGGAGGAGGATTTTTTTTCCGTAGGCTAAATCTAGCATTTTTGTTATATATTTATTAGAAGTTCCAAAAACATATATAATGTTTTTGTATTATATTACTTATTTATGTTAGCTTAGGCTTTAACTATTAGTAGTTATAACTATGTTAACACTTTATGAATGATATGAATATATGAATCTTTTTGGCTTTTAGGAATGTAAATTTTCATGTTATTTTTAGTAAACATGAATGATTTTTGGTTGTTATTAGTACATGTTGGTTTCAGTTTCAAAATGATATTAAATCTACAGGTGTGCATTATAGCTATGCCTGGTTATTTTATTTTGCATTTTATAATAATGGGTAAAAATAGTTGCAAAAGACGTATTTCTATTTTCCTGCATGTGAACAAAGCAACATTTAAATGATTCTAAACTATAAAATAATGAAGCGATGAACCAAGAAGATTGAGGGGCATCAAGAGTACTAGATCTTTAGATTAAAGAAGTAAGAGTAAGAAAATTCAGGCCATAATGGTCGGTATCAACCCATAAGGGTCGGTACCGAACAATCTGATGAAATGGGACCTACTTCACTTTATGCTATTATCAAGTTTTGAGTTAAAGAAAAAGCAAAGGGGATGATGTGACATGGATCGGTACCAACCCATATGGCTCGGTACTGAACCATAATTGTTAAAACATTTCAAGACTTGGAAGTTTGAATACATGCGCCATGCTAAGGTGAAAGACAAAGAAGGGGTCAAATGCATGAGTCAGTATCGATCCATATTGATTGTTGGATTTGACATATTCTTGTGCTAGAACTTTGGATTTAAAGATATTTGCTCGTTCAAACCAAATTGGGTGATTTTTATGTTTGGATTCGTCTATAAATAGAAGGTTAACATCAACAAGAAAAGGACTTTTGAATTTTTGAACTTTTGCAAGAAGATTCTGCCATTTTCGAGTTCTATCTTTTTCTAGATCTAAAAATGATTGTACTTTGGTTGTACTTTTAAAAGTTAATTAATATAAAGTAGGTAGTGGATGTAGGTTTAAGATTCTAGCCGAATCACTTTAAAAACCTCGTGTCTGTCTCTTCCTTCTTTGAATTTTTCCCTTTTAATTTTCATTTTTAACAAGATTGGGGTGTTTACCCATATTTGGTGCAAACATTTTTGTGCTTTCACGGCTAGATCTATTGCTATTTGGATTTGAAGAAAGTCTACCATCAGATATAAGAAGTAATGGCTCCTAATAAAGAGAAGGGTGCTAGATTTGGAGCAATTATTGAAGGTGATAATGAATGATCTCAACATGAAGATGAAACTATTCAACTAACTCAAGCGGAGACTTTAAGTGCACTAGAGATATAAATAGCGGCTGAGTTGATAGAATGATGAGTAAAATGAATATGAAAATGATAAAGAATCAGTTGTCTATCATGGAAGAGATGAAGAAGTTGTTATCCTAACCCTAGCAGAAAAGGAGATTCGGAGGCATAAGGAGTATGAGAGATTACTCATCTTTAAATTTGAGTGAGGAGAGTTCTTCTTCACTAGAGTAATATGATAGGGAAGGCAAGTAGAAGATGTGTAAGGAGGATGTTGGGAAGAAAAAGATATAGAGCACGAAAGCCAGAGAAGTAATTCTTCCATCTACATCGATCAGTACCGATTGTCCCACATGGGTCGATACCGATCGATCAGATAGGATTGAGTTTGATGAATCTAAGGATGAGTTGTAAGAAGCTGGAGGAGGAGGATGCGGAAAAGCTACTGACACTTAGGCTAGAATTGTTCATACTAATGCTATAGAATAGCTAGAAAGGGACAGAGCCCAATAAGGCGCTAAAGAAGGCATGGACGAATAGTTTCTCCAGATATAGAGGATTGAGACGTCATGCAACCAACTAATATCATATGCCAAGCCAAACACTCGAGGATGTTAATGATAATTGCCATCCAATTAGTCAAGGCAGTGATGAATATATTGCTGATGATTAAAAGGTTGACGAGTTAGAATCAACAGAGATGTAAAGATAAGTGGGGTTCATCAATGAGTAAGTCCCTATTCACTAAATAAATTCTTGAAGCAAGGTATCCAAAGAAGTTCATTATGCCGAGCTATAACGAAATGACTTATCCTTGGTAGCTTCTATTGAAATATTGGTGGCACATTGATAGTGTTCATGCGATTGGTGCTATAAGTGTAGGTGTTTCCTCATATTCCTTGAGAAAATAGCTATGATTTAATTCGCTCGGCTTAAACCTAGGCCAATATCATTATTTGGTCAACTAGGAAGGCAATTCACAAAGCAGTTCTAGGTTTATACTATTCAACCAAAGGATGTTACATCGTTGTTTAATGTGCATCAGAGGTTTCGAGAGACCCTAAAAAAATCTTTTTGAAAGATCAAATGCTATTGCAACAGAGGTGAGTGAAAGTGCATAGGGATCTATAATGATATGGCTAACTTAGGTATATATGTGTATATGCAGTATCAAACTATATAATAATTGAAATAGTATAGTAAAATAAAAAGCAATCGCACCAGGATTTTTATACTGTTTCGGACCTCCCGTCCTATGTCTAGTCCCGAAGCTCCCTTTTGGGTTTTCCACTAACCAAAACACCCTCACTTAGCCCGGAGGAATAAGCAATATAGAAGTTTGCTGACTTGACAATCTTGCATTCTATCAACATGGATTTTGACTTGTAGTACAAAGCTTCCTATAATCTCCTCTTTGAGTTGAATGAGCAAATGTATGTGAGTTTAAGGTAGTACATCTCTAAGATTATTGAACAATAGTTGGTGATATTGAAAGCAAGTTTGCAACTTTGAAAGTATAATAGTTTAGAGGAAGAGAGAAGTATAAAACAAGAATTAGACAATGAAACTCTAGCCAAAGCCTTATATTTATAGTTTTCAAAAAATTCTCTTTCAACTGTTGTAATTCTTCAGAGAAAACCATTGAAAGAAGAGGTGCCACCAAAGGGAGAGCAGAGAAGTGTCCTTTCAAAAAATAGCTATTATAAAGATTTAGACGTCTAAATGAATTAGTCGGGCGTTTGGATTTTTAAAAACTTTTTCCAGAAAATAAATAGTTCAAAAATGCATGTCTCTAGATGTTTGACTTATGACCTCGAACGTTTGACTTTTGAAGAAAACGGACCAAAGAATTCTTAGTTAAAAATAGCATGACCTCAGACGTCTTACTTATGTACTCAGATGTCTGAGTCACACAGAGTTTTAAAACTCATTTAAAACCTTGTACGAGTGAATAAAAATTTGTCGATATAAATATATTAGCTCATATCACTCAAGGGATATTGTACATGTTTATCTAAAACACTAACATGAGATATGTGACCCTAACATTGATTTGTCTTCATGTTGAGCTCTTTGTTGATATTCCATTTCATCTTATCGGGTCCTTGATGCCTTTGTGACTTATATTGTGCTCAAGACTTGATTATTATGTACAGGTATATTAGTTTAGAGATTCTATGATACGGCTGTATAGCTATTGTCATTAAAATCCAATAAGAGAGGTTCTAACAATGAGCAACTCCAAGGAAGAGATAATGTTGATGGGGCTTATGAATGGGGTTCACCTGATGACTAATTTTGGTAGATGGCTTAAGAGAAACGAACCACCTACTCTGAAAGAATTTTATCGAATGGTGTCTCGGTATCTATGCTCACAAGATGAAAACTAGAGAGAGGATTGGCTGCTAGCGGTTAGAAGGACCGAGTCGTGTGGTTCAAAGCAACGTGGCTATCAAATAGAACAGTGATGGTATCAGAAATGTTGCGGTGGATGTTGGAAATAACAACAATAAGAGGACGAATCAATAAGCTAAAGGAAAAATGTAAGACATTAAGAAGCACTCAAGGTATACTAATCCTAAAGATTTCATAGAATTGACATATTCTATTGAACATTAACCTTGCGACCTAAGGTACAAAGCATTATTAAAAGCCACGCTCGTGGGAGGCTACTGAAGAAGAAAGAGGTTCTTGAAAGTATTGTCACCTCCATAAGACACATGGCACATTGTGAATGAATGTAGATATCTAAGGGTTGTCATTAAGGATTTGATCAAAAAGAAAAAGTTGCAAAAGTACACTTGAAACCCGCAGGCTGATGTGCAAGCAAATAACCAACCCCAAGAGCAACCTACCCAAAGGAACCATGCTAGCCTAGTGGAGAGTGTTCAAAACAGTCGGCTAGGGTGGTTGTGATCAATACCATATTAGGAGGCCCATATCCTATGGAACGGAGTTGGAATGAAATAGAATGCTCTGGCAACTCCTTGAGGCATGCACCTCAAGAGATGTGTTAATGCAATAGAAGAAGGTGCTTTGGTGAATAAGCCAAGGACAATTGATGATTACATTGTTTTTAGAAATAGAGATGTAGATGGGTCGAAGCACCAACGCTTGACCCCATGGTGATTATGGCTTCGATTTGGCTGGTGATAGTTCACCGAGTCCTTATTGACAGTGGGAGCTTGGTTTAATATTTTGTTTAGGCAGACTTTTGACAAGATGCACTTGAATGAGAAAGGCCTTTAGCCTTATAAGTCATGCATCTAGGGATTTACCAGAGAGACAAAAGAACTTGTTAGGTGTATCAGATTTCCTATTAAATTAAGAGAAGGAGACGGCAAGGTGGTGCGATTGTGGATGTTTGTTGTTGTTGATGGACTTTCAGCTTATAATGCCTTTTTAAGCCGACCAGCCCTTGGCGATTTTTAAATGGTGCTCGCTTCATGATGCCTGATGATGAAATTCCTTATAGAGAATAGATTATGAGCGATTTAACATGACTAGAGCAAGGGTCGAGAATGTTATGTCATTGAGCTCAAAAAGGCAATATGGCGAGAGAAAGGAAGAATGTAAAGAAGTCTCTCTGCAATAAATCCTTAGAAGCATAGTAACTACATGTCAAGCCCTGGCTCGGGTCCAATAGCAAATTCTAAAAATTTATTAACCCACAGAATGAGCCGGAAGAGATGAGGACAACCCTTGGAGCTAATGATTAACGTTTCGATAGACAATGATGATCCTACTTGGGTTCTCAAGGTCGGATCTCAACTCAGCTTGAAGATGAGAAAGGAGTTGGTAGGGTTACTTTAGGCAAACATGAACGTGTTTTCAACACTTTTGATATGTACAGGATATTGCATGAGTTTGTGTAGCATGCATTGAATCTGAACCTAAGATACCCTCTTATGAAACACATGGTATTGAACTGGAGCAATCCGCTGTATTGAATCAAGAAGTTGATAAGCTAAAGGAAAATTGCTTCATTTGCAATGCATTATACCCAAACTAGGAAAAATTATCCGGCATTGGTCAAGAAGGAAAACGAGAAATGATGGACTTGCATTGATTATTCTAACTTGAATAAACTATGGCCGAAGGATTGTTTCCTTTGTTATGGATAGACTAACTAATGGATGGAATAACTAGACATGAGCTTTTACCTTTAATGGATGCATACTTCGGCTACAATGAAGTCATAATGCATGTCCCAGATAAAGAGCATACTAGTTTTATTACAGATTTCAGGCCGTATTATTACAAAGTCATGTCATTCGGTCTGAAGAATGCTGGAGCTACTTAACAATGCTCGGTGAATAGGATGTTTAAAGATCAAACCGAATAGTCTATGGAAATACATGTGGATGATATTGTCGTGAAGTCATGGTGATTGGCGGATCACATGGGTGACCATTTGAAAATGTTCGATGTACTTCAAAAGTATTGAATGAAATTAAATCCATTAACATGTTATTCATAGTAGAGCCCGACAAGTTTTTGGGTTTCATTATACACTCAAGGGGCATTGAAGCTAACCTAGAATATATAGATGCATTAAGACTAGTTATTGCCCCAAATATAAGAAGGGAATTGGAAAGCTTGAACGGGAAATTTGCAGCATTCAGCCGATTCATCTCAAAAGCGATCGACATGTGCATAATGTTCTTTAATGACCTCAAGAAGGAGAAAGGAAATTTCCAATGGACGAGTGAATGTGAAGATGCATTTCAAAATCCATTAGAGCATTGAGAAAACCACTGACACTATCCAAGTCTTTGGAAGGAGAGAATTTGTATGTACTTAGTAGTATCGACTCACACACTAAGTGTAGCTTTGGTATGTCAAGAGTGCAGGATCTAAAGGCTGATATATTATATCAACAAATAGTTCAATTTAGCGGAGAATAAATATATAAAGCTAAAGAAGTTGGCGTACTGTTTGCTGATTGCATCGAGGAAATTACGGCCATACTTCCAGGCGCATCCGATAAAGGTATTGACTAATATTACTCAAACAAATACTGCATCGCCGGAGACTTTGCGGAGATTGATCAAGTGAAACGGTGATTTTTAATAAGATATTATTTATCATCCTAAGAGGGCGATTCAAGGATAGGCATTGGTAGATTTCATTACTGAATTCACCATCTTAGACGACGAAGCGGAAGAAGAGTTGGTCCAGCTTTCTTATTAGATGTAATATGTTGATGTAACCTCCAAGAATATGATTCTGGGGCAAGAGTGGTTCTCATGACACTGATGGGACGGAGGATCTGTTATGCGTTAAAGCTAAAGTTCCAATGATGAACAATGAAATTGAATATGAAACACTATTGCGGGACTCAAGATGTCGAAAGAATTGGGAGTCAAGACACTACATATATTTAGTAACTCCTAATTTATGGTTAGTCAGGTTAAGAATGAATTTCAAGTTAAGGTTGGGAGAATAGCTCCTTTTCCTGATGAAAGTTTTGGAATAACTAGGTGATATCAAGCACTAAATGATAACGCACTTCCCTAGAGAGGAGAATTCGAATGTTGATTCATTAGCCAAACTGGCTAGTTCTGGAGATGCGCAACTGTTAAGAATTGTACCAGTAGAGGTTTTGATGACTTCAGGCATCTACAATATGGATGTTGATTTGATTTTTGAGGTCGAGGAAGGTAAGGAGTCACGGATGACCTCGTTAAGAGATTATTTGCTAAATGGAACTCCCTAAAGAGTCGGTATGAAAAGCGGAAGATCCTGCATAAAGTACCTCTTTTCATTATGCAAGAAGTAGTTCTATATAGGAGAGGATTCTCTATTCCCTTGCTAAGCTGTATCGCCAAAGATGAAGCTAAAAATATTTTCGTAGATGTACACAAAGGGAGCTAAGGTGGCCGCACTGGCAAAAAATTAGGGAAAGAAGATTCTTTTCTATGGATATTTCTATCCAACTGTCAACCTGGATGCTACTGAATATTTAAGGAGATGCAACAAGTGTTAGAGATTTAGAAAGATTCTAAAAGATCCATCTAATGAGCGTACATGGATGGCTGGCCCACGGTCATTTGCGGTTTGGGAAATAGACATCATTAGGGTGCTACCGAGTGAAGTGGCGGAGCGAAATATGTGATAGTTGTTATGAACAACTTCATAAATGGGCTGAGGCAGAACCACTTACAAAGATTACTTTAATGAAACTGACAAAAATTTTAGTGTAGAACATTTTGTGTAGATTCAGAGTTCTACAGAAGATAATCACAAACAATGATGCTCAATTAGACAGTGTTGAATTCAAGGAATTCTATGCTTGATAATAGATTGATAAGAGCTTTGTAGTGGTAGAACATCCACAGACAAATGGACTGGTGGAGGCGGTGAACAAAATCATAAAGTCCATCATTAAGAAGCAATTAAAGGGAGCTAAAGGCAATTGGGTGAATGAGTTGCCACTAGCATTATGGGCTTAAAGGATGACATAGTAGTCCATAACTAGCCATACTCTATTTGCCTTGACCTACGGAACTAAGGCAATGATTCCGGTTGAAGCCAAAGTCACTTTAAATAGGAGACTACACCATGATCACAAGAAGAACATATAGCTCTTGCTTGAGTCCCTCTACTTGGTTAAAGAAAAGCGAAAGAGGCTGATCTTAAGGTAGCCGCTCATCAGAGAAGAGTAGCAAGGTAGTTCAATGCCAATGTCAGAAACCATACCTTTTGAAATAGGTGATCTCATTTTGAAACAATTATTTCTGTTTATAGGGGTACTTGATCAGAATTGGGAAGCTCCTTATGTGATTGTACAAAAGTTCGGAGATGAAACTTTAAAGTTGCCAGTAGTAGATGTGATTGTCATACTCGCACAACAATGACCTATGTACATGCAATTTAGAAAAGCAAAAAATAAGAAGCAAAAAGAACATGTATTCATTTGAGCTATGGGACCGGTCATTTATTCCTTCCTTGCTATCCTCCCTTAGTTACGTATTTGGCATGATGCTTCTTCTTCTTAACTGTAACGTCCCCTATCTGGAGGCCCAAAGCTAAGCGCTATTGATACTGCGGTCATCCATAGTATTAACTTCTGGTGACCAAATATGGTAATGTTAATGTTATCCATAATATCAGAAACACATGAATATGAAACAAAATCATAGATTTCAAAAATAACTTTTCTAATTACATTTCACAACAGGTTTCATATTCCATTACATAATCCCAATCGTTTACCAGGTTCAGATCAAATATAATTATTACAAAATACGCCAAGAGCGACATATGAAGATGCCCCCTTGGATGACCAGAGTACTAAATAGTCATAACTGACTTAATACAATACATCAGAAATAAAACAAACAGAACAACTCCTAAATAGTTAACTTCAGCCTCCTGCTCGTCTTCGGAAGCTTTATTCGTCATCTTACTAAAACCTATAAATCCTAGACCCTCAGCCTACTTAAATCAATTTTGAGCACCCGAGAGCTTAAGGGGAAAAAACATAAACTTCGAGTTAGACATAAAGCCTGGTGTGAATAATAATATACATCTCGGTTTTTTGATATTAAGTGAGACCACGCCACTTAGCGAAACGGGTTTCCCCTCACCAATATCCTTTTAAAACGTATCTTTTGCAAATCATAATCTTGCAACCAAAACTAGTTAAAACTATAAAGCATTATCATGTAAACATACATATCAGGTAATAGATGGATTATTTGTCTGAAAACTATAGTTTTGTTTGGCTAACTACTAACCTTTTGCTCACTCGGGCCTACAAGACAATATAAACAAATAATCTAACATCTGCTAGATACTCTTCTTATGGACGGTCTTTCCCTAACTTACTTTCTCCAGGTCAACTGATCCTAATGGTTTTGCAGGCTCACCAATAACTTACTTCTGTACAAATATATTCCTTTTGGCGTGTAACATCATTTTAGTCTTACCTGTGACAAAGCCCTACACATTGGAATTTTGGACTAAATTAGCTTGGGGCTAATAGTTAATGTATAGAGTGCGACCCTATACCAGTCCCATCTGGTATACAAATATCTGAGTCATTTTACTTAGGATAATCTTCCCTTAAATTTTCCTTGAAAACCTTTTCTTATCAAATTGATTTAAACCTTTAAATCATACTTTAAACAAGGAAAATAAATTCTATGCTTTACTGAAATCACCTTGCCATGTTATATACATACTTTAAACAAATTTTTGTTGACGAAAACATTTTACCTTTGAAAGTACCCCTATAGATTCCATTGAAAGTATCCCTTTCGAAACCAAGTAAACCCTTTATAACCTAGGCCGAAAGGCCAAAACATTCCTTTTGAAACCATTCATATAAAGCATTCAAAACCATTGAAAAACCTTTCCTTCAAAAGCTATAAAACCTTAGACAGTCTATCTTTAAAACACTTAAACATTACCTTTCGAAAACATTGGAAAACCTTTCTTTTCAAACCTTTTGAAACCATTAGGGAACCACCCCTTCGAAACCTTCATTAAAACCTTTTGAAACCATCTGGATTCAAGTAAAACATGTGGAAATCCTTTCGAAACCATTTAAGACTATCTTCTTCGAAACCTTTGGGTTCTACCTTCAACGGAACAAAAGGTTCATAAAACATTTAAGTCGAAAGCACTATTTCAAAAGCATTTCCTAAGTAAAGAAGTGATGATGTCGAAACCAACCCTTCGAAAGCATTGAAGAAGTGGCTTGAATTTTAAAACAAAGTATACCTTTCGAAACCATTTGCTTTGAAAGGTAGAAAGCGGCAGTTAGGGGGTTTTACCCCTTCGAAAGCATTTTCTTAAAACAAAGGCGCAACCCATTTTGAAACCTTTCCTTTAAAACATTTGATTCAGTCGAAAGCATTCCTTTCGAAAGCAAAGCGGCGTGTTTCCATTTAAAAGCAAAATAATGTTTCGACCCTATAGGAACCCATTGTTTCGATGCAGTACCTTTCGCCTATATCCAAGTCACTCTGTACCAAGTCCTTGATACAATGTGCATTGGTTTCGATGGTGATGGAGGCGGAACTACTAGGTCGGAACCTAGGTGCCGAAAGTGGCGAAACATGCTAAAAGCATGTAAAAACAGATTTTAACTTTAAAAAGAAATTCTTTTCAACTAACCTGCCTTGTTTGTCAAAATATTATTGGTTGCTAATTTTCTTTTCTAAAAGATCCGAAATTTCAAAAGTAAGAGATTTAAATTATTTACAAAATACCCCATTTTCCTTTAATCAATATATAAAACATTTAAGTCGCATGCCTTAAATAATTTTATATATCTACTAAATCACTTAGGAAAATTCTACAAAAATTCCAGAAAATCATTTTTAATATGTTTTCCAACATATATTAATTTCAGACCCAAAACATAGACAATTTAGCTGTAAATTATTTTAAGCCCAAAGAATCATTTTCTTCACTAGAAAATTAATATTAAATCCACATAAATTCAAAAAATTATGAAAATTGAAACCCATCTCTAAAATATCATTTCTGATCAAATTCAAAATCGCAAGGCATTTGGATGTCATTTAATAGGGTTTTCACATCAAAACATATCATAAAATCTATATGAATAAGCATAAATCATCAACAAACATATATAAACATTTAATCATCAAAAACATGGCATGACCTTGCAAAATAATTCGGAATAACCTTAAAACTGAAAACAATAGAAAATTTGAGATGTAGTCATTATTCACCTTAGCTTTGAGATTAAGGAGTTTGAGATTTGAATGGTTAAATGTTGATTTGCTTCTTCCTTTAGCTTTTCCTCCTCGTTTATCTTCTAATGGTGGTCGGCCTCTATTTTAAATTTTGGATTATGAAATGAATGTGTAGTATGAGATACATGAGGGTTTGGGGTATATGGTTATGTCTCATTCCTATTTTACCCCTTCTCTGTTTCATTTTAACTCATCTTTAGTTCATTTGTTAACATGGCACGGCTACCCCTTATTAATCACAAATCTCAATCCCCTAATCATCACATTATTTTATTTAATTTAACTAATTAAATACCCTAAATAATATTACTAAAAATTAGGGTCATTATAGACTCCCCTCCTTAAAAAGTTTCATCCTCGAAATTACGATAAGGCACACAACAAATCAATCATAAAGGTAAAACGTACCATCAAACAAATCAGGATAAGCGTCTCTAATCCTACTCTCAGTCTCCCAAGTACAGTCTTTCTCATCGTCGCTCCACTGGACTTTCACTAATCTAACTATTTTGTTTCTAAACCTCTTATCATCTCTCGCAACTATCCGCTGGCTTTCTAACTATAGTCAAGTCTGGTTCTACTACCAAGTCATCTAACATTGTCGGTGCTATAGTAGATTCCGGATCTCTAACACACTTCCTTAGATAAGAAACATGGAAAACATCATGGACACCTGCCAAACTATTCGGTAATTCTACTCTATATGCGAGTTTCTCGATCCTCTCTACAATAGGAAATAGTCTTACGAATCTCGGTGCCAACTTTCCTGATTTCCCAAATCTAATCACACCCTTCATCGGTGATACCTTAACAAACACATGATCTCCAACTGAGAACTCTAAGTCTTTCCGTCTTTTGTCTGCATAACTCTTTTGCCTTGATTGAGCATCCTTCATTCTAGCTCGAATTAACTCAATCTTCTCGCAGCTTCTCTAACCAAATCTGGACTAAGAACCAACCTATCCCCGGTCTCTAACCAACAAACGGGAGATTTGCATGGCCTTCCATACAAAGCTTCGAACGGTGCCATCCCTATACTAGTCTGATAACTATTGTTATATGAAAAATCGACTAAGTGTAGATGGTCTTCCCATGATACCCCAAAATCTAACACACAAGCTCTTAATAGATACTCCAAGACTTTGTTAACCCTTTCCGTTTGCCCATTGGACTGTGGATGGTAAGTGGTACACATCTTGAGCTCGGTTCCTAAAATCTCCTATAGATTCTTCCAAAACTCACTAGTGAACAAGGAATCTCTATCACTTACTATGCTTTTAGGAATTCCGTGCAGTCTAACTACATTCTTCATAAATAACTTAGCTAGAATAGGTGTCGTCCTAGTTGACTTAACTGGAATGAAACGGGCACTCTTGATTAATCTGTCAACTAAGGCCCATATATTTCATTTCCTCTATTAGATCTTGGCAACCCATCTATAAAATCCATAGAAATAGAATCCCACTTCCATACCGGAATATCTAATGGCTGAAACAATCCACTTGGCTTCTGATGTTCGGCTTTTACTTGTTGGCAGTTCAGACACTGCTTTACCCAAAAGCCTACATCCCTCTTCATACCTTCCCAGAAGAAGCTTCTCTTCATGTCCTGATACATCTTAGTTCCTCCTGGATGAATAGTGAACTTCGAACAATGACATTCCTCCAATACTTCCTTCCTTATGTCTCCCACATTTGGAACACATAACCTACCTTTCTTTCTCAACTACCCATTCTGGTCAAGACTGAAATCCTTCATGTCATCGCTCTCTGTTCCATCCCTTAACTTCCTGATCTATTCGACCAATACTAGATCCTCCTCCTATTTAGAAGCAATCATTTCGATCATTACCGGTCAAACTTCTAAACAAGATAACATAACAGATTCTCCACTAGACCCAGCCTCAGATCTGAACTGCACTCTACAAGTCGACAACGCTTCCAAATCTTTCTACTGAGCTATCATTTCCAACACTACATTCTGATGCTTTCTGCTGAGCGCATCTGCAACCTTATTACCTTTCCCTGGTGTGTACTCGATTCCAAAATCATAAGCAACAATAAACTCTAACCATCTCTGCTGTCTCATGTTCAGCTCCTTTTGAGAGAACAAGTACCTCAACGACTTATGATCCGTATATAGCTCAAATCTTTCTCCCAAAAGATAATGCCTCCACACCTTCAACTCAAAAATAACTGCAGCTAAATCCAAATCATGTGTAGGATATCTAACTTCATGTGGTCTAAGCTATCGAGAAGCATAGGCAATCACTTTGCCTCTCTGCATTAACACAGCTCCTAACCCAGTTCCACATGCATCTTTATAAACTACCAAATCTTGATTCCCCTTCGGAACAACTAATACAGGTGCATGGGTCAATAAGTGTTTCAAGCTCTGGAATGCTTCCTTACACTTATCGGTCCACACAAACTCCACATACTTTCGCGTTAGCTTGGTCATCAGTGTTGCTATCTGTGAAAAATCCTTTATGAACCTCCAATAATATCCAGTCAATCCAAGAAAACTCTTTATCTCAATCACAGTCTTGGGTCTCTTCCAATTATTCACCACTTCAATCTTAGTCGGATCTACAGACAACCCATTCTCTAAGACTACATGACCAAGAAACTTCACCTCCTTCTTCCAGAAATTACAATTCGAAAACTTTGCCTTCAGTTGGTGCTGCCTTAGCGTCTCAAGCACAATTCTAAGATGAACTTCATGCTCCCTTTCATCCTTAGAGTATATCAAGATATCATCTATGAAAACCAACACGAACCTATCCAAGTGCTCTTGGAAAATTCAGTTCATCAAATCCACAAAGAATGTTGGCGCATTAGCTAGTCCGAACGGCATTACTAACCATTCGTACAATCCATATCTAGTTCTAAATGCCGTCAAAGGTATACTATCCTCTGCTACTCTAAGCTGATGAAAACCTATTGCTAAATCCAACTGAGAAAATACCTTGGCTCCACTCAATTGATCGAACAAATCATCAATTCTTGGCAATGGATATCGATTCTTTATCGTCTTTTCATTCAGCTTACGATAATCGATACATAACCTTAACGATCCGTTCGGCTTCTTAGCAAACACTACGGCTGCTCCCCAAGGTGAAATACTAGGTTTGATAAAACTCTTGCCTTCCAAATCCACCAACTGCACCTTCAGCTCTCTCATCTCTATAGGTGCCATCCTACTTGACGGCCTACTCACTGGTTCTGCTCCAGGCACCAAATCTATCTGAAACTCAATGGCTCATTTCGTTGGCAATCCTACTACCGGCTCGAAGACATCTGCGAATTCTCTAACCACGAAAACTCAATTCAACTAGTCCTCTAACTCCACAACACCCAACAAAGCATTCACCTCGCAACTAGGGCTTTCTACGGTATATATAGTCTGATCACTACAGTCAGGGTGTCTAAGTGATATTTTCCTATCATGGTAAAATATCCTAGCATCGTACTTAACCATTCCATACCCAAAATAATTCTGAACCCTACAAAGTCAAATACATGCAAACTACAAACAAAGATACGACCTAACAAATCAAAACCTAAGTGGTCACACTTCATCCCAAGTGTCGCATACCCTCCTATCGGATTTGCAATCCTTAAGGAAGTAACTAAGTATGAGGGTTCTAGGTTAAGCTTATCTACCAAACAACGAGATACAAAAGAATGTGATGCACCAGTATCAAAATAAACGCTAACAGACATACCATGGATCTGAAGCGTACCTCCCAACCCCGCCTTTCCTTTTTCCTCTACCATTGGCCTCGAAGTAGCTGGCTCCAATGCAAACACCTTTCCTTTCAAATCCTTAGCAGGCTTCTTGCACTGGTTCTTATAATGACCAATTTGATCGCAGTTGAAACATCTAATATTCTTCTTCCAGATCACTTCCTTCGCCTTTCTAGTACGACATTCATTAGCAAAATGTCCATTTTTATCGCACTTGAAGCAAACAACCTCCAACTTTCACGGCTCCACGTTTCTGAGCACCCTTCTTATGAAAGAACTTCCTTTTCTGACCCTGCCCTACGTGGACCTCATTTCCCTTATTCTTCTCCAGAGAAACAAGCATCTCCTCATGTCTTAATGACATCTCTACTACAACATCATAAGGATCCTAACATGAGGTAATCTAGCCCTTGCCACTTCAACCCCCTTATGAACTTCTCATTTCTCTTCATCATAGTATCCACAGTGGCATATCCATACCTAGCCTACTCCTCAAACCTTCTAGCTACTCCAACACAGTCATCACGCCTGTTCCAACTCAGCAAACTTTCTGATCAAGGTAGACTTCGACATCACAGACATGAACCTCTCCTCGAACCTCCTCTTAAACTCAGCCCATGTCATCGTTTCTTCATTCACTCCAACTGTCACATTATTCCACCAGAATAAAGCTGCTTCCTGAAGTTGTCTCGATGCAAGCCTCCTCTTCTACTCATCATTGAGCCCCAAGTCTGCAAAGATCCTCTCATAATGTAGCAACCAGTTCCCCACCTCAATAGCATTTTCAGTTCCGATAAATGGCTTTCCTCCAAGCCTAACATACTCTCTACTCAAAAAAGCATAATTGTTGACCACTAGAGCTTTCTGAACTCCTCCTACAGCATTTCCTCCAACCACTCCAGCAGCAACACCCGCCTGCATCATATTCACGAAAAACTGATAAATAGCTCCCATATCAACTTGCGAGACTCCAGCACCCACATTTCCTGCTTGTGCCCGACCTTAGTTCCTTCTCGTATTTGGTCTGGCATTACCATTTGTTGCGGTGCTTCACCCAAGATTCACTCTTCCACTTCTAGCATCCATATTTGTATTCAAGCCTCGTGAGATACAGAAGAATAGCCTAAGAGAGATAGGAGAATAGAGTATACTTATATATAGCAAATACAAGTACGTTACTGTAGTGTTATCCCATGCCTCGATCTTATCTCTAATTCCTTAGGATTATGCTTTCAAAAATCATTTTAGTTTAAAGTTTTTCATAAACCTTCTGATACTGAGTAACGTCCCTTATCTGGAGGCACGAAGCTATGCACTACGGATGCTGTAGTCATCCATAGTATTAACTTCCGACGACCAAATACGGTAATGTTAACGGTATCCATAATATCAGAAGCATATGAATATGAAATAAAATCACAGATTTCAAAAACAACTTTTTTGATTACATTTCACAAAACATGTTTCATATTCCATTACATAATCCCAATCATTTCCCAGCTTTAGATCAAATATAATAATTACAAAATACGCCAAGAGCGACATATGAAGATGCCCCCTGGATGACCAAAGTACTAAATAGTCATAACTGACTTAATACAACACAACAGAATATAACAAACAGAACAACTCCTAAATAGCTAATTTCAGCCTTCTGCTCGTCTTCGGAAGCTTTATTTGTCATCCTACTAAAACCTGTAAATCCTCAACCCTCGGCTTACTCAAATCAATTTTGAGCACCCAAGAGTTTAAGGGGGAAAAACATAAACTTTGAGTCAGACATAAAGCCTGGTGTGAATAATACTATACATCTCGGTTTTTTGATATTAAGTGAGACCACGCTGCTTAGCGGAATGGGTTTCCCCTCACCAATATCCTTTTAAAACATATCTTTTGCAAATCATAATCCTGCAACAAAAACTGGTTAAAACTTTAAAGCATTATCATGTAAACATACATATGAAGTAACAAATGGACTATCTGTCCGAACAATATAGTTTTGTTTAGCTAACTACTAATATTTGGCTGACTCGGGCCTACTAGACAATATAAACAAATAATCTAACATCTGTTAGATACTCATCTTCTTGACGGTATGTCCCTAACTTACTTTCTCCAGGTTAACCGATCCTAATGGTTTTGCAGGCTCACCAATAACCTACATCTGTACAAATATATTCCTTTCGGTGTGTAACATCATTTTAGTCTTACCTGTGACAAAGCCCTACACACTGGAATTTTGGACTAAATTAGCTAGGGGCTAATAGCTAATGTATAGGGCGCGACCCTATACCAGTCCCATCTGGTATACAAATATCTGAGTCATTTTACTTAGGATAATCTTCCCTTAAATTTTCCTTGAAAACCTTTTCTTCTCAAATTGATTTAAACCATTAAATCATACTTTAAACAAGGAAAATAAATTCTATGCTTTACTGAAATCACCTTGCCATGTTATATATATACTTTACAATAATCTTTGTTGATGAAAACATTTTACCTTTGAAAGCACCCCTTTCAATCCCATTGAAAATACGAAACCAAGTAAACCCTTTATAACCTAAGCCGAAAGGCCAAATCATTCCTTTCGAAACCATTCATACAAACCTTTCGAAACCATTGAAAAACCTTTCCTTCGAAAGCTATAAAACATTAGACATCCTATCTTTAAAACACTTAAACATTGCGTTTCGAAAACATTGGAAAACCTTTCCTTTCAAACCTTTCGAAACCCTTGGGGAACCACCCATTCGAAACCTTCATTAAAACATTTCGAAAGCATTAAAACATCAAACCTTTAGAAACCATTTGGGTTCAAGTAAAACATGTGGAAATCCTTTCGAAACCATTTAAAACTATCTTCTTCGAAACCTTTCGATTATACCTTCAACAGAACAAAAGGGTCATAAAACATTTAAGTCGAAAGCACTCTTTCGAAAGCATTTCCTAAGTAAAGAAGTGATGGTGTCGAAGCCAACCCTTCGAAAGCATTGGAGAAGTAGCTTGGATTTTAAAACAAAGTATACCTTCCGAAACCATTTGCTTCGAAAGGTAGAAAGCAGCACCTAAGGGTTTCGACCCCTTCGAAAGCATTTTCTTAAAACAAAGGCACAGCCCATTTCATAACCTTTCCTTTAAAACATTTGATTCAGTCGAAAGCATTCCTTTCGAAAGCAAAGCAGGCACGTTTCCATTTAAAAGCAAAATAACGTTTCTACCCAGTACCTTTCGCCTATATCCAATCCACTCTGTACCAAGTCTTTGATACTATGTGCATTGGTTTCGATGGGGATGGAGGTGGAACTACTAGGTCAGAACCTAGGTGCCGAAAGTGGTGAAACATGCTAAAAGCATGTAAAACTGATTTTAACTTTTAAAAAAAAAATTCTTTTCAACTAACTTGCCTTGTTTGTCAAAATATTATTGGTTGCTAATTTCCTTTCTAGAAGAACTGCCTAAATTTCAAAAGTAAGAGACTTAAATTATTTACAAAATACCCCCTTCTCCTTTTATAAATACTAGTATGAACCCCGTGCCGATGGCACAGATGTAAACTTTTTCTTAATATATGCTATGACATCATCCGTACATGTCCAAGAACATGAAAATATGAATCAATGCCGGTAAAGTGATTTGCAAATGGCACGTGGTTGAAATTTTGATGTAGGAGCACTGTATCAAATTATCAATTACATAAATTGTTAATAGTGTGTCACTGTATGCATGCAAAGTAATAATTTCTCGGTATGACAAAAGAAATAAATGGGTGGAGTGAAAGAAATTATTATGAAGGATAGAATTGTATGGTATCTATAGAGAAACATGAATAGTAGTACCTTGTATGAAATAAAAACAATAGTTTTGATTATGAACACAAAATTCACATCGATGCAATGCAACTTTTTTGTCCATTTCCTAATTCACATAATATACATACATGCTCTTATGTAATACATAGGTGGATAGAAATAATGCTTGCTCCTGTGGTATGATTTCTCCTTGTCTCGTTCTGATCAAAATTTTCGATTATGGTTAATAATAATGTTAATATTAGTTCATTTTGTATTTTCTTATTTTGTACTCTAGTTGATATTTTTTTTGTAATTATAACGTACCACGATATTTCAAAAAATTATTACGAACCATGGTTGAGGGTGTAGAAGTTAATTACATTATATGATAATAATATAGGTATACAAGGATGGTACTTTGGTTACAAATACTTCTAAAACCGAAATCTACTTAACATTCGTAAAATTTAATAGCTACGAACGTTGATATGTACACATTGATATTTAGTATTGCAAATACATTGTAGTATTTATTTTTTCATAATGGCATATGTCCTAACTATTTACCAAATATAGTTACATGGTAGCTAGTTGTTCGTTGCTTCATTAGATATAGTATTTATTAGAAAGAGGTTAAGAGGCATGAGATTAAATGGAAAATGAGAGATAGCTATATAAGCTGCAACAACATTTAATAAATTAAAGTAGTAATTGTTTTAACTAGTCCCACATCGTCGAAAATGTATTAACTGTTAGTGTATATAATCTAAGAGATGAGGAACCCAGTTGTCCATTTGAGAACATCTGAAAATGTTGGAATGATGAAAGAAAGATTCATCACTGCTCAAATGCACTTTCAAAATATATTTTAACATTGCTTGCTTCCGCTTTAACCATAATGTCGATACTCCTACCGTATATATAGACATGAGATAACATAAATTGATATAGAGATGGAAATGTTAGTTTAGGAATTTACAAAAGAGGCTTCAATCAATTCTCTATATTAATAGTAGATATGTAAAGGGTATTTTAGGAAATTCAAAAAGACACGGTTCAATCATATTCATGGAATTCTCATTATTAATAGTAAATACATAAAACATTTAAGTTCCATACCTTAAACAATTTTATATATCTATTAAAACACTTAAGAAAATTCTTCAAAATTCCATAAAATCATTTTTAATATGTTTTCCAACATATATTAATTTCAGACCCAAAACATATACAATTTAGCCGTAAATTATTTTAAGCCCAAATAATCATTTTATTCACTAGAAAATTAATATCAAATCCACATAAATTTAGGAAATTATGAAAATTGAAACACATCTCTAAAATATCATGTCTGATCTAAATCTAAAATCGCAAGGCATTGGAATGTCATTTAATAGGGTTTTCACATCAAAACATATCATAAAACCTATATGAATAAGCATAACAAGCATATATAAACATTCAATCATTCAAAAACATGGCCTAACCTTGCAAAATAATTCGGATTAACCTTAAAACCGAAAATAATAGAAAATATAAGATGTAGTCATTATTCACCTTAGCTTTGAGATTAAGGAGTGAGATTTGAATGGTTAAATGTTGATTTGCTTCTTCCTTTAGCTTTTCTTCCATTTTTATCTTCTAATAGTGGCAGCCACTATTTTAAATTTTGGATTATGTAATGAATGTGTAATATGTGATACATGAGGGTTTAGGGTATATGGTTATGTCGCATTCCTATTTTACCCCTTCTCTCTTTCATTTTAACTCGTCTTTAGTTCATTTGTTAACATGGCATGACTACCCCATATTAATCACAAATCTCAATCCCTTAATCATCACATTATTTTATTTTATTTAGATAATTAAATATCCTAAATAATGTTACTAAAAATTAGGGTCGTTACATTAACCCATTCCTTCTTTGGGGTATTTGTTTCCGAATGAGAAGATTCCTCTTCAATTGTCCAATAGAAAGGATCATTTGGATTGGCATAAATTCCTTGAGGCATTTAAGAAGCATCGATGGCAGAGGTAGAAGGTAGCTTCATAGAATATGGAGGAATAGGAAAAGCTATCAATAAAGGAGCGAGAATATTCTCCAGGCTTGGTTTAGTCTTGATTTTCCTTAACTTGGAAATGTCGATGGACTTCCTCTCTAGCATGGATGGTCCACTCCCCCTCTCTTTTGTGATAATGACCTCCTCATCATCGTCATTTGTTGCCTTACTTTCATCCAGAACCTCCTCCCTTAGAACCTTATTCTTTTAATCATCAGGATCATGGGAAGATCTAGTGGATGAGGTGAAAATCAGAAAAGGTGTCGAAACAATGATAGATTTGGTAATAAAGGCTTCGAGGCTTGGAGTGTAGATCACACCCAATTGAGGAGCTATAAGTAGCTAACTTGAAAGTTAACAAAGAGATGAGAAAAGATTAGAGACGTCTATAGAATATATTTGAAGTTTCTTAAAGACAGGAGAAGCAAGAGATATACCTCCTAGAGTTGTTGTCGGTATCTAAGGGGAATCTAAAATCCGTGTCAAGTGTTCACCGTCAGGAATCGAGTGAATAATCCTAACTCAAACTGGTGTTAATTTAATTATCTCGAAATCATGTACAAGAATCTGAATCAAGACTGTTATGCAAATAAAATAATCTACGTACAACTTATGTATTTAATCTAATTGGTTTCCAAATTATACCAATTTCTTTTTATTCACATTCATTTTAAATCAATAGCTCTTCTCATTTAATATTAAAATTGACTTATGACCACTTTCATGAAATCATTACGTAAGTTCATGACCATCTTATAACACCGCTTATGCAAATCAATCACTTTAAAACTTCAGTTTATACACATTTCAAATAGCCACAACTTCATTTTAAAGCCTTTCCATACTTAAGTTTATTATAAACATTTTATAAAGCACACTTATGTTTATTATCCACTTTAAACTAAGTCCATATTTGTATAACACTCATTCTTAAATCACATTTATTTATATCAATAGTATTCATTTAATACTAAATTTACTTACTAACTATTTCACAAAAATCATTTCATTTAACTGTATTTAAGTTAAATTGCATTTAATGGCTCAAATTTAAATTTTCTTTTCCTAGCATGAATATCCAACAAATTTAAAATTTGTTTTAACTTACTATTTTCTCGAATTTACAAGTTATAAAAGTTTATCTATTTATAATTTCACAAAATACTTAGCCTAAATTATAATATCCATTCGGGAGTTTCCGACTATCCAAAATCATCGAAAATTCCATTTTATTTTCATAAATGAAAATTACCAACCAACACCTCAAAACAAGATACACAACCCAAATTATCCAAATGGATAAGATCCATGAGTTCACAATATCACTTAACTGAAAATTTCAAAATTTAAACACACGGTTTTATTTCAAATCATTTTGAAATAATAACAATAATATACATATCTCCTTTGTATATCAAATCATACTTTTGGAATCTAAAACAAACTTTGTTTTACCAAAAAACTCTGAAGAAAATTCCTATGGCAGCAATCTCTCACTTATAAACTCGAAAATGAATGTCGATGATGCTACAGTCATCACCAAAGTTATTTTCTAGTGACCAAAGTGAGCACATGCTTTCTATCCTTTAAAATCCATTTTAAAGCATTTCTAGTCAAAAATACTTCCAGAATAATACTATTATTATTTTCCTCCAAACTTGGAAAACAATTTCCAGAACACCAGAATTTAATTTTTCAAACTCTCGGTTTAAATTCTTATTTATAAACAATATTTATAAATCCTACTTGTATAATTTCACTTCTTATATAATATCATTTCATAATTTTTTATCCTTGGTTGAATTATTATAAAAAAACTTTTATTAAAATCAAATTTTAATTTTAACTCCACATTATTCCCGAACGCCTTATAGTCAAACTATGAAACTGAACTCATAAGGTTTTCGTATTCAATTTAACCAAACAAAATGCCCATAATCTATCTGAGCACAACTAATCAACAATAAATAGTAATAATTGAATATTATCATTCTCTAACAACCAAACACACCATATATAACTATAATAATTTCTGAAAAATTATTCTTTTATATAAAATATAATTTATGTAAAATTATTTCATTTATGCACTTTTCCAAAACAATATTGTGTCGATTTGCCTTGTTCAAGTTTTTAGAGACCCCTATCGATACAGTTGTTCCTTCTGTGCCGATCAGAATTCATAAACCAAACCGACAAATCAACACAATATAAAACATTTTATAGCACTAACAAGTAAGCGCTCTTATATATATACACACACACATACATACATATACACATACACTCAAACTCATCCTAATGTCTCGCTTACCCTATCTCAAATGAGTTAACCCCACTAAAGCCTAGGTGTCCGCTCAACCTAAGCTCTGATACCATGTTTTCACGACCCGCATTTTCGACCTCAAAAGTGGACACTAATACATCAATGGTATTCACGTGCCGAGCATCCAAGTACCGAAAAGACGGGTTGTTGGGGAAAAAGAAAGAAAAAAGATAGAATAGAATCTCACATTGTAACGAGAAATCTATAATATTCACAATGATCTTTACAAAAGGAAACTTTAATATATATAACCATTAGAGTCAACTAAATAATCATCAGCCTGGACAGTTATAACAGCCTGCCCATACAATTGCTGATAAATTACAAAACCAGAAAAATGCAGTGGAAATAAAAGGATACGTGAATACGTCTTGGAGGCATCCGGCTCATCTCTGAAGCTCCAAAGCATTTAGAACTAAATATGAAAATATGCTCGGTCTGACCTGAGCATTATAAGAAAATAACGCCCGGATCAATCTGGTAAACCAACGTAAGAAAACTCAATCAAATCATATTGATTTCTATATTTATAAAACTCTTTCAAAATAAAAAGTATCTCGTAAGACAACGCCGCACGTAAATACAGACTGGTTTTTACCATATGATAACCAGAACATTTCTATAAGAAATCTTTTGATATTATATTAATGTTTAGGGTTTAAAATAAATATATAAAATAGCTAAAATGCTTGCATCTCACATTTCAACATAGATGGGCACAACTAAGTCCGTAAAGCACATATTGGAGAATGGATTCCAACAATGGCAAGGTAAGGGACTACCTTTCGTACATTGCATCTCTAGATAAAATGTACCAAGGTCTACAAATGCATTTACCAAACTCTACCAACACAAGACCGGCGGCCTACCCATTACTAGATAGTACCAAATATGTCATCATCCTGGTTGTTCCCAACCTTTACAGAGAGCACTCATGCACAACCAAATCCAGAATATGATAATCTAGAAAGGTAATGACACACCCTTATGGGAATGACCCACATGGCCCTACCGCATCTACCCTGTTTTAACCATGTCCCGGGTTGTGAGGATTGAGGCAACGCTTTTTCCTTTTCTCTTAGCAAATCCCACTTGGAATGCTAACACTACCCTCCAAGTGGCAATGCAATGCCAGCATTCATCTATACAAGTTCGCTCTGAGCTTGAACGAAACCAAAAGTGCTACTTCCACCACATCATTTTGGAATCACTCTCAGGGTTAGTAGCAAGAAGCCAATGCACTTCAAAGAACTCCATCTTCAAAACTATCATCGTCAAGTTGTCTACCATTCGAACACTTATTCCAGTTCAAAGTAGTTTTAGGATAACAAATCTAATCCCGGTCTCTCCAAACCGACAATGATAGATTAAAACTGCCAAATTTGATAGTCGATTATTTGACTATTAGATAAAAACAACAATCAGATCAGAGATTTATTTCTATAGGGAAACTAACATTGGTTAAGCACATAAGCAACCACTAACCTCTTTAATTAATCATTTCATTAATTAAAATCACTTTGTAAATACTTGTATCAAAATACTTTAACAAAGATATATTCACAAACCCTTTATACTATTTTCAGCACTTGGAAAAATATCCATATACTTATCTCAATGGTATAAGTATATTCACAAAACATTATGAAAGATTTCTTATTCCAAAATCATATCAAAAGAATTAAAACAAATATTGTTTTAAAAGAAACGAAGATAAGGATAAATCCAAACACTATTCCTTCAGTATTAAGCATGGAACGAATGTCCACACCACCAAAATTAAGAAGGTCAATTTGGGGAAATCCAATCTCATTTCATTCTTATAAAATTACTTTTATAAATCTCTTTTGTTTATAAAAGTCTCTTTTATAAATTCCCAAACCTATTTATAAAACTTCTTTACAAATCTCCAAGTCTAATTATAATTTTTTTTATAAGTATCTAAAATCATTTATAAAAAGCCTTCCAGATTTTCAAGATCTCTTCCAAATTTATAAAATACCTTTTATAAACAATTTGTTGTAAAAAAAATTTATACAACTACAAAAATCATTTATGAAATTTTTTTTATAAATCTCTAAAACCATTTACAAAACTCTTTTATAAATCTCCAAATCATTTATAAAACTCTTTTCTAAATTTCTAAAATCATTCATAAAACTCAATTCTTTTGTAAAATTCCTTTATAAAAACCCTTCTAAAATCCCTTTATAAAAATCCTTTATAAAGCTTTTATAAAAATCTTTTATAAATCGAAAACTCCATTTTCATGTATAGACTCTTTTATTAAATGAAAAGTCAATTTTGTAAATCAATTTATGATTTATAAATATAATTAATTAGATAAATTAATTAACTTTAAATATCATAAATAAATAATAAATTAACTTTTCAACAACATTAATAACATAATTAATTTACTCCAAACACATTATTAATATAATAATTTATAGCTTTAAGCATTATAAATAAATAATAATTATTTACTTCAAAACATTATTATATAATAATAATTATTAACAATAAAATATTACTAATAAATAATAATTATTTACTTCAAACATTATAAATATAATAGTTAATAATTTCAAACATTATTAATAAAACAATAATAATTATTCTTCAACGTTTATTATTATAAATAATAAGTTAACTTCCAAAACACCATTAATAAATACAATTATTAATTCCAAAATGTTATTAGTAAATATTACAAATTCCAAAACATATTTAATAAATAATAATTATTAATTATCTTCAAACAATATTAATTATTTAAATAAATAACTTTTTACAATATTAAAATATTGATAAATAACCTCAAATAATTAAATATAAATAAACAATTTTTTAAAACATTATTAAACAATAGTTAAACAACTTTAAAACATTTCTAAATTGTTTAGAAATGATAAATAGAAAGGTTGGGGTAAAATAGAGAAGTTCAAAATCTACATAAATAAAAATATTCCAAAAAACCCAAAGGTTAGATTTAAAATCATTCTCTGAATCAAAAACCAGTTCCAAGCCAAACAGCAACTAATAATATTCCAAAATACTAAACTGAGGCCAATAGCCATCAAAGCACTTAACCAATGTTTTTACTGATTTTATCACTACAAGGGTTAAGTTTTAAACATACAACAATGTCATAACTAATGGTGCTAGATAATCAAGATTCAGTAATTAACAACCATATATGGTTATAATTGAAATAAAACAACAGGAATATAACTGAAAATTAATAATCACAATTTTGAGAAATCTGGATTTCTCTACAACTTTTCTTGTATTTCAATTTTAAATACTAATTGTTTTTCAAAGCGGATATTGTAACCAATCAGCCAATAATTTCAACCAAACACAAACAGTAAATTTATCTGCTGTATATCATATTGATTTATCCAAAGATTATAATTACCGAAATTCCAGTTGGCATCGAAGCGTTCCGGTTTGAACTAAAATCAAACGACGTTCGATTTTAGTCCAAATTTTCATTTTCTTCATATTTAACCAAATTAGTTTCATCATGTAGCTTTCGCCATAGCGAGCGCAATGCAAAAGTTTTGTCTCAATTGGACCTCTATGAGTAAGTTATTCAATATATAATTTATCAATTTTTAAATATAATTAAATTAAATCACTAATTACAAGATTAACCTTAATTACCCAATTATAACTTAAACCCTTCTCCTCAAAACCTTCCCGCTCTCAAACTACAGCTCATCTTCTCCATGGCCGATCCTTCCACCATCTAATTCTCACTCTACCATTGACGAAACAACAATCTGCCTTCATTGATGAACTCTCCTTCCCGAACTCTATCTTCCCAGCACCTTGAAATCTCCTCTGCATTCCCCTAGAAAATCGCAATTCCAACACCCCTTCCACAACTTGCGCCACTTTTGTGTATCGAACTCCTACAAAAACTCATCGTAGGTGCAACTCGACCCTACAAACACGTCTCCATCAACCGATTTTCTTAATGATGCCTAGATACAAGCCGAACCCTAACCATAATACCAATCAGGCACTAATTGAGCTACTGCATTCTGTCATGCCACGACGAACACCCCAATACACATACCAAATTGAAGATCTCCTTAATACAGACCCAAAGATCCTTGTTTTAGACTTTTTCCTTGAGTAGAATTTGAAATTTGGATTTTTGAATTTTTCCTTTCTTTTTCCTGATTTGATTTTTTAACTTACCGGTACAACTAGGATGGAATTGTGAAATGAGGGAAAAGAAAGTAATTGTATTGGTTTGCCTAAGTGTTGGATATATATTAAGTTTCAATTTTCAACATTTCACTATACAGATTTTCATACGCGTACGAACCTCGAACAACAAAATAAAAATACGGTCGCGCTCAAAGTAGAAATGCGACCTCAAAATAATAATATACACTGGTTATTTTATTCTGTAAAAGTACAAAAACACTATCGTTATATTAAAAAATAATTTTTTGATTATTTATTCGAACCATTTATTATTGCAAATAAATTTACAAATTGGATTCACCATTTATTATTTATAAATTAAAAGGAGTTAAATAAGACATTAAACCATTAAATTAATATTCAATTAAAGACCCAGATATTTTGAACACTATTTAATATAAATTCACAAATTCAAACATTTTAAATAATCTTTGTTATTGAATTCAAGCTTATTAACTTTTAAAACCAATATCTTAATATTTAAAATTAATTAAATATTTAAAATCGAACGACTAAAATTCCGTGTCGTTACATTCTTCCCGCCTTAAAAAAATTTCATCCTCGTAATTCCCGAAGTAGGAAAAATGTCTTGAAACCCTTAAACTTTTCGAAACTAATTAGTTGAAATGATTTTTTTTTAAATCACCAAGTCCTTAAAGTTACGAAAATTTCTGCAACATCTCCTTTGCACGACTTGATTAGAAAAACTATAAATCAACATTATGGACCCAACCAGGAAAAGAAAACAAAAGCCAAGTGGCCTCCCATATCTGGGGCATAAAACCATCCAACCAAACAAATAATATAAACATGTACCTATTTTTCGGGAAAACAACTCTAATCAAGAAACCCTAGAATGAACAGATGAAGCTTCTTTCCCAATTTTCGGCCAACTTGAATCCTATCTCCTAAGATGAACACTTATCGCCTCTTCTAATCGTCGAGAGCTTTGAGACGATATGTTATAATGTATGGTTCGGGCACTTTGAATTTTTAACCATTTTATTTAATTTGTTAATACCCCATTAAAGAGAGATTAGAGGAATTATGGGATTAGGGCTGAAAAAGGAGAACAGTGGTGACAACTAGGGTTCAATAGTCTCACTTGTATAGTTATTAAGTTAGGTTATAGGTTGTGTACTTAGTTTTGCCTTTAATAGCTACATATGTCGTTCATAGCTTGTAAAACTCATATCTCTTAATTATTGAATCCAAAATTAAAAAAAGTATAGTCGAAATTGGTCAGCTTGGAATAACCTATGAATGGTTATAAATATAATACACAATTCACCAATTAATTAAAAATTCATTTTTAATTAGTTTAATAATAACAGTGTCAAACTTACGGGTCGTTACACTTAGGTCTGCAAACTGACCTAGGTGGTATTTTACCTAACTACCCTAGTACGTAGAAGTAGGAGGCAAGCATGTCATGGTTGTTGAGTAGGTCGATATCTAGTTTGCGAAGGTTGTTAGCTAACGATGGAGCGGGTTAGGGTTTCGAAGGAAGTGGCTATTGAGGTGAGGGTCAACATCGTGTGAAAGTGACTAAGGATCGTGCGATATGGAATATTAACTAATCTATTTACTTGTGCGGAATATAAATATAAAAGTAAAATAATAAAGTAAATGACACCTGAATAGCATGAATCGGCCAGCTGAATGGATTAAAAATTGATGTAGCAAGGAAACAGTGCAGAAACAACCCAATTCAACCGGCTCGGTATGCATGGTCAGCCGTCTGAATATTCGAAGTAAACCGTGCACATGCACAGAATTCAGTCGGCTGAGCCATGCTATTCAGCTGACTATTTTCAGTGTTTTGTGGCATATCAAAGTTTTGAAAGAACTTTAGTATATGAACTATGTCATTAAAAACTTTAGCATATGAACTATGTTTTGAAACAATTTAAATTGCATGTGCATGCATATACCACTTCGGAGAGATTTTAACATGAATTTACTACTAAACCAGACCTTAGACTGAATATTTTGTTGAAGCTTCAATCTGGAATCTGGTCTGCAAATTATTAGACTATTCTCGAGTAAAAACAATATCTTCTCATGCAAGTATGGTTAGTTCATAAAATATTTACTTATATAGTTGTCACAATCAAAACATAAAAATTCTAGGTTCTACCATTCTTCCCCTTTTTGATGATGAAAACTATGTAAGTTTTTATATATAAAGTAATTTACTCCCCCTGACTGAAAACTCCCCTTTATCAATCATATTATCCCTCTTTATCATCGACAAAAAGGAAAAAAACTGATATTAGAAATATAAACAATTTTTATAGACATATAAGCATATAGATATGAGAAGCAAATATCCATCTTAAAACATATAAGCATCATAAAAGTATGTCGTAACTTAAATCACACTAACATCGTAAACATCAAACACATGTAAGCATATAGATATGTCATACCTTAAAACACATAAACATCATAGAAATAATAGCACCACCAATTGTCATGAGTCAAATAGCAGAGCAATACTAGAAAAAATATATTAAAATTCTCCACTACCTTCTTCTTCATCTTCTTCTTCTTTCGAGGTCGTCCAAGAGAATAGTGCCGGAATTTCAACAACATCGGTCGAAGTGGACCCGGAACAAGGGACCTTTTCCAAATTTTATTTTAAAAAACCCTTTATCGAGTTTAGCTTTTTGTTAGTTTTAGAAACATTCTTTTCCACATTAGCTAAACATCGACTAAGTTTTCTTTGATTGTGCGATAAAGTTACAAAAGATTTCTTTGGAGGTACATCAATATGAAGTTCTTGAATTTCGTCGTCCTCTTCTTCTTGTTGTGGAACTTGAGAGGAGGAAGAAGCAATATTCATGTCTCTCGGTTGTGGGATTCCTTGATTACGATTAGCGACCATTCTTGAAAGCTAATGATTTGTTGATGTTTGGGACGCTTAGGAAGACCCATTAGACTTAGAGTCTTGGAGTTAAGCTCTCTGATGGTCATGAAATTGGAATCGGGCAATGGAACTCCAAAATTTTGTAAAATTCGCATAATGTAAGCTCCATAGTAAATCGTCTTATAGCTTCTTTTATGACTGACGGTGAGAAATTCATCCAATAATATTTTTCCCCAATTTACTTGTTGGGACGAGTAAATAGCATATAAGTCTTGAAAACCCATTTTTTAGACCTTTTCGTAAATTCTGGTCTGAGGTTGTAACGATTGAATAAGTGCATGATGGATGATTCTTGCCTTCGGATATAAGGCACTAGATTTTAAAATGGTTAAATTATGTGATAAGAAGAGATGGGATACTTCATCACGATTATGCATGTCAACATCGGCATCGTCAATATCTAAGCCTCCAGATGGAGATCATAGAATATGGCCTAATCATTGAAGAGGTAAATAAATCTTTACCCCACAAACCAATGCCCATATGCAATCATCTTTGTTTCGGGGATCTTGATGATCGAGGTTCATATTGGCATAGAAAAGCTTAATTAAAAGAGGATAGATCTTAATAGTGTTGGAGTCATACCCAATAAGCGAATCGAAACCGTGAGCTTCGGTTATCTCTCTAACGCGTAGCCGTCGAAGTCGGGAAATTTCATAAAAGCTCCTTCGAATAGCTTTGAATTTCTCATGCTATTGAATCTATTAACCACTGTTTCATTGTATAACCATGCTCGAATTTGGCTTTCGGAAGGTCCGATTATTGAATCTCGTGCTCTCTTTGATCTTGGAGCCATTATTTTTATGAAATTGGATGAGAAATTGAAATATTTGATGAAGCTAGGGTTTGTTTGAATAGAGAATGGTTAGGTAGGTTGAGAATGAAGTGGTAGATGGGAATATAAAGTAGGTTTGATTGGGTTTTTGCATTGAAATTCATGCAAGGCTATTTTAAAAAACAAATATTAGATGGACCAGTCGACTGAAAGGGTGGAGGCAGCCGACTAAAGTGGTCAGAAATGTAACCTGCAAGTATATAGTTCAAATTGAGAATTATTCAGTCAGCTGACTGGGGGTATTCAGTTGACTGAATTTTGAAAGATTTTTAAATGCATATGAATTTTCAATCGGCTAGATCTCTATGGTCCGCCGGTTGAAACTGTTATTTTTCCGAGGTCAAGCTTATTTTCAGTTATAATTTTGTTAAAAAATTCTCTCTCTATATATATATATGTTTTTATAGCTTTATTCTTCTGTTAAAATAAATATATTTTTTATTTCAATAAACATGTTACATATCCATACTACAATATTAAATTTATGAAAATAAAAAATATAGATTTTAATTTTCCGAAGTCTTAGATTCATCTGAGCCTTGTTCAAATTTGGTGATATAACGTAATGGATTTATAGGAGACCAAACATTACATTGAGCACCTTATTCCCAATAATTTGGAGACACGTGAGATCGTTGAGGAGACGGATTGTGCACACCTTGCTTAGGAGTCGTTCCACAGAATTTGAGAGCGAATTGTTCAAGGAAATTTAAACGTCTACCATGATGTTTTTGTTCATAATACATCTCACAATGTAAAATTAAAGTCTCACGTTGATAGTGATGAATATCGTCGATTTTCTCCTTGGTAGATGGTGAACCAAAGTCTAAGTTTTTCTTAGCTCGTTTACCGTCCGGTGTATATCCGGTATGATGATTCAAAGATGGAGTAATCTTCACTGAAATATACACATTAGTAGATTTGTTTGACGAATCTGAAGTAGGAGTGCTGAAAACGATCGATGAGAGATTGGAACTTTCTTAAGACGACATGTTGTAAAGAGAATGTATATATATACTTAAAAAAAATTGTATGAATCAAAAACAAATCTGTTCATGTATATATAATGGTTTTGTTTTATATTTAAGGTTTTTTTTATTTTATGGTTAACATTCATTAGTAAATTTCAGCCAATAGAGAGAATGTGAGGTTAAAAAAATATGAAAACATTTTAGCCGTATATAAAATAAAAGGAATGTAAGGTCTTAAATCTTGAAGTAATTGTTGCATATAGATTACTTGAGCACATGCCAAAGAAGTAGAAATATATTCTGCTTCACACGTCGAAAGTGAAACACAATTTTCTTTCTTACAAAACCAATATACTAATGATTGTCCAATGAAATGACATGTACCACTAGTACTCTTTCGATCCGTTCGACATCCTCCAAAGTTAGCATCACTATATGATACTAACTCAAAAGGACATTATTTCGAGTAAAAGAGACCGTAGTCTTTAGTCTTGCTTAAGTAGCGCAAAATTCGTTTCACTGCCCGCAAATGTGATTCTTTGGGATTTGCTTGAAATCATGCACATAAGCATACACTCATCATTATATCCGGACGACTAGCAATTAAGTAAAGTAGAGATCGATCATTCTTCGATATAGTTTTTGGTCAATACTTTTGCTATTTTCATCTCGATGATGTACCGTAGTGCTCATAGGAGTTGGTTTAGCAGAATTATTTTCCATACCAAAATGTTTTATTAGATTATTACAAAAAATTTCTTGATTAACAAAAATTCCATTATTTAATTGTTTAATTTGTAATCCAAGAAAATATGGAAGTTCTTCCATATAAGACATTTCAAATTCTCTTGTCATAATATTTGAAAATTCTTGACATAATTTTTCGTTCGTGGAACCAAAAGTGATATCATCTACATAAACTTGTATTATTAAAATATCCTTTTTTATCTTGTTTTATAAACAAAGTTTGATCTACTTTTCCAATTTTAAAACCGGAATTTATAAGATAACTTTTAAGACGTTCATACCAAGCACGAGGTGCTTGTTTTAAACCGTATAAAGCTTTCTTTAATTTATAAACATGGTCTGGAAATTTTTCTTGTGCAAATAGAGGTGGTTGTTCTACATACACATTTTATTTTATAAAACCATTTAGAAAAGCACATTTTACATCCATTTGATATAGTTTAAAATTATGAAAACAAGCAAAAGCTAATAAATACGTATTGCTTCTAGTCGAGCTACAGGAGCAAATATTTCTTCGTAGTCTATTCCTTCTTCTTGATTGTAGCCTTGAGCGACTAATCTAGCTTTATTTCGAATAATATTTCCTTGCTCATGACTTTATTTTTGTAAACCCGCTTAGCACTGATGACTGTTTGATTACTAGGTCTAGGAACTAAGTCCCAAACTTCGTTTTGTTCAAATTGATTTAACTCTTCTTGCATAGCTATAATCCAGTAATCATTAGTTGAGGCTTCTTTAGCATTTTTAGGTTCAATATTTGATAAGAAAGCTACATGACCAATTTAATTTAATTAATTTCAAATTCTTACGTTAGAATTTATTTCTCCAATGACATTTTCAATTGGGTGATTTCTTAGAAGTCTTGGTGGGGATCGAATTTCATTTTCATTGGTAAATTGTTGTTTCAATTTCAACAATATTTTCAGTTTCTTCTGTGATATTTGATTTGGGAACTATTTATTCATCTTATTTTTTATTATTAAATTTTGAAATTTTCATCAAATGACACATGAAGTGTTTCTTCGATTATTTTAGTTTTTTATTATAAATTCTATATGCCTTGCTTCATTCCGGGTATCCAATGAATATTCCTTCATCGGATTTTGGATCGAATTTACCAAGTTGTTCTTTTGTATTTACTAAAATGGATTTTGAATCGAAAATTTTAAAATATGATACGTTAGGTTTTATTCCATTAAAAAGTTCATATGGGGTATGTTTTGTTAATGGTCTAATAGAGACTCGGTTTAAAACATAACAAGCAGTTGCTACAGCTTCAGCCCAAAAATGTTTAGGTAAAGTGCTTTCATTTAATAAGGTTCTAGCACATTCTTAAAGTGTTCTATTTTTTCTTTCTACAACTCCGTTTTGTTGTGGAGTTCTAGAAAATGAAAAATTGTGAACAATTCCTTTCTTATTACAACATTTTTAAAAAATATCATTATCCAATTCGCCACCGTGATCGCTTCGAATGTTTTTAATTTTTATATTCTTAATATTTTGAATTCTCTTAGCAAAGATTTTAAAATTATCAAAAGTAGCACTTTTATTTTTCTTAAATATTGTCCAAGTGTATCTTGAAAAATCATCTACAATTACAAAAACATATCTATTATGATTTATAGATTGAACTTGAGTTGGTCCAAAAAGATCTTAATGTAATAACTCAAGTGGTTGTAATATAGAAATAATTTTCTTTGATTTAAAAGTAGATTTAGTTAATATCCCTAACTGGCATGCACCACAAATACTATTTACTTTAAAATTCATTTTAGGTAAACCTTTTACTAAATTATTTTTAGATAATTTGCTTATTGCTTTAAAGTTTATATGACAAAATCTTTTGTGCCATAACCAAGGATCATTTTCTTTGGCTACTAGACACATATTTGTGTTATGATTAACTTTCATATTTAATATGTATATATTACGTTCTCTAGTTCCTTCAAAGCTAAGAATCTTGTTTTGATCAAATATGTTACATTTATTTTCCAAAAAAGATATATTAAAACCTTTATCGTAAAGTTGACTTATACTAAGCAAATTATGTTTTAAATTCTTAACTAGTAAAACATTTGTAATAAGAGGTAAGTTAGATGTACTGTCATTGCTCACATCACCTTTGCCGATGATATATCCTTTGGAATTATCTCCAAATGTGATAGATCCTCCATCTGAGTGGATAATGTTAGTCAGCATGTCCTTGTTTCCTGTCATATGTTGTGAGCAACCACTATCAAGTATCCACTTTCCTTTTTTCTTAGTTGGTACCTGCAAAAAATATAGAGATGACGTTGGTACCCACTTCTTATTAGGGTCATAAGAGTTAGGTCTTAGAAAACCAAACCCAAGAGGGTTTAGAATTCCCTTTATAAGTAAAATTTTCATTTTTATGAACTAAATTCGTAATAGACTTAATATACTTATTTCTAATTGAATTATCATTAGTTTTTGGTACCCAAAATTTATATTCTTTGTGTTGTAATTGTCCTTCTTTTAAGTGAAAACCTTTGGTTTTGGTTTTGCTTTTACAAAATTTATATATATATATATTAAAATCTTTATTTAGTGAAATGTTTCTCTATGAACCAGTTTTTAAGGAATTTGTATATCCTAAATCTTTCTTATTGAAAGAAGTTTGAGAATTATTAATAATTTTAGAAAGATTTTCTCTACCTTTACTAAAATTAGAAACATTTTTAGTAATATTTTTTAATTCGGTTTTGAGACTGGTATTGTTTAATTCAAGAATTTTGACATTTGATTTTAAATCGTGATTTTCTGCAGCTAATGTCATATTCTTTTCTTTTTGAACTTCAATCTCATTTGATGGCATAGTAAGTTGAGAAGATACATTAGACAAAGGTTCTTGTATTTTGACAAGTTCTTCTAAGATTTTCTTTTCATCTCTAAGCATATCAATTTCTATTTTTCTCCTGTTTAGTTTTTCTAAAGCATCTTTATATTTTCTTTTAATATCTTTTAGTTTATCCAATAGCTCCGAGTTTATATCAATTAAATCATCAAAGGTTAGATCACATACATCGTCAGATGAAGCCATAAAGTACACATTGGCTTGTTCGCTGTCACTGTTAGTGTCACTGTCTGATGAAGAAGACGATTCTGAATCATCCCATGTAACAGAGAATGCTTGCTTCTTCTTATATTTGTCTCTTTTATTCTTGAACCTATCTTTCTTTCGATCAGGACAGTCCTTCTTTATGTTACCCTTTTTGTGACATCCATAACATTCGAGATTTGAAGTTGGTGGTTTGTTGGTGTTGTCTCTCCTGTTGTTTCCGAATTCCTTGTTCTTTCGAAATTTTAAAAATTTCTTAAAGTTCTTAGCAATAAAAGACATGTCATCTTCATCTTCTTCTGAATCTTCTTGTTCAGCTTGGAATGTTATGGTCTTTCTGTCTTGTGCTTGATTTCTTTTTGCCTACAAGTTCACTTCATACCATATAAGATTTCCTATTCACTCTTCAGGTTTTATGATTTAAATGTCGTTAGCTTCTTTTATAGCTAAGACTTTCCGTTCCCATTCATCCGTTAAAGAGTTCAGGATTTTTGAGACAATATCAAAATTAGTGTATTTTTCTCCTGGTGCCAATAGTGAGTGATATATGTCTTAAAATATAAAATACATTTCATCTATAGTCTCATCCTGTTTCATTCTTAAATTTTGAAATTGGTTTTTAAGCATAGAAATCTTGCTTTGTTTAACTTTGTTCGTACCTTCATGTGTAACTTTGAGAGTTCGCCTAATTTCATAAGTTGTTGTACATATGCTAACTCTATTAAATTCATTCTTATCTAAAGCACAAAATAGCATATTCATAGCTTTTGCATTTTGAGGTAGCATCTATCTTTTGTGATTGTAACCATTATGCATATGGTGTGGTTGGTATAATATATTCATCCTGAGTTATATTCCAAGTGTCATATCCGTTTGCTTGGATATAAATTCTCATGCGAGTTAACCAATAATTGTCATTCAAACCATTAAATAGTGGTGGTCGTGTAGTGGATTGACCTTCAATAAAACATGTGCTAGTGTTATTTTCCATATTAACTGAATATCAAATAACTATGTTATGGTTATATGATGACTGATACCAAGTGAAAGTGACTAATGATCGTACAATATGGAATATTAACTAAACTATTTACTTGTGCGGAATATAAATATAAAAGTAAAATAATAAATTAAATGACACCAGAGATTTTTATACTGGTTCGAACTTCACATTCTACGTCCAGTCCCAGATTCTTTTTGGAATTTAACTATCAACCCTCACTTAACCTGGAGGAACAGGTATTACACTGCCTAAGCAACCAAACATGACTTCAACTGCCTAAGCAATAGAATAGGACTTCAACCTCCTGAGCAATCAAACAGGACTTCCAAATTCCAATACAAATAGTAGAAATGTTTCTGACTTGGTATGCTCTTGAATAGCTCTGATAAGTCAATAATGTACACCCTTCCTATAATCTTCTCATTTATGGTATATCGTGTAATTCGTGAAGATAGGAAGTTTATTAAATCACTAATGAAGTTTGCTTGAATGAACAAGTGATTAAATGAAATATTGAATGCAAATGGCAAGATAGTTTAGACAATAAGAATGAGAATTAGAATCAGAAATTAGTGATTAAAGTAATGTCCATGAAAGAATATGGAAGCAACTATTGAATTAAGAGTTGTTTCTATTCGTTAAATTGAAGTGTCTTTTCAAAATATAGTCGTTATGAAGATTCAACCGTCTGAATAGCATGAATCAGCCAGCTGAATGGATTAGAAATCGATGCAGCAAGGAAATAGTGAAAAAACGACCCAATTCAGTCGGTTGAGTATGCATGGTCACCTGCGTGAATATTCAAAGTAAACTGTGCACATGCACAGAATTCAGTCGGCTGAAGCATGCTATTCAGCCGGCTATTTTTAGTGTTTTGTGGCATATCAAAGTTTTGAAAGAACTTTAGTATATGAACCGTGTCATTAAAAACTTTAGCATACGAACTATGTTTCGAAAAACTTTAAATTACGTGTGCGTGCATATACCACTTCGAAGAGATTTTAACATGAATTTACTACAAAACTCAAACCTTAGACTAAATATTTTGTTGAAGCTTTAATTCGAAATCTGGTCTGCAAATTATTAGACTATTCTCAAGTAAAAACAATATCTTCTCATGCAAGTATGGTTAGTTCATATAATATTTACATATATAGTTGTCACAATCAAAACATCAAAATTTTAGGTTCTAACATCGTGGAGATGTTGGGTGGTGGTAGGCGGAAAGTGATAAATTTTGGGTTGTTGGTTTTTAGAAAGTGATGGTTCCAAGGAGTTTGTTCATGGAGTTCAGTTTTTCTTGGTGCATCTGGGAGTTAGGCCACGATCTGATGCTGGGGGTTGTATCTCTAATGGAGTTGTGGATTTTAGGATTCGTGATGTGAAAAGGAGATGGAGATGAAGTCTGGGCGTTGGTAGTAAAAAGGGAAATGAAGTTTATTAAACAATAGGGTTGGCTCTAATACCATGTTGAGCAGTTAAGTAGTGAATAACGATAATAGTTTGTTTTTTTTTGAAGCAAATGGGTACTTATATTAGAAACAGCAGGTTACAATCCATGTAGGAACATCGTCAAACAAGTGAGAAAAACCGCTAACAAATCACTCGTACTGACCACCCTACAATATCATAACCTGAGACCACTCAAACAACAGACTACAAAAGGAAACCGAACTAATAACAAAACAAAACACAAAGACACAGACAAAAAGAGAACGACACGCAACAAGCTCGACCGAAATGGTGCCCAATCACATCATGAGCCAAAAGTGACATTAGCGTGTCTTGCAAAACACATCATGTGCCAAACAGGAAACAGCAGCTACACAACAAGCTCGACCGAAATAGTTTATGTTATTGCCTGATCGTTGTTAAAAGAAGACTTATCTTGCTTGAAACCCAAGTAATTACATAACATGAAAGCGGTAAGAGATTATTGTAATATTGGAACATACAAATTACTAAAATATTAATGATATATAAACAATATTTTCTTAACTAAAACAATACATATAATGTCATTGCACGGTAGCATTTTAATTTGAGTGTTAGCAGATATAATAAAATTTGTGTATAACAACTACTTGTAAAAAGATTGATATACCCAACCATATGCGGTTCTGCTTTCAAATATTTTCTTTGTCGTTTTTTCGATAGCGCAATCTTATTTTATTGAATATTTGTCATCCTAAGCAACTTCATTGATTTTTATTTAAATATATGAAAATTTATTAATTGATTTTATTGAATAATATGTGCTAGTAAATTTTAGGTAAAAATTACTTTTATATTGGTATCAGTGCAGACAAAGATGTTTTATGATATTTCTTTCACTTTCATCGAGATATTTCAATATTTCTTGATCTTTTATATTTGAGTACTTTAATGCGGGTATGATCATTGAAATAGGCGTACCATTTGGTTCTTTCAGATCGACTTTAGCTTTTGGTGGTAGTTTCACTTCAATATATTCTAATTTTTTTACAAGTTTCATTCTACTCTTTATTTTCTTTCTCACGTTCCATCTTCTTCTTATTTTCAGTTTCTTTCTCCTTTACCTTTTCCTCCAACTCTGTCTTTTTATTATCTTTCTTTTGCTCTGCCTTCTTTTATTCACGCTTTGCTTTTCTCTCTTCATTACCGTCCTTCCCCTCTGCCTTCTTCTTCTCTTCATTTATTTTTGTTTTTTGCTAGATCGTCGTAATCAAATTTGTATCTTCTTTACGTTTTCGGTTTTTCAATTTCAGTCATTTTATGTAAGGTGGTTTTTTTTCCGTCTTTCTTGCCTTCATGCTCTTTTCTTTTACACTTGTTGCCTGATTTCCTTCGGGTTTTGTGGTAGACTCATTTGAATCATAAAGTTCGAATGATGGTGGTATGAAATCGATATTGAATTCTTTGTAGACTACTAAGTCTGAAAAAGAAAATTTCCCTTCATCCTCCTTTACTCCAAATATTTTTTGTTGTTCTTTCTAATTTTGACTTGTTATCTCAATTTCATTATCAAGGAATATATTCTCAGATTCATCATTTTGTGGTTCCTCATTTTCTTGTTTGTCATTTTGTGCTTTCTCATCTATCACTTCTCTTCATTTTTCTTTATCGACAACCTTTTTTTCATTTCTTTGGTTTTCTTTTTCAGCTTTTGTAATTCTTTTTCTGTTTGAATCCGAATTGATTTTTCTATTCAAATCATATTTTGTTTTCCTCAATTCCTCTTCCATCCTCAATATAATTTTTTTCAGCACTTGCACTTCGCTTTATGGTGATCCATCCTTTCAGTTTGTTCCACATTTCTTTTCCTTTTTATTTCTATTTTCCTTTTTGTATTATTTGAATTTTTTGAATATTTGTTTCCAAAAGTTTTTTCTCATGATTTTGTATGTTCTGCATGTCTTTTAGCTGTAAACAATTAATTGAGAATATGTTAGAATGTTTATAAAATGAAACCATGTAGTATAAGTTTTTAATTATATAATTACCTTACCAATATAAAATATTTATTTTATGTTATTATCAAATATTAGTTTTCAATTGTATGAAGATGCTGTCAACATGGAATAATTATTTTATGCTATTATGCAGTATATTTTAATCATTAAACAATGATACTATAAAAATATAGTATGCTAGTGTTTAGTACCTTTTTTGCTTATTTTAACGCACATATATAGTTTCATTTTTTAATAAGAAAAAATGAAACTGAATTTTTACCATCGAAAGGCAACTGTATAGTGTCTGGTTTACTAAGATGATATGTTGAATTTTCATTCAATTGCATTTTGGATTAGAAAATAATTACTACAAGACACACAGTGTATTCCAACGGAGTCTTCCAACGGCCTCCAACGTCATTGACCAACGTCTTCCAACGTCCAGTGTTTTCTCGTATATTTTATTAGTTAAAAACTGTAGGACGTTGGTAAATGTTGGCGTTGCTAGACGTTGGTAGACGTTGGCGGCCGTTGAATGACGTTGGAAATCCGCGAGCAAAACAGAAGCCCAGCTTCTTCTTCCCCATTCGGCTGAAACATCCCCCCACAATTCCCAAATTTGCTCCGATTCCGAACCCCCCTCCCCCACCCCCCCACCCCCGCTGCTCCGACGATCAACGACTCCTCCTCCGACTCCAAGCCTCCCTCTCGTCCTCTCTAACTCTCTAATCTCTCAAGAAAAGGTATAAACCCTAATCTCTATATTTAATTAAATTTGTTAAATTAGTGTATTAAATGTTTGTATTGCCTTATTGTATGTATAATCTAGTTATTGAAGCATAATTTATGTTATTAACTTATGTATTGCAAGATTATATATATTTAAATTTGTGTTAACAATAGAATAATATGCATACAATTAGTTTTAGGTTTGTTTGGAAACGTTAATTGTTAGTGAGCTACAATTAGTTTATGTATTTTAGAAAATTTCAAAAACGATATTTTATATTCATGAAACCCTTAGAGTGTCTTTCGGCCCCCTCTGATAAGTATTGTATATGATCGTTATGTGGATATTCGTTTTTTAACAGAACGGACATCTATATTCATCGTATACAATATTTGTTGGATTTGTCCCTGTATTGGACAAGTTACGAACACAATAACGTAATTAAATCTCGTAAAACATTTTATTTTAAATGGTTCATAGAATTTCGACAGCGCTGCCTTTATGTTCCCTGTGTACACGCAAATGTGTACTGTTCAGGGAACTAAAGCGAAGTGCTGTCGAAATTTTGTTGAATCGTTTAAATTAAAATGATTTACGCGATTTAATTACGTTATTGTATTTGTAATGGAAAGTAGGATGACCCATCGACAAAGTGTCAATGATCTATTAATATAAAATTCACCAATAATATTGTTTTAATAAAATGTCAATTTTTTAAATTTATATCGTACTTTTTAATTACATACGTAGGTAAATGGACAATTATTTTACTGATCGAAGCTGGATGTACAAAAAAAGAAGGATCGAAAATGGAGGCTCAATAAGTGAACAGTTTAATAACGGTGTTCGCGTATTTATTGATTTCGCTTTAAGTAATAACAGAAACGACGAAGAATTCCGTTGTCCATGTACTAAATACAAAATGTTAAAGCATTTGATACCAGAAATGGTTAGAGTTCATTTGCGTCAATACGGTTTCGTGCCGAACTATTTGGTTTGGGATCGTCATGGAGAACCGTTAGCATCTAATCATGTACAAGCTAAGGAGGTAGTGTGTACTGAAATTGATACGACGAATCTCGTAGAACATATGGTTGAAGATGCTGCACGGTCCATGTTTCCTGTTCCTCAATTAATTGATGATGATGGTAATGCTGAAGAAGAACCAAATATTAGGGCAAAAAAAATATATGATTTATTAGATGCCGCAAAGAAACCCCTTTGGGAAGGCTGCACAAGCAGAACCCAATTATCAGTAACTGCTAAATACATTGCGATGAAATTTAAATACAACTTCACAGAAGCTGGATTTATAGCTGTTGTACAAGCTACAAAATGGCATATGCCTCCCAATAATTTAATGTGCGAAAATCATTATGAAGTAAAAAAATGATGTCAGCTTTTGGTTTACCGTATCATAAAATAGATACATGTCTAAACGGTTGCATGCTGTTTTGGAAAGAAGATATCAACCTTAGAAATTGTAAAATATGTAATCAGGAAAGGTACAAATCAAGAAAGAAAAAAAGAAAGGAAGTCCCATATAAACGTATTCATTATTTACCAATTACTCCTAGACTTCAAAGGTTATATGCATCTTCTGTAACCGCGCAACATATGAGATGGCATAGTGTTAGAACACGGGAAGAAGGTACGTTAACACACCCAGCTGATGGGGAAGCATGGAAGCATTTTGACCACAAATATCCTGATTTTGCATCCGAGAGTCGTAATGTTCGACTTGGTTTATGTACGGATGGATTTTCACCATTTTCTCTGTTTGGTTCTAAATATTCGTCATGGCCTATAATTGTCACACCTTATAATTTACCTCCATGGATGTGTATGAAAACTCCATATATGTTTCTCACAGTTGTCGTCCCTGGTCCTAATGATCCGACACAAGGAATCGATGTTTATTTACAACCTTTGATTGAAGAATTAAAAACGCTGTGGTACGAAGGAGTAGAAACATACGATATTTCCAAAAAAAAACTTTCGCATGTATGCTTCTTTGATGTGGACAATCAGCGATTTTCCTACTTATGCAATGCTTTCAGGTTGGAGTACGGCTGGTCGTCTAGCTTGTCCGTACTACATGAAAGATACTCGAGCATTTTCTTTACCTCATGGAAAGAAAATCTCATGGTTTGACTGTCATCGATGTTTTCTTCATATTAATCATCCTTTTAGAAGTGATAAGAAAAACTTTACACCTAATAGACATGAAACTTTGAGACCACCTACGGTTTGGTCAAGCGAAGATATTTATGAACTTGTAAAGGATTATCCAAAGATACATGAAACCGAAGAAGAAATTGAAATTCAAGGTAAATCATCGATTCATAACTGGTGCAAACAAAGCATATTTTGGGAGTTGCCTTATTGGAAAAATCTCCTGATTCGTCATAATATTGACATGATGCATAATGAGAAAAATGTGTTTGATAATGTTTTAATACAATTTTGAATGTCAAGGGGAAGACGAAAGATGATTTGAAATCAAGACGTGATATCGAAGTAATATGTAATCGTCCTGAGCTTCATATAAAGCCAAATGACACAAAAAAGCCGAAAGCTTGCTATGAGCTAGACAATAATCAAGTTAAAGTACTTTTAAAATGGGTGGAAGGACTAAGATTCCCGGATGGTATATCTTCTAATATTCGTAGATGTGTCGACTATAAGAACAATAAACTTAGCGGGATGAAAAGTCATGGTTGTCATGTTATGATGGAAAATTTATTACCCGTCGCTTTTAAAGAACTGTTGCCCATAAAAGTTTGGACTGTTGTAACAGAACTTAGTCTTTTTTATAAAGAGATTTGTTCTATTACATTAAAAGTTGATCGTCTACGTAAACTTGAGGAAGAAATCCCGATATTGCTCTACAAAATGGAAAAAGTATTTCCTCCAGGTTTTTTCAATATTATGGAACATTTACCTATTCATCTTCCATTAGAAGCATGTTTTCGAGGGCCTGTGCAATATGGATGGATGTATCCATTTGAAAGGTATTTAAATCATCTAAAAAAAAGTGAGACAGAAAGCTCGAGTTGAAGGTTCGATTTGCAAATCATACATCGAAGAAGAAGCTTCGTTTTTTTCTCTCATTATTTTAGTGACCATGTGAACATATCATTTGAAAGTGCTAAGCGTAATGATGAAGGCATTGATCAAGATGATTGTCAAACGACCTTATCAATTTTTAAAAAACAAGGTCGGCCTGCTGGTGCTTGTGTCGAAGTATGGTTGGATGATAGAGATTATCATGTTGCACACACATATGTTCTTCTCAACTGTGCCGAAGTTGCACCGTTTGTTAGGTAATTTACTTATATATATATATATATATATATATATCATCAACACGTGTGTATACACAAATATATGCACACACGTGTATCTTAATCATAATGCAACATTTGTTATATAATTGCAGTATTTACGAATCACAACATCCTAACGGCGATATCGGCAAAGAATTCGCTTCTTGGTTTTCTAAGTACGTTTTTGATACAACAAATTGTGTTGTAGACGAAGGATTGAAACATTTAGCTATGGGACCAAAAAGGAAAGTGAATGTTGGCCTAATGTTGGCCTAAGTGGACATTGAAACATCTATATCTCGACGGGCGTACATGGGTCGTATGACCGAATGTTGGCCTAAGTGGACATTGATTCCAGATAATGTTAAAGAGACTATTTGGCAGGATTTTTTGGTATGTCACTTTATATATTAGGAACATGTTATATCAATTCATGTTTACATTATTTACAAAAGCTATATAACTCTTATTTTGTCAAACGTGCAGGCGGAAGTGGACCTTCAGGATGCTGATATTTCAGTCGTATATCGCCACTGGTGCATCAAAGTCGCAAAGAACTACCGGGAAACAGTAAACAACTTAAAAACAGCGCAAAGAAGCCTCAGTGGATGAGCACAGCTGTGTGGGATGATTTTGTGACATGGTGGGGAAACGAGGAGTTTCAGGTAAATTTATCACATGTTTAATTTAAATTCTTCTACGCAAATACTAACTAGAAATGTTAAACAATTTTTATTTTTAAATTAAATTTACAGAGGCAGTCGGAGAGGAACTCAGCCAATAGGAGCAAGAACCCTGTCACACATTGTGGTGGTTCCAAGTCATTTCAGCATCACCGAGAGGACTTGGTATATTTATTAATTACGATAATAATTTAAAGATTTTAAGTTCTAAGTTGTAGATAATGTAACAATATATATATATAATATATATGTATATGGACATATTTCAGGAGAGACATCGTGGTGGTGCTTCTGTGAGTTACTGGGATGTTTTCACGCATACTCATGCATTGAGCCAGGTCGACGAAGCAGGCACCGTTTCATACTCCTGGGATCACGATGCCAAAGCGCAGTCGGTATATGTAAGTAACATAATGACTTAACACTTATATAAGTTAATTAAAATAATGTTATGTAAATTAAACTTATTTTGTATAACAGCAAAAGTTTCAGCAAGCACGGACTTCCATTCTCGAGGGCTTTGGGCACGACGAGTTGACCGCCGATGAGGAGGACGCTATTTTTGAGTCTGTCATGGATCCAGCGGCACATGGCAAACGCTATGGTTTTGGGAATCAATCGGTAATAACTTTAACTTAAATTTTTAAATAATTATTCTGAACCAACTGTTGCACATTGTGATGGATTATAGTAAACACAAATTACAATTATTAAACACTGATAATTTAAATTTTATTTACAGGCTAAGACGGCTCAGATTGAGTATTAGAGGGCTCAAGTTAAGGAGGAGATTGCACAGCTCAGAGCCCAGGTCGCCGCGCTCGAGGAATGCAATATCCGCACCGAAGCCAAGACGGAGGAGCTGAATAGGCATCTTACAGAGTTTATGGAGCAATACGGCCGGTTTCCGTCTTCTGGTGGTTCTGGAGGAGAGTGATTTCAGGTATGATTTGATTTGTTTTGCTATGGACATGTATATTTGGAGAGTGTGAGGATTTGATACATTCTGATGTTTTGGATGTTGGTTTGGATGTGATTTTTGAGATGTTGACGTAGTAGTTTGGATATTGTTGGATTGGACGTTTTGTTGGATGTTGATGTTGGATGGTTTATGTTGTTTATATTGATTTGTATTGTGTATATTGATTAGTATATATGCTTATTACTTGGATTTACAATTATGATTGATTATATGTGAGATATGATGTTGTATATGTGCTCGAAATTGAGCTTTTATGAGATATACGATGTTGGAGGTGGCTGGAAGCATGCATTGTTGGTTCTGTTAAAAAAACACCCAGATTTCCAACGTCTTCCAACGGTTTACTGGCATATTTATTCCAACGTCTTACAACGTCCTCCATCGGATCTTCCAACGTCTTCCAACGTCTTTCCAACGTCTATTTGGTCATCATCTTCTTCCACGTGGACAACTTGAACGTTGGAAGACGTTGGTATATGGGCGTTGGGTCCGTTGGTAGACGTTGGACGCCGTTGAAATGTATATCAACGGCGTTTCCAACGTCCATCAACGGCTTTCCAACGGCCGCCAACGTCTGGCCGCCGTTGGAATGCACTGTGTGTCTTGTAGTGAATAAAATAAAGTTACATTCACAATATGATAATGCACCAGGTTATTTCTATACAAAACATAATTTAATATATTATTTTTAATATGATACTACTAAGTATTAACTTTACACAAATCATTACTTAACGTAAATCATTAATTTATAATATGATTCTACTAAGTATCAACTTTATATAGATCATTACTTAATACATTATGCTTTGATAATTGCAAACAATCCCGATGGATAAAATCATTTTAAACAAAAGCTACTGACTAATGTTAGTTTCATCCAAAATATAACATTAATTTTCATGCGGAAGTTTATAAAATATTAATGCGGAAGTTTATAAAAATTTAATGCGGAAGTTTATAAAATATTTTCAACACAGATATATCAGAATAATAGCAGCACAGATAATAGCAGAATAATAAATGCAGAAATAGAACACATAGATTTACCCAGCTTCGGCAAAACCCTGCCTACGTGCTGCCCCCAAGGTTTCTACTAGAAATTAAGTAGTCAGAAGCTTACACACGTAAACTCACGACACCCTCTATCGACTAACCTAACTCTATGCTCAAAACCCTACCACAACTCAGCCACTGAGTTGCGAATTCTTGAACTACACCACCGTAGTTCGTCCCCTAGTCACATGACTAGAAATTACAATGTTTAAGAGAAAAATTAAAAACACTTTAAAACAATAAAACAAATAAACCCTAATTTTAAAAATTAAAAGCCCAAAAGAAATGTCGGCCCAAAGTAAATATATTGATAAACTATTTTCCCCCTTTTCTTTAATATTTCTTCGGCCTGTGTCTTTCTTCATAAAAAAATGGCTGCGCTCTTTCGTTCCTTTTTGCTCTGAAATTAGGGCTTCTGAATTTTGAAGAAGTCGCTTTCTGTTGATCGATCGAAATGATTCTCGAGCTTGCTTTGTCGATCACTTGTCTACTAATTTGCACATAGCTCCTTCAAATTTGATCAAGTTTAGTACGAGATGGTATGTGATTTATTCTTTTTTGCTTTACTGGATAGCTTGCTTGAACTCCATCATCTATTTGCCGATGATGTTAGACGTTTATATAGGATTCAAATTCCTATTTTCTCGTTCGTCTGATATTTTGTTCGGCCACTTGATTATGTTTGAATGACTGTGATTTTTCTGACTTGTTCAAATTCGTATACTTTGTGTTACTTGATTCTCAAGGCTCGATTCTGACTTGTGTTTGATCCCTTGGCTACCACGGCTTGATTTCGATTCCGTTCTTTAATCCCTTTTACTTCGGCCACTTTGATTTGAATTGTAAAACCTGCTGCTGACTTCGGTTATAGTGATAATATTTACTTACTTGATTTGCTATTACCTAACTTTGATTTGTGTTCATGCCTAATAGCACTTTCGACCTGATGCTTGTATACTGTCACTGCTAGTTTGATGTCCTCTGATTGTACTTTGAGCATGTTATGTTGTTATTTTATTTGTCTTTGAGCCAGTGTAAACTTGTAGTGTCTGGACTTCTGATGCATTGACTCGATTTGAAGCTGCTACAACTCATTCACTTGACACTCCTGTTTCATTGTTGGTCTGATTGCACTTGGTTTTGCATATTTGTACATGTCTGAACTTGTGCTACCTGCACTTGTATACAGTTAAGTTTCTTTCTGAACTGCTATGTTGTCATATGTACATAAGTGCATGCTGTATAGTTGCCTGGTTGTCATTATGTACATGTTCATGTATTCATTGTGTCATGTCAGCTCTGTATATATTGATGTCTTCTTGCTTCACTCTGGTATTTGCAGTTTTGTTTTACATCAAGTACATGTCTAGAGTCTGGTTGAACTTGAGACTGTAGCATTCACGTGTACATTACTTGTTTGCCTTCTTTATTGTTGTTCACTACTATTTTATGTACTTTGGGTCTGGTCTCATCTGATTTTTCAAGTGAAGCTTGAACTGTTTATTCGAGTTCATTGTATATGCACTGACTTCACTTGAGTCTGATTCTAATGTGTATGCACACATGTTTGTTGCATCACTTGATGTTCTGGCCTTCTTCGACATTTCCTTTTCATGTGTGGTCTGTTTGGAGTCTTCATATGACTACACTTCTGTTGTCGTTTTTGTGACCAGACTTGAGTTTTATTCATGTGTACACAAATGCGTTTTGGCTGTCGCTACTTGTATCAATCCATATCATTACTTTGATATTGCAGTCTGGTCTTGGTCGAGTTGGTAGTTAGACTTGATTCACTTGTTGACAGTTGTGTGTTTTGCATATCAAGTTGTACTTGCTGTGTGGTTTCAATGCACTTGAATATTTTATGCTTGAATCTGTACTTGTTTGAGTACATTTGTGTTGTACTGAATTGGTATTTGCTTCAATTTTGTCTGGTTCACTTTGAACTTCATGTTGATTTTTGAAATCGCACCCGAGTTGAATCCAGCAAAAAGCTCGGGTTCGACCTTGTGCTCGTCTCGTGACATTATTTGTATTGCGCTTGAGTTGAACCCGACTTTTGATTGGGTTTGACCTTGTGCTCACCTGTCCCTGTAATTTTATCAAGTGTATATCGGTGTGCACGGCCTTGTGGCATGTGAAGTGATACACTGTGCATGTCACACGTTGTTCGTGTATGATGAATTCAAAATTAAATGATGACGAACAACCCAAATAACTGAGGCAAATACTATTTTCAAAATACACATTTATTTTACACTACAAAATATTTTCTTTTCAATTTTACTACGTTAGTATTTATTTTTGCAGATAGCTTAAATGTTGGATTCAATCTGGACTGGAGTTGAAGATAAATACGAGTAAATGAGTGAAATGTAGTGTGGTGCAAATGTAAATGATAAATTGTAATGTAATCGAATTTGTATTGTAATTGTAATTGAAATTGTTTGTATATAGTGAGAGCTCAAATTTGTACTATTCAAAATTGTAATAAATATTTGTTTGAATAAAATATCTGTTTGAATTTAAATTCCGTGTTATTTATTTATTCAGCAAATATTTATTTAATTATGTGAAAAATAAAATAGTACATTAACAAATACATTTAAAAGAATATATATATGTTTATTATCATCAAACAAAAATCATATACTCGCATATTTAACATATTGTTATTCGATTATCCTAAAAAATCTTGATGGATAAGATCGTTTTAAACCTAAGCTACTGACAAGTGTCAGTTTCCTCCAAAATATAACATGAATATTCATCCAAATCTTTTTTTCTTATCGTTTGTGATAAAATTCAACATTGATTTATAATGTGATACTGCTTAGTATCAACTTTACAAAAATCATTACTTAACATATTATACTTTGATATTGTTAAAATATCATGACAGATAAAATGATTTTGAACACAAGCTGTTAACTAGTGTCAATTTCATCTAAAATATAACATGAATTTTCATCTAAATCTTTCTTTTTATTGTTAATTGTGATACAATTCAACATTTATTTACAACATTATATTGCTTAGTATCTTATATACATAAATCATTACTTAACATATTAGTCTTTGATTATCCTAAAAAACTTTGATGGATAAAATTATTTTAAACCCAATCAACCGAGTAATGTCGGTTTCGTCCAAAATCTAACTTGAATTTTCATCCAAATGCCTTTTTTCCGATCCATTATGATAAAATTCATTATTTATTTATAATATGACACTGCTAAATATCACTTTACACAAATCATTACTTAACATATTATGTTTTGATAATGCTAGAAAACCTTGATAGATGAGATCATTTTAAACCCAACCTACTAACCAATGTCAGTTTCCTTGAATATAGAACATGATTTTTCACCCAATTTTTTTTCTTATCTATTATGGTAAAAATCAACATTAATTTACAATGTGACAGTGCTTAATATCAACCTTACACAGATCGTTACTTAACATTTTATGCCTTGTTAATGCTAAACAATCTGGATGGACAAAAGTATTCTAAACCCAAGCTACTAACTAGTGTAAATTTCATTCAAAATTTAGCACCAATTTTGACCCAAATCTATCTCTTTTTTTGGAACAAAGTTCATTTTTCTTTATTACCAACTAAAACAATATATACAATGTGTGGCCCAAAGCTTAGGAAATTATATGTAAACAAACACTCCTATTTTGGATAAACATATTAGTTTTAGCTTTAGGAGATGCTTCAGTTTTCCAAACATATTTGAAGTAATATAGGGTTAACCTTGCATTCCAACCCTTACTGATAACTAAGTAATTCATAGTTAATTTAAATCATTGACTAGGTCTAATAATTCACACCCGTCATAAACGTATACTTGAGGCTATATAGTTTTAGCTGAGAGTTACCCTGCCTCCTAAGTTCAATTATTAGTATTCAGACACTTTTACATGAACTTACTTCTTACTTCTTTAATATTATTATATGAATTTTACTTCTTATTTCTAATTTAAAAGATTAAGTACTTCTTACTACTTGACTTGCAATTAGTATAAATAGATATGTTCTACCGTTCCTTTTTAGCTAATAGTTATACTTCCTTGATTGTCATAACTTCCTTAATTTCTTATTTTGTTGTCTTGCTACTACTTCCATTGCTTTTTGTTTATTTGCTAACTTACTTTTACATATGTAAATTAAATTAACAATGGAATTATTGTTATTATATCTATTTATAATATTTTTGTTTTACCTTTAGGAATTTCTATATTTTAATGCATTAGAACTATATCTTCCCAAAAGGTAATGTTAACACTGTAATTTTCCATAAATTTCCTATAAGAGGATTTATATTATGTTGGAATTACAAGGAATTATCATTTCTGTTTATACTGAAATAGACAATACTAAATACAGTAACATCCCTATTTTGTACATCTCTTTCTTTTGATAATATTCCTTGTTATTTCAACAATACACCTTTATACACAATTATGGAGTTGGATAATTTAAAGAAATTTACATTGCAACATACTTTATTCCAATGAATTAAAATATTACTTAAATCCTAATCCAATTCATAACAATATTCAATTCATGTTTAATAACATATAACATTCAAATAACAAACATGGAATTTACATAACATCTCATTAATTAATTATTTATAACTTTTAGGAACTACTTTCACCCATACCTTCCAGATGTAGGCAAGGTTATCAATTTATTACATATACATAGTTAAGCCTACAACTCCAAAATATACAATTAGGCACACAAGGAATAGATTCACAATGATATAAATCAAATATTATATAAAAATATATAATTTCTCACTCACCTCTTAGCCTCCAAAATGTAACGACTCGACTTTTCGACCCTTGAATGACAACACTAAATACATCCACGGTATTCGTGTGCCAAGCACCCAAGTGCCAGAAAGGATGAAAGTGAGGGTAAAATAAAATAAAAGAAGAATAGAACAGAAAAGGAAGAACACAACATTAAAATCTCATAATGGAATGGTAATATGTAATATCAGGGAACAGTACAAAGGGTTACTTTGAATATAGAAATATTAGAGTTACTAAAATTGTAACGACCCACTATTTTGGACCATTCAAATCGACAATAAAACCACACATGTTGGACTTGAATAATACAAAACAATAGATTGTAATAAATTTGGAGCAAATAAAACCAATCACAGACACAGAATATCAGAAAAACTCACAGCGGAAAATAAAATAAATAGTGGTTCATGAAGCCACTACAATACAAAGTCTCAAAACAGATTCAAAATACATAGTCTGAAAAACAAATACAACAGAAGTTTGGATACATAAGCATAGTAGAAATCCAAATACATAAGTCTCTAATACAAAGCTGACATAGAAATACTGAATGGAAATAGATAGCAACTAAATAAAAGATGATCTCCAGCAGTCCTAGCTCCAGAAGGTGAAATCCAAAGATGATACTCAGGTTGACCCGAGCGTAAAGCAAAACACAAACACTCGAGTCAGGACATACATACTTATACAATGTAAACCAACTCAAGTGAACTGTAATAAAAGGTACAAGTAACTTAAAGAATGCTTGGGATCGCCCATTCTTTAAGGATCCGTTAAACTATTTACTATGTAGTAATATTCGCTATTATAATAATGTCTAATTATAAAATAAACTTACTTTAAAATAGCATTAAGGAGTGACCCAATATTCCCCTTAACACATAATAGTCTCAGTAGTCTATCCAGTATTAGCATACTCCCAGATCGGGGGCTACCCTCAATACTCCACAGGCTACGACACAAATCTAAACTCGTAGTAAAGCTCGATATGGTAGGTGACACGGCACAACTAGGAAATGCCAGGGTAGATATACCAATTACGCATCCGGGCTGGTGGAAACGCATAGCAGCCACTACCGCCCACCTCGAGCCACACTCCCAAAATCAAGGGGTGCACCCAATCAATCACAAAAGTAATAGAATGGTATCGAAGAAGTGTGTCCGATCAGAGGTGCTACCTCATTGGCCCGTCAATCGCTCCTGTTTTAGCCACCTTATGCCAACTCACGGGAGTCGAGTCCACGTTCATACCTCAATAGGATCGTCGCCACCATCCTACTTCATTTTGGAATCTCCACCGCGTACACAGTTGTTAAAGAGGTTTTCGGTATCGACAGAGAGTATGTCCTTATCCGATCCCGGTCTCTTTAACAACCAATCGTTATTATAACCCGTGGTTATAAATTTCAAAAATAGTTTATATTTCAAATCAAAATACTTCATTTAAACCATTTAAAAGTAAAGTCATTATACTTACAAATCAAATATTCAATTCCAAAAAATTTAGCCTTTTCTGAGCTCATTTATTCACTTAAATACTTTAAAACATTAAAATTTCAGCTTTTGCAGCATTTAGAAAATGCTGCAGTAAGTTATATTTGAAACAATTCATTTCAGCAAAGACCGCATTTAAAACTGCTGTAGTAGTTCAATTACATTTGAAACAATTCAATTCAGCAAAGACAGCATTTACAAAACTGCTGCAGTAGTTCAGTTACATTTGAAAATCTCATTTCAGCAACTGCAGCACTTATCAAGTGCTACTGTAGCCTTTTTATTAGTTTTAGATTTTAGATTTTCTTTCTACAACCACAACACTTACCAAGTGCTGCAGTAGCCTTTAGTTAATTAGACTTTAATTCATTTGCATCAACCACAGCACTTACAAAGTGCTGCAGTATCATTTACTTCAGATTTTAAGTTAATTTCAGAAATGATAGCATTTCTGAAGAGATACTAATTCAATTTCCATATTTATAATAAAATTTCTAAAACAAATAAACTTCGATTTTAACCATTTAAACTTATAAAAATCATATTTTTCCACTTTAAAAATATTCATTTAAATACCCTTTTACTTGTGATTTTTATAAAGAAAAGTTTTACAATAAAATCAAATTTTCCAATAAATTCACTTATTATATTCAAGTGTACAATTTCCCATTCTTTTCATTTTTAACAATTTAATTTAACACTTAAATTTAAATTTCCATTTCATAAATAAAACTTAATTTCCATTTTTATTTAATTAACTTAAACTTCCATTTAAAAATCAAATCACAAATCTCCAAATTAAGTTATGTTTCAATTAACAATTGTTCCATTCATTTATTTAACATTTTTAATACATAGAAAAATCATTATCACTTTATTAAATCATTTTAAATCCAAATTTAAATAAAAATATCAAATTTTTACATTTTAAAAATACTTAAAATTTTCCAGAAAATTATATAAAATAACTACGGGTCTGTATAATATTTTCTAACCTAGGTCAAGTGATACGGATAATATATAATTTCAATCCGTAATTTACAAAGAAAAATCCGGGTTCTATCATTTCAAACCCACAATCCCCAGTTAATAAAAATAAATAAAAATCGCTCAGGCCTATCATTTCAGCCCATAACGACTTTTCCTTATTCTAAAGTCCGTTCGGGTATGTATCATTTCAACCCATAGTGATTCTATTCTACAGGGAACTTGCAGTGTGATAAACAGAAATAAATAAACAGTATAACAAAATATAACATATCAGATGATGTGACAAGTTTATAACAGGGTTTAACATCATATAATACATATCACAGGCAGGTATAACATGATATAACAGTTTCTACATATTCACTTGTTGTCACTTCACTAATTCTATAAGTATGAATGTCAAGCGTGAATAACTCACCTTTTTAAGCTGGAGTTCGCAAATCAAAACACACAGATAAATTCTAGAAAGCACAGCTTTTGATTCAAGTGGAGAGAGAGTCAAGATTTTGATCTTGTATATAACAAATAAAACAAAGCAATATATAAATATATTTTCAACACCAAATATATTGACACAAATTGAAATAGAATTAACAAAAGACACAGATGGCTTAACCATGCTTTGAAATCACAATTGCTTGACCATGACTCAACATATGCTCGGCCATACATGTTTATAGGTGGAATGGCTCGGGTTTGGCTCACTAACACATGGCTAAGCTAGAGAATATGAGGAGTTTGGAGTTACAAATGGAGGAATGCTAAAGGTCAAGGCTAAGAAAGGAGTTTGGTTCACCATCTAGGCTCGGGCAGAGGTCATATGGGCTCGGCCATGGCACTACAGGTCAGGTCAGGGGTAGGAGGTGATGGCCAGAGCTGATGTCATCAGGTGGTGGTGGTTCTAGGGTGGTGGCCGAAGCTAACATGAAGGGGATGTTGAATTTATGGGCTCGTCTTGGCATTGTTTTGGAGTTTTTTGCAAGTTTTGAGGTGTTTGTTTCATATAGTGGTCACGGCCAAATCTAGTCAGAGGAGGAGGAGATGTTACCGTGGATGATGTGTGGAAGGTGATGGTGGTCGGTGAAGGAGTGGAGGCTATGGCCGAGCAAACATGTAGATGAACAAGGCAAAAACAAGCAAAATGAAGAAGAAAAGTGAGAAAAAAAGAAGCCATGACTTACCAAAATATTTTCAAAAAATAGAATGGCCGAAAGAATGAAGAGAATGAGAAGTTTTCACGTGAAAAGTAAATGAAATGCACGGCTAAACCAAGGAGTTTTGAACGGCTAAGCAATGAAGAGATGCATTGAAAAGTCACAAGTTAAAGCTTTTGTTTGTCTCTTTGAATTTTCAAATTTATTTATACAAAATAACCAAATAGAAAAACAAGTAAATAAATAAAAGACAAACAAAATAAAGTAGGAATGACAATAAATAAATATTCTTAGGAAAATAGGAAAAATAAATAAAGAAATAGTTTAATTTATTGAAACTGGAATTAAAAATTGTAAATAAAATACAGCAAATATTGGAAAATTACAACTACACTTTTAAAATGTTTTAAAAATAAAAATATTGAAATAAAATTTAATTTAAAATAATTGCAAAAATATTGGGTTGTTACACTCTCCCCCACTCAAACCTTTTCGTCCTCGAAAAGAACGAAACAAGGAAAATAAGGAAAACAAGATAGAAAAGAAAATAGTACCTGAAACGAACAATTCCGGATTTGAAGCACGAATGCTCTCCTCCGTCTCACAGGTACAGTATCAATCATCAGTACTCCACTGTACTTTGACCAGACTAACAGATTTCCTTCTTAGCTGCTTCGTACCTCTGTCGACAATACGAAGTGGCTTCCTCTCGACGGTCAGATTAGGCTCAATATCCAAACTATCAAGAGCAGAAGGCTGAACAACAAGAGATGGATCATGCAGATAGTGACGAAGATGCGAAACGTGGAATACATTATGCACTCCAGAAAACTTCTCAGGCAAATCCAGACGATAAGCTAAAGAACCAACTCTTTCCAAGATGCGGAAAGGACCAATGAACCTAGGAGAAAGCTTCCCTCTACGACCAAAACGAATGACATTCCTTAAGGGAGAGACCTTAAGGAAAACCAAATCACCAACAACAAACTCCAAACTCCTCCTACGACGATCAGCATACTTCTTCTGCCTATCCTGAGCAATCCTCATCTTCCTCCTTATCTCCTCAACTCTCTCAAAAGCCTCTAAAATCATCTCAGGACCAAGAACCAAACGATTACCGGATTCAATCCAGCAAGATTTAGATCTACAAGGTCATCCGTAAAGAGCAGCAAACGGAGACATCTTAATACTAGCCTGAATTCGAAGAATGAAATGAGATAGATAAAGATTAAGATAAGCTTAAAACAGAAGATTGAGATTATACCTGATAACTATTATTGTAGGTGAATTCGACAAGATGGAGATGATCTTCCCAAGATCCTCCATAATCAAGCACACAAGCACGAAGAAGATCTTCGAGAATCCGATTCACTCTTTTCGTTTGACCATCGGTCTGTGGATGGTAAGCAGTGCTCAGATTCAAGTGAGTACCCAAAGATTCCTGGAAAGCCTTCCAAAACTGACTAGTAAAGATAGGATCACGATCACAAACAATACTGAGTGGGACACCATGGAGAGAACAATCTCTCTCATGTAGATCTCAGACAAGCTAGAAGCAGAACGGGTAGACTTGACCGGAATGAAATGAGCTGACTTGGTCAATCTATCCACAATAACCCAGACACTCTCATTACCCCTCCTAGTCCTCGGTAATCCATCAATAAAATCCATAGAAACTTGTTCCCATTTCGAATTGGGAACCTCAAGGGGCTGCAATAAACCAGGGGTCTTTTGATGATCTGCCTTGACTTGCTGACAAGTCGCACACCTACTAACAAAGATAGAGATATCACGCCTCATACCTCTCCACCAATACAACTTCTTCATATCCTGATACATCTTGGTCACTCCTGGATGAATAGAAAGTCTAGATCGATGATTTTCCCGAAGTAACTCCTGTCTAAATCCATCAACATTCGGGACACAAATCCTATTATTAATCCTCAAAATACCTCTATCATCGATCTGAGCACCACTGCCATCCAGACTACAACAACCAACTCTACTACAAACATTCTCCTTCATCAATCTAAGCAACTCATCTTCATCCTGCTTAGCCATGATACGATCCAAAAGAGGAGAAGAAACAACAAGCTGACACAACATCGCCTTCTTCCGACTCAAAGCATCTGCCACAACATTAGCTTTTCCAGGGGTATAGTTGATGTCGAGGTCATAAGAAGCAAGAAACTCTAACCACCTAACTTGTCTTTGATTCAAATCCTTCTGAGTGAAAATATACCTCAAAGACTGATGATCGGTGAAGAGCTCAAACTTAGTACCCAAAAGATGATGCCTCCAAAGCTTCAAAGCAAAGACAACAGCAAGCAACTCTAAATCATGAGCAGCATAATTGACTTCATGGGTCTTCAACTGACGACTAGCATAAGCAATGACCTTCCCATCCTACATCAGAACAGCTCCCAAACCTTCACGACAAGCATCAGTGTATACCGTTAATCCTTCATTTCCATTTGGAACGGTAAGAACTGGTGCGGAAGTAAGCTTGTGCTTCAACTCATTGAATGCAGCTTTACACTCATCACTCCAAATAAACTTAGCATTCTTTCGAGCCAAAGCGGTGAGAGGTGCAGCAATCCGAGCAAAATTCTCAATGAATCTCCGATAATAACCAGCAAGGCCCAAAAAACTACGGATATCAGTTGGAGTCCTGGAGTTTCCCAATCCTGCACAGAATAGGGATAAATAGGGACAACTGGAAAGATAGAATAATTGAATGAAACAAGGAAAGAGAAGGAAAGAAAAACTTACATTGATCGCAGTGATCTTGACTGGATCAACAGAAACTCCATTACCAGAAACAATATGTCCGAGAAATCGGACTTCATCCTTCCAGAAATGACATTTCAAAAATTTAGCCTTCAACTAATGATTTCTAAGAGTCTCCAGAACAGATTTCAAATGCGACTCATGTTCTTCCTCAGACTTATAGAAAATGAGAATATCATCAACAAAGACTAGAACATATTTATTAAGCACATCACGAAAAACACGATTCATCAAATCAACAAAGAAAGCAGGAGCATTAGTCAAACCAAAAGGCATGACTAACCATTCAAAAAACCCATTCTCGGTACGGAAAGCAGTCTTGGAAATACTTTCCTCAGCAACTCTGAGCTGGTGGAAACCTGTGGCAAGATCAAGCTGAGAGAAAACAGTAGCACCATAAAGTTGATCAAACATATCATTGATGCGAGGCATTGGATATCTGTTTTTCATAGTGAGCTTGTTCAGCTCCCTATAACCAACACACATCCAAAGAGAACCATCGGACTCAGTGACGAAAACCACCGCTACTCCCCATTATGAATGGCTAGGTCTGATCAGACCTTTGGAGAACAAGTCCTCAATTTGCTTTCCCAACTCAACCTTCTCGCGGGGTGCTATTCTTCTAGGAGGAAGAACTACAGGTCGAGCTCCAGGAATAAGATCAATACGGAAATCAATTTCCCGCTTAGGGGGTAAAGTAGTGACTTCACCAAATACATCGGGATAAAGTTTGACCACATGAGTCGACTGAAGATCAACAGGAGAAGAATCCAGAGAATAAATAAAGCTGCCTGCATAATCATGAGGCATACGACACTGAATAACCAAAGGATTTCCCCGATCATCCTCAAGAGAAACAATTCAGGATTTACAAGAGATATGAGCATCATGCCTCATAAGCCAATCACCTCCAAGCAACAAATCAAAAGCATCGAAACCAAGAACATAGAAATCACCAAAAAATTTATGGCCAGAATAGAAGAGTCTCACTTGCTTACAAATCCTATTAAGGTTTGCGGGACCACCAATAGGATTTTTAACACACAAAGATTCAACAGCATACACAGGAGAAAGAAGATGCTCGAACTTATCACAAAGATCCACAGAAATAAAACTATGCGAAGCTCCAGTATAAAATAAAACACGAACATGATGATGAAATAAAGAAAAGGTGCCCTGAAGAGTACCTTGGTTATCACTAGGAGCAGGAGCAGGTGCAGGTGGAGTAGGTGAAAAAGCAGAGGTAACAACAAAAATACCAAATGGCTTGCCCTTATGATACAAAGGACAATCATTCTTGAAATGACCAGGCTGTAGACAGACATGACAGAGGTTGTTCCTGGTATTCTTAGGTGGAGGAATAGCAGCACCAACAGAAGTAAGGCAACTATTTGCATAGTGTCCCTTCTGATCACACTTGAAACAGGTAATGGTAGATAGGTCGATAGGGTGCCTCTGAGAAGGAGAAGATGAAGATCCCAGACCCAGATGCTTGAGCCAATTCTTCTTCTGCTGATGGAAATTTGGCTTTCTCTTCTTAGAGTTAGCCGAGGAAGACTGAGATGCAGGAGCACAAGCAACAGCAGGACCCTTGGAAGTAGGGTTCTCATAACGAATAGCCATATCCATAAGCTCGGTGAAAGTGCCATGAACATGAGAAATGAGATTATCATAAAACTCTGGGTGAGCTCTAGCTATGAACTTCTCATTCTTCTTAAGTTGGGTGTCAATAAGGCCAGGACCAAACTTGGAAAGTTCGTTGAACTTCCTCTCATACTCAGAAAAGGACATGGTACCCTGCTTGAGATCCATAAACTCATGATAAAGCTGATATTTCCCGGCTTCTGGAATCCATTTTGCCACAAAGCCTCCCTGGAAAGAAGATACAGAAACTAAACTTAAGATAGGTCCAAAAGAAAGTAAATAGGAACAAAATTCAAGATAACACAAAGGATACCTAAACTGCTCCCACGAAATATCACCCTCGTTAGTGTGAGCTGTAACAGACTCCCACCAATCCAAGGCTGACTCTTGTAGCTGCCAAGCTACTAACTAACGCTTATGGGCATCAGAAATCTCGAGACCGGTAAAGATCCTCTCTAAACTCCGTAACCATTGCTGGGCTTCAATAATGCTCTCTGAACCGGTAAACTTGGTTCCACCAAGTTGAGAGAATTCCTTATAGAGAACCGTAAACCTAACAGGTGCAGCAGGTTGAGGAGCTAGGGCAATACCACGACCCCTACCTCTGGCATTTCCATGATTCATCCTGAAAAATCAAGAATGAATTTTAGGACAAAGGTAACGAGAAGACAAAGATAAGATAAGACAAGACAAGATAAATTCACTTGGATGAATATCCTAATTAAAGAAATTTCTAACAAGGTAGATACGAAAAGAAGGAAGTTTAGACAATTTGCTTTTAAATAGGAAAATTTTATATCAAAATAATCTTTGAAAAATCCTTTTAAAATCATTTTATACTTTGAAAATACGTTCTCTCACAATGAAATGATTCCGAGGTTGATTTGACTCATTCTAGGGTATTTCTACTTATCTCTAATGAGTTTTTGCTCCTTAGGCTAAGGTTTGCCTAAAACCAAAGCTCTGATACCAAATATAATGACCCACTATTTTGGACCATTCAAATCGACAATAAAACCACACATGTCGGACTTGAATAAAACAAAACAATAGATTGTAATAAATATGGAGCAAATAAAACCAATCACAGACACAGAATATCAGAATAACTCGCAGCGGAAAATAAAATAAATAGTGGTTCATGAAGCCACTACAATACAAAGTCTCAAAACAGATTCAAAATACATAGTCTGAAAAACAAATACAACAGAAGTTTGGATACATAAGCATAGTAGAAATCCAAATACATAAGTCTCTAATACAAAGCTGACATAGAAATACTGAATGGAAATAGATAGCAACTAAATAAAAGATGATCTCCAGCAGTCCTAGCTCCAGAAGGTGAAATCCAAAGATGATACTCAGGTTGACCCGAGCGTAAAGCAAAACACAAACACTCGAGTCAGGACATACATACTTATACAATGTAAACCAACTCAAGTGAACTGTAATAAAAGGTACAAGTAACTTAAAGAATGCTTGGGATCGCCCATTCTTTAAGGATCCATTAAACTATCTACTATATAGTAATATTCGCTATTATAATAATGTTTAATTATAAAATAAACTTACTTTAAATAACATTAAGGAGTGACCCAATATTCCCCTTAACACATAATAGTCCCAGTAGTCTATCCAGTATTAGCATACTCCCAGATCGGGGGCTGGCTACCCTCAATACTCCACAGGCTACGGCACAAATCCAAACTCGTAGTAAAGCTCGATATGGTAGGTGACACGGCACAACTAGGAAATGCCAGGGTAGATATACCAATTACGCATCCGGGCTGATGGAAACGCATAGCAGCCACTACCGCCCACCTCGAGCCACACTCCCAAAATCAAGGGGTGCACCCAATCAATCACAAAAGTAATAGAATGGTATCGAAGAAGTGTGTCCGATCAGAGGTGCTACCTCATTGACCCGTCAATCGCTCCTGTTTTAGCCACCTTATGCCAACTCACGGGAGTCGTGTCCACGTTCATACCTCAATAGGATTGTCTCCACCATCCTACTTCATTCTGGAATCTCCACCGCATAAACAGTTGTTAAAGTGGTTTTTGGTATCGACAGAGAGTATGTCCATATCCGATCCCGGTCTCTTTAACAACCAATCGTTATTATAACCCGTGGTTATAAATTTCAAAAATAGTTTATATTTCAAATCAAAATAATTCATTTAAACCAATTAAAAGTAAAGTCATTATACTTACAAATCAAATATTCAATTCCCAAAAATTTAGCCTTTTCTGAGCTTATCTATTCACTTAAATACTTTAAAACGTTAAAATTTCAGCTTTCGCAGCATTTAGAAAATGCTGCGGTAAGTTATATTTGAAACAATTCATTTCAGCAAAGACAGCATTTAAAACTGCTGTAGTAGTTCAATTACATTTGAAAATAATTCAATTCAGCAAAGACAGCATTTAAAAAATTGCTTCAGTAGTTCAGTTACATTTGAAAATCTCATTTCAGCAACTGCAACAATTATCAAGTGCTACTGTAGCCTTTTTATTAGCTTCAGATTTTAGATTTTCTTTCTGCAACCACAGCTCTTACCAAGTGATGCAGTAGCCTTTAGTTAATTAGCCTTTAATTCATTTGCATCAACCACAACACTTACAAAGTGCTGCAGTATCATTTACTTCAGAGTTTAAGTTAATTTCAGAAATGATAGCATTTCTGAAGTGCTACTAATTCAATTTCCAGATTTATAATAAAATTTCAGAAACAAATAAACTTCGATTTTAACCATTTAAACTTATAAAAATCATATTTTTCCACTTCAAAAATGTTCATTTAAATACCCTTTTACTTATGATTTTTATAAAGAAAATTTTTACAATAAAATCAAATTTTCCAATAATTCACTTATTAAATTCAAGTGTACAATTTCCCATTCTTTTCAATTTTAACAATTTACTTTAACACTTAAATTTAAATTTCCATTTCATAAATAAAACTTAATTTCCATTTTTATTTAATTAACTTAAACTTCCATTAAAAATCAAATCACAAATCTCTAAATTAAGTTATGTTTCAAATCACAATTGTTACATTCATTTATTTAACATTTTTAATACAAAGAAAAATCATTATCACTTTATTAAATCCAAATTTAAATCAAAATATCAAATTTTTACATTTTAAAAATACTTAAAAATTTCCAGAAAATTATATAAAATAACCACGGGTCTGTATAAAATTTTCTAACCTAGGTCAAGTGATACAGATAAAATATCATTTCAAACCGTAATTTACAAAGAAAAATCCGGGTTCTATCATTTCAAACCCACAATCCGCAGTTAATAAAAATAAATAAAAATCGCTCAGGCCTATCATTTCAGCCCATAATGACTTTTCCTTATTCTAAAGTCCGTTCGGGTATGTATCATTTCAACCCATAGTGATTCTATTCTACAGGGAACTTGCAGTGTGATAAACAGAAATAAATAAACAGTATAACAAAATATAACATATCAGATGATGTGACAAGTTTATAACAGGGTTTAACATCATATAATACATATCACAGGCAGGTATAACATGATATAACAGTTTCTACATATTCACTTGTTGTCACTTCACCAATTCTATAAGTATGAATGTCAAGCGTGAATAACTCACCTTTTTAAGCTAGAGTTCGCAAATCAAAACACACAGATAAATTACAGAAAGCACGATAGCACGACTTTTGATTCAAGTGGAGAGAGAGTCAAGATTTTGATCTTGTATATAACAAATAAAACAAAGCAATATATAAATATATTTTCAACACCAAATATATTGACACAAATTGAAATAGAATTAACAAAAGGCACAAATGGCTTAATTATGCTTTGAAATCACAATTGCTTGACCATGACTCAACATATGCTCGGCCATACATGTTTATAGGTGGAATGGCTCAGGTTTGGCTCACTAACACGCGGCTAAGCTAGAGAAGATGAGGAGTTTGGAGTTACAAATGGAGGAATGCTAAAGGTCAAGGCTAAGAAAGGAGTTTGGTTCACCATCTAGGCTCGGGCAGAGGTCATATGGGCTCGGCCATGGCACTACAGGTCAGGTCAGGGGTAGGAGGTGATGGCCAGAGGTGATGTCATCGAGTGGTGGTTCTAGGGTGGTGGTCGAAGCTAACATGAAGGGGATGTTGAATTTATGGGCTCGGCTTGGCATTGTTTTGGAGTTTTTTGCAAGCTTTGAGGTGTTTGTTTCATATAGTGGTCACGGCCAGATCTGGTCAAAGGAGGAGGAGATGTTGCCGTGGATGATGGGTGGAAGGTGATGGTGGTGATGGTCGGTGAAGGAGTGGAGGCTATGGCCGAGCAAACATGTAGATGAACAAGGCAAAAACAAGCAAAATGAAGAAGAAAAGTGAGAAAAAAGAAGCCATGACTTACCAAAATATTTTCAGAAAATAGAATGGTCGAAAGAATGAAGAGAATGAGAAGTTTTCACGTTAAAAGTAAATGAAATGCACGGCTAAACCAAGGAGTTTTGAACGGCTAAGCAATGAAGAGACTAGGCATTGAAAAGTCACAAGTTAAAGCTTTTGTTTGACTCTTTGAATTTCCAAATTTATTTATACAAAATAACCAAATAGAAAAAAAAGTAAATAAATAAAAGACAAACAAAATAAAGTAGGAATGACAATAAATAAATATTCTCAGGAAAATAGGAAAATAAATAAAGAAAATAGTTTAATTTATTGAAACTGGAATTAAAAATTGTAAATAAAATACAGCAAATATTGGAAAATTACAACTACACTTTTAAAATGTTTTAAAAATAAAAATATTGAAATAAAATTTAATTTAAAATAATTGCAAAAATATTGGGTTGTTACAAAAATCTAAGTATTATCATCAGCCTGGACAGTTATAATTGTCTGTCCGTAAAATGCTGATATATTCAATACAGAAATGTAGTAGAAATAGGAATACCCCGAAAGGTAATCATCCAACTTCTCTCCATAAGCTCCAAAGCATTAGTAGCTAAATCTCGAAACATACATAGGGCTGATCCGAGCATTAAGAAAATAACATCCAGATCAGTTTGGTAAACCAGCGCAAGAAAACTTATGAAAGATGAAACAGGTAACAGTAACCATTGAGACTGTACGAATTCCCGTAATAGCTTTTCCCTCAAATGAAACTAACCATTCATTAAGTTTAACATATAGTGATATGATATATAATGTCTAAAGTGTAGCACATAAATCATATCAATTAGCTACTATGTGAATGCCACAACAATAGTAGGTATATAATCAATACCGCTAAGGTGTGTTCGTATATAGATTGTTTTCCGTGGAGACGCCACCAGTAAACTGAAGCCGATCTCCATAACAAGGATCAAAATTTCCCTCCGAGCATTGTATATCTCTAGATAGGATATAATCCAAGATAAACACAACTGGCCCAACGGTGAATTGCATGACAGCTAGTATAACCAACTCCCAGGCCCAACAATTGAAAGCATACACTAGATCTACAGTTAATATACCCTCATGGGTAAGCTAAACCCGAGATTGTGCATCCTACTCTGATTTTAGTCATTCCCGATGTCGAGGGTACGTTCAGCATCTCTAACACAAGTCTTCATCACTCGAGCAGCACATGAATTCCCACTTAGCTTCCTTCATCTTAAGCAGATCACGAATCACTACATGGATTCGAGCATCTCAAACAGATCTCGAAACTTCCACATAGGTTCCCTGCATAAGTCCTTTGATGAATGCTAACACTGTCCTCTCTCTTGGAATACTCCTCAAGATAGACAGTCCCTCATGATAGCATCATTTGAAATGTTAACTTTGTTCTTTCCCTTGGACTTAACCTTAGGATAGACAGTTCAACCCTATAACATTCCACCTTACAATCGATTCTAGAACATAGATCGCGTATATTATTTTGAAGTGATTACGGCATTTGAGTCATCTCATATAAGTACACTCTTACTGGACTCTTTAAAACCAATCGATGAATTCCCGATTAACTCAGTTCCGATTCTCTCAGAAGTAAGCGAAAGCTAAAGACGTTTCGTACCAATACTCCATCTTGGGGGTTCTTATTAGTATGAAATATGAAGCCTTTCGATAACTTCTTAAGTCAATATTTGGTCAAGTTCGATAATCGACTAATCGATTATCTAGTCAAAAAAATTGCTTATACAAATCATGATTCGTACAGTTAACTCGTTTCTGACATTCCAACTTAACTATTCCTAGTTCAATAGTGAAATCGGGTAAGATAGAGCACTAGTTACATCAAAGCCTTGCTTAGACACTTCATTCTTGAATCTCACAAATAGATATGTCTACCACATCGACTTTTAGTGTTAAGTATAGTATTAATTATTTCTATAAACAATAAGAAATCAACATGATTAACACTCTGTCATTTTCCGACTTACTATTCCTCGGTCAAGAGGGAACCCTGGTAGGTTAGAACTCTATTGGTCCATCCCTACTTGACATCAATCTTAACTCTCACAAATGGATAAGATTTACTTCATCGACTTTTAGTGTTAAGCACAGTTAATTACTTTCAAAATAGTAATCAAATAATTTACCATTTAGCCACTTAGCAATTCTAACCCCTTTTAGAACATTTCGTCCTCGAAATTCAAACAAGATCGGTAATCAAAGGAAATAGACGAAACAAGATATATATATATATATATATAGTACTACTAAAATTGTGTAAAAACTAAACTACAAACCAAAATGCATACTAAGTGACTCCACCTCAAGTAATGAGTACACTATAAAAGATGTACGATACTAGGATAAGAAGGAATCCTAGTCTATAAGCAAGTCTGGATAGATCTCCTTCAAACTATCCTTCGTCTTCTTTGTACTATCCTGGGCATCCTTGCTCCTCATCACTTCTAACCTTAACAAAGGAATAAGAACACAAATATTTAAACAGTATTCACAACTGCTAGCAACCAATGCTCATGGTTTGTTTAGGTACAAACTCTCCTATCGTCCAAGGACGATAAACAATCCACTAAGCATATCTTATGCTCAACAGCCTTTGGTCATTACTTAGGCGATTATTCATGCTACCTCATAATAAATCAAAAACTCCTTTTCCCAAACTCTTCATAAGTCAATAAACACATCTTACAAATGTACTAAAGCCCATATGATGTATATAAACCATCCGTATGCTATATCTGATCTGATCACTTACTTGATCACATAGATTTCACTTCCCAACTAGTATAGATCACTTGACTTCCTTAGTACAGACTCTGATTTGGTTCCTTGATTAGAAACCTTCGTTCTCATTGCATAGCTATATACAATGATATAAAACATCGCAATCATACCACAAATCCATATCAAGTATTCTCCATCAAGAATCGAGTGAAAAATCCTTGTTCGGACCGGTGTAAACCACCTCAAAAACATGTACTCAAATATTGAATCAAGAACAGTCATGCGAATAAAACAATCTACGTATAACTTACGTATTTATCCTATTGGTTTCTACACCAATTTCTTTTTTATCATTAAATTCATTCATTCAATTTGTATATCTAGACATACTAAAACCATTTATGAATCATTTCATAAAACAAAACTTCAAGTTTGTCCATGTTTTATAGCTTAAGTTCATACTCGTATAATACTCCATTACATCCTCAAAGTATATACAAACATCAAATTTTTTTACTTAACAAGTAAATAAAACTTGTGTTAACTACCTTCTAAATTCAAGTGTTGTATAAACTCACTTTATATTTTCAAGAACACTTAGCTACAAGTTTTATAACTACTCGGGAGTTCCCAATTATCCAAAATCGCCGAAAATTCCATTTCATTTTAATAATGAAAACTATCAAACAACATATCATACCATGATGCACATATCATGCTTTTCTAATGTATAGGCTACATGTATCCATAAAATAACTTAACAGGAAAAATTTAGAACTAAATACTAGTTTTCATTTCAAATCATTTTAAAATAATATATACATATAACTTTTGTATATTAAATCATATTTTTAGGATTTTAAATCAAAATCCATTTTACCAAAACAACTTTGCAGCATTCCACACTTAGAAACCCAAAAATAAATGCCGATGATGCTGTAGTCATCACCAAAATTATTTTCAAGCAATAGGAGTGAGTTCAGCACATCCAAATCGCATTTTTGGTACTTAACCAAAACCATTAAAGCGGTATCAAACACTAGTATAATTATACTAAGTATCATGATCTTGATTTCCTAAATCAATTTTCCAAATATTTACTTTCAAATAATACTAATATTATTTCCTTTAAAATTATGAAAAACATTTTCAAAGACACCGGGATTTAAGTTCTCAATTTCTTTGCTTAAATCCTTTTCATTTATAAACCACATTTTATAAACCATACTTATATAGAATTACTTTCTAATATAAATCTTTTCACAAATATTTATTCCTAAAATATTCTATCTTGTCTATAGTAAAGAACATTTATTAAATTTTAACTCCCAACCCAACATTATCACCGAACACCTTATAGTCAAACCATGAAACTTAAATCACAAGGTGTTCGTTTCAATGTGCCCACAATTACTTTCCACCCAACCCATGATGTAGAAAGGTAAAGATGCTCATAAACTGATTGAGCACCAATCAATAGCAAGCATGCTCCTAAACTGACCGCGCATGACTAAACAATCAAGGTTATGGGATATTAAACCATGAGAAGAACTAGAGTCAAACAAATGCGAACAGGTAAACCATGAACAAATATTATACCCTCAAGAACCTGCTTTCCCTCCTCGGGTGCAGAAATAGCAAAGTCCCTAGGTTGCTCCCCTTTCCTGAGCATAGGACAATCTCTGGCAATATGACCAGGCTGATGGCAATTATAACAACCCTCTGGTGCAAGTTCCGCACCAAGCTTCGGTGCCTTAGCAATTGGTGCCTCTAATAATAGTGCCTTTTCCACTTTTCCTCCCACTCTAAACCTACATTTATTAGAAAAATGACCCCTTCTTCCTACACTTGTAGAAAACGAGGGTGGACTTATTCTTTGGCGACTGAAACTTACGCTTGTTGTCCCTTACTAGTATAGAAATAGACGGCTTCGGAGTTATGCTCTCCAATCTCAAAGCCTTGTTCTCCAAACCAACAAAAGATCCCATGACGTGATTAGTCATATCCGGCTAGAACTCAGGACGCATACCTGCAATGAACAACTCATTCTTCTTCAGCGGCGTATCAACCAATCCTAACCAGAACCGAGATAATGCAATGAACCAGTTTTCATACTCCGCCACAGTCATGGCCTACTACTTCAAATCCAAGAAGCTCCTAAATAACAAAGTTTTTCCGATTTTCAGAACAAACTTCATCTCAAACTCATCTTTAAATTGGGCCCAAGAGAATTCATTCTTTTGGACATCTACAGTGATAGAACTTCACCAATCCATGGTTGCATCTGTCAGATTTCATGATGCCATCCTACGCTTTATTGCATCATCTGGCTCCATATCTCCAAATATCTGGTCGTACAATTTGATCCAAGTCTGGATTTTCTATAATAGCCTTTGTGCCACTAAACTTCTTACCTCCAAGCCTCTCATAGTTATGACACAGTGAAGCAAAACTCAAATGATGTCTGATCCGCATGACCTCCCCTACAAAATTCAACCTTGGTTCCTCAACTGAAGCAACATTCTTTGGTGCACGATTCCTACCATTTATGATGTTACTACCTTGACCAGCTCTAGCTCTACCTCCTCGAGCATTGACGGCTTTAGTACTCATTTTTCTTATTATCTAACATAAAAAAAATCTTTTAGGACACGAAATGATAGAGTTATTTCAAAGAAAGAGTTAATAGAAGGAGATATTCATAAAGAATAATTTAAGAGTCTAATTTTTAAAATACAAATACGCTCTCATATGTATAATACACTTGACTCATTCTAGGGTATCGCTTAGTCTATCTCTAATAATCCATACCCAACCAAAGTCAAGGTGTTCGCCCAACCTTTCGCTCTGATACCAAATGTAATGATCCGACTTTTCGACCCCCGAATGTTGACACTAAATATATCCACGATATTCGTGTGCCGATCATCCAAATGCCGAAATGGTAGAAAGTTAGAGTAAAATAAATAAAAAAAGAATAGAACATAAAAGGAAGAACACTACATCAGAATCTCATAACAGAATGGTAATATATAATATCAAAGGAACGGTACAAAGGGTTATTTTGAGTGCAGAAATATCATATTTACTAAAACTTAAGTACTATCATCAGTTTGGATTGTTATAACTGTCTAACCTCACAATGCTGATATATACAGTTCAGAAATGTAGCTGAAATAGGAATACTATAAAAGATAATCATCCAACTTCGCCCCATAAGCTCCAAAGCATCCGTAGTTAAATCTGGAAACATACATGGGGTTGACCCGAGCATTAAGAAAATAACCCGGATTAGTCTAATAAACTAGCGTGAGAAAACTTATGAAACATGAAACAAGCAATAGTTAACCATTGAAACCATACATATTCCCGTAATAGTTTTTCCCTCAAATGAAACCAATCATTCATTAAGTTTAAAATATAGTGATATGATAGATAATGTCTAGAGTGTAACACATAAATCATATCAAATAGCTGCTATATGAATGCCACAACAACAATAGGTATATAATTAATAGCGCTAAAATGCGTTCGTATATGGATTGTTTTCCATGAGGTGCCTTCAGTAAACTGACGTGGATCTCCATGACAAGGATCGGAACTTCCTTTCAAGCATCATATATCTCTAGATAGGATATATCCTAAGGTAAACACAACTGGCCTAATGGTGAACTGCGTGGCACCAAGTATAACCAACTCCCAGGCCCAATAATCTAAAGCATACTCTATATCTGGAGTTGATATACTCTCATGGGTAAGCTAAACATGAGATTATGCATCCAACTCTGGTTTTAGTCATTCTCAATGTCGAGGCTATGTCTGACATCTGTCATACGAGTCTTCATCACTCAAGCAGCACACGAATCCCCAATTAGATTCCTTCATGTTGAACAGATCACGAATCACTACATGGATTCGAGCATCTCGAACAAATCTCGAAACTCCATATAGGTTCCCTGCATAAGTCCTTTGAAGAATGTTAACGTTGTCCTCTCTCTTGGAATACTCCTCAAGATAGACAGTCCCTCATGATAGCATCGTCCGATATATTAACACCGAACTTTCCCTTGGATTCAATATTAGGATAGACAGTTCAACTCTATAACATTCCACTTCATAACTGTTTCCAAAACATAGACGCATATATGGTTTTGAAGTGCTTAAGGGTTTTGAGTCATCTTATATAAGCACAATTTTCTCGCTTATCGGACTCTCCAAAACCAATCGATGAATTCCCGGTTAACTCAATTCTAGTTCTCTTAGAAATAAATGAAAGCTAGAGACGTTTCATACCAATACTCCTCCCCAGGGGTTCTTATTGGTGTGAAATCACGAAGCCTTTTGATAACTTCTTAAGTCAATATTTGGTCAAGTTCGAAGATGGACTAATCGATTATCTAGTCAAAACAATTGCCTATACAAATCACAATTCATTTGCTTAACTCGTTTCTGATATTCCAACTTAACTATTGCTCGTTCAAGAGTGAAGCTAGGTAAGTTCGAGCACTTGTACATCAAAGCCTTGCCTTGATACTTCATTCTGAATCTCACAAATAGATAAGTCTACCTCATCGGCTTTTAGTGTTACGTATAGTATTAATGATTTCCATAAACAATTAGAAATCAACCTGATTAACGCGTTTCCGACATTTTTCGACTTATTTTGGTCAAGAGGGATGTCTGGAAGGTTTGAGCTCTATTGCTCTGTCTCTACTCAACATCTGTCTTAACTCTCACAAATAGATAAGACTTATTTCGTCGACTTTAGTGTTAAGCATTGTTAATTACTTCAAACAAGTAATCAAGTAATTTACCATTTAGCCACTTAGCAATTCTAGCCCCTTTCCAAAAACATTTGTATATTCTTTTTAAATACTTGAAGATGCTTATAATAGGTTTTAAAATGTTTATCCAAAGTATTACTTGAAAATAACAATTTACAATTTTCCTCAGAACTTGAAAACGACATGTTTTCTATATATTTTAGCAAAATATCCCTTCTTTAAAAATTCACAATTAATTCTTAAAAATTCATAAAGATCTCAAACTACTTTTGAAATAATCTAATATGAGTTAGTAAAGACTTGTAAAAAGAATGAAATAAAATACCTAAATCTAAGTATCTTTTTAAACTTTTTAAAGTCCAAAATCAAGGCTAAACGAGACAGTTTCGCACAAGTGAAGTTTTGGCCACTTTTTGAAATGTTACTTAACTTTATACTACTCAAGCTTTTTATAGCCACAAACATATATAAAACATTATAAATATGGCAAGAAACCCCTAAGGATCTCTCTACAAAGTTCCATATCAATCGCCTAAAACTAAAGCAATTCACAACTACATCTATATCGATTATCACTATAAGTGCACTTCCAAATCCAAGTCCGATCTAAAGCAAAGTTCATTTATAACCTATGTGCTTTGTTCAAGATCTTGTCGTATGTCATACAAGTCCATTATATGTTCGTTCAAGTCCATATACATGGATCACATAAGTCACTTACTTTTAAAGTAAGAATCTAAACCAATGTTTTAACATAAGTTAACAACAATTCAAATAACATAAACACAATCAAATACTAACATATGTATATGTTATATTTTCCATTCAAAGTGAGGTGTTAACTCACCTTTAACCTCACTAACAACCAAGATCCAAGAACCAAAGTCCAAACCCAAGCTAGCAACCACCTTTCCTTTCTCTTTTCCATCTTGCTTTTGCCTTGCCTTGCTTCTAGACCCCAATGATGCTCACGACCTAATGGGATTGTATGAGTGTGGCTTTGTTTCTTCAACTTGCGGCTTGGTGGAAGGTGTTCTAATATTGTACTAAGCCTTGTGGCAAAGTTTGAAGTGATTTGGAGTTGATTTGCAACAATCTTGCTTTAGGAATCTATGATGAAGAAGGAGAAGAAACCATGGATTTTGTATGATAACTTGCTTTGAATTTGTGATTATAATGAAGGAGCTTGCCCACTTATTTATAGATTAGGAAATGAAGTGTTCAAAGACTAAAAACCCATCCCAAAGTACCAACCATTAATTACTTTTATCATGTCTACTTTACACCACATTGTTTAACTTTTAAGTATTTCCACTTATGCTCATTTTCAGAATATATTTGATGACGTCACCCATGGCATACTCCATAAAGTTTATTTCCATAAATGCTAAAAAGTTTTATTTCATTAAGTTGGTTTCCTAAGCAAATAAGCCTATGCAAAAAAAATCTGAATAACTTTTGACGGTTAAAAAGCTGTTTATCGATAAAATGATTTCCGGCCACATTATCGATATTTATTCAAAGGATATATTTTTTTAAACAATTTTCAAAAACAAGTTTATTTTATCATTATATATTAATTAAATGATGTCTAACAAAGTTATAAATCATATTTATAACACTTTACTATAATTCAAAATATTTCGATATTCGAAGACAAAGTGTTCGAATTTCTGGGTCGCTACCCCAAATCTCCATATCCAACTACAACCTTCTTATTTGATTCTCTTTCGTTCTATCAAAATATGTATTAAAGTGTACACATATTTATTAGAATTATAGATTTGAGAAGTGAGTTGAATTGAACATATATTTGAATCAGATTTACAATTTACTTTGGCTTTGGCGGTTCGATTCGACCCTATTCTTCTTTTTCATTATTTTCCACTATTCTCCACTTATATATATATATATTCACTATAGGGATAGTTTGGCACAGGTCCCTAATAAGTTTCAAAATACACAAAAACCCCAGTAAAATAAAGTTTGTAAATTAGGTCCCTAGAATTAAGTTACTGAATAATGACATACACTTATGCAATTATTCAGTGAATAATTGCAGACATTTATGCAATTATATCAAAAAATTGCGGAAAATTCTGCAATTATTCATCCAAAAAAGTACGGAAATTTACGCAATTTTTTGAAAAAATTGCGGAAAATTCCGCAATTATTCACCCAAAAAATTGCGGAAATTTACGCAATTTTTTCAAAAAGTTGCGGAAAATTCTGCAATTATTCACCAAAAAAATTGCATAACTATATGCAATTACTTAGTAACTTAATTCTAGGGACCTAATTTGCACACTTTTTTTTACTGGGGTTTTTGTGTATTTTGAAACTTACTAGGGACCTGAGCCTAATATTCACTATATATTATAGTTTATACAATTTTTATAATTTTTTGAGAAAAGAAAATGGCAGAGCTTCATAGTTGATTCAGAAAATGTGAGAAGAAAAGTAAGGTGTTTGGCCAGCATTTATAGGGGTTCGAATCAATGCTAGCTGTTAGATTAGATTATATTAAATCCGAGTCTTTTGGCCTTGGTTCAATATCAACAGCCAGTGCACCATCGGTCGACTGCTATACCCCCACCAGTCGACCGGTCCTAATGAGAGGGTCGACCATTCGTAGTATTTGTTAATTGATGATTTTTGATCGGTTTGTTTCCTTGTGCAACTTATTTTATTCGATCTGATTAACATTAATATTACTTAGCCGTTAGGTTTTTGTTAAAGTTAAATTAACATTAATTAATGATATTTATCTCCTTATTCAAATTTATAATTATTTCTGATTCAAAATCTTCAAACGTTAATAACTTTTTCGTTTGAACTCAGATCGTAAAACTTTATATATGAAAGTTGATCAGAAAATTGCCACGAATACAATGGTGCAAGTTTCATAGCCAAATTTTGAAGTCTACAAAAATTCTATTTTTAGGCTTAAATAATTATTTGTTAATTTATTTTTAATTAATCATCGCTCAATTTACAGGGTGTTGCATTCTTCCCCCTTAAAAGAATTTCACCCTCAAATTCCTGAAGGACCGAATCATGTAACATAGCGCACAACCATTCTAAGCTGTCCCTCCAATTAGTGTACAACCAACTAAACAGACAATCGTGTACAAGTGCACGGTGTATCATAAAAAATATGATATGTATGCAATATAATACTAAATCGGTGCCTCCTATAAGAGTGCATTCTTTAAAACAAATTTGAAATTATATTTCAAATAACCTATATATGCTGGCAGTTCTATATGTATGCAAGTTTTGAAAATCAAAAGCTTTGTTTTTATATAGATAAATTTTCCCACGCTTCAATGAATAGAAATATGGTTCAACCAATTTTGCATCCAGTCCCTACCATCTAATACCTAGTATACAATTTTTTAACATCCAAAATTCTAGAAATATGGTTTTCCTAAATCTATACTCTTATGCTGGAAAAGAAATTTAGAAGGAGAATTCCATACTTTCATCCTTCTCTTGTGTACTCATTCTGTTGTACCTTGAAACCTTCTCTTATGCCCCTGATTCTTTTCCAACTTTTCCAAGTACAGTCCACCTAAGGAAATTTATTTTTAAAATTTTAAAATAGAATTATTTGAAACAAGTTTTGTCCCTCTATCAATAAGGTGTGAAAAAAGAAATTGCAAAGCTAAAGCAACTTTTTTCCTTGTTATTAACTATATTTTACATACTCACTTCTGCTGAACATTAAAATTCATATTTACTAACTAGTCAACATTTCCGATGCTAAGCATGCGGCATTTCAAAAAAAAATTCCATTTAAAATCTTTTCAATTAAAATTTTGAAATAGTTTGAAATTTTTTTAAAAATAAAACCTCATTTTTCAAGTTTTCACAAAAATATTTTATATTTTAAAATCAAAGATTTTTGAACAAAATTTAAAAAGTATAATTTTTTTCAAAAACAAATCAAGCCATATCCAATGCAATCGGAATTCAATTGATGGGTTAACATTTATGATTGATCTGAACTTATTATGCAGTAAATATTAAATTTCAAAAGCTCTTCCTTTTTATTTTAGCATAACTACAGCATACAAGTATATTTACAAATTTCAGCTTTTAAGGCATAGGGATAGTGACCCGTGGTTTTGCAATAACCTTCTCAGTCCTTCGCTTGCCAAAATTTATCTCTCCAAAATTTTAAGCCTTTTAGGACTTAACATTAATTTTCCTTTAGTAGCTAATTTAATAAATTTCCTAATTTATTTTATAACATTCCAGTCTTTCTTTGCACTGGTTAAGTGTCTACATGAGATTTCCTTGTTTATTATGCTTTCCAATATATAGCTGTCAATCTAGAAAATCAACATAGAATAAAAAAGGGAACTTTTCTTATAATATCATACGTGTTTTTATACAAATAGAGACAACTAATGCTTACAACCCAATTAACCTAAAAGAAACAATTATTGACGCTACCCTTCAACATTAACTGATGTTATGGCCATGCTACTTCTTATTTAATAGACATTCCTACTATGTCATTCTATCATAACCCGCATATATTAACTTACATTTTTTTTGCTTCTAATAAATATGTCCATACATTACTTCAATTATTACAACCATTTATATTACTATATTATTTTAATCTAAATCTTTTAGTTGTATTCTCAAATTTTGGTATTTACTTTCTTTATCCTTGATCTTTTATGTGCCTATATTCTAGAACTTGCAGAAGTGTTCTTTGATACCATTCATCATTCCTTTGTGGGTTTTTCTTATGGCTTACACACATACCAAATAAAACATCCCTAAGTTCATACCAATATTCCTTATATTATATTGGGATTTCTTATTGCTACTCTATGAGCATTCGTAGTTATTTCCCTTGTAGCCTAAACTTTTACCCTGTTCTACCTAGACAGTCATCCCTATCTGCTCCATATCAATGTTGGTTTGGTTTTGTACTACTCTTTATAAAAATTATTAAATTCACAGTCATGAAGTATTTAACCTTAAAACTATTATCTTTAAAAATATAAACTTAGAACATTTTAAACTATATTTTTGGATTCATGAAGCAAATTTGTTTATTTAGTTTCAACACCAATGTTAGCAATTTAAAAAGATCCTTTCCGTTAAAGCCCTTTCACAACAAAGATTTTACATCCTAAAAAGTAAGATTTTTGTAACTCAACCCATTTATTAACTTTTGCCTTTAAAAACTCAATTGTTATACCAAAACATTTTCTTTTTTTTTCCTTTTCAAAAATGAACTTTACAGTGTTTCTAAAACATCTATTATAACTTTAAGCAATAAAACTAGAGTAGACAATGACAACTTCTATCCTATTATTTTCCTATTACACATGCTAACTCCACTCCCAACCTTAGCGGAGGCCATTATAGCATATGAGGGTGCTTTCAAAGGATTTGTGCAATTACTACACATATTTATGAAATTATCCATTTTCCTAACGTTGTTTCTATTTAAATTTCTTCTACCTAAATTGCTCTTATTTAAATGGCTTATCCTTATATAGCTCTTTTTATGTATAAACTTATTTCAGATGTTTTTCTCCGTATGTTTCTTATACGGGAATATTCTTCCTATCTTCACTATAGGGTGTTCATATCCTTCCATTCTCTTTACCCTATTTAAATCCATAACCACTTCCTATTGTCCACCCATTAAAAGAATTTTAAAACTTCAAATTTGCACAATAAGAAAAATTATCGAGTTATGCATATGCTCTATTTTCTATCTATTACAAAAGAAACGTCTCTTTGTTAAAACTCTTTTAACTGAAACTTTTAGTCCAAAATAGTTTTAATCCTTCACTAGAAATCCTATTAAATAAAAAAAGATATATTTATATGATTTTTTTCTATATATTTACTAACTTTTAAAAATAGGGTTTTTTCCACTTTTAAATAAATCCTTTGGAAATTGTTTCAAATAATTTTAAGGAAATTCAAAACCTTTTTATTAAATTCTTCCAGATGGGGTCGTACTTAGAGTGATTTTTATTTGTCCCTTCTTTTGGACTCTTCTTTTTTCCACGTATTTCTGACTTATCTCCTTTCAGAATATATTAAAACTTCGGTTATTGTCTTGGAGTGATTTCTACACATTTTCCTTGGGTACTAGTTGAATTTCTTCTTTCGAATATCTACAACATATGAATTCTTCACTTCCCGTCTATATAGATCTAATGAACATTACCAATCAAAAATCCTACGGGGATCTACTATTGTATGGCAGCCTAGGCCACACAAGGTAGTCAAGTACCATCCAGCTTCAGGGACCCATCTATATGTTGCATTCATGCTCTTCTTAGGTCAATGCCTTTCAATACAACCTATCTCCTATGGGGTAATTGGGATAGGCATATATTCTTAACTCTATCCATTGTTCCAACTCATAGTCGACTTATCCATTTTTTAAGAATATGGTTGCAACTACTTCAATAGCTGGAATTTGTAGAGTATGGCGTATAATATATATATATATGCGTGTGTGTGTAAAAATACAAATATGTTCACTAAGCGTATTTTAATTCCTATGATCGGTTAACCTAAGCTTTGATACCAAATGTAACAACCCACATCTTAGTGGACTTGATTTTTCGCTAAATCAAAAATCCAAGTCCATTAGAGTATGGATCGTTGGTGTTTGGTATTCTTTAATATACAAAAGTATATTAGAGACTATCGATACGTACTCACAACAGAATAAATAATATAATAAAACATATAATTACTAACCAAGACTGATACCACTAGTATCTAGTGCCCTTGTCAGCATCGAACATGTATAAGTAAATCTGCCCTTCCATCGTTCCAACCTTGTGCCAGTACATATCCCTCTAAACCTATTTTGAGGGTTATAATGAGGAGGGTCAGAACAACGTTTTGATGACTGGTAACCTACATATTTTATCCACAACACCAGTTTATGCCGATTGTTTCCCATTACATGTTCTATATATTATATAAAGCTTAGTTAGTTTGACTCATGTATGCGTACGATACGACCAACCTACTCGAGGTATACAATAAGCACGCACACACACACACACACACACACATATATATATATATATATATATATAAGTACCACTATCCCTCCATGGACTAGGATACATTCCTCGCTCGTATCTGTAACTATACCATGCCAAGTATCCACCATCCGTGTCTACACCGAATTGCCAGCATACGCCAAGAAACCTCCCGTTAGTGCCTAATAATGGCATTACAATTGATTAGTTGTATTCTAATTCGTCTTGAAGACTTATCTATCCACTTCAAATTGAGGACTTGACTCATTGGACCATCGTATATTGAGGACTAAGTTCCTCGGACTATTAAGGACTTAGCTCCTTGGAATACCATATCTTAAAGACTCATCTAGGGGTTTTTTAGCCTTTCATCCTAACTACAAACAAACTAACAAACAACTTTGAGGTGGTGCAAGTCTATATTGAACTAACACTAGTAAGATGAGTAGTCCATCTAGGCATAACTCGAGTCTTTCTAACGATCGCTTTAGGACCGATAAGATTTCGACCTATGTGTACAACCTTACTCCTCAAATAGATTGTACCAACCTTGCTGGACATAGCATCGAGCTTATGCTCACCATCCCATTTAGATTGCCTAATGAAATCAAGGAAATGCCCACTTATTACTTAACACCCTCTAAGGATTGAAGTAGACCCAACTTGGCCATTTAAGACTTCAAACGATGCGAACCCACTGTGGTATTTTCCCTTCACCTATACATGGACAAATATCCTCATAGGTCCTATAGTTGGAGATGTCCCGCATCAGTACAATGTACACACAACTATTGTAGCCCATTTGGAGGGCAGACTTCTATTGTGTAACATTACCGACCTTGCATTCTGACCCTTACTAATGACTAAGTCATTCATAGTTAATTTAAATCATTGACTAGATCTAATAATTCACATCCATCATAAACGTATATTTATGGTTATATAGTTTTAGTTGTAGAATTACCATGCCTCATAAGTTCAATTATTAGTATACAGACACTTTTACATGAATTTACTTCTTGCTTCCTTAATATTATTAAATTTCATTTAATGCTTATTTCTAATTTAATAGATAATTGCTTCTCACCGCTTGACTTCCAATTAGTATGATTAGATATGTTCTACCATTCCTTTTTATTGATAGTTATACTTCTTTGGTTGTTATAACTTTCCTAATTCCTTATTTCATTTTTTTATTACTACTTCCAACGCTTACTATTTATTTGCTAACTTGCTTTTAAACATCTATATTAAATTAACAACGAAATTATTGGTATTATTTCTGTTTATAATATTTTGCTTTTACCTTTGTGGATTTCTATATTTTATTACATTAGAACTACATCTTCCCAAAAGGTAGTGTTAACACTGTAATTTTCCATAAATTTTCAAAATGAGGATTTGTGTTATGTTGGAATTACAAGGAATTATCTTTTCTATTATTATTGAAATAAATGGCACAAAATACGATAACATATTTTTTACATCTATTTCTTTTGGTCATATTCCTTGTTATTTTAATAATACACCTTCATACACAATTATAGAGTTAGATAAATAATAGAAATTTACATTGCAACATACTTTATTCCAATGAATTAAAATATTACTTAAATCCCAATCCAATTCGTAACAATCTTCAATCCATGTTTAATAACATATATAATTCAAATAACAAACCTAGAATTTACATAAAATTTCATTAATGAATTATTCATAACTTTTTGGGACTACTTTCACCCCTACCTTCTAGATTTAAGTATATACGATACTAAATTAGGTCCAAAATTCACAGAATACATAGGTAAGGTTAACGATTTATTACATATACATAGTTAAGCCTACAACTTCAAAATTTACAATTAGGCATACAAGGAACATATTTACGATGATATAAATCCAATATTATACAAAAATATACAATTTCCCACTCACCTCTTAGCCTCTAAATCCATTCTTCGTATTTGACTCCCTTTCCTTCTACCAAAATTTGTATTAAAGTATATACATATTTATTAAAATTATATATCTTAGAAGAAATTTGAATTAAACCTATATTTGGATTAGATTTACAATTTACCAAGGCTTTGGTGGTTCGATTCGACCTTATTCTTCTTCTCTATTAATTTCCGTTATTCTCCACACACATACACACACATAGATATATATATATATATATATATTATAGTATATAGAATTATTAAAATTTATGGAGAAAAGAAAATGATAGAGCTTCGCTACTCATTTAGAAAATATGAGAAGAAAAGTGAGGGGTTAGGTTTGCATTTATAGGGGTTCTAATCAATACCAAACATTAAATTAGATTATATTAAATCCGAGTTATTTGGCCTAGCTTCAATATCAATCACCAATGCACCACCGATTGACCTCTATACCCCCACCGGTCGACCACTAGCGGTCGACTGGTCGCTGTATATGTTAATTGTTGATTTTTGATCAATTGGTTTCCTTGTGCGACTTATTTTATTTGATCTAATTAACGTAATATTACTTAGCCATTAAGTTTTGGTTACTGTCAAATTAACATTCATTAATGATATTTATTTTCTTAATTACATATATAATTATTTTCGATTCGAAACCTTCAAACGTTAATAACTTTTTTGTTTGAACTCCGTTCGTAAAATTTTATGTATGAAAGTTGATTAGAAAACCGCCACTAACACAATGATACAAGTTTTGTGTCCAAATTATGACATCTACAAAAATTCTATTTTTGGGCTTTAATAATTACTTATTAATTTCTTTTTAATGAATTATTGCTCAATTTACGGGGTGCTATGATTTGTAGTGTGCAGCTTCTCTGAGTCATCATAATGCAAGCTGCTACGAGAAATCGCTTAGCCAGGAAAATACTGGCATGACACATGGACTTGGTGGAAAATAGGCATGAAGAACAAGCCTCAATAAGCTAGATGTGCAAGGTGAACAACCCTTATGAGAAAGTAAAACTCTAGAGTTATTGCTGAAGTAGGGTTCCTTCAACCATAATATTGGTTCTCTAAAAGAAGAAGGGAAGGATTAACATAAGTTGGATAGTCGATCATGATCCGATTGAGACAAGATCTCTAGTCTATGTGTCTTATACTTGCACCTATCCAAAGAGAAACATGACATGTAGTAGAGTAAAGGATGGATGATTAATTTCTATACATATTATTAAATAAGCATTGGTTTGTTTCAAGCAGACCCGGCCCTGACCCAAGGCCACCAAGGCGGTGGCCTAGGGCCTCCGATATTTGGGGGCCTCAGTCTTTGATTTATATATGATATTTGATAAGATGTTTGTAGTCTTCATATAAAGTAATATAGCTCAGTGGTAAAGACATTCTACTTCCACCTTGAGCGCTTTGGTTCAATCCCTACATTTAGTATTTTTAGGGTCTTTCATTTTTTCCTCACCTTCTTCCTTTCTTCTCCGCCTTGGGCCTCCAAGTTGTCAGGGCCGGCCCTGGTTTCAAGCCACGGAAACCAACACGTAATTGAATACATTGAATCCAAATATTTTTTGAATGATCGTGTGGGGAGGGACTAATAGGTTTTATGTCAATATTAAAATTATCTATTAGATTACTGATTCTTTATTGTATAGTGAAATTAGTAAAAAAAATGAGTGTAAGTCTCGGGAGTTGTGTTTCGAAGGTAACATGGGTTATGGTTGTAGTTATTTGATAGTTTAGAGTTTAGCCTAGTTATGGTGTTTGGTTTATCATGTAAAACGATGCACATATGAGTTTTAGCTTTAGAAGATGCTTCAATTTTACAAAATGATTAAAGTAGTATAAGGTTAATATTTCTGAAAAGATTAAAAATCTATGCATGGACTAGGGGCGTAGCTTTCATTTTTGTCCCAACATCAGACCAGGTGATCGAGAGTGTCTTCTATATTAAAGTGTTCAATCATATTGGTAAGAGCGATAACTAGTGTTAATTTAATCCAAAATACAACATGAAATTTCATCTAAATGCCCATTTTTCTTATTCATTATGATAAAATTCAACATTAATTTATAATGTAATCCTGCTTAGTATCAACATAATACAAATCATTACTTTACACTACAAGGACGGCAGCAGATAGCGACGGCTTTTAGCTGTCGCCGGCCGTCGCTAGCCGTCGCTATCTGCCATCGCTATTTACCTCGTCGCCCAATAGTATCGCGACGGCTTTAGCGACGGCTCCGTCACCAGAATAGCGATGGCTCGCGACTGCAAATGTGCCACGTGGAAATTTTCCAACGACTAAATGGCGTCACTAGGCGTCGCTAAGCGACACAAAAATTTTGCAATTTAGGCGTCGCTAGCCGTCGCTATTTTGCAACCTACAGGCCGTCGCTAGCCGTCGCTAATCTGAAGCAAAATATTTGCAGTTTCACAACCCATTCACACTTCAAACAACAACCATCAAATACCATCATCACAACCAATATACACTATATTCATCAACTATAGCCATCATATATCCATCATATAACATCACTATACATTCAAACAATATAAAATCCAACCAAATATCATTTACAAATCCAACCAAATCCATTAACTAGAATATGTACATAGTAACCCGAAATTTCTACATAATATCCCGACATATATATACATAATAGCCAACCAAATCCATCAACTAGAAGTTATCAAAATATGTACATAATATCCTGAAATATATATACACCAAACCAACCAAAATGTGTATATACCAAACTATAACACGAGCAAACAAACATACCTACTCCTCGCCATCGCTGCCGTCCTCTCCAAGCATCCTCCCATGCTGTTGCAAATAAGCCGCAATCCGCTCATCCAGCTGTTGCTCAAAGAAACTCTTCCTCCAATCATTTATTTCTTCCACTGTCGTCCTCAACTGAGCAATCTCCGCGTCTTGCTGCGACCTCCTGTATGCACTCTGCATTCTCATCGCTTGTAAAATAGTTCATAATTATTTATATATTAGTATATATATAATATTATTAAAATTATTTAACTATTAATAGCTATACCGTCAAAATTTACCTCCACATTTCCATAGCTATACCGTCGACTGGTCCGAGAAGGCGGGTCAATAATAGCATCCCATATATGGTTCTCCTCCTCTAACGTAAGCTCTTCCCGACCAGTGGACTGTGCTACACGAGCCCGCTCTGCTTCGTATCTCTCCTACGATTACAAACAATTATTTTACACGATAAAAACCGAATTTCAAAATTTTGAAAATAAAATAAGATAAAATATTGTTATTAACAATAAATTAATTTACCATTACGGATTGTGATTTGTCATCCGTCCACTCGTACGAAACATTGCCCTCTTCGTCAGTCCTCTCCACGGCATGCGTGGCCTTGAACAGCTCGGCCATAGTGGGCTCGCGGTTGTACCTCGCGGCCTGAAAATATATAAATATTATTGCTAATCTGATTATAAAATATTGTAATAAAATGTAAACATAGTTTATAAATTTAATTACCAGCTCTCTCTTGTGCTCCTGAAAGGATTCGGAGCCACCACGGTGCAATGCAGGATTTTTATTCCTGTTTGCCCGGTTCCGCGCAGATAACTCCTACAAATTAAGATAAATTATCATGTATATATCTTGCGAGATTTATATTAGATTTAAATAATAAAGAAAACATATTTTACTTACTTTTGCTGCCGGACTGTCCCAAAGCCGAAGAAATTCATTCCATACACCCTCACCCATCCAGTTCGGATTTTTCCCTGCATTCTTAGCCTTGGACAATGTATCTCTGTAATTTTTTCTCATTCGTTTGTTCCAGTGATTTAAAAAAATGTCCAAGTCATCATGGTCAACGCGGACTGCAGCCTGTAAATTAAAATTATTTTAAGTTATATACATTATATTAATTTACAACTGAAATTCAAACTACTACTTACAAGTAAATTCGCCTGTATTGCGTTTTTGACGTGAGGGGGGATGTCGTCCCAGCGAGGCCAACAACCATCCATGCGGCTCTGAAATGCCTTTCTCGAAACCTGTAAAATATAATCTGATGGCTCCACCTCAAAGCCATTGCAAAAGTTATGATATACATGTTTACTGGATTTTAAAACTTATACTTCAAATAAAATTGATACTTACCCAGCACTTCTAGGAACAACTTCTGCAATCGGACGTAAGTCCGGTGCAGTGCCACTACCACCTGCACCGGAAGATGGAGATGGGGATGAGATAAAAAAAATTCCTTGATACATCGTAAGTTTCGACTCCTTCATACCACAGTTTCTTCAACTCTTCGATCAATGGTTGTAAATAAACATCAATTCTTTGGGTTGGATCATGAGGGCCGGGAACGACAGTGGTGAGAAACATATATGGTGTCTTCATACACATCCACGGAGGTAAATTATACGGAGTAACGATAATTGGCCAGGATGAATATTTACTACCAAACTGTGAAAATGGTGAAAATCCATCCGTACATAAACCAAGTCTGACATTACGACTTTCCGCAGCAAATGCGGGATAAGTCTTATCGAAATGTTTCCATGCTTCTCCGTCGGATGGATGTATTAAAGTTCCTTCTTCCGCTGTTCTCACACTATGCCATCGCATATGATAGGCCGTAGCAGAAGATGCATATAATCTTTGAAGTCTGGAAGTGATGGGTAAATAATGCATTCTCTTGTACGGGACTTCTTTTCCTTTCTTCTTTCTTGGTTTGTATCTTTCTTCGTTACATATTTTGCATTTTCTGAGGTCAACGTCGTCTTTCCAATACAACATGCAACCTTTCACACATGCATCTATCTTCTCGTACGGTAGACCAAAAGCGGACATTAATTTTTTTACTTTATAATGACTATCACACATTAGATTATTGGGTGGCATGTGTCGTTTTGCAGCTTGTACAAATGCTGTAAATGCAGCTTCCGTAAGGTTGAATTTTGATTTCATAGTTATGTATTCGGCGTTTACTGAAAGTTCGGTTCCGCTTTTACATCCGTCCTACAACGGCCTCTTAGCAGAATCCAACAAATCATATATTTTTTTAGCTCCCGCAGTCGGTTCTTCTTCGACATTTTCGTCTTCATCGACAGCTTCAGTTGTAGGAAACATTGATCGTGCTGCATCATCCATCATATTTTCTATCGGATTCGTCATCATATTACCGTCCTCTAATAGTTCAGTATTAGGTGTATGTTCAACAAGTTCTCCATGACGATCCTAGAAATAATAATCAGGCACGAAACCATATTGATACAAATGTACTTCAACTATATCCGGTTTCCAATGCTTCAAATGTTGGCACTTACTACACGGGCAACGAATTTCTGTGTTGTTTCGGTTGTTAGATTTAGCAAATCTAATAAATTCGTGTACACCGTTGTAGAAATGTTGCTTTATTGATCCCTTCTTTCCAGTTCTGACTTCATACATCCAAGTATGGTCGAAAAAATAATTGAACATTTTTCCTGATTTGAAAATGTATGTTAGACAGTTTAAATCATTAATTTTCAACCATTCTCCATTGTAAACAGTTCACCGTTGCATAAAATTCAAAATAAAAAATTCATGGGATTTTTTAATTTTTTAGTATTTTGGTTTTCACTACGGTGGTCAGTCATCCTACTTCCCATTACAAACACAATAACGTAATTACATTTTATAAATTATTTCAGATTAAACGGTTCAACAAAATTTCGGCAGCACTTCCCTTCTGTTTCCTGTATCGTACACAAATGCGTGTACACAGAGAACGTAAAGGAAGCGCTATCGAAATTTTGTAATCGTTTAAAATGAAATGATTTATAATATGTAATTACTTTATTGTGTTTGTAACTTGTCCAATACAGGGACAAATCCGACAAATATTGTATCAGATGAATATAAATGTCCGTTCCGTTACCAAAACGAACATCCATATAACGATCATATACAACACTTGCCAGACGGGGCCAAAGCCAATCTAAGAGATAAAATAAATTCTTTAAATTTTATCAAATATTGTTGTTCTTTTCAAATTTTGACAATGTTTCAACTATTTAAATTTTATTTAATAAATTTGTATATTTAAATTTTAGTTCAACATTCAATTAACAATTTTAGTTCAATATTCATTTCTTTATTTTTTTACAACATAGATTTTAGCGGAATCTTTGTTGTTGTTATATTCATTTCTTAATTTCTTTACAAACTAGATTTTAGTACAATATCAGTTGTTTTTAAAGTCATTTCCTAATTTTTTTTTAAAAAAAATTAGATATTTGCAGAATTTTTAATGTTCTCATATTCATTTTTTAAGTTTTTTGTATAAACTTTATTTTTGTACAATACTGTAATTTGTAATTTATCAAACTTAAATTTGTACAATACTGTATAAACTTTATTTTTGTACAATACTGTAATTTGTAATACTCATATTTGCAGAATTTAGATTTTAACAACTTAAATTTGTAATTTATTAATTTCATAAACTATGAAATACTTTCATGTAAATTTATCAATAACCAAGTTAATCATTAATATACACTATTTTTTCACCTAAAACAACTAACCATGTTAATCGCCAACAATAATCATCTACATCAACCATTTATTCAACTTGATCATGATAAACTAATTAATGTAATACTTAATTCAAGTTCATGATAATAAACTAATTAATCTACCAAATCAACATACAACACTACTAATACCCAATTTAACAACAAATCTCAATCTTACAACAAATCATAATTGAATTAGGGTTTAAACTAAACTTAAAAACATCAAATTTACATTCAAACAAGAGATTAAGAGCATATCGACACAAATTTGGATGATTTGGAGGCGTTGAAGGCTGGGGCGGCGGCTACGGTGACGGAGGGCGACGGATGGGGGGAAGGAGGAAGGAATTGGGGGAGGAATTGAAGTGAAGCTATTGCTATCGGCTCAGATCTGTATATTGCGTATAGCGACGGCTAGCGACGGCCGCTTTTTTTAGCCGTCGCTAGGCTCCGCCGCTATCACTACAAGGACGGCAGCAGATAGCGACGGCTTTTAGCTGTCGCCGGCCGTCGCAAGCCGTCGCTATCTGTCGTCGCTATTTGCCTCGTCGCCCAATAGTATGGCGACGGTTTTAGCGACGGTTCCGTCACCAAAATAGCGACGGCTCGCGACTGCAAATGTGACACGTGGAAATTTTTCAACGTTTGCCTGGCGTCACTAGGCGTCGCTAAGCGACACAATTTTTTGGCAAAAAAGGCATCACTAGCCGTCGCAAACCGTCGCAATCTGGCAACCTACAGGCCGTCACTAGCCGTCGCAAACCGTCGCAAATCTGAAGCAAATTTTTTTAATTTTCAGAGCACTTCCCCACTTCAAACAACAACCATCATATAACATCATCACGGCCAATATACACCATATTCATCAACTATAGCCATCATATATCCATCATATAACATCATCATACATTCAAACAATATAAAATCCAACCAAATATCATTTTCAAATCCAACCAAATCAAACAATATAACATCCAACCAAATCCAAAAATATGTACATAGTTATCCCGACATATATATACATAATAACCAACCAAATCCATCAACTAAAAGTTATCAAAATATGTACATAATATCCTGAAATATATATACACCAAACTAACCAAAATGTGTATATACCAAACTATAACACGAGCAAACAAACGTACCTACTCCTCGCCATTGCTGCCGTCCTCTCCAGGCATCGTCCCATGCTATTGTAAATAAGCCGCAATCCGCTCATCCAGCTGTTGCTCAAAGAAACTCTTCCTCCAGTCATTTATTTCTTCTACCGTCGCCCTCAACTGAGCAATCTCCGCATCTTGCTGCGACCTCCTATATGCACTCTGCATTCTCATCGCCTGTAAAATAGTTCATATGCATGAGTAATATTATTAAAATTATTTAACTATTCATATGCATAAGTAAATTTATATATTAGTACATGTCAAAATTTACCTCCACATTTCCATAGCTATACCAACGGCTGGTCCGAGAAGGAGGGTCAATAATAGCATCCCAAATATGGTTCTCCTCCTCTAACGTAAGCTCTTCCCGACCAGTGGACTGTGCTACACGAGCCCGCTCTGCTTCGTACCTCTCCTGCGATTACAAACAATTGTTTTACACGGTAAACCCCAAACTTCAAATTTTTGAAAATAAAATAAGACAAAATATTATTATTAACAACAAATTAATTTACCATTACGGATTGTGATTTGTCATCCGTCCACTCGTACGAAACATTGCCCTCTTCGTCAGTCCTCTCCACGGCATGCGTGGCCTTGAACAGCTCCGCCATAGTGGGCTTGCGGTTATATCTCGCGGCCTGAAAATATATAAATATTATTGCTAATCTGATTATAAAAAATTGTACTAAAATGTAAACACAGTTTATAAATTTAATTACCAGCTCTCTCTTGTGCTCCTGAAAGGATTTGGAGCCACCACGGTGCAATGCAGGATTTTTATTCCTGTTTGCCCGGTTCCGCGCAGATAACTCCTACAAATTAAAATAAATTATCACGTATATATCTTGCGAGATTTATATTAGATTTAAATAATAAAAAAAAAACATATTTTACTTACTTTTACTGCCGGACTTTCCCAAAGCCGAAGAAATTCATTCCATACATTCTCACCCATCCAGTTCGGCTTTTTCCCTGCATTCTTAGCCTTAGACAATGTATCCCTGTAATTTTTTCTCATTCGCTTGTTCCAGTGATTTAAAAAAATGTCTAAGTCGTCAGGGTCAACACGGACTGCAGCCTGTAAATTAAAATTATTTTAAGTTATATACAGTATATTAATTAACAACTGAAATTGAAACTACTACTTACAAGTAAATCCGCCTGTATTGCGTTTTTGACGTGCGGGGGGATGTCGTCCCAGCGAGGCCAACAACCATCCATGCGGCTCTGAAATGCCTTTCTCGAAACCTGTAAAATATAATCCGATGGTTCCACCTCAAAGCCACTGCAAAAGTTATGATATACATGTTTAGTGCATTTTAAAAATTATACTTTAAATAAAATTGATACTTACCCAGCACTTCTAGGAACGACTTCTGCAGTCGGACGTAAGTCCGGTGCAGTGCCACTGCCACCTGCACCGGGAGATGGGGATGGCGTGCCTGTCATACTTCGTCTCCTGCCAGACATATCTAATATAGAAAAACAATATCATCACAGAACAATTATAGAAATTCACTACTACATAGCATGTTTCGATCAATTTCACAGAACAGTTATAAACATTTACTAGTACAAAACAAGGATAAAAATTAACTAAATGATCATCACAGAACAATTACAGAAATTTACTATTACATCGCATGTTTCAATCACTATCACATAACAATTATATCAATAACGATCAGTCTTCATCGTTTTCTGATTCAGACTCAGTCTCGTATTCTATCTCATTTTCTTCGGTACTTTCGAATGCATCAAATAGGACGTTCGATTCATCATTCAAAGGCCCTACATCAATATCATCAGTTATTATTATTTCTGTATTTGTTTCAAGATCGGCTTGATATGCTGCTTCATCTGGAATATTATTTCCATCAAACGTAAACCTTGGTTTCGTTTTGAAAACAGCGGACCAATCCGCTTTATCTCTTTTCAAAGATGGTTACGGAGCAAAATAAACTTGTAACGCTTGCTTGGCTAATACAAAAGGATCGTACTTATAGTAGTGTGATGTATGCCTTATTTCAATAAGTTTGTACTCTTTATGCACGTTGATTCTGGAACCAGGAACGTTACTGAACCAATTGCACTTAAATAAAACAACCTTTTCTAATGGTTCAACATAATATGTCAACTCTACAATCTGTGTTAAGACGCCGTAAAAATCTTTTAAATGCTCATCTGGATCATCACTGCCTTTGACAAATACCCCGCTGTTATATGTTAATTTTTCAGCACCGTAATCTTTCGTGTTGAACTTAAACCCGTTGACGAAGAATATTGGATAAGTCTTCACATTTCTTTTCGGTCCAATCGCAAGATGTTTTAAGCCTTCATCAACGACACAGTTTCTTGGCTCATAAACATAGTTCAAAAACCATTTGGCAAATTCTTTACTGAGATCACCAGATGGATACTGTGATTCGTAGATACTGCATATATGTAATATGTGTTATTATTATTATGTACGTACAAGTAAATTACAAGTGAATTAATTATTACCTGACAAATGGTGCGACTTCGACACAATTTAAAAGAACATACGTGTGCGCTACATGGTGGTCTCTATCGTCCAACCATATTTCCACACATTTTCCACCAGGTCTACCATGTTGTCTAAAAACAGATAACATTGTTTGAGAAGAATTTTGTTCAACGACTTCCTCATTTCGAGGAACAGTTACAAACGATAAGTTCACATCGTCCTTGAAGTAGTGAGAGAAAAAAAATGAGGCTTCTTCTTCAAGATACGATTTGCATATCGAACCCTCTACTCGGGCTTTTTGTCGAATCTTCTTCTTCAGATGATTCAAGTACCTATTAAGATATTTATTACATATTTAGATATACAAATTTGAATTTGAAATTGACATGAACATTGCACATGTTTTACCTCTCAAACGGATACATCCATCCATATTGCACAGGACCTCGAAGAAGTGCTTCGGATGGAAGATGAATAGGTAAATGCTCCATTACGTTAAAGAAACCAGGCGGAAGTATTTTCTCCAGTTTGCATAGCAGTATGGGTATTTCTACTTCAAGTTTACGTATACGATCCACCTTTAATGTTGTCGAACAAAGCTGTTTATAAAACTAACATAACTCTGTTACGACGTTCCATACTTTTACGGGCAACAGTTCTTTGAAAGCCACAGGCAGTAAATATTCCATCATGATATGACAATCGTGGCTTTTCATCCCACTCAGTTTACTATTTTTGAAGTCAACACATCTACGAAGATTGGAAGAAATCCCATCAGGAAATCTTAAATGTTCCACCCATTTTAGCACGAGTTTTACTTGCTTATTGTCTAGCTCATAGCACGCTTTCGGTTTTTTTATTGTCATTAGGCTTCATATGAAGTTCCGGCCGCTTACAATAGTTTGCTATATCAAGCCTTGAATTCAAATCGTCCTTGGTTTTGCCCTTTACATTCAGAATTGTATTAAATAGATTATCAAACACGTTCTTTTCGTTGTGCATCACGTCAATATTATGTCGGAGTAAGAGATCTTTCCAATATGGTAACTCCCAAAATATACTTTGTTTGCACCAATTATGAATGTCTGACTTTCCTGGGATTTCAGTCTGGACTCCAGTTTCATGTATCTTTGGATAGTCCCTTACAATTTCGTATATTTCCTCGCCTAACCAAACCTTGGGTGGTTTCAGATTCTCTTCTCTGTTAGCTATGAAAATTTTCTTATCTCTTCTAAAAGTATGATTGGGATGAAGAAAACACCGATGACAATCAAACCACGAAACTTTCTTCCCATATCGTAACGAAAATGCTCGTGTTTCTTCCATACAATAAGGGCATGCTAGACGACCGGCCGTACTCCAACCAGAAAGCATCCCGTATGCAGGAAAATCATTAATAGTCCATAACAAAGAAGCGAACATACGAAATTTTTTTTCCTTGATACATCGTAAGTTTCGACTCCTTCATACCACAGTTTCTTCAACTCGTTGATCAATGGTTGTAAATAAACATCAATTCCTTGGGTTGGATCATGAGGGCCGGGAACAACAGTGGTGAGAAACATATATGGTGTCTTCATACACATCCATGGAGGTAAATTATACGGAGTAACGATAATTGGCCAGGATGAATATTTACTACCAAACTGTGAAAATGGTGAAAAACCATCCGTACATAAACCAAGTCTGACATTACGGCTTTCCGCAGCAAATGCGGGATAAGTCTTATCAAAATGTTTCCATGCTTCTCCGTCGGATGGATGTATCAAAGTTCCTTCTTCCGCTGTTCTCACACTATGCCATCGCATATGACAGGCCGTAGCAGAAGATGCATATAATCTTTGAAGTCTGGGAGTGATGGGTAAATAATGCATTCTCCTGTACGGGACTTCTTTCCTTTTCTTCTTTCTTGGTTTGTATCTTTCTTCGTTACATATTTTGCATTTTCTGAGGACAACGTCGTCTTTCCAATACAACATGCAACCTTTCACACATGCATCTATCTTCTCGTACGGTAGACCGAAAGCGGACTTTAATTTTTTTACTTTATAATGACTATCGCACATCAGATTATTGGGTGGCATGTGTCGTTTTGCAGCTTGTACAACTGCTGTAAATGCAGCTTCCGTAAGGTTGAATTTTGATTTCATAGTTATGTATTCGACGGTTACTGAAAGTTCGGTTCCGCTATTACATCCGTCCCACAACGGCCTCTTAGCAGAATCCAACAAATCGTATATTTTTTTAGCTCCTGCAATCGGTTCTTCTTCGACATTTTCGTCTTCATCGACAGCTTCAGTTGTAGGAAACATTGATCGTGCTGCATCATCCACCATATTTTCTATCGGATTCGTCATCATATTACCGTCCTCTAATAGTTCAGTATTAGGTGTAGGTTCAACAAGTTCTCCATGACGATCCCAGAAATAATAATCAGGCACGAAACCATATTGATACAAATGTACTTCAACTATATCCGGTTTCCAATGCTTTAAATGTTGGCACTTACTACACGGGCAACGAATTTCTGTGTTGTTTCGGTTATTAGATTTAGCAAATCTAATAAATTTGTGTACACCGTTGTAGAAATGTTGCTTTATTGACCCCTTCTTTCCAGTTCTGACTTCATACATCCAAGTACGGTCGAGAAAATAATTGAACATTTTTCCTGATTTGAAAATGTATGTTAGACACTTTAAATCATTAATTTTCAACCATTCTCCATTGTAAACAGTTCACCGTTGCAGAAAATTCAAAATAAAAAATTCATGGGATTTTTTAATTTTTTAGTATTTTGGTTTTCACTACGGTGGTCAGTCATCCTACTTCCCATTACAAACACAATAACGTAATTACATTTTATAAATTATTTCAGATTAAACGGTTCAACAAAATTTCGGCAGCACTTCCCTTCTGTTCCCTGTATCGTACACAAATGCGTGTACACAGAGAACGTAAAGGAAGCGCTATCGAAATTTTATAACCGTTTAAAATGAAATGATTTATAATATGTAATTACTTTATTGTGTTTGTAACTTGTCCAATACAGGGACAAATCCGACAAATATTGTATCAGATGAATATAAATGTCCGTTCCGTTACCAAAACGAACATCCATATAACGATCATATACAACACTTGCCAGACGGGGCCAAAGCCAATCTAAGAGATAAAAAAATTTCTTTAAATTTTATCAAAATATTGTTGTTCTTTTCAAATTTTGACAATGTTTCAACTATTTAAATTTTATTTAATAAATTTGTATATTTAAATTTTAGTTCAACATTCAATTAACAATTTTAGTACAATATTCATTTCTTTATTTTACGACATAGATTTTAGCGTAATCTTTGTTGTTGTTATATTCAATTCTTAATTTCATTACAAAATAGATTTCAGTACAATATCAGTTGTTTTTAAAGTCATTTCCTAATTTTTTTTTTAAAATTAGATATTTGTATAATTTTTAAGGCTCTCATATTCATTTTTAAATTTTCTATATAAACTTTATTTTTGTACAATACTGTAATTTGTAATTTATCAAACTTAAATTTGTACAATACTATATAAACTTTATTTTTGTACAATACTGTAATTTGTAATACTCATATTTGCAGAATTTAGATTTTAACAACTTAAATTTGTAATTTATCAATTTCATAAACTATGAAATACTTTCATGTAAACTTATCAATAACCAAGTTAATCATTAATATACACTATTTTTTCGCCTAAAACAACTAACCATATTAATCGCCAACACTAATCATCTACATCAACCATTTATTCAACTTGATCATCATGATAAACTAGTTAATGTAATACGAAATAATTCAAGTTCATGATAATAAACTAATTAATTTATCAAATCAACATACAACACTACTAATATCTAATCTAACAACACTACTAATACCCAATTTAACAACAAATCATAATTGACTTAGGGTTTAAACTAAACCTAAAAATATCAAATTTACATTCAAAATAGAGATTAGAAGCATACCGACGTAATTTTGGGTGATTTGGAGGCGTTGAAAGCTGGAGCGACGGCTATGGTGACGGGGGGCGTCGGGGGGAAGGAGGAAGTGGTTTGGGGGAAAAAATGGGGAAGAAGGAATGAAGGAGCTGCATGTCTCGGCAGATCTGTATACTTCGTATAGCGACGGCTAGCGACGGTTTGCGACGGCCGCTTTTTTTAGCCGTCGCAAACCGTCGCTAGGCTTCGTCGCTATACGAAGCCTTTCTAGTAGTGTATACGAAGCTTTTCTAGTAGTGTTACTTTTCTTCTTCATTCTAAAGAGTCATTATTATATTTTTAGAACCCCTTGTTAATTATATAAAACATTTTTCAGTAAAACACTAAAAATAATATTTTAAATAAAATAGATTCTAAGAGTATCATAACCCTGTTTTGTTTGGTCAACTCTTACCTTTTTTGATCTTCTTTCTCTTTATATTACTTCTTCTTCTTGAGTTTTGTTCATTATTTCCGCCGTGTCAGCAAAAGATGTTAGATGTACGATCAGGGATGACAAGTTAAGTGGAAACGCCGTATTTGGAGGTAGTGAAAGTGGAGACACCGAAGGTGGAGATGGTGAGATAGTGTAGCAGCAAATTTTTTGGTCATCGATATTTTTAAGTTTTTATAAGTCTTAGTTTTGAATGATTATTACGATAGTTATTGGTGATAGTGGAGAGTGAAAGGACTAAAATGCATGAATTACATAACCGCTTCCATTTGTGTCGAATGTGATTTTGGGCAGGGCTTTTGTCCTTTTGATAAAAAATTTGCTAGTGTCCTAGGGTTTGAATTTTACTTCATGTTTGTCCTTTAAACAAAAATTTACCCACTGTTACCTTAAAATTAATACAACTAAAAATGAACTGTCATAAAATTCTATACCTACTTGCTCAGTAAACTTAATGAAACATAAAAATGAGCAATTTAGATTTAGAGTTAGGAAACCATAACCTCCAAAGTTTATTTCTTACAATTAATTTGGACTTTACAATTTTAAGAAATAAACTTTCAGATTTAGTCTTAAAAAATGTTTCATGTCTGCTGCAAAACAATTAAAAGGGTCTAAACCAAGTCTTCGTGTAATGAGTTTGGTAGAATGCTTGTATGAGTTTCTGTAGCACCAATGAAGCACTAACATTCCCTTTCACTTCATAGAGTAACCTTGTCTTGGCGTAATATTTTCTTTAATAGCCTTGTACTCAATTATATAATCAAATCGATAAAGTTTTGCTAACCACCTTCCTTGTGCACTTTTATGTATCTTCTAATTCAACAAATTTTTGAGGCTCTGATGATCTATTCTAACTGTGAATGTTCTTCCTAGTAATACTAACTCCATTTCTTGGTATCTAAAACTAATGTTGGTAATTCATTTGATAAGTCGATAAGTTTAATTTTTTTCCTTTTAGTCTCTTACTAATATATGCAATGGATCTTTCTTCTTGTAATAAAACCACCTTACCAACTTCACCAGCATCACATTCTATAATAAAATCTTTGCTAAAGTTGGGCATAGGCATAATGGATGGTTTAGTTAAACTCCTTTAATTCCCTAAAAGTTGCAATGGCCATTTTCATTCCACTAAAAAGATTTTTTCCTTCTTAAAAAGCTCAGTTAGTGGTTTGGTTATGATTCCTTATTTTTTATGAACTACTGCTTTCCAAAAATTCTTAAAAACCCCTTAATCCTTTATATTCTTAAGTAAATGCCAATCTTGAATGGCTGAGGCTTTCTTTAGATCAACTGACATGCCCAACCTTGATACAATATGTTTTAAATATTTAGTTTATTCCTGAACAAACTAGAATTTTTTTAAGGAAAATAAATGATCCTCTAAAGTAGGTGGAGCACTTAAATAATTTTATTGTACGCTGAAAAATGGAGCTGCCAACATACCTGAATGCACCATACAATAAGAATAAGAAGAAAAAAATCCTCCTAAGTCTTAAGGGTAAATTAATATTCCATATCATATCGGTACTTGAACGATATGTCCAACGACCGCCCTATACCTCTGATACACAATATACATGTATAACGCACTATAGAGGCACCTGCCTGATGAAGGGCATCAGCGAAGGGTATAAAGTAGAAAAAATCCAAACATGGTATTTGTAGAATATCTCATAGTATAAAGACAAAATATAATACAATAACATAAATGTAAAACAGGTGAGATAGTGATATAATCAAATAAACCATAAATAGGGACATCAAAGTGCATTAGGTTCACAGATCATAGAAAAAATGAAATAAAAGAGTTTATACATCCCAAGTCTCCAAAATAAACTCTTTAACTATCTCTCAAAATACAAGTACTGACATAGCTCCACCGTACTGCACAGCGGAATACAAGCAATAGTAAGCTCCAAAGTATGGGTATATGAAAGTGTAGTCTCTTACTCGTACTTCATATAACTCCGTGCATTATTTGGACATGTTATCTCTAGTCTACTCATTTAAGAGTATCCGAGATAATAAGAAGCAAAGCATAAAACCTTGGGTCATACAACAGTCTGGTGCAAGTAATACATCACCTCAAAAATACTATAAAAATCTTATATAGAAGTAATGGGCATACAGTATGAAGAATCATACCTGACATATCTCTACGTCTAAAGAGCTAGCACATAATAGTCGATATATGCTAATCTACTATCACAACCATATAAGTGTACCACAGTCGAAGTACATTGTAGTGATCCTGAACTCGGCCTTCGAAAATCGGCACCCGTACTTCACTTGTACTCAAAATGCCGCAGATTCAAACGCCGAATCTGGTTCACCGGAGCTTATAACACCATTAAGTATAACAACACGGCGGAATAAAGAAATGGACAATATCATATACATCACAAATGATACAATATCCAGAATGATATACAACAATGATATCAATATGATACAACAATATCAGAGACAAATAAAGATACAGCGGAAAACAGAAGTGATAACTCCAAATGATCTTCAAAATAGAATGAGGCCAACAACTCCAATATCAAGCTCCAACCACCATCATGATGCACTAAGCTAAGCAAGGCCAGTCCAAGAACCGAACTAGTTCCCGATAATCTACTAAACCTGACTATCTGAAAACCCCAATAGACTGCCCGTGTGGAAAATTGTGGGCACCCAGAGTTTAGGAAGGGAACAATAAACTCCGAGTCAGTCATGGGACTGGTGTGAGTAACAAAAACGGTTTATCTTTAAACAATAAAAGAATTTTAAACATTGAAATCCGCAATGCTTTTGGAAAATGAAACTACCATAAGACCTCCCGCCACACACACAATGAAAACACAGAATTGGAGGAGATTTCTTCTTATGATAGTCAAACATGCTTACTACGCAAAATCATTGGATTATTATTATTAGTGCATATAGTGGAAAATATTTCGAAAGTATAATATTAACTTAGCCAGCATAGACATTTCGAACTATGCCTACTATAGCTACCATCTAAACAGTGGTGACCACCATAAGTAAATGGCAGGTTCTACAACTAAAACCGTATAGGGTTCGTATTGGAAATTGGATTTCCAATAAATGGTCAGGCTAAGGAACTTCCTACTGTCAATGGGTACGCATCTAGAGGGACGTCCCGAGAACCACCTGGCTCTCTGCCAACACAAGGCCGGGTTACCTCTTACACTAGGTAACTACTACACGAATATGCCACCCCCTGGTCCTTTGGGACCTTTATCCGAGGTACCTCGATCACAAAGCAACAATCACATAGAGTAAATGAGATTGGAGCAACCACATAGGTTAAATATCACGGCTCCATACCTGATACCACCCTTTTCCAGAAGGAAATGACATAGCCTAAAGGGAGCGACCCTCATAACCTTGCCGCATCATTCCTGTTTCGACCCATTTCCGGGTTGTGAGGTTCGATGAGGTCTCGTCCACAAAGCTACGCTTTTTCACAAAGCCATGCTTTGATCAACAAATGATCATCAAATGACCATCAACACACAGCAACACTCAGCATGCCACACTACCAAATTGGGAGTATATCACTGATAACCTTCAACTACATAACCTCTGAGCTCGTACGTTTCAGAGAAGGGTGTTAAGCTAAGAGAATAAATTCTCCGCCACCAAACAAAAATGTATTTGAAAGAAATTGGCTTTATATCTCAAAGTGTAATGTCAAACATACAACCATACAAGTCTGTTCCATGTTCGAACAGAACCAAAGGCACTTCCAAAGAAGCCCTTGTAATCCGGGTATTTACAATCCCGATCGGATTTCCCATCACTTAGGGAATCTCTATACCGGCGCGACTCAGTGCAAAGACAATCGATAGGTCATCCTATCGTTCTCACAAATACCCGGTCTTCACCGCCGGTCTTCAAATGCAATCAATATACGACGTATCACTATTCGGAATGGGTTATATGACACAAAGTCCTCTCCCGGCTAAACCGAATAGTGAGCGCAATATTTTAAAACATATGGATATTGGGATTTCAATTAAGTCACAACTTATTATCCAAAACTTCTCTTTTGAATGGTTTAAACACATTACCATTTTTATCTTTTACACAAAAGATTCAATTCACAAAGTTCACCCAGTTTCACAAAGATCTATTCACAGATTTCCCAAATCAATTTCCATTTCAATTGGATTAACCCATTAAATCTTTAAATCAAGATTTAACTGATAGCTTTCAAAACAATTCCAAAGATTTATTCGTAACTTGGAAAACCATTTTCAATTCAAACTTGAAATTCTTTTGATACAAATTGGAAATTCATTCCTTATATGAAAGCTTCTATTATTTGAAAACAAATAGTTTTCATTTCGGAAAATCTGATTCATTTATACGAGTTAAAGTCCTTGGGTTAAATTCAAGTTCTCAAAATCATACTTTTAAAATGGTTTAAATTCATACAAACACATTTATATCATCTTTAACCAAAATTTCCAAACATGGAATTCAATTCCAAATTTTGAATTCAAATTCAAATTAAATTATTTAAATTTGAAGCTTTACCAAGTTATTCAAATGCTTTCATCTTAAAAACTCCTTTCCAAAAGTTTTAACATTTAACCCAAATCCATTTCCAAAATCAATTGAAATTAAAATTTCAATTTCAAAAACATTAAATTTAAATCATCTGTGACTTAACCGATTTCCTCGTGAAATCCATATTGGTGTGTGTATGGTGTAGTCCAAGGGTTTCACATAGTAGTGCAACATCATTCAATCATCACAGATCAGAATACAGAAATATAGTTGATAAGCGGTATAACTACAACGCTTATCTTTTATTCACAGATCATAGATAATATACAAATGTATCACAAATAAATGAATAAATTATACACAGCTCAATCCACAGAACAAAATATCACAGATCAGATAGGACAATCAATTCAAGGCATCTCCTATAATACAATCATACATAAGTAAGGTCAAGCATTCAATAATCATTTATAAGCAGGATTAATTAATGGTTTAATCCTAATTAATTCAATTGATTTCCAATTAAATTGATTACTTATGAATTAATCATCCTTGATTAATTATTCTTTAATTACATTAAGTAATCAAACCTTAATTATAGATTAATTATCCTTTAATTATTAATTATCCTTAGTTAATTACATTAATTAATTATTCCTTAATTACTTACACTAAGTAATTATCCTTTAGGTAATAAATCATCCCTTACTTACTTTCATTAATTAATTAACCTTTAATTAATTAATTAATCACATTAATTAATTATCCTTAATTAATCACTTAATTACATCATTTAAATCTCAATTAAATGCTTGAAATTGATTATTATTAGCATACAAAATCTTTTGAGATCTTCTTAATTAATGCAACATTCCTAATATCATTATTGAAACCGAAACAAATTTTAAAAACCTTTAACTTTAAAATTTAATCTTTAAACTTGTTTAAATAAATTTACTTTAAAAAACTTCTACACTTTAAACTTGATCATACTTTTTTTTAAATTTAAAATCTGGTTATTATCACAAACCAAAATCCTAAGCCCACACTCGAAACCCCCCCCCCCCAGCCAAACTCGTAAATCCCCGAGTCCAACCCTTACTTCCCCGAGATTGAACCCGAGGCATCCTTTTCTTCTCAAACTCATTGCATCACCCCTGACACACAGATGCACGTACACGTGCACGACCGATCAACACCATTCCGATCATCGACACTACCACCCACAAGTCACTGATCACCTCGCCGACGAACTCGACCACCCAGAACCCATGACGAACACCTGAATCGAAATCAAGAACACCTAACACCACCTGTAACAAAACCCAGTCACCAAAATCGCCTCGAATCGCCCAACTCCGACCATCGTAGACCAAGTCATCACACCTGAAGACTCGCCAAAGCATCCTCTTCCTAATCCCTATACCGGTCAATTCCGATACACCCACGATGGCGAACTAGCCTCGAATTCACCATCGACCAAACACAGGTCATAAACCCTATTTCGACTGCGACCAACCACTCCGATCATCAGAAAATTCTTCCACCATTTTTCCCAAGTGATCCAACCTTCCAGCCACCTCCAACATCAATCTCGACCCACCTCCCTTTGCCGATCGCCAGAAATCACTAAAAGTACCAAAACCGATCAACTTGCGAGTGCACATGATTTCCAAACTTAAAAATCATGATTTTAGTTTCAAAATTCATGTTTTATGAAGACGAACAAGATTATGTAATCAAAACCTAAGTTTTAATCAACTAAATTTTGAACAAAATTTGATTTTTACTGTGTTTTTATATTTCCCAGTAAATCCATATATATTTTATACTTAAAAGAATTTTTAAAATTACGATCTTGCAAATTCGAACATGTTTTGTTTAGACATCAAAGTCTATAGAGGATTAGAGGGAGAGATTTGAATTTTTAATCAGGTTTAAAACCTGTAAAACTTTGGGACAGAGGGATTCATGCCTGGACAACAGACATGCACAAACATATATATACATATCTGTATACATGCAAACAGGTTTACATACATTCAATCATTTTCACAGCTTCACTTCCCAAACAACAACTTATAGATCATATTCAAAAGTAGTTTACTCACATTGTTTCCAGAGGAAGAAGAACAAAGCTTCCTTTTCTTGAACCAGGCTTGTGAAAATTGCAAGCTGAAATCTTTCTCTTTAATTCTCTGATTTATATGAATTTGTATGGTTGTTTAGTTGAATTATTGTTTAAGTTTAAGTTGATGTTTAGATTTTTTTCTCAATTTTAGATGGTCGAACTGAGATGAAGGTTGATACATATAAAAAGAAATGCGTACAGGTGATAATTTATGTTGTACAAGTTGATAAAAGAATTATATGTTTGTACACTTTCTTAGCAGGGATATTTCTTTGTTTGTAGGCTGATGAGAACAATTTGGGTGCTGCATTAATTAGCATTGTACCATATTTATTTTTATTTATAAAATTTTCTTCTTTCGGCTGTTACATGTTTGAGAAAACATGATGGCTTCCTTTACAAGCTTCTATACTTGTATTTTATTTTCTTTTGTTTTGTTTTCTTTTTAACTTGTCTTTATATTTGAATGTATTTTTATATTTAATATGTTGTTATAATTTATCTAATGTATTTATTTTATTTTGTTTTATAATCTATAATTTTTGTAATATAAATGAATATATTGTTTAATTCAACTAATTTGTTTTACTATATATAATTTCTATAATTTATCTTATGTATTTTTATATTTATTTCTATCTCAATCATTTATTTCTAACTTAATACTAATTATTTTTATATTCATTTTGTAATATAGGTGAATTTTTAGATTTTAGTTTGTTATTAATCCAATGTATTTACTTTATACTTTTATATCTTATATATTTTCATTTTTTAAACCATTTATTTACGATTTAAATTCAAATCATATATATATATATATAATTTCAAATTTTCTCATATATGCCCAAATATATATATATATATATATTCACATATATTTTAAATTTAAATGATTTATACCGAATTTATTTGAATTCGGGGGAACTCGCATCCATTTATCGATTAATTTTACAATTTTAATTTAAAAATTCAATAAATTATCAATTTAAATTTAATTAAAATCCGGGATCGTTACAGACTTCCCCCCCTTAAAAGAATTTCGTCCTCGAAATTTGCCAGGGAGACACAAAGATAGATGAAGAATGTTTCATCAAATTAACTGAACATCTATTCTGCATTTGGCTTACCAAATCAGAATATCAATAACAGATACAAGAACGAATCTGTTTTAACACTTCACAAGATACTCGGGTTATCCAGATCTACGAAATATGCAGAGGCGTCGGTTAGTTCAAAGGGATAACTAACCATTCGTAGAATATACTGGGACCCAAAAATAGACAGATATATGGATACAATTCCAAAAATTTTAAATTTAGAAACTAAAGTATACCTATCAACCATAGCAACCAAAGCAACCAATTCATCCAAACAATAATTTCGGTCCATCCGGAGTTTATGTCCCATATTAATATATCGAATCTCCTTCCTGGATCTACCAGGAACTATTAAAGAATTGAGAAAAGATGATGAACAAAAGAGATTGATAGAGAAAAGATCGTTTCCTTGTTGTTACAGGGTATTGACCAATTATAGTCGTATTCCCATGTCCCCTATCTCATCCTCTTCTTGCACTCATACTTACTATTAGTGGATAGCAAGAGAATTTAATGAGGCATACAGATAGATATCTTAGGGATTACTCATTCTAGGGTATACTTCACCCTATCCCTAATGAGTTACTTAATGTGTTATACTCCTGGGCTAAAGTTTAACCTTAGCTCTGATACCAAATGTAGTGATCCTGGACTCGGCCTTCGAAAATCGGCACCCGTACTTCACTTGTACTCGAAATGCCGCAGATTCAAACGCCGAATCTGGTTCACCGGAGCTTATAACACCATTAAGTATAACAACACAGCGGAATAAAGAAATGGACAATATCATATACATCACAAATGATACAATATCCAGAATGATATACAACAATGATATCAATATGATACAACAATATCAGAGACAAATAAAGATACAACGGAAAATAGAAGTGATAACTCCAAATGATCTTCAAAATAGAATGAGACCAACAACTCCAATATCAAGCTCGAACCACCAACACGATGCACTAAGCTAAGCAAGGCCAGTCCATGAACTCCAAGAACTGAACTAGCTCCTGATAATCTACTAAACCTGACTATTTGAAAAACCCAACTCTAGACTGCCCGTGTGGAAAATTGTGGGCACCCAAAGTTTAGGAAGGGAACAATAAACTCCGAGTCAGTCATGGGACTGGTGTGAGTAACAAAAACGGTTTATCTTTAAACAACAAAAGAATTTTAAACATTTAAATCCGCAATGCTTTTGGAAAATGAAACTACCATAAGACATCCCGCCACACACACAATGCAAACGCAGAATTAAAGGAGGTTTCTTCTTATGATAGTCAAACATGCTTACTACACAAAATCATTGGATTATTATTATTAGTGCATAGTGGAAAACATTTCGAAAGTATAATATTAATCTTAGCCAGCACAGACATTTCGAACTATGCCTACTATAGCTACCATCTAAACAGTGGTGACCACCATAAGTAAATGGCAGGTTCTACTACTAAAACCGTACACGGTTCGTATTGGAAATTGGATTTCCAATAAATGGTCAGGCTAAGGAACTTCCTACTGTCAATGGGTACGCCTCTGGAGGGACGTCCCGAGAACCACCTGGCTCTCTGCCAACACAAGGCCGGGTTACCTCTTACACTAGGTAACTACTACACGATTATGCCACTCCTTGGTCCTTTGGGACCTTTATCCGAGGTACCTCGATCACAAAGCAACAATCACACATAGTAAATGAGATTGGAGAAACCACATAGGTTAAATATCAGGGCTCCGTACCTGATACCACCCTTTTCCAGAAGGAAATAACATAGCCTAAAGGGAGCGACCCTCATAACCTTACCGCATCATTCCTGTTTCGACCCATTTCCGGGTTGTGAGGTTCGATGAGGTCTCGTCCACAAAGCTACGCTTTTTCACAAAGCCATGCTTTGATCAACAAATGATCAGCAAATGACCATCAACACACAGCAACACTCAGCATGCCACACTACCAAATTGGGAGTATATCACTGATAACCTTCAACTACATAACCTCTGAGCTCGTACGTCTCAGAGAAGGGTGTTAAGCTAAGAGAATAAATTCTCCGCCACCAAACAGTAATGTATTTGAAAGAAATCAGCTTTATATCTCAAAGTGTTATGTCAGACATACAACCATACTAGTCTGTTCCGGGTTCAAACAGAACCGAAGGCACTTCCAAAGAAGCCCTTGCAATCCGGGTATTGACTATCCCGATCGGATTTCCCATCACTTAGGGAATCTCTATACGGCGCGTCTCAGTGCAGAGACAATCGATAGGTCATCCTATCGTTCTCACAAATACCCGGTCTTCACCACCGGTCTTCAAATGCAATCCATATACGACGTATCACTATTCAGAATGGGTTATATGACACAAAGTCCTCTCCCGGCAAAACCGAATAGTGGGCGCAATATTTTAAAACATATGGATATTGGGATTTCAATTAAGTCACAACTTATTATCCAAAACTTCTCTTTCAAATGGTTTAAACACATTACCATTTTTATCTTTTACACAAAAGATTCAATTCACAAAGTTCACCCAGTTTCACAAAGATCTATTCACAGATTTCCCAAATCAATTTCCATTTCAATTGGATTAACCCATTAAATCTTTAAATCAAGGTTTAACTGATAGCTTTCAAAACAATTCCAAAGATTTATTCGTAACTTGGAAAACCATTTTCAATTCAAACTTGAAATTCTTTTGATACAAATTGGAAATTCATTCCTTATATGAAAGCTTATATTATTTGAAAACAAATAGTTTTCATTTCGAAAAATCTGATTCATTTATACGAGTTAAAGTCCTTGGGTTAAATTCAAGTTCTCAAAATCATACTTTTAAAATGGTTTAAATTCATACAAACACATTTATATCATCTTTAACCAAAATTTCCAAACATGGAATTTAATTCCAAATTTTGAATTCAAATTCAAATTAAATTATTTAAATTTAAAGCTTTACCAAGTTATTCAAATGCTTTCATCTTAAAAACTCCTTTCCAAAAGTTTTAGCATTTAACCCAAATCCATTTCCAGAATCAATTGAAATTAAAATTTCAATTTCAAAAACATTAAATTTAAATCATCTGTGCCTTAACCGATTTCCTCGTGAAACCCATATTGGTGTGTGTATGGTGTAGTCCAGGGGTTTCACACAGTAGTGCAACATCATTCAATCATCACAGATCAGAATACAGAAATATAGTTGATAAGCGGTATAACTATAACGCTTATCTTTTATTCACAGATCACAGATAATATACAAATGTATCACAAATAAATGGATAAATTAGACACAGCTCAATCCACAGAACAAAATATCACAGATTAGATAGGACAATCAATTCAAGGCATCTCCTACAATACTATCATACATAAGTAAGGTCAAGCATTCAATAATCATTTATAAGCAGGATTAATTAATGGTTTAATATTAATTAATTCAATTGATTTCCAATTAAATTGATTACTTATGAATTAATCATCATTGATTAATTATTCTTTAATTACATTAAGTAATCAAACCTTAATTATAGATTAATTATCCTTTAATTATTAATCATCCTTAATTAATTACATTAATTAATTATTCCTTAATTACTTACACTAAGTAATTATCCTTTAAGTAATAAATCATCCATTACTTAATTTCATTAATTAATTAACCTTTAATTAATTAATTAATCACATTAATTAATTATCCTTAATTAATCACTTAATTACATCATTTAAATCTCAATTAAATGCTTGAAATTGATTATTATTAGCATACAAAATCTTTTGAGATCTTCTTAATTAATGCAAAATTCCTAATATCATTATTGAAACCGAAACAAATTTTAAAAACCTTTAACTTTAAAATTTAATCTTTAAACTTGTTTAAATAAATTTACTTTGAAAAACTTCTATGCTTTAAACTTGATCATACTTTTTTTTAAATTAAAATCTGTTTATTAGCACAAACCAAAATCCTAAGCCCACACTCGAAACCCCCTCCCCCCAGCCAAACTCATAAATCCCCGAGTCCAACCCTTACTTCCCCGAGATTGAACCCGAGGCATCCTTTTCTTCTCAAACTCATAGCATCACCCTTGACACACAAATGCACGTACACGTGCACGACCGATCGACACCACTCTGATCATCGTCACTCTGTTATGGTTAAAAAGAAGAGGTAGAAGAAGACAAAAAGAAAGAAAGACGAAACAACAGAAACAATATCAGAATCTCACATATCGCAGCGGAACAACATATAATATATCAATGAATAACCTTTAAATCAAGAACTATATCAGTTTGTACATTACATCATCAGAGTCAATATACACACTATACATCAATCATTATCCAAACACACAATCAACACTATCAACAATTTTAAATCTAACTATTTAAAATTTAAATCGAAACAAATTCGATTGAGTGAGGAAATTGTCTAGTGTTTAGGCATATGGTCGACAATACTTACATCATGTGACATCCTAGAGTGATAAATAACCATGGAAAAGATACCATCCATAAAACAATCATCACCATCGCTCATGTGTGTTGGATATATGATAAATCATACGAAACAATCGCAGATCAAGGACTCGATCGAAATCCCGGCTTATTTGGTGCTTGAATCCTTACTACTTCGTAGGGTTAGGAACTAGGCTCACAGTCGCAAAAGCCCAGGTTAATTACTATCTCAAGATCTGGACATGATGGCAAATCAAGATGGACATCCCCACATATCCCTTCTTTAGAAGCACAATAGAAACCTCTGAGGTATCAAAATTCCCTTTGCACTCGTCTCTATAGTGAAACTTAATCATTATTCCATCATGGATATCTCTACGGTTAAACACAGTCGCAAATCATACTCGCAAGGCCCATCGTTGAAATTGCCCTTGTGGATCATCGTCACGACTCCCATCGTCAAGTCGTCATCTTTGGAACACCTCTAGGCATCCATAGTAAGTCGTTGAGCAATCATACTAAGGTCCCAAAGTCATCAAGTGATAGCACCACACTACCTCTTCACTAGCTGCCGTACGAATCCTAAAGTCACCATGAGTCATTCCAGAGTCGTTCGCCTTCACCCGAGAAAAACTCCCTAAATTCACTTTTCTGCTCGGGTCAATCCATGAAAAACCCAAAGTTATCCTATCTGACCCAAAACAACAAGACCCCTGACTCGAAGCCTCCCCTAACATGTCATGATGCAACCTCGAGCACCCTTCTAGGTTCGGTACTCGGGCATAGCGCCACCAGACAGCAAATGTTGTCCGGTCTCCGATGACATCACCAGATAGCAAATGCTTCCCGGTCCCCAATGACACCATCGGTTAGCAATGTTGTCTGGTCTTTTAGGTCACTACCAGACATCAAATGTTGTTCGGTCTTCTCCAACCTCGGACCAACCTCGCTCCTAGCCAACTCCTCCTAAGCTCGAAGTTAATCCCAAACAAGCCTATCACCGAGCAAGCCTACTACCGAACAAAACGTTGTGGCATCTTCGAGTCCAAATTTCGCATCAATTCCATCGCTACGCTCTGTTCATCGACCTGTATGACTTTCCTATGCATCATCACAACTCCTACATTAATGTGCCTATCTGTCGAAGTCCATTTTCATGATTCCAACCTCTATTTTGCTCCAATAAGCATTTTCAAACATTCAAACATACAAATAAACACCATATATGCACCAAGTAACATTCAAACATGCAAACATACAATAATTAAAGGTTAATTACCCTATAACATGTCTCTAACATAGCTTAGCACATTTCAAGGCAACCATATATCAAATTAACATGATTTTTTTAACATTTTAAATTTGTTTTTACTTCAGGTTTCACTTTAAAACAGCCCCAAAACATGATTTTGATTTCAAAAATGAGTTTAAAACATGCCAAAACCTATGGATACATATATAAAAAGGTGAGAGATGATAAATCACTCACCAAAACCTCCAAAATCGAAGTTTCACTCGCAAATCAAGGAAAATACAAAAATCAACTGCCAACCACTACAAGTTTTCTTCCCCAAAAATGTAGATTTGAAGATCTCTAATGAATCCATTTACTAATATATCCTTAATCTATGATTTGTACTTAATTGAGAGAAGAAAGGAGAAGGTTTTGTGTAACATCCCCCATTTTGAGGCCCCAGACAAAGAGCTATAGATGTTGCATTCATCTATAGTATTAATTTTCGGTGACAAGATGAGATCTGTTAATTGTATCTATAATATTAAGAGCACAAGAATATGAAAAGTTTCAAAACCCATTTCATTAATAACTTTCGTATTAATTACATAATCCCATCAATTCCACGTTCAGAGAAAATATAATAAATACAATTATATTCCAAGAGCGACATATGAAGATGCCCCCTTGGGTGATAAGAGTCTAACTACTTAACAGTTATAAATTATGTCATTACATCCATTTAACAAAGCAAAGATTTAAACAACACATCTGAAATAAATTTCCAATATTAGCCAGCTTGCATCTTGCACGTTTCCGAAAGCTTATTCGTCAAACTTGAAATTCCCTACTCTAGACCTACTTAAATGAGTACCCAAGAATACATGGGGAAAACAAAAACTTTGGGTTAAATAAAAAGTCTGGTGTAACTAATAATATATCATCTCGAAGCAAAACAGATAGCAAGTGAGACCATGCCGCTGAGCGGAATGGGTTTTTCCCTCACTAGTACCTTATCCAAAAATATCAATCATAAATCATGCACCTGCAACCACAATGATTAGAACAAAACATAACGTGATCATTTATATGCATGCAACATTGGTAAGTCTGACTAGCCTATCATCCTACGGTTATACACACCCAAGGTTTACCCTTCTCATAATGTGACCATCTATCTCAAGCCATAGTTTTCCTAGGGTCATTATAAACCTAATGGTTTTGCAGGCCAACCAATAACCTATCGGGCTGACTCGGGCCATAACTTTAACCAGATGTTCCAAAATAATCCCCAAATACAGTTAGGAGGAAACTGGACTGTTTTTCCAGAGCAGAGGACTATATGTTTTTGCATCATATTTTTCGTAGGGTTACTATGAACCTACTAGTTTTTGTAGGTTACTAATCAACCTTATCTGAAATCATAGTTTTTCCTAGGTTCACTATGAATCTACTAGTTTTCACAGGTAACTAATCAACCTTAGCCGAAATCATATAGACTATCTGTCTCATATGTCATAGTTTTCCTAGGGTAAGAATGAACCTACTAGTTTTCATAGGTAACTAATAAACATATATGGCTATTTAAGTTCACGAGTCATATCTTTTTGATCAGTTTAAGACATCCTAACACAATTGATCAATCTGATCTCCTGGATGTAAACCTACTCACTCAGGAGCTCAGTCTAACCATACTCACTATTGGAACAACCTAATTGGTAATTCTTTTCCTAAGTCCTAAGATGCAATTTTGGGTTATGAAAATGTGAGCATGAATGATAAATATGCAAATCTAACTGATCAATCAATAACAAGAACATATAACGTTACTCATCAAAATATGTTCAATCGATAGTCATAGGCATCACAAAGTTACTTAATTGAAGTAATAATTCTTTTAGAAAACTCCATATAAAACTTGGGCTAAAACACTATTTTAAAGCATAAGATGTCGCACCTCTAAAAGTGTGAGAGGTCGCGCTTTTTAAAACATACAATGTCGCACCTTTAGAAGGATGAGATGTCGCGCTTTTAAAGCATAAGATGTCGCACCTCTAAAAGCATGAGATGACACAATTTTAAAACATAAAATGTTGCACCTCTAAAATATAAGGTGTCGTGCTTTTTAAAACTTAAGATGTCGCGCCTCTAAAAACATGAGATGCTGCGTTTTTTAAAACATTAGATATCACGCTTCTAAAACATGAGATGCCACGCTTTTAAAACATAAGATGTCGTGCCTCTAAAATACTTAGGAAAATATGAGGTGTCGAGCCTCTAAAATATTGAACCAATGGCGTTTCTGTAAATAGTTTGAAAACTCATTTGTTTCTTTTTAAAAATAATACTTTCCACCAACTCTTGCCTCTTGTCAAATTTTATTGAATAACGAAATTTCTTTACATATTCTTTTCAGAATTTGCTGGTAGATCATATTCTACTTTTTCAAATAACTTTGCAAACTCTTATAATTAATATATTTAATTAATATTAGTTAAAAGCTTTTATTGAATAATAAATTCATAAAAAAGTATAACCTTTAGGGAAAATTTCCCAAAAATCACAAAAAAATTGAATTTCCATTTTTTTCATTATACAAATATTTCAATGCCAAAATATTAATTTAATTATTTTTAATAACTAAAACTAGAAATAAACATCTTTTCCCTCTTAGAAAATTCATAAAATAAACATATGAACTTGTAAAATTATGAAATTTAAAACACATCTCCAAAATAATGTTTTACACAACAAGTTAAAATTTCAAGTCCAATAGAAACCCAAATTTAGGTTTTTACTTTTAAAACCTATTAAAACAATTCCATAAAAATTTCAATAAATCTTCATTCAATTAAATAATTGTTATCGACCATAACATAATATATTATCACAACAATTTCAGAAATCAATCATAGATTTGAAATCAAGAATAAACAAATGAGATGGTTAACTATCATTCACCTTAAATTGGGTAAGAGTGATTGAGATTTGATGTAGATTAGTTCTACTAAGCTTTTTTTGGCAAAGCCAGCGGGGTTAAACGGACCCCTACCTTTTATTTATAACATCAATAAACATTACAAGTATAAATCAAGAATTACAAAGGGAAATAGAGGAGAGAAAGAACAAAAAATATAACCACAGCACAGAGCATGAAACAAGAACACCAAGCATCACAAAAATGACTCTAAGCAAACTAGTAAAGAGCTCCAAGCAGATCCTATTTCCACCATAGAGGGTCCAAATGGAACAAATAGACTCGAGGCAACATACATCAGACAGCAGCAGGGCCCAAAGCAGCACACAGAAGACACCAAGCACACCACCAAGCATAGAACATGGAATAGAACAACACATCAAAGCGACCTAACTAAGGTAAGAAGAGACCATGTTTAGAGGTAGATTTACCTGAAAACACCCTAGCATTTCTTTCAGCCTAAATCAGGTGTAAAAATCTTTTAAAATTTTCAAGAGTAGCATAGATCTTGTAGTTCTCCATCTGGTGGCTTTAAATATAGTACACCATTCGATCCTGGAGTCCAAACTAGGAGAGTGCAAGTTACAGTGTCTAAGAAGACATCTCCAGATGAAGAATGTGAACCTGCAATTGAAGAATAAATGCTCCATGTTTTCAATAGTATGACTAGATAGAACACAAGATGATTGATCAGTCAATCCTATTGCATAGAGTTTATCATGAGTATGGAGACAACCTCTTATAACTCTCCATAACAACCGGTTATGACTAGGAGAATGATTCATGATCCAAATTCTTGAATGCCATGAGAAGAGGCCATATTCATTATAGGAGCTAAGCACCTTATTAACTCTTTTAATAGAGTGAGCTCCATCGCCCCATAAGGTGGAAGAACCAGATCGATGGAGGATTTTAGTATAAACACAGCCCAAGCAGTCTTGATAATGTAGGAACTAGAGTAATGCAGGGAGATTCTGTCATCATTTAAATAATTGCTCACCTTTACTTATTTAGGAATACCAGTTAGACATCTCAAGTTGAAGGGAATAATATTTGCAAGAATAACACCATTCCCAAACCATGGATCATTCCAGAAAGATATCATATCACTGTTCTTCATAGTATACTGAAACATGGGTAGAAAACATTGCCTCAATTTCAACATATTCCTCCAAGTACTACTGCAGTCTGAAAGGATTTGCATAGTCCAAAAATGACTCTTTTTAAGAAGGTGTTTCCTACACCTAACAACCCATAGGTTATGATCCTGCCTCATCAATTTTCAATGGGAGGAATGAACAGCCACATTCCATTGTTTAATATTCATAACTCCAAGACCACCATTTTCCTGAGGACAGCAGACTGATTTGAAGGATATAGGGATAAGCTTCCTGGAGAAAGGGTTGCCATTCCATTATTCCCCTAAGCTTTTCCTTTTGAATTATTTAGATTTTCCTCTTCTTTTCTTCTTGGTAATGGCCAGCCTCCTTTATATTTAGTTTAGATTTATGAAATATGAAATGAGAATGAATGAGAGAGGAAGGTTTAGAGAATGAATGAAGGAGTTATTCCATTATGTCCTTGTCATTAATTTTTTCCTATTATATGTTTAAAACAATCTTATTAATTGATTACTTAAGGCGTGACAAAAATTAGTTAACAAATCTCATTCTTCTTATCACCTCACATTATACCATTTAATTTATCTAATCAAATTCGCAGAATAATGTTAGACAAAAATTAAGGGTGTTACAGGCTCCCCTCCTTAAAGAATTTCATCCTTGAAATTTCGATAAGGAAAACAATAAGCATTACAATCATGTAACCATGTGTGACAGCACATAATAACAATACTAGCATATCCTGCTAGCCAAAAAGTCTATATGACATATATTTAGAACATACCATCAAAATAGCTTAGGATAAGTATCTCTAATCATGTCTTCTGCCTCCAAAGTAGTCTTTCTCATTATCACTCCACTGGACTTTCACTAACTTGACTTTCTTGTTTCTTAATTTCTTCACATCTTTTGCTACTACACAAACTGGTTTTCTGACAAAAGTCATATCTAGTTCTACTACTAAATCTACCAATACAATCAATGCAATAGTAGTCTCTGGATCATTCACGCTTTCTACGATGAGAAACATGAAAAACATTTTAGACTCCTACCAAACTATTCAGTAACTCTATCTGTTAAGCGAGTTTCCCAATCCTTTCAATGATAGGAAACATACCAACGTATCTCGATGCCAATTTTCCTGACTTTCCAAACCGTACCATACCCTTCATCTGCGATACTTTAACAAAAACAAGGTCTCCAACCGAGAACTCTAAATCCTTACATCTTTTATCTATGTAACTTTTCTTCCTAGACTGAGTTTCCTTCATCCTTGCTTGAATCAACTTAGTCTTTTCTATAGCTTCTCTTACCATATCTGGACCAAAAATCAATTTGTCCCCGGTCTCCAACTAACATGCTAGTGATTTGCACGGCCTTCGCAAAGAGCTTCAAAATGTGCCATTCCTATACTAGTTTGATAGCTATTATTATAGGAAAACTCGACTAAGTGCAAATGGACTTTCCATGACCCTCCAAAGTCTAGTACATAAGCCCTTAACAAACCTTCAAGAATTTTGTTAACTCTTTTCGTTTGCCCATCTGTTTGTAGATGGTAAGCAATACTCATCTTAAACTTGATGCGTAACAGTTCTTGTAGACTCTTCTAAAATTCACTAGTGAACAAAGTGTATCTGTCACTGACTATACTACTAGGAATCCTATGCAGTCTTACAATATTCTTCGTAAATAACTTCACCAAAGTAGGTGTCGTCCTTGTTGACTTAACGAGAATGAAGTGTGCACTCTTGGCCAGTCTATCTATGATGACCCAAATACTTTCATTTCCCCTATTAGACCTTGGCAACCCATCGATAAAATCCATAGATATAGAATCTCGTTTCCAAAGTGGTACTTCTAACGGTTGTAGCAACCCACCTAGCTTTTGATGCTCGGCTTTTATTTGCTGACAATTCAAACATTGTTTCACTCATAAGCCTACATCACTTTTCATTCCTTTCCAGAAGAAACTTCTCTTTATATCCTGATATATCTTAGTACCTCCAGGATGAATAGTAAACTTTGATCAATGACACTCCCTAAGAACTTTCTACCTTAGGTCACAAATATCTGGAATACACAACCATCCCTTCTTTCTCAACCATCCATTCTGGTCAAGGTTAAAATCTTTTAAATCATCAACCTTTACTCCCTCTTCAAGTCTTCTTATCAATTCAGCTAGTAATGGATCATCTCTCTATTGTGGACGAACTTTCGAACATGATAACATTGCGGTATTCTGACTAGAACTAACCATTGACCTTAACCGCACACCACAAGTAGTCAATGCCTCTAAATATTTCCATTCTGCTAACATAGCTAACACAACACTCTAATGTTTTCTGCTAAGTGCATCTGCAACTTTATTTCCTTTCCTTGGCGTATATCAATATCAAAATCATAAGCTGTCAAAAGCTCTAGCCACCTTTGCTGTCTCAAATTCAACTCCTTTTGAGAGAATAAATCTTTCAAGAACTTATAATCTATAAATAACTCGAATCGTTCTCTCAAAAGGAAGTGCCTTTCCACTTTTAAAGCAAAGATCAACACTGCTAATTATAAATCATGAGTCGGATACCTAACTTCATGTGGTCAAAGCTGTCGAGAAGCGAAGGCAATCACTTTACCTTTTTGCATTAACACAGCTCCAAACCCCGTCCTACATGCATCAGTATACTCAACTAAACTTTGATTTCCATTTGGAACAACTAACACGGGAACATTGGTCAATAAATGTTTCAGCTCTAAGAATGCTTCTACACATTCATCGGTCCAACCAAACTTTACATCCTTCCTCGTTAGTTTAATCATAGATGACGCTTTCTATGTTATAATAAGTTTTAAGTGAGGCGAGGTGATAGAAGTCTTGCTTTGTTTAATATCGCTTAAGCACCACTTAAGCATCGCTTAAGCGCTGGTAAATATTTTAGCATATTTTATCCATACCTATATAAACCTATTATAAAGAGATTATATTAAGTGTATTATATGTGTATAAGTGTACTACATGTGTATGCACAAATTCATCAAAAAGAACTAAAGTTTAACTTTGACTTTAACTTATAAATTCATAGGTTTCAAAAGTTGGATTTGATTTTCTCTATTCATTAAAAGTTAGCATACACAAGTTGAGTACAAACTATGCACATTTGTTAAATAAAATAATCATATCTTAATGCAAGTCATCCATCAATCCATATCATAGAAAATGAGAAATTTTTGTTGGGAATGTGGTTTTTTGCAATAATCATAATCCTTTTTATTTTAAAAGTAATAATTTTTTTATTGAGTATTGCTTAAATTTAAGTAAAGCGCATATAAGCACCAATTAAGCATGCTTGAGCGCTCTTTGCTTAATCGTTTGCTTTTTCAAAATATTAAGCATTGTGCATGCATTTAGCGGTTAAGTGATGCTTAAGCAATGCTTAAGCGCGCTTTTCTTAACATAGACCGTTATACGAGAGAAATCCTTGATGGATCTCCGATAATAGCCAGCTAACCCCAGAAAACTTCTTATCTTGGTCACAGCTTTGGGTCTTTTCCAATTATTAACAGCTTCAATCTTAGCTAGATCTACCGATAACCCATTTTTTGAAACTACATGACCAAAGAACTTCACTTCTTTCTTCCAAAAATGACATTTTAAAAACTTCACCTTTAGTTGATGTTGCCTCAATATTTCTAGCATTATTCTAAGATAAATCTCATGACCTCGTTCATTCTTGGAATATATCAAAGTGTCATCTATAAACACTAACACGAATCTGTCCAAATGTTTTCAGAAGATCTGGTTCATCAAATCCACGAAGTAAGTATGTGCAGTGGTCGGTCCAAAGGGCATGGCTAACCATTCATATGAACCATATCTTGTTCAAAACGCCGTTAATGGAATGTTGTCTTCTGCCAATCTCAATTGATGGAACCTTGTTGCTAAATCTAATTGCGAAAATACCATGGCTCCATCAATAGATCAAATAAATCATCTATTCTCGGCTAAGGATACCGATTCTTTATTGTCTTCTCATTTAACTAACGATAATAAATACACATCATAACAACCCATCCGGTTTCTTTACGAACACTGCGGCCGCTCCTCAAGGTGAACTGCTTGGTTTAATAAAATTCTTTCCTTCTAAGTCCACCAACTGGACCTTTTACTCTTTCATCTCAATAGGTGCCATTCTGATAAGGGTCTACTCATAAGTTCGACTCCAGGTACAAGATTTATTCGAAATTCAATAGCTCAATTTGACGGTAGTCCTGTAATTGGCTCAAAGACATCTACATGCTCTCTTACAAAAGAAACCCGATTCACTTCATCCTCCACTTCCATTGTACCTAATAAAGTACATACATTAAAACTCCAATTTTCTACTAAGCATATAATTCAATCACGGCTATTAAGGTGTCTTAATGATATCTTCCTATCCTAGCATAATATCCTAGCATCATATATGCTTAACCAATCCATACGTAAAATAATCCTAAAACCCACAAAATCAAACACATGCAAATTGCAGGTAAGTGCATGACCTAACAACCCAATTTCTAAATAGTCACATCTCACCCTAAGAGTTGCATAACCTCCTATCGGATTCTCAACCCTTAAGAAAGTAACAAGGTATCATGGTTCAAGATTTAACTTATCTACCAAATAGAGCGAAGTAAAAGAATGTGATGTGCCAGTATCAAATAATATTTTAACATGTATGCAATGAACCAAAAAGCGTACCTCTCATCACAGACTTTTCTTTCTCTTCTGCAGTCGGTTCAGAAGGTGATGGTTCCAGAGCAAAAACTTTCGCTTTATCAGCTTTGGTCGGTTCTGGACATTCATTCTTGAAATGCCCCTTGGTTGCTACTAAAACACTTCACATTTTTCTTTCCCACAACCTACTTTCCATTACCGGATCGACACATAATAGCATAGTGTCCTTTCTTATCACACTTGTAGTAAATGACATTAGCCTTTCTTTTCTTGGCAACTCTGCCCTTCTGAGCTCCCTTCTTCTTGAAGAACTTCCTCTTCTTGCCTTAAGAACCTTGAGTCTCCATAGATTTGTTACTTCCAAATGTCAAAGCATTTCCTCTAACCAAACCAGCTAACTCTAGCTTGCACCATATTCATGAAGAACTGATACATAGCCTCCATATCTACTGGTGGAGTTCTGGCACTCACATTAGCACTGGCCAACCCTGATTTCTCCTTATTAGGCCGGACATTTCCATTAGTTGTGGTGCTTCCTCCATCTAGATTCACTCTTCCATTTTCAGGTTCCATATCCTACTCCCTTGAAATCTGCATATGGGTCTTTGTAAGATGAAGAAGAATGGTCTAAGAAAGAGGGGAGAATAGAGATGGGATATATACTTACATATAACAATAACAAGTACGTTACTACAGCGTTATCCCATACCCCAATTTTATTCTTTGATTTATTTGGATTATGTTTTCAAAACCTTCTAACTTTTACATAAACCTATGCTCTGATACCAAGTTGTAACATCAATCATTTTGAGGCCCGAAACTAAGCGCTATAGATGTTGTAGTCATCCATAGTATAAATTTTCGATGATAAAATGAGATCCGTTAACTTTATTTATAACATCAGGAGCATAAGAATATGAAAATTTTGAAAACTCATTTCATTAATAGCTTTCATATTCATTACATAATCTCATTGCATAATCCCATCGATTCCACATTTAGAGAAAAAATAATAAATACAATTATATTCCAAGATCGAAATATGAAGTAGCCCCCTTGGGTGATCAGAGTCTCACTACTTGACAGTTATAAACCCTTTCATAACATCCATTTAAAAAAGAAAAGACTTTAAACAACATAGTAGAAATAAACTTCTAATATTAGCTAGCTTGCCTTCTACACATCTCTGGAAGCTTATTCGTTTAACATGAAATTCCATACTCCCAACCTAATCAAATGATCCCTCGAGAGTTTAGGGGAAAAAGAAAAAACTTTAGATTAGACAAAAAGTCTAGTGTAAATAATAATATATCATCTTGAACCAAAACAGATATATAGTAAGACAACGCCGCTTAGCGGAACAGATTTTCCCAACACTAGTATCTTATCCAAAAATATCAATCATAAATCATGCACCTGCAACGATAATGGTTAGAACAAAACATAACATGATCATATGCATGCATGTAACATGGGTAAGTCTAACTAGTCTGTCATTCTAGGGTTATACACACCCAAGGTTTAGTATTCTTAAAATTTGACCATCTATCTCAAATCATAGTTTTTCTAGGGTCGTTATGAACCTAATGGTTTTGAGGCAACCCAAGAACCTATCGTGCTGACTCGGGCCATAAGTTTAACTAGATTTTCCAAAATAATCTCCAATTATGGTTAGGAGGAAACTGGACTGTTTGTCCAAAGAAGAGGACTATCAGTTCCTACATCATAGCTTTCCTAGGGTTACTATGAACCTACTAGTTTTCGCAGGTAACTTATCGACCGTATCTGGAATCATAGTTTTCCTAGAGTCACTATCAACTTACTAGTTTTCAAAGGAATCTAATCAACCTTATCCAAAATCATATCGACTGTTTGCCTCATATGTCATAGTTTTCCTGGGTTTACTATGAACCTACTAGTTTTCACAGGTAACTAATTAACCTATCCGGCTCTTTAAGTCCATGAGTCATATCTTTTTTATTAGTTCAAGGCATCCTAACACAATTGATCTGTCTGATCTCCTAGATGCAAACCTACTAACTTAGAAGCTTAGTCTGACCATACTCACTACTGGAACAACCTAATTGGTAATTCTATTCCTAAGTCTCAAGATGCAATGTTGGGTTATGAAAATGTGATCATGACAATGATAAATATTTCAAATTTAACTAATCAATCTATAACAAGAATATATAACATTATTCATCAAAATATGTTCAATTAATGGTTATAGGCATCACAAAATTACTTAATATAAGTAATAATTCTTTTTGAAAAATCTATGTAAAACTTGGGCTAAAATACTATTTATTTCCTTTGAAAACATTTATATTTAGAAATGATAAACCACTTGAAATCATTCTTAAAACAAGGAAAATATAGCCCAAATACTTAGCCAAAATCTTGTGTCAAAGCACCAAAAACTTTATATAGCCTTTTAAAATATAAGGTGGTGCACCTCTAAAAACATGAGATGTCGCGCTTTTAAAACGTACTCTAAAAACATGAGAGGCCGCGCTTTTAAAACATAAGATGCCGTGCCTCTAAAACACGAGATGTTGTGCTTTTAAAACATAAGATGCCGCACCTCTAAAACATGAGGTGCTGCACTTTTTAAAACATGAGATGACGTGCCTTTAAAACTTAAGGTGCCGCGCTTTTTGAAACATAAGATGTCGCACCTAAAAACATAAGATGTCGCGCTTTTTAAAACATAAGATGGCGTGCCTCTAAGAACATGACGTATCGCGCTTTTAAAACATAAGATGGTGTGCCTCCAAAAACATGAGATGCTGCACTATTAAAACATAAGATGTTGCGTCTCTAAAAACATGAGATGTCATGCTTTCAAAACATAAGATGTTGCGCCTCTAAAAACATGAGATGTCGTGCTTTTAAAACATAAAATGTCGCGCCTCTAAACCATGAGAAGTCGTGCTTTTTAAAACATAAGATGTCACACCTCTAAGAACATGAGATGCCGCACTTTTAAAACATAAGATGCTACGCCTCTAAACACATAAAGTCCCGTGCTTTTAAAACATAAGATGATGTGCCTCTAAAAACGTAGGATGTTGCGCTTTTAAAACATAAGATATCGAGCCTCTAAAAACATGAGATGCCGCACTTTTAAAACATATGATGTTGCAGCTCTAAAACATAAGGTACCATGCTTTTTAAAACATGAGATGCTGCACCCCTAAAACATGAGATGTCGCGCTTTTTTTAAAACATAAAATGTCGCGCCTCTAAAACATGAGATGCCGCACTTTAAAAACATAGAATGTCGCACCCCTAAAATACTTAGGCAAATATGAGGCATCGAGCCTCTAAAATATTTAGCCAATGTCGTTTCTGTAAATAGTTTGAAAATTGATTTGTTTCCTTTTAAAGATAACTTTCCACTAACTCTTTCCTCTTGTCAAATTTTTATTCGATAACCACATTACTTTTCATATTCTTTTTAGAATTTGCTGGTAGATCATGTTCTACTTTCTCAAATAACTTTGCAAATCATCAAGTTTATTTGATTCAATCATCATGCCCGAGCCATGCACAAACTTTCGCAAGTGAGAGAAGTGGAACACGTTGTGCACGCCTGCCATCTTCTGAGGTAAGTCTACACTGTAAGCCAGGTTCCCAATCATCTCAAGTATGGGAAAAGGACCAACGAATCTCGATGCAAACTTCCCCTTAGTACCGAATCGAACAACATTCTTCAATGAAGAGATATTGACAAACACCATATCTGTAACAACCCGTCCTGAAATGGACATAATTTTGACCCAATAACAGCCCGTTGAACCTTAGGCCCATCTCTAGAAGAGCTGTTGGGTTTATAAAATTAAAATAATACACACTACACAGAGCTATCTATTTATACTTCCATAATCTCACAACGGAATGGATAAAATATAATATAAGAAAAGTACCCATTTCATAAAGAAAATCAATTCAGAAACATAACATGTTAAATATTAAAACATGTTTACATAAAACCTCCATAGTATAATATCTCAAAATAAAATAACAATCTGAATTGGGTACAATAAATATACTTAAAAAGCATAAATAGGTAGATAACTGCCACAAGTCTTCACGTCCACTTTTGTCTCCTAAATCAGCATTACTCTCTCTAACCAGTGTTGTAATGAGGAATGGGTCAGAACAACAAATGTCTGGTGAAATGGAAAGCCAAAGCTTCACCATAATTGTACTTCGGTAGTATTACTTAAATAAGAAATATTTCTTATGTATTAAAATCATAACATATGTATAAAGTCAATTGTAAGCTCGAAGGCCCTTCTAGTCCAACTATATAACATATGTATAAAGTCAACTGTAAGCCCAAAGGATCTTACAATCAAACAATACAAAAGTAAACTATAAACCGAAGGCTTTTCTAGCCTAACTATACAACTATAACGTAACTAGCATTTACGATGTAAGAGGAAACACACGAACCAATAAATACCCTTATTGGGGATTAGGCAGACTCTAACCATTTAATACCTATAAAATAGACAAGTCCCCGTCATTTAATACCTAACCCATTCCCAAATTCTAACGCAACTATCTTTAACGATGCGAGAGAGAGAGAGAACCTCCAAACCACTTAATACCTTTTTTTTATCAGGGATTAGGCAGACTCTAACCGTTTATGACCTATAAAATAGGTAAGTCCCCATCATTTAATACCTAACCCAAGACGGGTCCCTACAAGGTTCTCACTAGTTGACATCGTAAGAAATCCCATTAGGTCGCTTAATACTTCTTCTAAGAAAGAGGCGAAACCTGCCATAGCCACTTAATACCTAAAACCTAAAGCGGACCTCTCCGAAGGATTTCACCTGCCGCATCTAAAACGCAATTTATGCCCATAACCCACTCATGACATCTCACATTAGTTCGACTATTCATGGGTACTGGTAGACAGGTTTACCCTATAGAACTGGAGCTAACCTCGCATCCATTGTGATATCTGTTATAGACAATGTCCCACATTAGTCCGCAAAGACACACAGTTGGCAGCCAGATTTAACTGGGTAGACTTCCATGTGGCTTTGGACTAACCTCGCATTCCTATAACTTAGTCATAACTTATATGTATATCCACTATATACATACATCGTCCAAACCGAATAATAATTGAGGCCATATAAGATATCCCCTTATCACTCTTCTAATTAGGGATTAACTCCCTAATTTACACCGAGTTCCTTCCAACAAATTGATATTACCTAACCATTCTAATAATACTAATTACCACGCTCAATATGTTATAATCAATACACTATTGGTTTTAATAGTCAATATGTTAATATTATATACATATATTCTTATGTGCGGAATTTATGTTCTAATCATTACGTTTTAATAATTTGATAATAATTCGCTTACAAGGTATTTTGAAACATCAACCCCATACAAATCTACAGTTCCAACAAGAACTGCTATTACCATAGCCAAAAAAAGATTCATATAAACATGGAATACCTACAACTTGTTCCATATTAATAAATTAGAATCCTTTCTCTGTTTTAAAGAATAGATCTTCACAAATTAGATCACCTATGTTCAATTCAACCTTTATATACATCATTTTGGAGTGAGAAAGTAGTTGCTTATTTATTTAAGTGATAGAAATAGGCGGTGCAAACTATAATAATTCAATTCATACTTTACACACCATTTCTAATTTATTTCCTTTTGAACCCTTTAACACTCCAATTTAAAATAGGGGAAATAGGTTGAATGGATCATAGATTATCTGATTCTAAATAAGTAATTAGATTCTAATATATTGGTACCCAAAAAAATTATAATTCCAACATATACGAAGATTGATATTTATTTAGGGAAATTCTGAGGGTTTTAGATGTTATATTTTCATTCACCAAAATTTCCCAAGGCATACATCAAATCCGAATAAATACTATTTAATTACAAAATTGTGAAAAACTTGATATTTCCACTCACAGAGAACTGTTTTCTTCCTAACTGGATTTGATTCCACCACGTCTAATTCTCTTTCAAATCTCCCTCTTTTAGAATGTACAACAAAGTGAGTTGTATATAGAAAATAGATTTAGAATCAAAAACTAGAGGAATAGAATCAAGAATCAAGAGAATTAAACATCTAAACCTGTTACCTGAAAATTCTAACTGATTCTGGAACCTGAAGAAGAAGAAGAGATCTGATTTATACCACCCCTAATTCTCTGTTAGATCTTTCCCCTTTAGAATATACAACAAATAGATTGTGTGTGTGTGTATTAGATTTCAGAAACCAAAAGATAGGGAGAAGAAGGATTATTTTAAATTAGAGATTAGAAATTAGAATTACTTACCAGAAAGTTTACTGTTTTTGAAACCCTAGGGAAAAGATTTTGACAAAGCTTCGCCTTCGCTTACAAAATTTTATGACGAAAAAATGGTGGTCCAGGGGTCCATTCATAGAGGTGAAAAGAAAACAGAACCACCGGATTTAAACAATTAATCTGGACCATTAATTTTCACCAAACCCTAACCATCAACCACAATAACCAATCGACCGCTACCACTAAGCGGTCAATCGCCTACCTAGGGGCGGTCGATCGGTCTTTGCTTCACAACCATATAAAATTTATTTTCGTTTTATTTTTGTTAAGTAATTATTTATTACTCTAATTAACCCAATCAATCACATGTTAACATTTAATTCTACTTAACCCTTAAGCTTCTTATGTTAATTTTTCTAATTTAAATGTTTAAATTTTCAAACTTTTAAATTCAAATTCAAATATTTAAATTTTAAACTTGAAATCTTCAAACGTTCATATCTTTTCCGTTTGAACTCCAATTTCAACATATTATATGTGAAATAGATCAAAAAATCGCTACAAATGCAATGGTGCAACTTCCATGATTGAATTCTAATAGTTACGAAATTTCAATTTTTAACCTTATTTTAATAACTTAATTTCTTATTAAATTTTACGGGTTGTTACATTCTTCTCCCTTAAAAATGATTTCGCTCCCAAAATCACCAAAAGAAGATAGTGTAATGCACACTCAATAACTATGTTATACAACCAATTTATTTACAATAATCTACACAACCATCAACTTAACCAAAAATGCAATGTGATTATGTATGAAAATATATTATAGGCGAGCCCAATCCTAGCATGAATGCAAGATCATGACATATAGGCATGTATGTAAGCATCCTAAATATACATAAAATTATATATGGGTGCAAAAGTAACAGTAAAAGTGTGGCAACCATTTCCTACCATCCAATCTAGCAACCACAATGCAACCAAAAACTAAATTTTTGAAGAGAAAATTTTACTAGAGAAAACCTCGGGATGAGAAAACTTCACCTCTTCTTCAGTTTCCCGTGTGCTTTCCATCGGGTTATCTCCCCATCTACTCGAAACAATTCAATTTTGTTCATTACGAGGCCTCTTAATACCGCGCCCCATAATGTATGTGGTGGCACGGAGGGCGATATGCTCCATTTCAACATCAATTAACCGATCAGGCTTTATTATAGAGGCAATGTTGTATAGACATTTCCTTAAGTATGGAACATGAAAGACGTCACAGACTCCCGCTAACTAGTTCAGAAGCTCCACCTAATAAGCAAGCTTCCCCACCCTCTCTAAAATCGAGAAAGGCTCAACGAACCTAGGCGCCAACTTTCCAGATGTACTAAACCTCATAACATTTCTAAGAGGGGATACCTTGACGAATACTATGTCCCTAACTAAAAACTCCAATTCCTAACATTGCCTGTCAGTGTAGGACCCCTTACGGTCCTGTGCGTCCTTCATCTACCACCTACACACTCCCACCTTTTCCAAGGTCCTCCAAAATCCATAGTGCAATCTCTCAACAAATCTTCTATACACCCTTTCCGCTTAACCATCGATCTGCGGGTGGTAAGTGGTGCTAAGATCTAAAGTCGTTCCCAAAGCAAATTGCAAACTCCTCAAAAATTGCCTAGTGAACAAAGGAACTCCATCGCTAACAATGCTAACTAGAACTCCATGGGGCCGCACCACTTTCTTAACATAAATCTGTGCTGAAGATGCTGCAATCCTGTCACTTCCAATAGAAATAAAACGAGCAAATCTACTATAACCTAAATAGCTTCATTACTTCTAGGAAACCCATTTTTAAAGTCCATCAATATATGCTCTCAATTGCAAATCGGAACCTCCATGGTAATGACAACCCTTTAGGCTTGTCTTGCTTAGTTCTAATCCTTTGATACATCAAACATCTGGATACAAATTCAGTGACTCTCTATTCATCCTTGACCAATTAGAAAATTGTATTCATATCCCTATACAACTTATCATATTTGGGGTGAATGGTGACACTCCACAAGCTTTGGGTTTAAAGCATTCTAATCTAATTTACTACTAACTTCTAGTCTTATGTTCGGTTTACCGCTAGTTAAGTATCCTTATGAAATTTCCTATGTTCCTTAACATATATTTATTTAATGGTCTAATCTCATCCTAAAATCAACATAATGATAAAACAGGAACATGCGTTATACCATATCAAATACTTTTCCCTAAAGGAGACAACTAGCGATTTCAACCTAAAAACTCTAAAAGAAAATTCTACTGAATCATTAACTAGTGTTAATGATGTTGGGGTCATAATGCTCCTTACCAATTTAAGAAGGACATTTCTCGAATGTCATTCCACCATTTCCCATTTTCTAAATTTTCCTTCTTAGCTCTAATAAATATTCATTACCCATAATAACTGGTCATTAATGTCGAAATTGACAGTCTCTAGTCAATTCTTATTAAATCCATTTCAATCTATTACCCATTTCAAAACTTACTTATTATGAGCATTCAATTCCTCCATAAATACTATATTAGATTCCCTAATCAGTCCCTTATTCAATTCCCTTTTTATCTTATGATAATTGCAAATTTATTGTCCATTAAATCTGTAATTAATGTCCATAAATCCTAGTCCTATAATTACTATGTTGTTCATAATTAATACGAATACCATTGTAAATTACGTTATTTGTATGTTTCTTATTTCTAAACTATAACATTCCTTTCCATATTTTATTTCATCAGAGCCATCCTTCCTAATAGGATTACTGTTAAAAAAATTCATAAATTAACCACAAGTGATATTTTTTCCTTGTTTGAAATTACAAGGGATTATTTCTCTTTCTTTTATTAAAATAGACAGTGTAAACTATGAAAAAGAATATCCATATCTTACACATCACTTTCCTTTTTTGGTATATCTCTTGTAAATTCAAACGTCGCACTTTTATGCATTTAAGGAATTAGTCAATTTACATAAATTACACAGAGCCTGCTCCTAATAAATCAAAATATGGAAATTCATGTTACAAGGACAACCTAACTTATAACCCAATTATAGATCTGGAATATCTTTACACCCTTACCAACATTTTAAAAATAAATGCTTGGGACTAATTATAAATTTCCAAATCAAGTTGTACATACTATTCTTATTTTATTCATATCCTAAAACCTTTATTCTTTCTTCCTTAGATAGTGATCCCTATCTACTCTATGAAATATAAACTTAGAAATCCACATTACACTAGCATGCGATATTTGAAATTCAAACTTACAAAAGAATTTCCACATCTCGAAAGAAAAAAATTTAAGCATACTTTTCAAAAGAATTTCCAACTTTCAAAAAAAGATTATGGGAAATTGAATTCTTAAAAACATATAAACACCATGTTTTTTTAATTCCATATATTAATTTCATTTTTATTAAACATTTGGACAAAATCTTCCAAAAATATTTGAACCCAGCTTTTCACAATTTTCAAAACATTTACTACTTTATTCATAACACTAAATTTAAAGGTTCTAAAATAGCTTAGTAAAATAATTTCCTTTCTCTAATACTTTTACTTCAAAGACTTATTTCTTTAAAAGGAGGGTCTTTAACCTAAAACATTCATGTTACTACTACGACTGTCACCGAAGGAGTCGATGTGCCACCTAACAAAGACGTCGCGCCAATAAACAATGCTAAAGTGATAGTGTCGATACTAGAGATTGCACTTTGGTCACATCGCACACCATCATTATTATCGAAGACATAAGGGTAAATCAGCGTTGAAGGAGTAGGACTCCGTACTTTGCTGGTAAAAGGATATAAACTATGTCACAAGAATAAGAGGAACAATGACGCCGAAACTAATCAACATTGCAAGTGATCAACATCATAAGCCATTAATCAGCGTCGTTATAGCCCACATCAAATATCATTGAAGTGTTACTCAAATGACACCGATGTTTACCTATTGTAATCAAGAAAAGATCATTGTCGACAACCACAGAAGATGTCAACAGCACTACACTTCATAGCTCTTCGAGATAATGCACCACAAGGACGCCAAATGAATACAAAGCAACACTGATCTTCGACCAATATTACACTTTGCCTTTTAGCAGCACATTTCTTCAACATTTCGAGGATGCTATGTGTTTAAGAAAAGCGGTGTTGATGGTGAACACTATCGATATCCATGAAGACCTTAATACTGCTCTATGGTTACCATTGTCAAAGTCATTACCCACTCTTAAAGGTTGTCGACCGTCATGATGAAAGCCGCCAATGCGACAGTTTATAGTTACTGCTAACTATCAATCTAAAGTGTTCTAGTACATAATGGGCAACACCGAAGACTATCAATATTCCCAAGGTAAAAGCGATGTTGTAGACACTTCCCAAATTCGAAGCCTAGCACATAGCGATATTGAAGTCATTGCTAATGCCATTACAAAAATTAATGCTGAATCACATTGAAGACACTGAAAGCAAGATAATTCCGCCTCCTCAGCGATGAAGCTAATGCTAGGTTGACACTGTTGAAGCCAAGCATGCTGACATCAAGCGTGATGAAGTCATGAGAGGTGGAGTAGAGTGCGCCACCTCTATAAATATAGACCTAGGGGTGCCGATTTGGGGGACGGGTTTTTCCATTCTCTCCTTCTTTTCTAACTCAAATCTTTGAAAACCCTAAATCAATTTGGAGATTTAGCCGATTGTAATACTTGAACTTTGTACACATATGGAATTTGAAATCAAACAATTGAATAGCATATTTGACTTCGTTTTTGAACTTGCATAGCATATTGAATTGACTTTGACTACGAACTTGCATAGCATATTGGATCGATTCAACTTTGGACTTGCACATCAATCTAACTTAGGATCATAATTTGCATATTGACATGCATATAGACTTGTGCTTCTATTCTTATATCAACTTGAACATTGACTTCGACCATGTATCATATGACTTCGACTTTGATGACTAGACTTGGAATTAGTAGGGATGCATTCTTCACTATAATGACTTCGACAAGCCTTGACACGGCCTTACTTTCTGTTTGCACTGCTTACTCATACTTTTGGGGTTAGTGAATTTATTTAACAATTCAAAAACTCAATTATTAAATCAAACCATCAAAAATTCAAAACAGAATCAAGTCATAATCAATTAGTTCAAAGAATAATACAAATAGACAACACTCAACAATGGCAAATTTGCAACCTCAATCTTTAATACGTTAATAATCGAACTAATGCTAACAAAGTCCCCAAATCAAACCTTAATAGTGATTCTAAAATCTAATTGCTTAGATCAGCATCTCAACTGAATTGAATTGAAATGAAAATCGTACCAAAATGAGAACTAGATGAATAAGAACTGAAGAAGTTTTGAATTTTCTTAAAAAGAAACATTGATTTCTCGCTTGAGCTATCGGTTACAGGTAAAAGAAGAAAGAGGGAAGGACTTGAGTATTTATAGAAGGAGATAGGGAAGCGTGAGCTGTTAAATTAATTTTAAATAAACGATTAAGATCATCGAGAGAAGACCAAAAGATGGTAAAAGGACGGCGCCGACACTATTGACTTGAAAAGTCAATGGCTATTCTATACTAGTGGGAAAATGTTACTACTACAATTGTCACCGAAGGAGTCAATGTGTGACCTAACCAGGACGTCATGCCAATAAACAGTGCTAAAGTAACAGTGTCGATACCAAAGGTTGCTCTTTGGTCACATCGCATGCCATCATTATTATCGAAGACATAATGGTAGAGCAGCATCAAAGGAGTGGGACTCCGAACTTCGCTGATAAAAGGATATAAACTACATCACAAGAAATAAGAGGAACAATGATGCCGAACCAAATTAGAATTGTAATTGATCAACGTCATAAGCCATTAATGAGCGTCGATATAGCCCACATCGAATCACATTGATGTGATACTCAGATAACACCACCGTTTACCTATTGTAACCAAGAGAAGATCGTCATCAACAACCACATAAGATGTCAGCAGTGCTACACTTCATAGCTCTTCGAAGATATTGCACCATAATGACTCCAAATGAATACAAAGCAGCACCGCTCTGCTACTAATATTGCACTTCGCCTTTTATGTGGCGCATTTCTTCAACATTTTGAGGTTGCCGTGTGTCTAAAAAGCGGTGTTGATGGTGAACACCAACGATATCCACGAAGACCTTGATACTACTTTATGGTTGCCATTGTCAAAGTCATCACCCACTCTTAAAGGTTGCCGACCGTAATGATGAAAGCCGCCAATGCCACAGTTTGTAGTTGTCGCTACCTATCAGTCTAAAGTGTTTCAGTACATAAGATAGGTGGCATCGAAGATTGTCAATATTCACAAGGTAAAAGCGATGTTTTCGGCATTTCCCAAATTCGAAGCCTAGCACATAACAATATTGAAGTCGTCGAAGTCATTGCTAATGCCATCACAAAAGTTGATCCCTAAGTGCATCAACAGCACTGAAAGCAAGACAATGATACCTTTTTAGCGACGAAGCTAATGCTAGGTTGACACTGTCAATGCCAAGCATGCCAATGTCATGAAAGGTGGAGTGGAGCTATGCCACCTCTTTAAATATAGACCTAGGGGTGCCGATTTGGGCGATGGATTTTCCATTCTCTCCCTCTTTCCTAAAATCAAAATTTTGAAAACTCTAAATCAATTTGGAGATTTTAGCCAATTATAATACTTGAACTTTGTACACATAGGGAATTGGAAATCAAACAATTGAATAGCATATTTGACTTCGTCTTTGAACTTGCATAGCATATTAAATTTACTTCAAGCATGAACTTGCATAGAATATTGGATCGCTTCAACTTTGGACTTGCACCTCAATCTAACTTGGGATCATAGTTCGCATATTGACTTGCATATAGACTTGAGCTTCTATTCTTATATCGACTTGAACATTGATTTCTACCATGTATCATATGACTTCGACTTTATTGACTAGACTTGAATTAGTAGGGATGCATACTTCACTATGATGACTTCGACGAGCCTCAACACGGCCTTACTTTCTGTTTGCACTGCTTACTCATGCTTTTGGGGTTAGTGAATTTATTCGTTAACAATTCAAAAACTCAATTGTTAAATCAGACCATCAAAAATTCAAAACGGATTGCTTAATCCCAAAAAGAAGCAACGTAATTTCCCTTTTTCCAAAACTTTCTACATCAAAGATTTATTCCTTTAAAAGTTAATATTCAAAAACATCTTCTATAACTTTAACAATGAAAAGTAGAGTAGACATGGTAAACTCCTATCCTATCTTTTTCCTGTCCAAATCTCCCACTATAGCCTTTGTTTAATATTTTTCGTACTTAAATGGCTCTACATCTTTTAAACAAGTTCCATTTCCATTTTAAAAAGATGTTTTTATAACAACTTCCAAATTTATGAAATAGGAAAAATGATCAAATCCAACATATGCTCTATTTTACATTTAAAAGGAAAATCCCTTTATTAAAAAAAATCTTTAAACTGGAAACTTTTTAAGCCAATCAAAATTTTAAACTAAGGGTTTTAAAAATGAAAAACACCTTTTTATCAAAAACCTTTTAATCGAAACTTTTGATTCCACAACTTCTTTTTAAGTTATGATTTTCCAATTTCCTTTATTTTTTCAAAATAATAACTTCTTAATAAATCTTTTTGAAAAATCCATTTAAAACATTTCAAAGAAGTTTCCAAAGAAAATCTTTTACCAAATCCTTCATGTGGAGTTAGATTTTAGAAAATCTTTTTCAAAACAACTTCTTAATAATTGTCTTCTCTAATGAATTTTTTTTTTCATCCTTACTTTCGGATAGTTACAACTATACCACCCCGTAGTAATTAATTGCTAGCTAACATGCTTATTTACTATTTATATAAATGTTGATTGTCCGTAATAAATGATTATTATTCTAACCTGGCAATCCCCAAAGACATTTATTTATTTATTCCAATCTTTCCTATTATCTTTCCATAATTTCCCTAACAATCTCTTTAATTAGTTCAATTGTATCTTAAGTGAATTACTGTAACTCCTTATTTATTGCACACTTATTGCCCTAAATCTTAGAGTTACAATCTTTTCTAAAAACATTCATTATGATACGATCTCTGTCGCACATTCCTTACTCTACTATTTCTTTTCCAACCTATAGTCGCCTCGTTCGACCTTTCAGAGTATGGTTGTAACTACTTCAATGGTCATAATTTATAGAGTAAATTCAAATTAAGTATATATACATATTTATATATAGTAGATTATTGAAAACTACTTTCAAAAATTACAAGTAGTCACTTATACGTAAACCTATCCCCATTGATCGGGTGACCTAAGCTCTGATACCAGCTATAACAAACCACCCCAAAACGGACCTAATTTCAACCTAACAAAAGCCCATCGAACCTTGGGCCCATCTCAAGGAGAGCTGTTAGGTTGATAAAATTAAAACAATGCACACTACACAGAGCTATATATCTATACTTCCAGAACCTCACAGCGGAATGAATAAAATATGATATCAGAAACAAGTACACATTTCATAAAGAAAATCATTTCTGAAACATAACATGTTAAATATTACAACATGTTTACATAAAGCCTCCATAGTACAATATCTCAAAATAACATAATTATCTGAACTGGGTACAATAATAATACTTAAAAATCATAAATAGATACATAACTGCCCCAAATTATTACCTCCACTTTCGCCTTCTAAATCAACATTACCCGCTCTTACCTGTGTTGTAATGAGGAGTGGGTCAGAACAACAAATGTGTGGTGAACTGGAAATCTTAAGCTTTACCATAATTGCACTTCGGCAGTATTACTTAAATAATAAATATGTCTTACGTATTAAAATCATAACATATGTGTAAAGTCAACTGTAAGCCCAAAGGTCCTTCCAATCCAACTATATAGCATACGTGTAAAGTCAGCTGTAAACCAAAGACTCTTCCAGTCCAATTATACAAAAGTCAACTGTAAGCCCGAAGGCTCTTCCAGCCTGGCTATACAACTCTAACGTAACTAGCGTTAACGATGTAAGTGGAAATGCCTGAACCAGTAAATACCATTTATTGTGGATTAAGCATACCCTAACCATTTAATACCTATAAATTAGGCAGGTCCCTATCATTTAATTCCAAACACATTCCCAAATTCTAACGCAACTATCTTTCACGATGCGAGAGAGAACCTCCAAACCACTTAATACCTTTTCTATTAGGGATCAGGCAAACTCTGACCTTTTCAGACCTATAAAATAGGCAAGCCCTCATCATTTAATATCTAACCCATGACGGGCCCCTACATGGTTTTCACTAGCTGACATCGTAAGAAATTCAATTAGGTCACTTGATACTTCTTCTAAGAAAGAGGCGAACCCTACCATAGCCACTTAATACATAAAACTTGAATTGGATCTCTCCGAAGGATTTCACCTACCGCATCAAAACTGCAATTTATGACCCGTAAGCCACTCGTGACATCTCACATTAGTCCGACTATTTGTAGGTACCAGGAGGCAGATTAACTGTGCAGGTTTACCTAACAGAATTGGGACTAACCTCGCATCCACTATGATCGAAGATATTGAGACTCAAAGAGAAACGGATATTAATTGACCATACTAAGGTTATTCTACTGTAAAAGAGTCCTAGATAATATATTGTTAAGGTCTCCTTGAGTATATATGCATACACGATCACATACAATTTTATATACATCAAAATCTAGTGGAAAACTGCTTTTTCACCTCAGTGACATCTGAGGTATACTCACAGACGTCTGTGACAAGTCTCGGGTTAAAAATTAAAACTAGTCACAGACGTCTGTCATTATACCACAGACATCTATCCTGGCAAAAACTGTCATATTTGAAAAGACACTTCTTTTTGAAACTAAAGGAAATCATCTTTCATGAAGAGTTGCAGTCATAAAAACGAACAGATTTCTTTGAAGAGTAACAACTTGTTATCTCGCCTTTTGGCAAGGCCGTGATACCAAGAACTTAACTGGAAACCGAGGACAGCCCATCCCGAAGATCGGTTATACGCAGGCTCACTGTGGATATCGACGAATTTTGTCCGAGTCTGGATCGAGCTACAATTGACATGACACGACAAGCAAAGCTTTGAGAGCCAACATTCCGAATTTCAAGTCAATCGGAGTTCATATGCTCCAGATATTGATGGATCACGGCTGAGAAATCCAAACTTGCATCGATCATAACTGGAGATCTACAAGTCCAAATGCCACCAAATTTGGACAGGAGCTGACTGGCAACCTAAGGAATGTTCATGCCAAATTTCAGCTCCATCGGATCAAATCTTGATCGATTCGAAATTGCTTCGTGTCGATCACGGAACGAAAAACTCCAACTTGCATCAATCATATCTCGAGATCTATAAGTCCAAATGCTATGAAATTTTCAGAGGAGCTTACATATGACCTGAGGAATGTTCATGCCAAATTTCAGCTCAATCGGAGCAAATCTTGATCAATTCGAAGTTGAGTTCGAATCGATCCCAAAGTGGGCCCGGATTTCCTGAAAGCGGGCATGTGGGCCCTCTCACATACCAGAACTGGTCTCCCCGAATTTTAGGCGAAATATCAACCTCCTACACATATAAATAGAGCCCCTGGTCATTCAGAAAATGGGTCGGATAATTCTAAGAGCTAAAGAGCGCCCAGACTCTGCCAGATTTACTTCAAATCACCACTGCTGCTTTAGTTTCAGACTTAGCTTAGAAAATCAGTTGTATTAGATTATAAGAAATTGTAATATTTAAGCATCAAGCAATAAAATCATCAAACTTCATAGTGGACGTAGGCGAAACGCCGAACCACTCTAAATCGCTGTCTTCTGTGCAATTTACTTTCTGTTATTTGGAGTTTTTGTTAGATAATCCTCAGTTTTAATTTTCTTTCTTCACTTTTATCTCTTCAAAAACTTCTGAAGAGTGTTGTGCCCATTTTTTGTACAAACATTGTGATTCGCAATTGGTCGTGTGTCAAGTTCGGGGGGAATACCAGGCCAAAGACTGAAGGTTGGCTGCTTACTTAGCTCGAGTCTAAGAGATACTGAATCAGTTCGATTATTATGCCATCTACTGCATTCCCCGAGAGCGCAATCAAAAAGCTGATTCATTAGAAAAGTTAGCCAGCACAGGTGAAGCATAACAAATGGGACTCGTTCCCGTGGAGATACTAGCTTCCCCAAACATCGACCGAATGGAGACAGATTGGATATTTGAGGTTGTTCGCGATAAGGAGTCATGGATTACTCCGTTTAAAAATTATCTCGAGCATGGGACCCTGCCAGAGCGCAGGAGTGAAAAGAGACAAATTCTTCAAAAAGCTTCATGGTTCACTATTCAGAACAGAGTTATGTATAGGAGAGGGTACTATGTTCCTTTATTTCGGTGTATCGCTCACGATGAAATCAAACGAATGCATGATGTGCACGAAGGAGAGTGTGGCGATCACACCGGGGGGCAAGCCCTTGCCAAGAAAGTGCTCGGATATGGATACTATTGGCCAACCGTAAATCGCGATGCGTCGGACTACGCTAGAATGTGTGACAAATGCCAGAAGCATGCTCGAATTCCAAGGGCCCCACCTACCGAAATAATTCAGATGGTCAGTCCATGGCCGTTTGTAATATGGGGCATTGATATTGTTGGCCCTCTACCTCTAGCCAAAGGTGGTGCGAAGTACACCATCGTAGCTGTTGATTACTTTACCAAGTGGGCAGAAGCTGAACCCCTAGCTACAATTACAACAAAGAAGGTGATCAACTTTGTAGTGCGCAACATCATCTGCCGATTTGGTCTCCCACATACTATCATCACTGATAACGGGACCCAATTCGACAACGTTGAATTTAAAGATTTCTGTCAACGATTCCACATTCAGAAGAAATTCTCCATAGTTGCACACCCTCAAGCGAATGGACAAGTCGAAGCTATTAATGAAGTTATAAAGTCTATTCTGAAGAAACGACTAGAAAAGGCCGGGGGCAAATGGGTCGATGAGCTTCCTATGGCTTTATGGGCTTATAGAACAACCCACAAGTCCGCAACCGGCCACACTCCGTTTTCTCTTTCTTATGGTTCGGAAGCTGTTATTCCAGTCGAATTAGAAGTGCCTTCTTATCGTGTGACATACTACGACCCGAAGACAAATGCTGTATTACTTGCCGAATCTCTGGATTTATTGGATGAGAAGCGTGAAGAGACTGATTTGAGGGCAGCCGCATACTGTAGTCGAGTCGCCCGATTATACAATGCCAAGGTCCGACCCCGAACCTTTGAACTCGGTGATCTCGTCCTTAAGAGAATTTACCCGGTCCCTTCGCATATGTAGCCAACTTGGGAGAGGCTGTATGTTATTGAATGAAACCTCGGAGATGGCATATTCAAATTATCGACCGTTGACGGTCTCACTCTTCCGAGAGCCTGGAACAGCGAAAGTCTTCGTCGCTACTACACATGACAGGCTCTGTTTATTTACTCAGTCTATTTTTCATTTGCAATTTGTTTCTGCATTTCGAAATTTGAATTTATAATAAGGCAACTGATTTTTCCGTATTTTCTTTTTTCAGCAATAAAATGCAATCTCTTCGAGCCAGAGCTGTGATTTATGGAATGCGACATACAACTATCACTATGCACGAAGAGCTAAATTCCACCCGACGGTGGAATTTATTCAAATAGGGAGTGACTGTGATACTACCGGTTACTTGCTAAATGATACCCGAGCTCGAGGGCAAGCCATCACACTGAAGTCAAAAAAGGTTGATACACGACAATCCTTTAACCAACTCTAGGTTCCCAGAGTGTGAACTGGAGTATAAACTTACAAATACAATCTCGAAGAGGATGGATCCATCCACCTAACGACTTCGCTCGTATCTTGACAAAGTTTAAGGAGGATGGATCCGTCCATATAACGACCTCGCTTGTTAACTCAGGGTGGATGTGAACCAATCATCCACGATCCTAATAGATTCGTCGTTCTCGAAGTGCGAACGAAATCCTAAAGCCTGAACAGATGTGACTAACCATCTTTCGGCTAACTCCAATTTCCCAGAGTGTGAACTGGAGTATAAACATTGACTAACACCAAATTCCCAGAGCGCGAACTGGAGTATAAACATTAACTAACTCTGGATTCCCAGAGTGTGAACCGGAGTGTCAACGTAAACACCAATTCCAAATTCCTAGAGCGCGAATTGGAGTATAAACGTTGACTCAAAATCCCCGAAGAGTGGATTGGAGTTTGAACGCAAATCGGATTGGGATTGACCGTTCGTGAAACAACTCTAAGCCCCCGGAGCGTGGTTAGAGTGTAAATGCAAATCGGGTCTGGTTGACCGCCCACGGATCCATCTAAAGTCCCCAGAGTGTGGACATCGTTTCAAACATTAAGTGGGTGTGACTGACCACCCGTGAAAATGACTTAAGTCTCCGGAGCGTGGACGTATCCTTGAAACTCAAGCAGGCGAGCCCGACCGCCGACGTACGAATGCAAATCCCCGGAGTGTGGATGCAATCGTCAATGGATGAGCGAGTGCGATTCGACCACTCGAATTTCTTTATTTCAGCATCAATTCGACGACGTTAAGCTCGATGGGTTGAAAGCAGAGTACAATTGCCACTTGATCTTGCAGTTCGTCCCTCAAACTGGGGTAGAACTTAAGCGTCAATCACTGATTGAGACAGTGCAGCATCGAAGTCCAGCTTGACGTTCAGTCATCACTCATAGTCATGATTTCAGGACTTAACGACTAAACTTGGATCAAATCCAAAGGTCGAAACTCAACAAATATACTAGACTGGAGTTAAAATGCTGAAACACTTAAGCAAATGAATGAAAATTGAGTTAAAGACAAATTGTAATTTCATTTCAACTATTTGTGGAAGAAAACTAAGTACAAGTTTATCACAAAAATCCTACTAGGAGGGGCCGAACCCGCATCTATACATGGCCAACAAAAGCTAAAGAAATTCCTATCTACTCAAAAACGAGCCGAAGAGATGTATCTATTCTTTCTTTTTCCTCAGTTTCTTCTTCGGTGTGGACCCACTGGAGCTCTCACTCGGTTTTCTTTTTGAGCCCTTGCCTTTCGGCGGCCGATCTCCAACCGGGAGCATTATATCAACATCCTCCTCCGAACTCAAGTGTATTGGGACACTTCCTGCAGGCGGAGTCGGAGGGACAGGATAAACAGAAGGAGGTGGGGCAGGCGCGCTCGTCTCAATGACCGTTCCTTCCGGAGATATCATCCGCAAAGGGGCTGGACCAGGTCCAGCCATTCCATCGCCAAAACCACTGCCCCGCGCGGCTGCCTCCATTTCAGCATTGATTTCAGCTATAATTTCCTCCTCATGAAGTGTTTGCGCATCGCTGGAGACTCCCGTAGTTGGGGCCGAGGAACTTGTCATTGGAGCGCTTCCACCCATAACGAACGGCAAGTCTGCAAAAGGGTCACTGTGATGACCAAGGAGTTCCTCCATCATCTGCTCATCGAAAGTAAGTGTGCTCCCCTGCGCTCCATCGGTTGATACTGTGGTCGTTGTGGTGGTCGCTTCAGTTATAATGCCCTCCTGCATATGATGTGATTCTTGAGTTGCAGGAGGCACAAACGGTGTGGCTTCAATCACTGGATAAAACCAAAAGAAGAACTATTAATAATTACTTCAAGTGACGCTTTCGATTTCGGATAAGCATAGAGAATGTTCAGAGTACGTTCCTCAGTTTAGCTCGCGGGTGGCGGAACTGCCTCAGAGACTTGCTCGCGAGCTGGAGACATCTGCGGTTGATCCGGATTATAAGTAGGAACGGGCTGAGGATCAACCGCAGGTGTGGATTCAGGCTGAGTCGGCACGGAGTTTCAGAACTTGTATCATGATGCTCGACGCCGGAACCTTCTCCAACTTCCAAATGCTGAGCGCCAAGCTTCTCCTTCTCATATGAAATCATGGCATCGTGGAGAACTTTCCGCTCTTCTTCGCTCAACACCCGGTTCTCGAGCTCGAACTCATCAATTGATTCAGCTTGGTGGGCAGCCTATTCATCTCCCACTAATCGGCCCCAGGCATTGTATAGATGTGTCGGATAATTATCGAGCCAGGCTAGATTTCTATGCTTTAAGACGTTAGCATTATAAACAATGAGGAGATCTTCAATATCAGCTTCTAGCCTAGACTCTGCCATTTGGACTTCCTCCTTGACCTTAGTCTCCACCTCCCGAACCTTATCCATTGCCGCATCTCGCTCGCCCCGAAGCACTACGGCCTGTTCACATGCCTCCTGGGCTGCTCTATTTGCATCATCCTTCTCCTTGGTGATTTCGGAAAATTTGGCTTTGAGCTCGTTAAGTTCTTTCAGAGCAGCATCCCTTTCAGCGGTAACTATGGTGTTTCGGTGGCCCATCTGCTCCACCAAAGCGAAGTGTGTCTGCCTCATCCTCTCCATAGCCAAGTTTGCCTCGTCGGCCTTTTGAATGGCCTCTATTTCTGGTTTCCGAGAGGATTCAGCTTCATCGTTAAGCACTTGAATGATCCGGTCTTTTTGAGCAAGATCAGTTTCTAGTTTCTCGACCGTTTTAGCCCGCTCAAAGGCCACCATTGATGCTTTTTCTACACCTTTCACCCACTCTTTGTACTGGATATAGATGTCATGAATGTAATCATGCATTGTGTTCTCTGCCTCCGACGGAATTCTCTTTAAGTGAGGAGGGAAGATGTAGCCATCCAAGCATATATTTGGAAAATCTTTCTTTAACTGAGCAATTCTAATAGCTCCTTCCCCGGTAGGCTCAATGATAGCTTGTTCAGCGACGACTAGAGGTTCAACCTCAGTTCTGTGGTGTTGCGACTCAGGCCGAGAAGTTTGTGAAGATGGTTTGTGACGAGGGGGCTCTACCGGTTGTTTTCCCTAGCCTGAAGGTTGTGAAGGGACTCGGGGAGGTGGAGAACGCGATAGGGATCGATACCTCTGTTCTCTGAAATCTCTATCTCTATCCCTCTCGTAACTTTCTTGACTAGAATAACCACGATCACGGTTTCTATCATCCTCCCTCTGACGGGACTCATAATACGAGCTTGGTGATTGGCGTGCTGAACGGAGGCTGCTAAGCATGGAATCTCGTCTAGTCATTGAATCTGTTAAAAAGGAAGAACAACAGAGTTAGTGATCTTTGGAAGTGAATAGCTCGAGACTGGAAATCGTATAGTGTCGTGAAGTGAATGCATGTATGTGTAAACCCTCCGACCGACCTGTTATATTGGTTACGCTTGCAGGAAGTGCCTCGCCTAAATCTGAGGCACTCTGAAGCCCTTCCAATCTGGTGTCGTATTGGAGCGATGCGTCATCCGGAATCAAAATGTCGGCAAGCCCTTCAAAAGGACTCTCTATTGGCGAGGGAGAGGCCTATAAGATTCTAACACCGGAGGCCGATAAAGACACCACTACTGATTTCCACCTTAAAGACTTAGGGCGCTTGAGAGCGGCGGCCTTGCCTTTTTTCCTTCCCTCTATCGCTTGAAACCCGAATGAAGGCCCAGCAACGGGTTCATCATCAGTAGGCATACTTTCTTCATTACCCTCCTCGGCTATAACAAGCTTGGGCGCTCTAAGTTTAGCCTATTTTGTCGAGACCATTCTGATCGATCCTTCGGGTCTAATGCTTTGATCTTGATCGATCAGCCCAACAATCCTCAAGTTCTCATCCGTAAGTACCGAATCTATTTCTCTCATTTCGTTCGGCACCCCTCGAAGAATTCGGATCATCTCTTTAAAGTGGGCACCCTCTGGCCGCGGAATCGAGGCTGCAAAAGACATGAAATATTAGAGTGGATGCCAAATAACGTCACTCAGTCAAGTAATGTATGGTTGAAGCACTTACGTCTAACCGTCCATCGCCTGGTGAAGCACGGTGGACATCGGACATAGAACCATTTGATTTTGAAATAGCTTAATCTGGTCCAGGAGTCGGTCACAACTTGGCAGTTCCTAACCACTTGTAAGAATGTGAAAGAAGGGTTGTCTCCTCGACTTTTGACATTGAATATATATCTGATTTCTTCTGGAGTTGGGGGCCGCAAAAGTTGCTCCATAAAGACGATGAAGGTGCTGTTTAGCAACACGTACCCGTTCGGATGCAATTGCGATGGAGCGATCCCTAAGAAAGCCAACACTTCTTGTATATACTGATTAAAGGGAGGAAGTGTCCCGGCTGTGCAAGAATGTCGGTTGAAGGCCGTATACCCCTCCGGGGAGCATGTGGTCTGTCATTTGGCCCCGGAAGCAGAACGTCATCAAAAGACAGCCCATGGCGTAGACAAATTCTTCCTAACATATATTCAGAAACGTTCGACGGAACTGAGTCTCGCGGGTTTAAAATCACAATAGCTCCAAGAAGCTCATCCGGAGCTGGGCTTACACCCTCAGCTGCGATAACTGGTATCTCTATCACCAAAGGAGGTGAACATGATGTCTCTTGTTGCGTTGAACTTGTAGATTCCATAGCTAATCAACTTATTAAAAACCATCATTAGACGATAATAAACCCGAGTGTTCCCAGTGTGAAGTCCGTGAATACGTTGTGCAGTGCAGTGCTACAAATAACTTGAGAAATTCTACAGAGTTTGAAAAAAAATATGCAAATGACGAGACTTCGATATCCAATTGGAATGACCGTCATCGCTGACCGTCACAACCGTTCCATCCAGACTTTAGAGACCGATCCGAGCTAAAGTTTATTAAAATTTTGTTAAGTTATGGTTCCATCGACAAGCTTCGAAAGGCAGTCAAGTATGCGGAGAAACGATCAAGTCCAGTTATGCAAAGATGAAGCTCGTCGGAGTCAAGTATTTGAATTTGCGTGAAATGTGTATCCATCAAAGTCGAAGTTCGGATCATTCATTTCAAAGACCTTATTTTAGTATCAGTCACAGACTCCAATTTCGTATCGATCAGCAGCTTATTTACTTCGTATCGACCCGAAGCTTCCATTTCGTATCGATCGGTATGATTTTGATTTCGTATCGATCAAGTCACACTGGCATTACATCGTATCGGTCGCCGAAGTGATTGATACTATGTTTCTGTTCCACAATCGATACGAAATTAAAGGCAGGCGACCGAAGTGAAGGTGATCGGTACGAAATCCAAGAATCAAAGATCGGTATGAAATCTAAAGCAGGAGATCGATGAGAAATTTTCAGTTCAGACCGATACGAAACAAAACGTCTTCTTCCCCAATCCATCGATACGAAATTAAGGCCACACTTCATCTTCTCCAAAACCACTCAGATGGCATCTCCTCCATCCTCGACCTCATGACGATCGCCTCCGGCCACCACATCGTCAAAACCAGTCATGGAGGCAAGCGGGACGGCATGGAATTCTAAGTCTCCTCGTCTTTCGATACAAGTTCATGGCTTATTTACCTAGCTTTGGTAATTAATTGGAAGGATTAAAACTCGGTTTGGTTTGAAGGCAAGAATGATATCTCGATTCTGTAAAGTTTGGAACGATGCGAAGGCCAGAAGAAAATAATGATAAGTAGAAATTCGGCTAAGTCCAAACGCTTTTATATGGACCCAAGAAGTGAAGGGAAATGATTCGCCTCCCAGTTGACTCGACCGGTGGACACATGTTTCCCCTCAAAGCGATACAAAGTAGTTATTCGTATCCATCGGCTCGGATCTTATTGATACAAAATTTGCAACAAAGACTTTTCTGAATCATTGGATCCCACCGATACGAAATGCATGTTTTGTATCCACTGCTTTCAAGCCTGCAGAAATTCGAATCCACCTGAAACGCATCGATACAAATAAGACCCGAAGGACCGGTTGGACTGTTTGTACCCATCATAAAACCATTGATACGAAATCACAACCTCGTGTCCCTCATTTTGAAGGTTACAAGGATTCATAGCCGATACGAAGATCATTGAAGAATAATATATGGACGATTCAACTCCATCGATACGAAATTTACATTCATTCATCCCGAATCGATCCAGGAGAGGATCAACACGAAGGGACACTCCAAAACAACCGTCAAGCGTTGTTACAAATCGAATTTCACATTGATTCAGGAGAGGGTCAATACGGAATTTGATATAAAAAAACAAAACAAAAACTGACAACGACTCTTGAACGTACGAACGTTAACGGGAGTCAGGCTAACCTACATTCATGTATAATGGACTAACATCCAATCTTTAAAATTCGTAGGAATTGAATATTCGTACAGCGCTCGATTACAACAGTTCACAGTACAACAATTGGCAGTCTACAGTTCATGATTCATGTTTCTATGGATCAATCAAAGATCACAACTTTCAACGAAAAGACGATAACTGTTTAACAAGTCAGATGGAACTTTTCATAATGGAGATTGCAGCTTTTCAAAGCATGTCGTGTTTTCACAAGACGTACTTTGGGGGGAAAATGTTATCCCACCTTTTGGCAAGGCTGTGATACCAAGAACTTAACCAGAAACCGAGGACAGCCCGTCCCGAAGATCGGTTATACGCAGGCTCACTATGGATATCGATGAATTTTGTCCTTGTTCGGATCGAGCTACAATTGACATGACACGACAAGCAAAGCTATGAAAACCAATGCTCCAAATTTCAAGTCAATCTGAGTTCGTATGCTCAAGATATGATAGATACAAGTCAAGGAAATCAACGCAATCGCATCCATCATTTCGCATCCATTTATTCGTATCCATCAAGTCTCGGTGTCATCGATTGTTCGTATCCATCAAGACTTAGCATGTTCGTATCCATCAGCAAGTATCTCTTCGTATCCATCAAGGTGCACTACTTCATATCCATCGAGAGAATTGGTCTTATTCGTATCGATCCTATTCGAGTCCATCAGCAGACAAGCACACTTCGTATCGATCAGCAACCAGAGAGAGTCTTCTTCGTAGCCATTAGCAAACAGGCTCACTTCGAATCGGTCGGCTATTGTCTACTTCGCATCCATCAACCGCAACACGAAAGTCCATTTCGTATCTATTAAGCTTCAACATGCTTCATATCGATCAACCACGGATCGATACAAGATCAACACTTCCCATTGATACGAAGTGGAACGCAATCGATCCATATGAACAGAGCAATGCGGCCGATCGATACAAACAGGGCTGAGGTAGATCGATACGAGTAAGGCTTAGACGTTGGATACGAGGGAGGAAGCAGTCAACACGGCACGAAAAGTGGATCGATCCAAGAATTTAGCGCCACGTCAACTTGCAGGCACATGCTCAAAAACGATTTGAACTGATCAATACGAAGGGTATCGATACGAACATGACAGCCCACATAAAACCCGAGTTTGCATCGATCATAACTCACAATCTACAAGTCCAAGTGCTACCAAATTTTCACAGAAGCTTGCGTACATCCTCAGCAACACTCACAATCGATCCCGACTCAATTGGATGAAGTTTCGATCAATACGAATCTCATTCGTATCAATCCTAGATCGCGTGCATATCCCATGGGATCGATCACGTGGGCCCACTCATGGCAGAAGAGGTCTCCCGAGATCTGAGCAAGATATTTGCATACTACGCCTATAAATAGCATCCCAGAGCCTGTAGAAAAAGGAATTTTTGATTCTTTTACATCCATACTCTGCCGAAATCACTGTTGTACTCGAAACTCACTGTTGTACTTGAAATTCTCTGTTGTAATCCGCTGCGACCAGCAAAGAAAAGTTAATAAAAGTTAATCATTTCATAGTGGACATAGGCAACACGTCGAACCACTTTAAATCTCTGTGTTCTTTTGCTATTTTTCTGATTATTGTCTGGAGTGTTTATTAGATAATCCTCTTTTTACATTTGCTTTCTTCATTTTATCTCTTCAAACACTTCCGAAGAGTGTTGTGCCCAATTTTGGTACAAACACGACTCTTCATCTACACCTCTCTGATTCTATAAATAACATCTTGGTTGAGAAGTAGAAATAACCAACTGAATTTGATTTGATCTATTCTTTACTCTCCTAATTTCAAAGCACTCTCTTGCATATACACTGTTTACATACTCTCAATCCATTATAAACTTTTAGTTAAATCACTTCCTACAACTCAAAGCAATCATATTCATATACTTAAAGGAGATCATAGGAAGATTTGTACTATAAGTCAAAAACTGTGTTATTGGAACACAAGATTGTCAAAGACACTTTTGTATTAAGCCTATTCCTCCGGGCGAAGTGAGGATAGTTTGTTTGAAGGAAATACCGAAGGGGAGCTTCGAGACTGGACGTAGGATGAGAAGTCCGAAACAGCATAAAAACTCTAGTTTGCATCCTTTTTATATTTTACTATTTATTGTCTACTATTGCATTGATTTATATACTTGCATATTATACACAAGTTAGAAAGTATACCATCCATTAGACTTTCAATTGGTATCAGAGCCTGGGATTCTAAATATTGTAACAACATCCTAGAATAAATGGCCATAAAAAGATCTAGTCAAGGCAATAGAAAGAGGAAGAGCAATAAAGAAGAATCAAAGGAGCAAACAAGCAAATGCTTCATGGCTAAACTTAGATCACAATCGGTATGCTTAGATTCTTTATATAAAGATCTTTTGTTAGCACATGATGAATTATTAAAAGATTGTAAAACTTTGAATAAAGTTAATAGAATTTCATTAGCTAAGTTAAAAATTGCGAGCAAGAAATTTCCAATTTAAAAGAGGAAAATAAATTTTTGGTAAAACGAACTAAATTGTTTGAAAATACGGTAGAAAAAATTGTTTTACAAAAAGATTTCCTACAAAAAGAAAAAGAGCAATTAGAAGCTAAAAATCATGATCTTTTGAAGGAAATCGATCATTTGCAAAATAAAAATATATTTTTGGAGAATTCTTTAAATAATTCTAGCTCTTTAATTTTGCCTCTTGAAAAAGAGAATAAAACTTTAATTAAAAAGAATTTATAATTATCTAAAGAATGTATGATTTTAAAAGATAATAGTAATATTTTGCAAAAAGAAGTTTGTGATTCTAAAGCAAATTTTGAAAGATTAAATAAAAAATGTAAGTTTCAGCAAAGGTAAAGATATCTTATCTTCCTACGGTTTAGGCTATAAACAAGCTAAAAGTAAATGTAGTACTAGATATGCATTCATGTATACTAATTTTAGTGCTAGTACTAGTAAACAAGATAGTCCTAAAACCACTTGCAGTCATAATAGTACTTTGTTTAGAAATGATAGAAAATATTTTTCAATTACTAAACTAATGACTAATGGTATTAGAATATGGATTCCAGCCAATACGATTGATCATAATAAATAACTTTATATTAGTAACTATTATACAAATGTAATTTGTAATGAAAACTATATTTATAAAGGTTCAACCACATCCAAATGGGTATGGCTTCCCAAGGCCTAACTCCCGGACCTTAACATAGAAATTGGGTACTAGAACATATTTTTTTGCATGTACACCATATATAAAGGGGGAGATATATTCCAAATTTTCTGATACTTATGGAAACGAGGCCACAAATATGATGCTCAAATTTTCAATGTGAGTATGATATGTGATGATTAAAATTGTGGCTATGCTAAGTGGTATGTTTTTCAAAAATCTTAAACACAATTTTTTAATATTATGTACACCTATGAATTTATAATAAAGAATTTTACCCGTATAATCATTCATATTACTCCTGTTGGTATCTATTTCTTTTTAGTTGATGACAAATAGGGAGAATAACTATACGACCATATCGATAGGGGGAGTATTAACTTGGGGGGAGAATAATGTTTGAACTCCTATTTTTTTATTGTTAAACTTAGGTTGGTTTATTGTTCAATTATGTTATTCATGTTTATGGCTAATCTATCTATGGGTTATTCATATTTATTTATCTCATTTGTTGTGTCTATATGTTTATGTTTCTCTTATTTTATTTTTGATAATGACAAAGGGGGAGAAATATATGCATAAAAAATATATGCATATGGGAAGATTAAATTAAAGGGGGGTTATTTTATCATGACTAACGATTGTATAGTTGTCATCATCAAAAAGGGGGAGATTTTTTGAACCTCCAACTTATGTTTCAATGATAACAACTATACAATCATATATATAGACTTTAACAGGATTGCAGGTATATACTACTAGCAAACACCATGATCGAAGATATTGAGACTGAAAGAGAAATGAAGATTCACCGACCATACTAAGGTTATTCTATTGTAAAAGAGTCCTAGATAAAATATTATTATGGTCTCCTCGGTATATATGCATACACAATCACACATAATTTTATGTACATCAAAATCTAGGTGAAAACTGCTTTTCACCTCACAAAGGTCCGAGGTATACTCACAGACGTCTGTGACAAGTCTCGGGTTAAAAATTAAAACTAGTCACAGATGTCTATCATTATACCACAGACGTCTATCATGGCAAAACTCGTCATATTTGAAAAGACACTTCTTTTTTAAACTAAAGGAAATCATCTTTCATGAATAGTTGCAGCCATTAAAACGAACAGATTTCTTCGAAGAGTAGCAACTCTTCATCTGCACCTCTCTGATTCTATAAATAGCATCTTGATTGAGAAGTAGAAATAACCAACTGAACTTGATTTGATCTACTCTTTACTCTCTTTATTTCAAAGCACTCTCTTGCATATACATTGTTTACATACTCTCAATCCATTATAACCTTTTGGTTAAATCACTTCCTACCACTCAAAGCAATCATTCATATACTCAAAGGAGATCAAAGGAAGATTTATACTGTAAGTCAAAAACTGTGTTATTGGAACACAATATTGTCAAAGACACTTTTGTATTAAGCATATTCCTCCGGGCGAAGTGAGGGTAGTTTGTTTAAAGGAAATACCAAAGGGGAACTTCGGGACTGGACGTAGGACGGGAAGTCCAAACCAGTATAAAAACTCTAGTTTGCATGCTTTTTATATTTTACTATTTATTGTCTACTATTGCATTGATTTTGTAACGACCCGCCTTTTTGGACAGTTTAAACCGACGATCAAATACACATGCCGATTCTAAACCATTCAAAAGGGCAGATGGTTATTGGGGTAATTAAGAAAAGAAGAGAAAAGGAACAAGAAACAATCACAGAATCTCGCAGCGGAAGGAACAAGATATAATAATAAAATAACAGTTCATGAAGCTGTTAAATAAATAAATTTGATTATTATTATACATCATAAATCAGAGTTACATACATATCAGAGATAATACAACAATGCAACAGAAGAATAATACAATAGTAGAATACAAATGATGTAATACCAAACTCCGTCTTCGTCCTCCAGAATAGATCATCAACCTTATCTGAAATGCTCAGGCTGACCCGAGCGTAATGAAAAGACAAAACACTCGAGTCAGGACTAAAATATCTCATGTAAGTTAAATCGAAAAAGTAAATATGAGTGTGACGGCGTCGGAGATGTTTACGGGGTTTTGACATCTCGTATCCAGTGTCAACGTGAGTGCAATAACTTAAGAGATGTTACGGGATTTTCCATCTCTCAAGGATCCGTTAAACTATCTACTATGTAGTACAATACGCTATATACAATAATGTCTATCATAAAGTAAAATATCAAACTAGCATTAAGCCATGGCCCATTCCACCCTTAACACATTTTTATTCCCAAGAGCATATACAAGACCGTAGTTTCCCCAAAACCGGAAGTCACCAGAGGGCAATCCATATACTAAAGGTACAAACCAAAATCGTAGTGGTCGTGAATAGGATAATCAGTATGACAAGGTACATGAGGCAATACCAACTAGGATACTAGTAGTTGCGTGATCCGGACTGATGTTGGGCATAGCAGCTACTACCCCAACACCGTGAAACAACACTCCCAAAATCGAGGGGTGCACCCAAATCGAATCACAAAAGTAATAGACATGGTAACGAAGAAGTGTGTCCGCTAGAGGTGGCGAACTTCAATGGCCCGGCGCGGCTCCTGTTTTAGTCATGTCAGGGGTCATCCAATATCGTTCTCTTTCTTCAGTCAACGCGTTCACCAAACCATCCACTTCGTTTTGGATCAACACTCCGCGTATACTAGTTATTAAAGTGGTTTTCGGTATCGACAGAGAGTATGTCCATATCCGATCCCGGTCTCTTTAATAACTACGTATTATTACACCGATGGCTCTTTTACATTTCAAATCGATTCATAATTGATATCAAAATATCATATTCGCTTCAAAATCAAATCCATTTCAAATATCATCATATCTATTAAAGATGTAAGATTCCGTTTCAAAATCATTTTTCGCCTCAATATCTCATTTCAATTTCAAAATCATTTTCGCCTCAATTTCTCATTTCGATTTCAAAATCATTTTTCGCCTCAATATCTCATTTCAATTTCAAAATCATTTTCGCCTCAATATCTCATTTCGATTTCAAAATCATTTTTCGCCTCAATATCTCATTTCGATTTCAAAATCATTTTTCGCCTCAATTTCCACAAAATGATTCACATAAACTCGAATTCCAAAATTTAAAATTTAATCCAATTTCAAATCATCAATTTCAACTCGATTCAGCTTCTCAATAAACCATTTCAAATTATCAATTTCACATACATATTTGAACCACAAAATAAACAATTTCACTTTCAATATATTTCGAAACTTTAAATATTTCACATTTCAAAACAGCTCATATATTTATATAAGAATATAAGATTCGCTTTAAAACCATTTCGTATTCAAATTAGAATATACTTTAAATTAAACATCCGTATTAAGTAGTTTACTTAATTTTTTGGAACAATTCCAATTCAATAAACTTAGATTAACATTCGGATTTCAAGAATTCATTTAAGTATTACATTCCAAATCAATTTCAGTTCAAATCCTATTCAAATCAATTTTATCTTCAAATTTAATTCAATAGTTTCAATTTAGTTCAATTCACAAATTTCTTTGAATTTCAATTAAATTCCAAATTAATTTAATCTCAATTTCAAATCAATTTTCAATTCCAAACTCAAACTTGAAATATCATTTCATATAAATTTTCTTAGAAATATTCATAGTTCGATTAAAAGTCCAATCTTTTAAAACAAATCAACTTTCAAAAATTTACGCCGTATTTCAATTTTTTCTTAAAAATCTAAACTTCGAATAATTAAACAATTTCATTTACCAAGTTTAAATTCCAACATCTCGAGCTTCAATTCAAAATAATTCGATTTCCATAAATTGGATTTTATTCTTAAAATCAATTCATTTAAATAATTTCAAAACAACTTTTAAAATCATTTAATTTAACCAACCTGGTGTCCGTATATAATTTTCTATCCTATGGCCAAGTGATTATTTATTTCAATTAAATGTCAGGGATGAATATATATCACTTTAACCAAATCACAGTGTCATATGTATGTATAACAGGATATATATATATATATATAAGCAAATAAACATCCAAACATTTAAATATCAACCAATAGCATCCATCGAAATAAATCATCCAATAGTCAATACAATTCACGGCAATTTCATAGTTATCAATATCGGGAAATTTGATTTTGATTAAATCCTAATTTCAATTTACTGTCAATTTAATTTTTCAATGGTGAATTCACATGACAATCTATATGACAATTAAATTTTTATCAAACAACGACAAATAAATTCATATCACTTCATAATGTCAAATTTAACTACCATAAAGATATTCAGTACGATGTGAGTGTTATAAAACACTCACCTTGGTTTTCAATTTCAAATCAAATCGAACGACATTCGATTTAACCTGAAATTTTAGTTAGCTTCAAACGTCTCCAAATCAATTCCATGACGTAGAGCTCGTCACCACGATTCCAACGCAAAAAGTTTCGTCCGATTCTGATAACGTATGGATGAGATATGAGTTTTACAAGATTGCATATATATATATATATATATATATATATATATATATTTATAATTTAAAACAAATTTCCATCTTTTTTTACCCACTGAAAATCACAGCCGTAGATCCAAGATCCAGAAAATCATAGCCGCTCGCAAAGCTTCCCTTCCAAATGCGTACAAGCAAAGTCGAACACGAAGAAACCCAACACATGCAACCCTCAACCGATCGCTGCTCCTCCACCCTTCACCTCGACTTCGATCAAAGACCACCCCCGAACGCGTCTCAGTCCACACGACCCCCATGCCACGAGCGACATCGCCACGCGACCCCTTTTCTTTGAAAAATGCGAACAAACGTACCACCTTCTCGAGCAATTTCAGGCCTCAGCCTTGACTCGTTCACGATCTCAACCGTATGGATACGATCATCTCGATGAGCTCTTCGATCTTCGTGTAGGAAGTTTTCGAAAATATTGATTTTGATCAAGAGATAATTGAGGAACAAAATGGGACGATTTCGGCCATTAAAACAAAACAAACGGCGGCCACGAATGAGATTAGGGTTTCACTCTGAACGTAAATATATATATATGTATTATAACATTATTTTATTAATATATTCAACTTTTCTGAACGAACTCGAAAATAGACGTGCCGACAGGCATTCATAAGGTTTTACCCACCTTCCGAACACAATGGAACATGTTTCGGAGGCTAATTCGATCGTCTGTGTGAGTTATGGAAATAAACGATCGATTTTAAATTAAACCGATTAAATGAATTTCTAAACGTTTTCAGCTGCCACAGTCAAATGGCAACTCTGATTGCTACGAAATTTGAAATCCGATAATAATACACTATTACGGATCCAATGGAACTGGTTTCGTCGAATTTCGAGACTGTGCCCCGGAAGGCTATTTTAACTCGTCGATTAAATCGACGACTTTTCAAAATTTACAGAATTGCTAAAAATTCCAATTTTAAAATCTTATTAACTCTATTATAATCCCAATATAACTTACATTCACTTTGGAAACCAATTTGAATCATATTAAATCAAATTTTAGTTATTCGCTCTATTTTCATATATTAAATTTCAATATCAAATTAATCATATCAAATTCGGAATTTAATTATTCAACATTTGTAATATTAAATTTAAACAAATTTGATTATTCTTAAATCACTATCTTTTGAAATATTCAAAAACGAACTTATAAAATTTAACCTTTAAACAAATTCAAATTATAGAACAACCATTTCCATTAATCAGTTATTCAATTTCCGTTATTCAATTATTCAATAAATTCCAAATATTAAATTTAAACAATTTTGATTATCCAATAATTCATTATCCTTTGAAATATTTGAAATTGAACTTATAAGATTCAACTTTTAAAACCAATTCACATCTTAGAACAGTATTTCCATTTTACAATTATTCAATTATTCAATAAGTTTTAAATATTTACTTTAAACAATTTACCTGTTCAATATTCAATTATTTGATTTTTAATAGATTTTACTTATCAATCAATTACTCTATTATACCCAATGAATTCAACATTTATTATCCTATCCAACTATTGATTTCAAAGGCATTCACTAAGTAGCATTTATTTTTCAATACTTATTACTATTCAATACTTCGAAACCAATCTATTAAAATTTGTATTTCTACCTAAATAATTCACAATTCTTATTCACTTATTTACATTTGTTTTTCCATATATTCCCTTATAACCCAGTTATAACATTTGAGTCAATTCAATTAGATTGGAACTCCATTCAATCTATTAATAATTACTTGGATAATTATTATTGCAATTCATTCCAGTTATTATTATTCCAAATGAATTACAAATTTTTATTTTTTTCTAACATTAAACCATGAAATCTTATTAAATTAACTATTTTAATTATCGAAAATCTACGGGTCGTTACACTCTCCCCCACTCAAAACTTTTCGTCCTCGAAAAGGAAAAAGAAGGGAAAAGTAACTAAGTGTAGGATTCAACATTAGATATATTTTATTCAAAGTTACCAACTTATAAACAGTGAAATTCCATTTATAAAGTCATAACTACGCTTCCACTAAGTTACTCCGAACGGCTTTCTAAATTTAAAATTAGTTATCAAAACAAGTTATAAATTTTAAAACTTGAAAAATTTTCTAACACCCGGATTTACGAAAAATTTCGGCAGAGTCTCCTTTGCGCGGCTCGATCGGTACAACTACAAAATGCCTCTACGGGCCCCAAACCAACAAAAGAAAATCAAAAGCCAAGTGGCTCATCAAAAATCACCAAATCCAATGACAAAATAAACATGTACCTTTTGTCGGGCAATCCAAATTTCCTTGATTTTAAATACCTGCATCTTATTTACCAATGATAACCAATCATATAATTTTCAAAGAATCATTTTATATTTGGCATCTTAAATTTCCAATATTAACTTTAATTAAGTTCGTAAGCCGTACATATATCATTCGTGAGCAATATCAAATCTAATCGCTTATTCGATCACACAATTTCACTTCCAACTAGTATCGTTCACACGACTCTCTAGTGCGGACTAAGATTTGGTTCCTTGATTGGAAACTGTTACTCTCCTTGCATAGCCATATACTATGATAGAGAATTCCAGAATCAAATCAAAAATCCATATCCAGGGTTCGCCATCGAGAATCAAGTGAAAAATCCTAACTTGGATCGATATAAATTATCTCGAAATTTTGTACTCGAATTTGGATCAAATTGTTATGCGAATAAAATAATATACGTACAATCTCACGTATTGCCTTCCAATGGATTTCTATCCAATTTATCTATACTAAATTATTTTATTGACTTCTTTTTTTTATTTACAATTAATTATTCACAATCCATTATTCAGTTAGTATATTCATTTCTCTACATAGCATATTCTTTAAAATTATCTTTTCTTAAACATCATATCATAGAATTTTCTTACTCAAGTTCATTTTAAGCATTCTATATAATTTAATTAAATTCAATTTCATTTTCCAATTGATTCTTAGCTATACCGAATTCTTTTGTTTACATCTATTTCAATTTCATAAATTTAGTTACTAACAAATTTATTTATGGAACATTTTTATTAATCGGCACTTTAGTTTATTAATCATCTTATAAAAGTCTAACCTCTCATAAATGACTTTTCTTAGTTTACAGTTATCTTAAAGGTTACAAATTCAATTCAATTTTTTTTATATAATCCCTTTGCAATTTATATTTATTTCTATAACCAATTTACAAAGATATAATACGATTCATTTATCTTCTTTCTTAAGTTCACTTACTTGTTCCATTTATCCATTCATCATTTCATGTTATTTTTAAGTATATATATTTTTTTTTATCACAACCAAATTTTCCATTTATATACATTTTAATTCCTTTTGGGTTTTCCTTACTTGTATACTTCAATTATTTTCAGGTTCTGTTTATTTGTACAATATCTCATTACATATCCAAAACATCATTTCAACTTCTTAATATTTGGTAAGCCATATTAATGTTATTAGAATGCAAATTTTGGTATTATACAAATTCATAGAATTTCATTTTACTTAATTAGAATGTACACAAATTTAATTTGTTTAAATCCTCTTTACCTTTCAACTTTAAAGGTACACTACAACTCTAAAGTTTTCGCAAAACATTAAGCTTAGATATCTTAATCCTATTATTTTATAAGTTCTGGTTATTCACATTTCATTCAAATAATTAGAAAATTATTAATTAACAGAACTTAGAAATTTAGTGCCCGGTTCATTTCAAATCGTTTGAAATAAATATATACACTTATATCTTTAATATATCAAATCATACCTTTGAAGTTTAAACAAACCCATTTACCCAAAATAATTTCGAAGAAAAGCAAAGCTTTTCAGAAGTCTTCCCCACTTTGAGACTCGAAAATGAACGTCGATGATGCTGGGCAGTCATCACCGAAATTATTTTCCAGCGACAGAAGAGAGGAGTACAGAATTCATTTCTTCTTAAAATCCTTTCAAAATATTTCCCATAAACATTTTCCAACTAATATCACAATATATTTTCTTCAAAGCTTTGAGAACCATTGTCAAAACCTCCGGGTCTTAAATTCAATATTTTCCTATTTAAATCTATTTTAATTTATAAGTCACCTTTATAAAACATTCTTATAGGATTTTCTTTCTTAAAACATTCCACAAGTGTTTTATCATTGTTCATTTTGTAATTCACCTTATTTATTAAATTACAATATCCAATTAATGATAATCACCAATATTATCATTTCTAACAACCAGGTAAGCTAGATAAGTCACAATAATTTCTAAAAATTTTCTTTATATACAAAATATAATTAGAGCAAAATTATTTCATTTACCCAATTTCAAAACAATACTACGTCGAATTGTTCTGTTCAAGTGTTTAGAGACCCCTATCAATGACGTTAATTACTCGTATTGACCAGAATCCATAAGCCACTCAACAAATCAACCAACACCATATAAAACAATTTTATATCACTAACAAATACGGTCTCTCATATATATACACTCAGCGACTCATCATAGGGTATTACTACCCTATTTATAAAGAGTCAGACCCCACAAAGCTAAGGTTATCGCTAAACCAAAGCTCTGATACCAACTGTAACGACCCGCCTTTTTGGACAGTTTAAACCGACGATCAAATACACATGCCGATTCTAAACCATTCAAAAGGGCAGATGGTTATTGGGGTAATTAAGAAAAGAAGAGAAAAGGAACAAGAAACAATCACAGAATCTCGCAGCGGAAGGAACAAGATATAATAATAAAATAACAGTTCATGAAGTTGTTAAATAAATAAATTTGATTATTATTATACATCATAAATCAGAGTTACATACATATCAGAGATAATACAACAATGCAGCGGAAGAATAATACAGTAGTAGAATACAAATGATGTAATACCAAACTCCGTCTTCGTCCTCTAGAATAGATCTTCAACCTTATCTGAAATGCTCAGGCTGACCCGAGCGTAATGAAAAGACAAAACACTCGAGTCAGGACTAAAATATCTCATGTAAGTTAAATCGAAAAAGTAAATATGAGTGTGACGGCGTCGGAGATGTTTACGGGGTTTTGACATCTCGTATCCAGTGTCAACGTGAGTGCAATAACTTAAGAGATGTTACGGGATTTTCCATCTCTCAAGGATCCGTTAAACTATCTACTATGTAGTACAATACACTATATACAATAATGTCTATCATAAAGTAAAATATCAAACTAGCGTTAAGCCATGGCCCATTCCACCCTTAACACATTTTTATTCCCAAGAGCATATACAAGACCGTAGTTTCCCCAAAACCGGAAGTCACCAGAGGGCAATCCATATACTAAAGGTACAAACCAAAATCGTAGTGGTCGTGAATAGGATAATCAGTATGACAAGGTACATGAGGCAATACCAACTAGGATACTAGTAGTTGCGTGATCCGGACTGATGTTGGGCATAGCAGCTACTACCCCAACACCATGAAACAACACTCCCAAAATCGAGGGGTGCACCCAAATCGAATCACAAAAGTAATAGACATGGTAACGAAGAAGTGTGTCCGCTAGAGGTGGCGAACCTCAATGGCCCGGCGCGGCTCCTGTTTTAGTCATGTCAGGGGTCATCCAATATCGTTCTCTTTCTTCAGTCAACGCGTTCACCAAACCATCCACTTCGTTCTGGATCAACACTCCGCGTATACTAGTTATTAAAGTGGTTTTCGGTATCGACAGAGAGTATGTCCATATCCGATCCCGGTCTCTTTAATAACTACGTATTATTACACCGATGGCTCTTTTACATTTCAAATCGATTCATAATTGATATCAAAATATCATATTCGCTTCAAAATCAAATCCATTTCAAATATCATCATATCTATTTAAGATGTAAGATTCCGTTTCAAAATCATTTTTCGCCTCAATATCTCATTTCAATTTCAAAATCATTTTCGCCTCAATATCTCATTTCGATTTCAAAATCATTTTTCACCTCGATATCTCATTTCAATTTCAAAATCATTTTCGCCTCAATATCTCATTTCGATTTCAAAATCAGTTTTCGCCTCAATATCTCATTTCGATTTCAAAATCATTTTTCGCCTCAATTTCCACAAAATGATTCACATAAACTCGAATTCCAAAATTTAAAATTTAATCCAATTTCAAATCATCAATTTCAACTCGATTCAGCTTCTCAAAAAACCATTTCAAATTATCAATTTCACATACATATTTGAACCACAAAATAAACAATTTCACTTTCAATATATTTCGAAACTTTAAATATTTCACATTTCAAAACAGCTCATATATTTATATAAGAATATAAGATTCACTTTAAAACCATTTCGTATTCAAATTAGAATATACTTTAAATTAAACATCCGTATTAAGTAGTTTACTTAATTTTTGGAACAATTCCAATTCAATAAACTGAGATTAACATTTGGATTTCAAGAATTCATTTAAGTATTACATTCCAAATCAATTTCAGTTCAAATCCTATTCAAATCAATTTTATCTTCAAATTTAATTCAATAGTTTCAATTTAGTCCAATTCACAAATTTCTTTGAATTTCAATTAAATTCCAAATTAAATAAATCTCAATTTCAAATCAATTTTCAATTCCAAACTCAAACTTGAAATATCATTTCATATAAATTTTCTTAGAAATATTCATAGTTCGATTAAAAGTCCAATCTTTTAAAACAAATCAACTTTCGAAAATTTATGCCGTATTTCAATTTTTTCTTAAAAATCTAAACTTCGAATAATTAAACAATTTCATTTACCAAGTTTAAATTCCAACATCTCGAGCTTCAATTCAAAATAATTCGATTTCCATAAATTGGATTTTATTCTTAAAATCAATTCATTTAAATAATTTTAAAACAACTTTTAAAATCATTTAATTTAACCAACCTGGTGTCCGTATATAATTTTCTATCCTATGGCCAAGTGATTATTTATTTCAATTAAATGTCAGGGATGAATATATATCACTTTAACCAAATCACAGTGTCATATGTATGTATAACAGGATATATATATATAAGCAAATAAACATCCAAACATTTAAATATCAACCAATAGCATCCATCGAAATAAATCATCCAATAGTCAATACAATTCACGGCAATTTCATAGTTATCAATATCGGGAAATTTGATTTTGATTAAATCCTAATTTCAATTTACTGTCCATTTAATATTTCAACGGTGAATTCACATGACAATCTATATGACAATTAAATTTTTATCAAACAACGACAAATAAATTCATATCACTTCATAATGTCAAATTTAACTACCATAAAGATATTCAGTACGATGTGAGCGTTATAAAACACTCACCTTGGTTTTCAATTTCAAATCAAATCGAACGACGTTCGATTTAACCTGAAATTTTAGTTAGCTTCAAACGTCTCCAAATCAATTCCATGACGTAGAGCTCATCACCATGATTCCAACGCAAAAAATTTCGTCTGATTCTGATAACGTATGGATGAGATATGAGTTTTACAAGATTGCATATATATATATTTATAATTTAAAACAAATTTCCATTTTTTTTTACCCACAGAAAATCACAGCCGTAGATCCAAGATCCAGAAAATCATAGCCGCTCGCAAAGCTTCCCTTCCAAATGCGTACAGGCAAAGTCGAACACGAAGAAACCCAACACACGCAACCCTCAACCGATCGCTGCTCCTCCACCCTTCACCTCGACTTCGATCGGAGACCACCCTCGAACGCGTCTCAGCCCACACGACCCCCGTGCCACGAGCGACATCGCCACGCGTCCCCTTTTCTTCGAAAAATGCGAACAAACGTACCACCTACTCGAGCAATTTCAGGCCTCAGGCTCGACTCGTTCACGATCTCAACCGTATGGATACGATCGTCTCGATGAGCTCTTCGATCTTCGTGTAGGAAGTTTTCGAAAATATTGATTTGATCAAGAGATAATTGAGGAACAAAATGGGACGATTTCGGCCATTAAAACAAAACAAACGGCGGCCACGAATGAGATTAGGGTTTCACTCTGAACGTAAATATATATATATATATATATATATATGTATGTATTATAACATTATTTTATTAATATATTCAACTTTTCTGAACGAACTAGAAAATAGATGTGCCGACAGGCATTCGTAAGGTTTTACCCGCCTTCCGAACACAATGGAACATGTTTCAGAGGCTAATTCGACCGTCTGTGTGAGTTATGGAAATAAACGATCGATTTTAAATTAAACCGATTAAATGAATTTCTAAACGTTTTCAGCTGCCACAGTCAAATGGCAACTCTGATTGCTACGAAATTTGAAATCCGATAATAATACACTATTACGGATCCAATGGAACTGGTTTCGTCGAATTTCGAGACTGTGCCCCGGAAGGCTATTTTAACTCGTCGATTAAATCGACGACTTTTCAAAATTTACAGAATTGCTAAAAATTCCAATTTTAAAATCTTATTAACTCTATTATAATCCCAATATAACTTACATTCACTTTGGAAACCAATTTGAATCATATTAAATCAAATTTTAGTTATTCGCTCTATTTTCATATATTAAATTTCAATATCAAATTAATCATATCAAATTCGGAATTTAATTATTCAACATTTGTAATATTAAATTTAAACAAATTTGATTATTCTTAAATCACTATCTTTTGAAATATTCAAAAACGAACTTATAAAATTTAACCTTTAAACAAATTCAAATTATAGAACAACCATTTCCATTAATCAGTTATTCAATTTCCGTTATTCAATTATTCAATAAATTCCAAATATTAAATTTAAACAATTTTGATTATCCAATAATTCATTATCCTTTGAAATATTTGAAATTGAACTTATAAGATTCAACTTTTAAAACCAATTCACATCTCAGAACAGTATTTCCATTTTACAATTATTCAATTATTCAATAAGTTTTAAATATTTACTTTAAACAATTTACCTGTTCAATATTCAATTATTTGATTTTTAATAGATTTTACTTATCAATCAATTACTCTATTATACCCAATGAATTCAACATTTATTATCCTATCCAACTATTGATTTCAAAGGCATTCACTAAGTAGCATTTATTTTTCAATACTTATTACTATTCAATACTTCGAAACCAATCTATTAAAATTTGTATTTCTACCTAAATAATTCACAATTCTTATTCACTTATTTACATTTGTTTTTCCATATATTCCCTTATAACCCAGTTATAACATTTGAGTCAATTCAATTAGATTGGAACTCCATTCAATCTATTAATAATTACTTGGATAATTATTATTGCAATTCATTCCAGTTATTATTATTCCAAATGAATTACAAATTTTTATTTTTTTCTAACATTAAACCATGAAATCTTATTAAATTAACTATTTTAATTATCGAAAATCTACAGGTCGTTACAGATTTATATACTTGCTTATTATACACAAGTTAGATAGTATACGATCTATTAGACTTTCAGTAGAGCCATCATACTAAGGTCCCGAGTCATCATGTCGTAGCACCACACAATGGCTTCACTAGTCGCCATACGAGCCCTAAAGTCGCCTTGAGTCATTTTGGAGTCGTTCTCCTTCGCCCAAGAACAAATCCCTAAAGTTCACCTTTCTGCTCGGGTCACTACATGAAAAACCCAAAGCCATACTCTCTCTGACCCAAAACAATCAGGCCCTTGACTCGTAGCTGCCCTGACATGCCATGATGCAACCTTGAGCACCCTTCCTTGTTTTGTACTTGGGCATAGCATCACCAGATAGCAAATGATGTCCTGTCTCCTATGACATCAGCGGATATCAAATGTTGTCCATTCCTTAATGACACACCTGGACACTAAATGTTTTTCGGTCTTCCATGTCACTACCGAAATGCAAATTATGTCCCGTCTTCCATGTCACACAAGACAGAAAATGTTGTCCGGTCTTCTCCATCATCAGACCAACCTCACTCCAAGACAACTTCTCCCAAGCTCGAAGTTAATCCCGAACAAGCCTATCACTGAGAAAATCTACCACCGAACCAAAATCTTGTGGTGCCTTCGAGGCCAAATTTCATGTTGATTTCATTGCTATGCTCCATTCTTCGATCTGCGTGCCTTTCCTATGCATGGTTACAACTCCTACATCATCGTGCCTAATCATCAACCTTTGGTTTCATGGTTCCTTCCTCTAGTTCGCTTCGATGAGCATTTTCCACCATACAAACATACAAACAAACACCATACGTTCACCAAACAACATTCAAACATGCAAACATACAACAATTCATGACAAATCATCCTATAATGCCTCTAACATAGCCTAACACATATAAACGCAACCATACACTAAATTAACACGATTAAAACATTTCAGATTCAATTTTACTACAAATTCCACTTTAAAACAGTCTCAAAACATAAATTGGATTTCAAAAATGAGTTTAAAACATGTCAAAATCTATAGAGGCATATATAATAAGGTGAGAGATGATAAATCACTCACCAAAACCTCCAAAATTCAAGTTTTGCATGCAAAACGAGGCTAATCCGATAATCAACAGCAAACCACCAAGTTTTCTTCCCCAAAAATGTATATTTGAATATCACTAATGAATCCCTTGCTAACCTACCCTTATCCTATGATTTAGACTTGATTTGGAGGAGAAAAGAGAAAGTTTGGATATAGAATAAGTTAATGGGAGCTTAGATCTGTTTAAGAAGTTGTAAAAATGATTTGACGATGATGGTTCAGCCTTTTATAGCGTCCAAACTTGAAATGGGTTAGTAGCCTTGCCCTAAACCTCCACTAATTACCCACCAAGCTGCTCCAAAACTGCCAAAATTCAAACGGCTATATCTACTAGCCAGAAAGTCCAAATCACCATTGTGACTACTCTACAGAAAGGGAAACCATCCCAATGAAACTGGTCTCAGATGCTAATTCAACTTCAATAAAAAGTTATAGGCGTTATAAATTTTTAAGGGTAAAATTGTCTGGAAAATTTCTATACATAGAAAATGTCACCAATAGACATTTCTCAAAGTTATAGACTCATACGACCTGTATGAATTTAAAAAAATTATAATCCTCCGATACGTAAAATACAGGTATTACACTTACCCAATACTGATATTAACTACTTAGTGTAACCAAATTATAATTGAACGGTGCGATGGCACAAAATGGGTTATTAGAAGGACTGTTAATGTTATTAAACATTCTTCGGTTCTTAACAGGCCATATATAACAACAAGTTATTAGTGAAGATAGTACCTTGTAAAATTCTATAAGCTTAGCATACTGGAATCTTGGTCACTATTAAAGTCTATGTTGGTTATGCTAAAGTCAACAATGTTAAGAGTTCTTACAAGGATAAAATTAGTTAAGCGGCAGTTGTATTACAGGTGTGTTACATTTTCTAAGTCGAAATTACAAAAAACACATTTTTTATCCATAATCAAATTATTTTTCTTTAAAAGTTTGATTGTATCTAATTTCATTTGTAGATTAATCACATGTGAAGCTATTTTGGAAGGAGCATTTACATTCTAAATAAATTTAAAAGCATTTGGTTTGGTCCTTGAGAAGTTTAACATTTATACGCCAATTTTAAGGAGTATATTTTACTTTTATCCCAACACCAAGTTTTAGTATCGCTCTCATTATCTAATTATAATATTCACTTGGTATAAGGCAAAACAAATTGGTTAGTAACTAAATCCATTTATAGTTATTTTCGATCATAGAAATCCATTTATTAGTAACTAAATCATTTATTATTAACTAAATCAGTAGAATTACTTTCTAAAGTCACATCTTCTCAAATTGGATGTTCTATGAAATGGGTGTAGGTTTTCGCAAAAGTGAATTATGGGATAGTGATCAAAGTAAATGGTTGAAATCCCTTTTTGAATGCAAAGAAGGGAACCTATCTTCCATTTCCTTACTGACGTAGAAACGATTGAGGAGCACTATTGAAGTGACTTCCCTAGAGTTCATTCAAGTAAACAACCTATTACTAAGTTGAAATTTGATCAAATTACCATTAGCAATATACCAGTCAAAACTCCTCTATGGCAGACAAGTCGCCTTCTCTAGGTGACCGCTCCTCTATAGCAAACAAGTCGCCTTCTCTAGGCGACCGCTCATCTAAAATCTAGTCACATTGAAATACTCCCTACCCAAGGACCGAGGGAAATAGATCTAAACTCAAGACACTAGTTCCAAAAAACCCACCTATCAATCTTGCTATGCAGCCGACAAACATTGGTGACATTTAATAGGGAGTCCTCTTTTAAATTTGAAAAAATAAGACGCATCAAGTAAACATTATTAACACCTTATAGAAGCTTAACACGGTTATGTTTTCAACCCACAAAAAGATCACCCAAACAACCCTTGGTAGGGGGGCAAACCCAATTACAAAGGTAAAACCCCCTTAAACTTCTATAAAAGTGGTAGTTAGGATGCTTTAATTTAGTTTCTTACAAAAAAGCTATGTCAATATTATTATCTTTTAGAAAATTCCTATTTTTTTGCATTTATAGATCGTGCAAACCCCCAACATTCCAACTGATAAATCTCACAGTTTAAGAGATCGGACCCACTCAAGTTCCTTATTCCTAATAAACTTTATATTGGATGGCATTAGATTAAAACAAATCATGTCCTCCTAGTTAAATCAAGCATAGTACTAGTACGTAAATCATTTAGCACAGTGGAACAATAAGTGCTACCTAATGGGTCAACCGAATCTGAGTAGAGTCAGAAGCTTTAGAATCCATATAAGGAGAAAAACACCACAAAGATGTGCACTCCTCCTCACCAATATAGATCCAGAGGAAAACAAGAGTTATGTAGTCTTTACAACTAGTTTGTTGTCTTGCGGAACCTAAAAAGATAGAAATAAATAATGTAAGTGATCTTGTCATTCTCTGCTGTATATTATATTTTATTAAATAGTTTTTAGAAATAGTATTCGTAAGGGATTGAAAAGTCGAAGGAACATTGGTCAAGCCAAATTGCATGACTAGAAATTCATAGTGACCTTCATGAGTTCTAAATATTGTTTTGTGAATATCCTTTCCGCACATCCTAATTTTGTGAAATCTAGAATTTAGATCCAACTTGGTGATAAATGAGACCCATGCAATTCATTAAACAAGTCTTTAATAAGAAGAATGGAAATTCATCTTTGATAGTATGTTTGTTTAAACGCCAGTAATCCTCATAGAGACTGCATATACCATCTCTTTTTTCACCATTACTACTAGTAACGAAAAAGAACTAATATTTAGACTGTGGTAAGAGTGGAATCTTGTGATTGCATACCTTTGATGGTGGTGGTTGACTCAAGTCTTGTGTGATACCATGGAACTATTGCAAGAGAACCTTGGTATTTGGATGTAATTTTAATGAAGTTTCTTCGGCTCTATAAAATTATAAAGGTTGATTCCTTAGTAATTCTTGTATCTTCATATATTGCAGTATAAATGGAAATTGCTCTTGCTTAAGTTCCTTGTTAATCCACCTCTCATCAACTAGAGAAGTGTTATGTACAGACATACCTTGCCAAGTATAGTTATGGTCTTTACATGTAAATTTAACTTGTTATGTTGAATATGACATCATCAAGCTCCTTAAGCCACGAACACCCAATACCAACTGACATCCTTTCATTGGTAAAAATAGTAAATCTATTAGCATGGTACATACTAGGTAGTTTAGCACAAAAAGCTGACAAATTCTTGATCCTTGTAGTTTTTCCATATTACCTATTATTACTTCATAGCCATTGGTTTTATTTATTGGTAGCTTTAACTTCTTTGCAATTTTGGTATTTAGGAAAATGTGGGTTAATCCAGAGTCTACAAAAATGTATAATTTATGATTCGTTATGCTTCCATAAATTCTAATAAAGTTAAGAAATGTGTAACAACCCGCACCCCCAGACACACCGATCCAAAGCCTAAATGGACTTTCGAACTCGCGTCATGTCAAGAAGAACGAGTTGTCGGTTTTCGAAACATCAAAGAACATGATTATAAGGAAAAATCTAATACATTCTGCACTTTTAGATCCCACGGTGGAAGGAAAATAAAACATAAAAACATAAAATAGACATTTCAGAAAACAATTTTCAAAAATACTTAGTTCATATACAATGTCCCCAAGGTACAACATAAATTCTGATAGATAATAAATACAATATATAACTTTATAAGGAATAACAACGAATAATGGAACTCCAACGCTTAGCTCATTTCTCTACGTACTACACCTAAGCCAAATCGACTATTGTCCCCTCTTCCTATGGTGGGGGAAAAGGAAAGGAGTGTGTCAGAGTGAATGAGTTGTATTACTAAACATATGATGATCACAAGTAATTTACTTTATTGCAACCTATGTGATCTAGGATGCCCTACTTGTGTGTGTATTACTTAATAGGGTTAGTCGCTTTAAGTTAAAGGTTATGGTTAAAAATACACCTACACCCAACTATTCTATGAAGGTTTAGACTTAAGGATTGAACAACTAATCAAACCTCAAATCAATGACGGGTCAGACTAATAGTCGCTGGGACTACTCCTAACATAAGATCACATACAATATCGCCCTTGGGACTACATTCTTTATATGACTACAACTTATCATACTTACACATTGAGAGGAACCTGCAATGCCAACTTGCATCAAAGATGTCTTAGGGCTGCTGTATCTGTGTCCAAGATGAATGGTAACGCCACTTAGGGGGAACCCGCAATGGCTACCATGGCAAGGACGACTTAGGGTCCGCTGCATTCATGTCAAGCTCTCATTGACAATGGTGCTTGTTGCACGGTGTTAGACATCCAACAACAACATCACGTTCTGATTGCCATATGCACCAAGGAACCTCCTGTTAGTGCCAGGCCACACACTTCTCTAGCCATGCACCAATGATGTTGGGCATCCATTGAGGAACCTCCTATGATTTCTTTCGATGATTGAATCGCCTTTATCGAATATCGAATTTGCCGAACAAATAGTATCTAGGCCTAATTGCCAATGTACACTATCTAATTAGTCCTTTCACATCCAATAGTTAAGCATTAAGGAACTAATTTCCATACTATATACATACATACATACATATATACTTACACACATACACACACACAGAGAGATATATGTGTGTGTGTGTGTACACATTTGTGTGTGTGTTCATAAACCTGGGCCACAGGCCGAAGTTTAGATTGTGTTTGAAATGCGTCTACCGGTCGACCACCCTCCTATGTAGCGATCGACTACCTGACTACCTATAGTGAAGGGGGTTGACCAATCGGATTTTCTATTAGTAAATTTTTTCCTCTTTCTTTCTTTTTTTCTTTCAACATTAAGCATAATTACTTTTATCTAACGGTGATTATAATTTCAATTTCTAACCAGATTTCACATATCCGCTCAAGTCTACAATTCTGAATGTAATTCCAACAATTTTCGTGATTAATCTACAATTTCATTTATACAGTTTCAACTTAACAAATTTTTTATAATCACGTATGTTTATCCAAAATCAGTCCAGGGTGGAATCAATATGGTCTATACATTTTAAATATCAAATTCAGTTCAAGTCGAATAAAAGATGTATCCATTAAAAATCATGTTAAATCAATTTAAATCATATCTCAACGTTACTTCAAAACAATCAATTTCTATATACTTGCAATACTAAATAAAAATATCCCAGATTTTAATAATCCTCAAATAATCTTCAAAATAAACTTTTATCTCCATATAATTGCAATTAAAATAATCTCCAAATTAAATAAACTTTTCATTTCAGATTTAAGTCATATAAATTCCCAAATCAAATATGTGTGTGTATAAATTAAATTACTTTTTAATCCTCATATTTGATAATCAACCCACTCACCTCGTGTAAGCTTTTTCCCTCTTCATTCGCCTATAATAGCCTCCGCTTTGATTTGTTGATTTCTCCCCGCCATTTGATTTTATCTTCAATTTGGTTGTCCCCTCTTCTTTCTAATCTTTGATTTTAACCTTTAATTTTGTGTTGTTTTTATTTTTGAAGAACTTGTTGATTTGAAGAGGAACGGAAAGAGTTTTGTGAGAGACTGAGTTTTGGTATAGTAAACGTTCTCAGGTAAAGAATGCAGGGTTTACAATGTTATTTATAGGTGTAGGAAACTATCATGACCGTTAAATTTTAATTTATTTAAGTCTGGGCTGTTCGGCCTAGGTTTTTCCTAGCTGGCAGTGCCCAAGCAATCGAACCCTTGGTTTGAGCGACCGACTGCTAGGGGTCGATTGGTCCTCACTAGGCTTTTGACGGGTGAAACTTTCCCAATTTGAAATACTTTCATTTATATATTTCAATTATTTTCTATTTCAAATCTTTAAACTTTAATAACTTTTTCATATGAACTCCGATTACAAAACTTTATATATGAAAGTTGACCAAAAAATCGACACGACCACAATGGTGAAAGTTTCGTAACCAAATTCCAACATTTGCACAAATTTTATTTTTATCTTTAATATTAATAAATTAAATACTTGTTAAAATTTTGGTTAATTTTGCGGGGTGTTACATTCTCCCCTCCTTAAAAGGATTTCGTCCTCGAAATCTCTAAGGATGAAAAAATGTAATTCGTATATATGGAAACTAATATCCACAACCATCTACTCGACCATCAACCACTAGTAACCATTTTCCATAGTTTAAAATTTCTAATGCAATATGTACATATAGGTATGGAATGTATATGAACCTATGGCTAATGAACAGATTAGGCGGTCTCCTAATCTAGTCGACCTCCTAAAATACAGTGCTTATGCCATGTATTCAAAATTTATGCAATGGCCTATGTACATATACTGGTAGTTCTACATGTAAATGAAACCATTCAATACATATGCGACAACCAGATGCATATAACTCAATAAAGTTGGACAAGTGATGGTGTGAGTGCATGCTAACCTGAATATATTTGCTACCTGTATAGAGATTTGCTTAAAAACTATGTCCATTAGCAATCATCATCCAAAACATCTCCTAGTGACATGTTCACAACCATTCCTAGCATCCAACATCCCTCCTTATGAGGTATACTAAGCTAAAACCTAAGTGCATTACCTTTCTAAATAGAGACTCGCAAAAAGAGCCCTAAATGAGTAGCTCAGATTTTCTCCTCAAGCACCCAAGCACTCTCAACTGGATTAACTTCCAACTGGACTATAACTAGTCTAATTATTTTAGTGCGGAGTCACTTTGTCACATGCTCAACAATGCGGGTGGGTGCATCACGAACAAATGACTCACCTTCTACTTCGACTTCTTCTAACTGACTCAGCTCAACCATTGTAGTTAAGATGTGTAACATTTCTGTAAGCATGATACATGGAAAACATTGTGAACTCCCGCCAACCCTTCAGGAAGCTCTGCTCTATAAGCTAAATTTCTTACTCTATCCAAAATCAGAAAAGGCCCTACCACTCTTGATGCTAACTTTTCCGAACCACCAACCAAATAACATATCTAAGAAGCGAGACCCTTACACAGACCATATTGCCCATTTCTGCCCATCTTTTATATTCTCCCTCTGTTTTCAATTATCAACTTTTAGTACCGACATGCAACTTCAATCCAAATGTACGTGCATAGGTAAATCTCTGCAGTCCTTGCTACCAACTCAAATAAAATGATGTTATCATGCACCATCATAGATAACTTGAGCATGAGTATGCTCCAATGGAAATGTAGCCATACACGACCCTCATTACACATGCCTAATGCCTTAAATCATCCAGTAGTACACCGATTACTTAAGCTTCTAGATACTAAGGTAAGACAACCCGAAAGTGGATGGTGTACCTCTAGTATCTACTAACTTATCCCTTTTTTGCTATACCTCCATTTCACCTATGGATATACAAACCTGGAGATTTCTTAAACTGTTGAAAATAACATAATTTATTTTCTAGTTTGATTCAATTTAAGCTATCTCAATTTACTCTCGATTTAATTTCCAATCCTTCAAAAATCGTAGTACCTAGAAATCACGTTTATAATCTACAACGATTTATCCTAAGTTCTTTATTATACAAGTAAGTAAATACTCAAGTATTCTCGTTAGAAAACTCGGTCTATTTTCCTATTCATACCTAGCAATTAAAATCCTAAGTCTAAGTAAGATCCTAAATTTAAATGAAATTGTAACCTAAAATTAGTGTTGACGGTAATCGACCAAGTGATACATCGTTCAGTGCAACTATTATGCAATACTTGTCCGTGTGCATAGTTCGGTTGGTCAGGGTTGCCTACCGAACATGGAACAAAGTTCTTTGAGGTAGCGAGTTCGAGTCCTAGCAAACTGCGTTGTGTAACCCTTAAGATGTAGAGCGATTATCCCTTGGAAAAGTGAGAATTATTAGGGGATTGATGCTTTATGTTGGGCTGGCTAAAAAGAGGGTTAGTTATGGTGGGCCATCTGATTCCTCTAGCTCTGCTCCCCGAAGTAGGGTTCTTAAAAGTATGTTATGCAACACAAACTATGTATCCTAAGTCAATATTTCATGAACTTCCTAAATAAATACCCTTCTTCCAATCCGAGGGATGACTGAAAAGAATTATACTATCCTTTTCTCCAAATCTTACTTTCTATAAGAATCGTTTCCCCATTCTCAATGCGTGCAAACAGCAATATTTTTATCTTAATGGGAACCCAAATCCTTGAATTAAACATCCCTTTCACACTCTTAACTCCAACTTTATCTAGGATGTCTTTTGTAGTTTGAACTTCCAAAATTTACCATTTCTCAATGCAATTCCATCAATGGGAGTTTCCTCCAAACATAATTCCTCACCATTTTACTCTAACTATTCTATGGTCTAAACAACTCAAAATGAAACGGTGCCTTGCCATTTTAAACCAATAGATATAATGTTTAACACCTAAATAGCATCATACCCAAAACCCATCTAGGAACTTTAAAATGGACGATGTCCTAGCCGAATGAACCTCTCATTGAACTCATATCACGTCAGCTCCAAATAGTATACATGTAGTTGTGACAAACTTAAGTACCAATATTTTATAAATATTGCCATATACCTTATACTATAAGATGATAATGTACTTGCTCAGTTACCTAACAATATCTCAGATTTCAATAATTTTCAAATTAAACTTTTATCTCTATATAATTGCATTAAAAATAATCTCCAAATTAAATAAACTTTTCATTTCAGATTTAAATCAGATAAATTCCCAAATCAAATAGATACATAAATAAATCAAATTACATGTTAACCCTCATATTTTAATAATTAACCCACTCACCTTTTGTAAGCTTTTTCCCACTTAATTCACCTAGAATTGCCTCCACTTTAATTTGTTGATTACTCCCATTCGTTTGATTTTATCTTCAATTTGGTCATCTCCTTTTCTTTCTAATTTTAACCTTTAATTTTATTTTTATTTTTGAAGAACTAGTTGATTTGAAGAGGAAGAGAGTGAGTTTTGGGAGAGACAGAGTTTTGATACAATAAAAGTTCTTAGGCAAAGTATGCAGGGTTTACAATGTTATTTATAGGTGTAGGAAACTATCATGGCCATTAGATTTAATTTATTTAAATTTGGACCATTCAGCCTAGGTTTTTCCTAGCCGACAGTGCCTAAGCGGTCGACCCTTTTGTTTGGATTAATCGACCACTAGGGGTCGACTGATCCCAACCAAGCTGTTGACCAGTGCAACTTTCTCGATTTAAAATACATCCTTTTATATATTTGAATTATTTTTGATTTCAAATCTTTAAACTTTAATAACTTTTTAATATAAACTTCGATTACGAAACTTTATATATGAAAGTTGGACAGAAAATCATTACGAAAGCAACGGTGCATGTTTCATAGTAAATTATGACGTTTGCTCGGATTTCCTTTTTATCTTTAATACTAATAAATTAATTACCTTTATTAAAATTTCGGTTAATTTTTGCAGGGAGTTACTGAAAGTCTATAGGATCTTTATAAATAATGCAACTTATATATATATATATGTGTGTGTGTGTGTATGTGTGTGTGTGTGTGTTACTAACTATGATAAGCAGAGAATAATAATTGAATATAAGATAAATAATAGAAATGTTCACACTAGATATTTTATAATGGTTCGGACCTCCCGTCCTACGTCCAGTCCCGAAAATTCCCTTTGGTATTTCCCTTAACCAACCGACCCTCGCTTCGCTCGGAGGAATAGGCTAATACAAAAGTATATCTCTGATAATCTTGTGTTCCAAATAACACGATTTTTGACCGATAGTACAAATTTTCGTATGATCTCCTTTATGTATGTGAATGCGAATGTCTTGAGTTGTAGGAAGTGATTTAACCAAAATTATATTTTGGTTATAATAGATTGAGAGTATGTAAGCAATGTATGCACAAGAGAGTGATAAGAAATCAAGAGAGAAAAGATTCAATTAATTCAAGTTAGTTAATCTCTACATCTCAATCAAGGTAGTATTTATAGATTCAAAAGGATGCAGATGAAGAGTTGTTACTATTAGATAAGTTCTACTCATTTTAATGGTTGCAACCTTTCGATGAAGAGTAATTTCTTTTTGTTCAACAGCAGTGTCTTTTCAAAAATTTGCAGTTTTTCAAATGACAGACATCTGTGGTAAAACCTCAGACATCTGTGACTTCAGAAAATAATTACCCGAGGATTGTTACAGACGTCTGTGGTTTTACCTGAGACATATGTGGCTTCAGAATTTTATTTTCCCGAGTATTTCCTCAGACGTCTATGAGTAATAAAAGTAGTTTTTCAAATAAAGTTCATTGTATATGAAATAGTGTCTGATCGTGTATGCATATATACTCAAGGAGTTCTTAACAATATTTTATCTAAGACTCTTTTACAGTAGAATACGCTTACTAACTATAGTATGGTCGATAGATCGTTGTTTGTCTTCGAGTCTCAATATCTTTGAGCATGATGTCTTCTTGTAGTATATACATGTAATCTCAAAATGTGTTATATATATATATGATTGTATAGTTGTTGTCATTGAAACATAAACTGGAGGTTCTAACAGTTACATAATGGTATGCCACAAAGTGCCTACAAAGAAATGTTGTAATTATGTTCCTTGATATCTCCACATTCTTCTTGTTCTGATTCAAAATTTTATTGATCATTATTTACCTTCTTTAAATTCTTTATTCCTTCCATAATGTATACTTGTTGATTCTTATATTTACGCCAAGGATTTCATTTTTCATTTTTGCTAACTTTTCGGTTGTGATGGTATTAGCATTTTTTGAATGACTATCGGGTCGGGGAAATGTTTTAATTATCTCCTGTTACCAAAGTAGGTGCATTTACTTTTGAGAATAAGGTTGGGTTGCACTTGTTGAAATGAGTACTGTTTTAGCACTTTTCTCGGATATCATCCATCTTTGCTTAAATATTTTAGATAAAGGGACGGCTTCTCTAAAGTCTACTGGTCTTGATGCTAACAATCATACATAATTTCTTCTTTTAGCCCATTTATAAATTTCTCAAACAGGAACCTTGGGTTGAAGTATCAACAAAGCCTTGTAGCTGCTCAAACTTATTTTGATAAGAGAGAATACTCATCTGCTGTTTCAAATTAGCTAATGTACTACAGGGTCTTTGCAGTTATGGGAGTTTAAATCTATTCAGAGTTTCCTTTTTGAACACTTTTCACTGATCATGATTTTTGATAATATTTTGAACCAATAATACCATTTTTGTGCTTCTCGTAGAAGATGGAATGAATATGAACGAACCCACTCATATTCCGTATAATGAAACAAACCAGACAAGGGAAAGCACACTTGATCAATCCAACTCATCACAAGCTACAGATAACAACCGTTGATAAGGATCAATGGTCACAATTTATCAAAGGCATCTCACATGGATTACCATCCAGATTTGGGCCTAAATGCTCAGCCCAATACAATATATATAATAGACTGTAATGTATTGCTTTCGTTTGTAACAAAGTATTATCAAATAAAACTGAGTTTTTGTGTTTCTCTATTTTGGTATCAAAGCAGTATAGCCTAACGGCAAATTCACCCCAAAATCCAAATCATGAATTTCGAATTTGGCTCCCCTCAGAGAAGTATCATCATCGGGGAGGGATACCTTTCTTTTGATCAAAAGAGATCCATTATATCAGTTCCATATCTTTTCTGTGCCATCCTAAAGAAGAAATCAGGTATTCATCCTCACTTTCCTCCTTTGGTTGCACAATTTTCCACTGCTATTCATGCATATTACTGTTTCATTGTGAAACAGTAATATACACCTGTCATAGCAGATCCCTTCTTTCTGTTCTGTCTCTTGGCTGCTAAATTCAAGATTAGCCTCGCCATTTGCCCTGATCATTACTTCCCGTCCAAGAAACCGGCATTTCAAGATTCTTGAATCACCATGGCACTTGAAGAGGAAGATATAACATCAGGCACTTCTGAAAATCCATCAAGGGATCACCGGAGTTCAGATCTGGTCCTGATCAAACCAAAGAACCAAGTCATTACTACTCCATTAGATGAAGATAACTATATTTTGTGTAAATATCAAATTGAGATTGCACTAAAAGGATATGACTTACATGACTATGTCATGGGCACCAAGATCATCCCACCAGTTATGATCACTGAAAAGGAAGGAAAAACTGTAAGTAACCCTGAGTACAAATTGTACCAAAAGCAAGACAATTTGCTATCATCATGGCTGTTATCTTCAATCAGCCAAAGTTTATTATCGCAAATTGTGGGATGTAATAGTTCCTATGAAATATGGTCAGCAATTCAACGCATTTTTAGTTCATAATCAGCAGCAAGAGTTATGCATTACAGAAGGGAACTACCAAATGCAAGAAAGAATGACATGACTATGAGAGAGTATCTTGCAAAGATCAAGAACTTATGTGACAAATTAAAAGGTGTTGGTCATCATATCTCCACCAGTGAACAAATCCTAGTGATAACCAATGGATTAGATCAAGATTATGAGTCTTTAATAACATACATAGAAACACAACCAACTCTGCCAGACATAGAGTACATTCATACAGCCCTCCTTGCTCATGAAGGAAGGGTTGACCAAAGAAAGACCATGCAAGAAGACTTTAATGTCAATTATGCAGCTACATCAAAGAATAAGAGTCAAAAAGGTGTATCTAATCAATCCAAGCAAGACAGTCACAGTCAGAGAGGAGGCTACACCCAAAGAGGCAGAGGTAGGGGAGAAACAATTATAGCAACAGAGTTAAATGCCAGATTTGCGAAAAATTTGGGCATATGGCAAACAAATGTTATTTCAGATACAAGGAAGACACTAATAATGGCCAATCATCTCATGCCAACAAGCAAGTTAGTGAAAATATGATTCAAACTCAATCCAAGAATAATGGAGACAATATTACTGATGACACAGCAAAAACAAATGATTACAGTATGGATAAATGGTTTCCAGATTCTGGTGCTACAAATCACATCACAAACAATCTACAGAACTTAAACTTGGGCAGCAACGAATACACAGGTAATCAATCTGTTCTCATGGGAAATGGTGAAGCTACAAACATAACACATGTTGGTACTGGCTATATAAAAGGTACAAGGCTACTCTACTTAAATAAGTTATTAAGAGTGCCAAGTATCAAGAAAAATCTTATTAGTGTTTCACAATTTGCCAGTGAAAATAAGGTGTATTTTGAGTTTCACCCAAAATTCTGTCTAGTTAGAGACTCATTAAATAAAAACATATTATTACAGGGTAAGCTGGACAATGGTCTGTACAAATTCAGCAATATGGCAAATAATGATGTTGCTAACGAGACAATATGGTCTAATAATGTTAGTGTAAGGTGTGACAGTGATGTAAAAACATTTTATAAGTGGCATTGCAAACTTGGCTACCCCAGTTATAATGTAGTCAAACAGATTTTAATGCAAAATAATATTTCTGTTCCAAATATGTCTGATTTACACTTATGTGATCACTGTCAAATGGGTAAAATGCATAAATTACCTTTTGCTATTTCTGAAACCATATATGAAAATCCTCTTGAGTTAATTGCTGCAGATCTGTGGGGCCCAGCACCACTCAATTCAATGCAAGGATAAAGGTATTATCTATCACTTGTATGTGCACACACCAGACACACTTGGTTATACTTTCTCAAGGCAAAATCTGATACTAGTAATGCTGTTATACACTTCATTACTCACATTGAAAAGCAAACTAACAAGTGTGTTAAAAAAATTCAAAATGATGGTGGGGGAGAATTTAAACCATTAAAAGATTTCTTTAGCCAAAAGGGGATACTTCATAGAGTTACTTGCCCCCACACATCTGAGCAAAATGGTTTAGTGGAAAGAAAACACAGGCATATTGTGGAAACTGGTTTAACACTCTTGTCTCAAGCATCACTACCATTGAAATACTGGAGTGAAGCTTTTGCCACTACAGTATATCTTATTAATAGGATGCCAACAAAGGTGTTAAATAATGTTTGCCACATGAGAAACTTTATGGAGTTAGACCAAAATATGATCATTTAAAAACCTTTGGGTGTTTGTGTTTTCCCTACACTAGACCATACAACAAGCACAAGTTAAGCCTTAGATCCAGTCCATGCACTTTTTAGGGATATGCACATAACCAGACAGGGTATAAGTGCATGGACAGTAAAGGAAAGATTTATATTTCAAGACATGTAGTTTTTAATGAACATGTATTTCCATTTACAGATAAGGGAAAGCAAGACAAGGAAATCAATAATGAGAAAACACATATTATACACATTCCAGAACTGTCTCAACATGCTAAAAGAGATAGTCAGCATATGAAAAGACATGATGATACAGCTGCACCCATAGCAAGTACTACATCAGGATATAATTCAGATAATGTCAATGAAACCACCAGCAATCTACCAATTGAATTAAATGATGAACAGTGTGCTAAACAACAGTCAGAACAATAATCAGAGTGGTAGTGCATCCAACATAGTCAGGAAGATAATACAATAGCAGACAATAATAATCAATTGGAGGAGGCTCATGAACAACATACAGAAATGAGACATCCCATGATCACAAGGTCTAAAAGTGGGATTTTCAAGCCTAATATATACACAGCACAAGTGAATGAAGTAGAGCCGGTTTCATATGATCAGGCCATCAAGCATGAAAAGTGGAAAAAGGCTATGGATGAAGAATTCAATGCTTTAGTTAGAAATAAAACATGGACTCTTGTCAAACCTCCAAGACCCAAAAATATTGTAGGGTGTAGGTGGACTTACAAAATCAAAAGAGATGCTAATGGCAACATAGTAAAAAATAAAGCCAGATTAGTTGCAAAAGGATATTCCCAGCAATATGGATTTGACTTCATTGAGACCTTCTCCCCAGTAATCAAACCCACGACCATAAGAATCATGGTGACACTAGCACTTCATAAAAACTGGAGAATAAAGCAACTAGATGTACATAATGCATTTTTGAATGGTGAGCTATGTGAGGAGGTCTATATGCAACAGCCAGAAGGGTATAATTCAAATGCAGATAAAGGTCTTGTATGCAAGCTACATAAGGCCATATATGGACTGAAACAAGCATCCAGAGCATGCATGAGAAATTGAAGAATACACTTGCACAATTAGGTTTCAGTGCCACAAAATCAGATAACTCACTCTACTTAAGGAAAAGAAAGCATGTGAGTACATATATACTGGTGTATGTGGATGATATACTCATCACAGGAGATGATCAATAGGAAATCAATCAAGTTATAAAACTACTTGACAAGCACTTTGCCATTAAAGACATGGGTGAATTAAAAAATTTCCTAGGAATAAACATTCAAAGAAAATCTGACAATGAGATCATCCTATCACAAAAACAGTACATCAGTGACATTCTAGTCAGAGCCAACATGGATAAAGCCAAACCATTACCAACCCCGATGAAAAATCACAAGCAGTTATCTAAAAATAAAGGTGAACCCATCGAAAACGTTAAACAATATCGAAGTATTGTTGGGGCACTTCAGTATGCCACAATCACTCGACCTGACATATGTTTTAGCGTAAATAAGGTATGCCAATACATGCAAAATTCATTAAGTGAGCATTGGTGTGCCGTAAAACGTATTCTAAGATATCTCAAAGGGACATTAGCATATGGCTTGCACTTAAAGACAAGTAAAGATATAAATATACGTGCTTACAGTGATTCCGACTTGGCTAATGATATCGATGACAGAAAATCCATTTCTGGATTATGCATCTATCTAGGGCAAAATCCGATATCTTGGTGTACAAAGAAGCAGTCCACCATCTCCAGAAGCAGCACTGAAGCTGAATATAGATGCATCGCAAGCACCGTTGCCGAAATCATTTGGATCGAGACCCTAATTGGGGAATTGGGGTTCGAATTGACTCAGAAACCAACTGTTTGGTGCGAAAATCTCAGCGCCATATCATTATCCATGAATCTGGTCCAACATGCTCGCACAAAGCACATGGAGATAGATCTCCACTTCGTTCGTGAGAGAACTGGAAGTGGCAAGCTTGCCATCAATCATGTCCCATCCTTTCATCAAAGAGTGGACTTCTTAACAAAGGCTTTATCAGCGATAAACTTTAATCGATTTCGAGATGAGCTCAAAATTTTCTCGACCGACATGAAAATCAAAGAAGAGATAAAACCCTAGCTTTGTTTGAGGCGGCGTATAATGAAACAAACCAGACAAGGGAAAGCACACTTGATCAATCCAACTCATCACAAGCTACAGATAACAACCGTTGATAAGGATCAATGGTCACAATTTATCAAAGGCATCTCACATGGATTACCAGCCAACTTTGGGCCTAAATGCTCAGCCCAATACAATATATATAAATAGACTGTAATGTATTGCTTTCGTTTGTAACAAAGTATTATCAAATAAGACTGAGTTTTTGTGTTTCTCTATTTTTCCGGTGCATGATGATATCTGAATATCTGCTCAACTTGCCTAAGTCAGTCAACTATGTCGTGGCCTCCAAAAAATATAAGGTGTTCCAATTTGATAATAGTGTTTTGCAATAACCATGCAAGTGTAAAAATTCACTAATTATTTCTAGCCATCTCATAATGGTGGATATGGAATTAAGATTTACACTAGGTTCTATTTGAATCTAAGGTTCTTGATTGGTTCTTGAAGATGTTATTTTATTAGCAGGCACAAAAACTCTTACAGAAGTGTTTCCATTCATATGTGAACAAGTAATTTGGGTAGGATCCTGATTTTTATAGGTTGCAGCGGTCATTGGTGAATTTGAAACTGTGTTTTATGGACATTCTCTTGATTTCTTTGGTTTAAGAACAACTGAATTCAAAGCATTGGTGATGTTACCAATCTTAACCGGCAATTTTTGGGTAGTTTGATGAGTTCCTCAGTGACAAGTTACAGTTCTTGAGTTGATTCTTCCAAATTCCTGATGAAATAATTGTCCTACCATTGATAGCATCTTGTCAAGGCCTAATTCATATCCTTCCTTCAATTTTTATGATTCTATAGCAATGTATTCTCCTTTATCTTCTTCGAAATTATCATGAGGAATTCGAGTTTCGGTTACCTGCTCTAATACCAAAATGCTAGGGCCTTATTCCTTCATCATTTACCTTGTGGTCATGTCTGTTCAATAATATTGAGGAGAGGTCACAACTTGAAGCCAAAGAGAAGAGGGGAGAATCTGAAAGCTAAAGTGATTTTGTAGCAAGAAGAAGGAATATGTTTCTAGCGGTTTTCAACTCAAAAAAGAAGAATGATTCACTATAGAGAATTAAGAAGGTGAATACAAACTAAACAAGCAATAAAAGATGACATAAAGAAGGAAATAAGCAACATAATTTTAAAAATCGAAAAATTCTTATTGATTCAATGAGTTCGCGATCCTTTAATTTCACTTTACACCCCTATTTATATACTATTAGAGATACATAATCCACCTGTCATCTCATCACACAATTTTCTAAATAACCCAAAGATTAGAATCAAAAGAAAATTATTTTCAGTTTTTGCTCATGCATGTACACATGTACACATACACATTTGTGCACATGCACACTCACTCCAAATACTCATTTATGCAATTGTTAACTGCAACTATCTAACCATATCTTCCTGTAACGACCCGGAAATTTTAATGATTTTTATAACGTAATTAACTAAAATTTTCTTGAAACTAAACTATAATTTTTTTTGAAATGAAAAATTGATATTTGGAATACGTCTAATTAAACGTAGCAAGTGTCAGATTTTCATAAGAAAATGTGTAAGTTTGTTTGGTTGTGAAATTTCAATTTAAATTTAAATCAGTTTAAAATTTGATGGAAATAAAATATTTTTGAAACCTGAATATTTTTACATAATAAAAATGTAAATCATTTTCTTCGTGGGACATCGTAATTCGTTTCGCCAAATTTGGACTGCTTTAGCCCCATTTATCTTATTTTCGGCGTTTTAGCAGCACTTTTGGCAGTGAATATCGAGTTTTGATAAAACTGTCGTATCACTCATATCTGTGTACCATTCTTTTTGTCTCGTCGTGCTGATCTTCGTAGTATATTCATTTGTGTGTTTTGACGTCCGGTACACGGCAAAATCTGCAAAACGATTAACCATATCGGTACCCATTTTTAACCTGTTGGTTTCCTGTGACTTTTCATTGTCCACCCTTGGTAAACCAATGGTCAACGGCTTTAATATAATTCCCAAAATTCAATTTTGAATTTTCTATTCCCTATTTCAATCTATTTAAGCTGGTTCATTTATTTACTTTGGTCTCTTCAATTTCCATTCTTTGTTCTGATAAACAAAAGAAAACTTTATAATATAAAGTACATATCTATTATTCTCAACCATACTTCCCATACCTTTTCGAAACCTGCTTGCATTCATTTTTGACCGAAGCTTCTTCCTCCCTCTTCCGCTCGCCCACCGTCCAATCTCCGACCCTCTGAGCCGCCCACAACCTCCGCCCCCACCGCCTTTAACCACTGACCCGCCTATGCTCAGCATCCACGCCTAAACACTCCTCCAGCCACCTTCTTCCAGCCTAGCCTTCCCATCACACCCATCACCAGCTGAGACGTCCGACCTCATCCCTTCAACCTCTACTCCACGCACGCCAACTCACCGCCTGAACCCCACTCCATGCCAAACAAAGTTTAGCCGATCCCCTCCATCCCTCACCTGAGCATCACTGAACGCCTCCGCCCTCTGATCCACTTCACCGCTACCTTCCGCCAGCTCACCCACCCTGTCCCCACTCACACAACTCAGCCTGCATCCCTCGCAAGTCAGCCTCCGCCATACTTACCCACCTCCAACACAGTAGTTTCAACCACCTCTGCTCAGAGATTCCTCCGCCTCTCCATTCGCCGGGGCCCACTTCCTCCTCTACTTCCTCCGCCTCTCCATTCGTCAGATTTCTAAAGTTTTGAAAGGAAATAGATGGATTTTTTAAAATATTGATTTTTAAAAATACAATATAAAGATTTTTGTTTTAATATATGTGTAAACTTATATTTTTAAAATTATATGTTTTGAAAATTTTAAAATTATAAGTTAAGTTTTAAAATTGTAAATTATAAATTTTACTTATAACTTTATTACTTTTAAAATATATAAATAAGATTTTTAATATATTTAATAATAATAAAATTTAATTTAATAATAATTAATATAATAAAATTTAATTAGAATTTAATTTAACTAATATATATATAACATGTTTAAATATTTATTTGAATTTATGTTATTATTTTTAAAATAGATTTTTGTAATAACTTTTATATATATATATATTATGTTTTAAATATTTATTTGAATTTATGTTAATATTTAAAAATAGATTTTATAATAAATTTAAATAAATAAAAGTTGGAAAGATAAATTAAAGTTGGTTTGGAATTTAATTTGTTTAAGAATTGAATATAAATAAAAATTGATTTGAAACATATTAATTTTGAGATATAAAGATATGATTTTATAACTTGATAATTGGGTTTTATTTAAAGGTGATTAAATGAATATTTTCAAATTTAAGTAAAATTGAAATTGAATCTTTAATATTGATGTAAATTTGTAATTTGATATTTTATTTAAATGTTATTAAAAATGATTAAGTGAACATTTTCAAATGTAAATAAAATTAAAGTTGAATTTTAAAATATAAATGAAATTTATCAAATTGAGTTATTGTAAATTGTTTGAATGTTTAAACTTTGAAACCTATTGAATTGGATTTAAATTGTTGTTCAAACCTGGATTTGAAATCGATATAAATTAAAAATGGTTTTAATGAGAATTTGAATTGAACCTTTAACCTTTTTAATTGAAATTGTTGAACTGAAATTGATTTAAATTGAATTTTGAAACTAAAGTTGAATTGAATTGATCTGTGAGAATTGGAAGAAACAATTCTAATTTGAAACTATTTTTAGATATATAAACCATTTTTTTATACATATACTATTTTTAATATATAAACTATTTTACTCTATAACCTATTTTAAATATAACCTATTTTTAATTTATAACTATTTCAATAATATAAACTCTTTTCAATATTTAAACTGTTTAAGTTGGAAATGTATAATTTAGATTAATGGATTTAAATGTGAATATTTTGATATGATGGTTTAAACTATTTTGTGGTTATGATTTCAAAAGTGAAAATGATTTTGAAAGTGATATGATTTTGAAACGAATATGATATTTGATACGAAGTACGAACTGTTTGAAATGAAAATGACCACGGCGTGAAATAAGCGTTTGGTTGTTAAAGAGACCGGGATCAGATATTGTCATACTCTCTGCCAATACTGAAACCACTTTAACAACTGTCTACGTGGTAGAGAATCCATAACGAAGTAGGATGGTTTGGCGACGTCTATATGAGGTATGAACGCAACCCTGACTTCCCCGATCCAGCTTGATGTGACTAAAACAGGAGCCACGTCGGGCCAAGTGAGGTCGCACCTCCGATCGAGCATGCTTCTTCGATACCATTATGTTGCTTTGTGATTTGATTGGGTGCACCTTTGATTTAGGAGTGTGTCTCGAGGTAGTCGGTAGTAGCTGCTATGTGTTACTACCAGTCCGGATCCGCAAAACGGTAGTATCCTACCCTGGGCATTGCCTCGCATGCCTTGTCACATGCCTTATTGCGCCCTCTACAACTTTGGTTTGTACCTTACCTATGGAGTGCTCCCTGAGTAAACCACCGGTTTGGTGGAGCTTACCGTATCTGTATAGACTACAGGAATATATAAAAATGTATTATGGGGAATATGGATAATGCCTTAACGCTATTTTAATATTTTACTTTACTGTAGACATTATCTATGTAGCGTATTGTATTATGTATGTAGATAGTTTAACGGATCCATGAAGGATGGGAATCCCAAACATCCTTTAAGTATTTGCATTTCATTTGGACATTTCACTTGAGTTGATTTACATGCATAAGAATGTTAATCCTGACTCGAGTGTCACAGCATTTGAGACCCACCTTTGGAGCTTGGAGCTTTGCTTGGAGATCCATCTCTATCTGTTCAGTTTTGCAGTTATTTCCAGTTTTATGTTCAGACTTGACATTTGCTTGTATTGAGATTTCTATGTATTCGGGATTTCTGCTGTATCTTATTTTAGACTCTGATGTTCTGTAGTAGCTTCATGAACTACTATTTATCTATTCCGCTGCTTATTGTTGTATTACACTGTATTTGTGATTCTATGATTGATTTATTTACTGTATATGCTAAGTTTTGCCAAATATAAATTAACAATCTGTTGTTTTGAACGATTCAAGTCTGACATGTGTGGATGATTGTCGGTTTGAAGGGTTCGAAATGGCGGGTCATTACAGTTGGTATCGGAGCTCTGGTTTTGGCAAAACTTAGCATATGGAGTAAAAACTCATTAGAGGTATGGTAGTAATACCCTAGAATGAGTAAAATTATTTACAGAATCATCTTCGTTCAAGCTTGAAATTCTTCGTTAGGATCCTTCTGGATTAGGATTTCTTTTGAATTTTGAAACTTTCCCCTTTGTTCTGAAATCCATTCGTGTCTTTTCCAATTTGTGTTCTTCTTGATACTAGAGCATCCCATAGCTCTATTTCTGTTGATCTTTGTTATAAATCTGAGCACATCTTGCAACTTCAATTTGCAACTTCGTCATTATGTGGGACTAATCCCATCGGCGGTCCCGCCAACTATTGTATGATTTGTAAAGGGTAAATTCCTTTACAACAGGCATCGATTCACCGAAGATTTTTTTGTCCTCGGTTTTGATGCTGTTATTTCTTGTAAAGCCCAAATCGTTTCTTTAGTAGATGACCATGGTAATTCTCTTGTAATTGAATGTCATATGCCTCGGGATTATGCAGGCAGTTTTATCTTTTCGCTTGATTCTTCACCTAGTGATCTTGACTCCACCCCGATAGTCAGGGATTATCCTGATGTTTTGGTGATGCCATTTCTCTTCCTCCCAAACGGGAAATTTAATTCCACATCGATCTTATTCTTAGAGCTCAATCTTACCACAGGTTTTCACCAGCTTCGTGTAGCTGAGAAGAGCATTTACAAGACAACTTTCTGAGTAGAGAATGGTTTCTATGAATGGTTAGTCATGCCCTTTGGATTAACCAATGCTCCTGTCTTCTTCATGGATCTCATGAATCTCATTTTCCGCGATGTTCTCAACAAGTTTGTCTTGGTTTTCGTTGATGATATTCTCGTCTTTTCTAAGTCTGTGAAGGAGCATGAATCTCATTTGAGCTATATTCTCCAAACTCTTAGGAGTCATTAGTTGAAAGCCATATTTTCTAAGTCTCGGTTGACCCGGTTAAGGTCGCCGCAATTAAAGTAAGCCTATCCATCTTTCCTCTTTTGTAATTTAATTATCTTATCTTCCTTCTGAGCCTATCTTCTTAGTAAGAATTCTCTTTGGTTAGGGTCCCTCTAAATTTGAATCTCTATCCTTGTTCTAAAATCCATTCTTGAATCATCCTATGAGGGAGTGTATTTGTAATTAATATAAAAATGTTTTATATTATGTTGTTTGAATTGTTAAGTTTGAATTTTGGGTTTCAATCGATTCGTCTGACCAACGCTATCGATAGGAATTCCAAAATACTTGAACAGAGCAAACTGACACAATATTGTTTTGAAATTTGTAAATGAAATGATTTTATGTATGATTATATTATATATATATATATATAAAAGCGTAATTTTCTGAAATTAGCTAGCTAAATGAATTGGTTGTTAGAAATGATAATACTAGATTATCATTTATTGTTTTGTCAATATTTCTAAACTGTTAACTTTTGTTGTATGTTATAAGGAGATGAAATTTTATAAAAATGGTTTATAAATCTGATTTGCAAATGAAATGAGTTTAAATTAAGGAATTGAGAATAAAGTTCCGGTGCTTTTCAAAATTTGGTTTTCAAAGTTTTGAAAAATATATTATTTGAAGTATTTTCGAATGGAAATTTGTTTCCAAAGAATTTTGAAAGAATTAAGTTGGTACACTCCTCTTTTGTCGCTAGAAAATAATTTCGGTGATGACTGCAACGTCATCGACATTCATTTTCGAGTCTCAAAGTGGGGAGACCACTTAGTAGCTTTGCTACACTTTTGTTTTGGAAAATGGATTTGATTTGAATTTCTTGAGTATGATTTGAGTACCAAATATATATAAGTATATATTTATTTCAAAATGGTTTGAAGTGAAACCGGAAATTTAACTCTTAAGTTTTATGTTAAGTGATGGTTTTCAATTATTGAAATGAAGCAAAAGTTTTGAATAATTAGAGTGCATGAGAATTGGAATTTAAACAACTTGAAATAGTTGAACTAGGATAAGATTTATTTGTATAATACTCAATTGCATTCTAAAACATATATATAATTTACCTGAAATATTCAAAAAGTTAAAATGTTAATGTGAATATGTAATTGAAGGTTATACAAGAGAAACTTAAGTAATAAAATGTTCAGACTAAATTTTGCTTAATAGAAATGTTGTAAATAAAAGGTAAATTTGTATAGTGCTCAATTACATTCAGAACATTAATAAAACTTTCCTGGAAAAGTTTGAATGTTAATGTGAACGTGTAATTGAATAGTATACAATATAATGTAAATAATAAGATGTCCAAAAATGAAATCTTGTTAAGGGAATTTTAAATTTAAAAAATTGAGTGGTTATAATAAATGTTTATACACTTAATATATGTTTCAAGATATGTTAAGTGGAATAAATTGAATAATAAAAAGAGAATGCTATTTAAGTAAATAAATATGGAACGTTAATATTAAACTTAAATAAAAAATTTTGAAAGGTTAATTTAGCAATATTGTCATTAAATGAAATATAATAAATAAAATTTATATGGTTTTGGGTTAGTTGTTATATCTGGTGCTATGTATTTCTAATCTATCTTTCCTTTCCGTTGCTTCTATTCTCCTATCTCGTTCCTTTTCAGGGACGAAAAGTTTTAAGTGAGAGAGAGTGTAACGACCCGAAAATTTTAACGATTTCTATAATGTAATTAACTAAAATTTTCTTGAAATTAAACTATAAATTTTTTTTGAAATGAAAATTTGATATTTGGAATACGACTGATTAAACGTAGCAAGTGTTAGATTTTCATCAGAAAATGTGTAAGTTTGTTTGGTTGTGAAATTTCAATTTCAATTTAAATCAATTTAAAATTTGATGGAAATAAAATATTTTTGAAAACTGAATATTTTTACATAATAAAAATGTAAATCATTTTCTGAGTGAGACGTCGTAATTCGTTTCCCTAAATTTGGACTACTTTAGTCCCGTTTATCTTATTTTCGGCGTTTTAGCAGCACTTTTGGCAACGAATATCGAGTTTTGATAGAATTGTCGTTTCACTCATATCTATGTACCATTATTTTCATCTTGTCGTGCTGATCTCGGCAGTATATTCATTTGTGTGTTTCGGCGTCCAGTACACGGCGAAATCTGCAAAATGATTAGCCGTATCGGTACCCAATTTTAACCTGTTGGTTTCCTGGTACTTTTCATTGTCCAGCCATGGTAAACCAATGGTCAGTGGCTTTAATATAATTCCTAGAATTCAATTCTGACTTTTCTATTCCCTATTTCAATCTATTTAAGCCGGTTCATTTATTTACTTTTATCTCTTCAATTTGCATTCTTCGTTCTGATAAACAAAAGAAAATTTTATAATATAAAGTACATATATATTATTCTCAACCATACTTCCCCTACCTTTTCGAAACCTGCTTGCATTCATTTTTGACCGAAGCTTCTTCCTCCCTCTCCCGCTCGCCCATTGTCCAATCTCTGACCCTCCGAGCCGCCTACGACCTCCGCCCCACCGCCTTTAACCACCGACTCGCTTGTGCTCAGCATCCATGCCCAGACACTCCTCCAGCCACCTTCTTCCAGCCCGGCCTTCCCATCACCAACCGAGACGTCCGACCCCATCCCTTCAACCTCTACTCCATGCACGCCAACTTACCGCCTGAACCCACTCCATGCCAAACAAAGCATAGCCGACCCCCTCCATCCCTCACCAGAGCATCACCGAACGCCTCCGCCCTCTGATCCACTTCACCGCTACCTTCCACCAGCTCACCCACCTTGTCACCACTCATGCAACTCAGCCTGCATCCCTCACCTCGCAAGTCAGCCTCTGCTATACTTACCCACCTCCAACATAGCAGTTTCAGCCGCCTCCGCCCAGAGATTCCTCTGCCTCTCCATTCGCTAGTGCCTACTTCCTCCTTGCAACCGAAACCCGAGCACGGGCTGCCTCCCTTAGCCTTGCACGGCCAACCTCCCCTTGACATAGTAGCTCTACGGCCTTCGCCTTGTAGCATACCAGACCGTGCAGTCCGCTCCATCGCCCACAACCCACCAGATCCGCCTATAAGCCTTCCACCTACTCGCCATCCTTCTCCTTCTTATATTGCGTGTATATATTCAAAGCATGCACATTTGTATTGCGTGTAGCCTGCCTACCTTTTGCACTACTTCTCATCGCCATGCACCCCTAGCCGGCAATCTCCTCTTTGTTATATAAGAAAAAGTATACGTCGTGTGTATATATATATATATATGTAGATATATATATATATATATATATATATGTTCGTTTGATCCATCAATCTATGTTCTCGTTGATTTTTTTTCCCACTATCGAATTTGTCGCAGCAGCAGTTCTAGCTTTGTCGCCGTTTCGTGTCCATATCCGTGTGCATATCCGTGTCTGTTGCTTCTCATTCCCGTTGTTTTCTCTAGTCTCGAAAGGTGAGTGATCACTCACGATTAACATTCTTACGTTTAGTAAATTTAATTCACATGAAAGGACGATTTAAAATATTTGTTAAATTTGAATTTGTTAGTAATTTGATTGCTGAATATGATATGTTGTTATTTAAATTGTTCACCTATGATTAATGTACGACACCATAACCTGATAGTGTATATATTAAATTTAAATTGTTAATGGTTGTATATGTTTGTAATTGATATGTTATGCTATTTTTATATATTGTTCTCACTCTGCAAGTTCCCTGTTAGTTTAGGAAATCCGTATGGGTTGAAATGATACATACCCGAACGATATTATTGATTAGGGAAAAATTGTTATAGGTTGAAATGATAAACCCAAGCGATTTTATTGATTTTAAAATTTGGGATTGCGGGTTGAAATGATATATACCCGTAAATATTAAATTATTGCGAGTTAAAATGATAAATATCCGCATCACTTGACCATATGATAGAAAATTATATACGGACACCTTTGGTCTATTTTGAAAAATGATTTCTAAAGTTTTGAAAGGAAATAGATGGGTTTTATTAAATACTGATTTTTAAAAATATAATATAAAGATTTTTGTTTTAATATATGTGTAAACTTAGATTTTTAAAATTATATGTTTTGGAAATTTTAAAATTATAAGTTAGGTTTTAAAAACGTAAATTATAAATTTTACTTATAACTTTATTATTTTTAAAATATATAAAATAAGACTTAAAATAGATTTAATAATAATAAAGTTTAATTTAATAATAATTAACATAATAAAATTTAATAAGAATTTAATTTAACTGATATATATATATAATATGTTTAAATATTTATTTGGATTTATGTTATTATTTTTAAAATAGATTTTTGTAATAACTTATATATATATATATATATTACGTTTTAAATATTTATTTGAACTTATGTTAATATTTAAAAATAGATTTTGTAATAAATTTAAATAAATAAAAGTTGGAAAGATAAATTAAAGTTAGTTTGGAATTTAATTTGTTTAAGAATTTAATATAAATAAAAATTGATTTGAAGCTTATTAATTTGGAGATTTTAAAGATATGATTTTTTTAACTTGATAACTGGGTTTTATTTAAAGGTGATTAAATGAATATTTTCAAAATTTAAATAAAATTGAAATTGAATATTTAATATTGATGTAAATTTTTGATTTGAGATTTTATTTAAATGTTATTAAAAATTGAGTTATTATAAATTGTTTGAATGTTTAAACTTTGAAACCTATTGAATTGATTTAAATTGTAGTTAAACCTGGATTTGAAATCGATATAAATTAAAAATGGTTTTAATGAGAATTTGAATTGAACCTTTAACCTTTTTAATTGAACTTGTTGAACTGAAATTGATTTAAATTGAATTTTGAAACTAAAGCTGAATTGAATTGATCTGTGAGAATTGGAAGAAACAATTCTAATTTGAAACTATTTTTAGATATATAAACTATTTTTTTTATACATGTACTATTTTTAATATATAACTGTTTATAATATATAAACTATTTTATTCTATAACCTATTTTAAATATAAACTATTTTTAAATTATAACTATTTCAATAATATAAACTATTTTCAATATTTAAACTGTTTAAGTTGGAACTATTATGATTTAGATTTAATGGATTTAAATGCGAATATTTTGATATGATGGTTTAAACTATTTTGTAGTTATGATTTCAAAAGTGAATATGATTTCGAAAGTGATATGATTTTGAAATGAATATGATATTTGATACGAAGTATGAACTGTTTGAAATGAAAATAACCACGGTGTGAAATAAGTGTTTGGTTGTTAAAAAGACTAGGATCGAATATTGTCATACTCTCTGCCAATACCGAAACCACTTTAACAACTGTGTACGTGGTGGAGAATCCAAAAGGAAGTAGGATGGTTTGGCGACGTCTATATGAGGTATGAACGCAAGCCTGACTCCCTCGAGTCAGCTTGATGTGACTAAAACAGGAGCCAAGTGTGGTCGCACCTCCGATCGAGCATGCTTCTTCGATACCATTCTATTACTTTGTGATTTGATTGGGTGCATTTTTGATTTGGGAGTGTGTCTCGAAGTGAGCGGTAGTAGCTTCTATGCGTTACCACCAGTCCGAATCCGCAAACGGTGGTATCCTACCCTGGGCATTGCCTCGCGTGCCTTGTCACATGCCTTATCGCGCCCTATATGACTTTGGTTTGTACCGTACCTATAGAGTGCTCCCTGACTAAACCATGGGTTTGGTGGAGCTTACAGTATCTGTATAGACTACGGGAATATATAAAAATGTGTTAAGGAGGATATGGATAACGCCTTAATTAACGCTATTTTAATATTCTACTTTACTTTAGACATTATCTATGTAGCGTATTGTACTATGTATGTAGATAGTTTAATGGATCCTTGAAGGATGGGAATCTCAAACATCCTTTAAGTTATTTGCATTTCATATGGATATTTCACTTGAGTTAATTTACTGGCATAAGAATGTTAATCCTGACTCGAGTGTTTTGTGTGTTGCTTTATGCTCGGGTCAGACTGAGTGTCACAACATTTGAAACTCACCTTTGAAGCTTGGAGCTTTGCTTGGAGATCCATCTCTATGTATTCAGCTTTGCAGTTATTTCAGTTATTTCCAATTTTATGTTCAGACTTGAGATTTGCTTGTATTGAGACTTCTATGTATTCAAGATTTATGTTATATCTTATTTTAGACTTTGATGTTCTGTAGTAGCTTCATGAACTACTATTGATCTATTCCGTTGCTTATTGTTGTATTACTCTGTGTTTGTGATTCTGCGATTGATTTATTTACTGTATATGCTAAGTTTTCCAAATATAAATTAACAATCTGTTGTTTTAAATGATTCAAGTCTTATATGCTTGGATGATTGTCGATTTGAAGGGTTCGAAATGGCGGATCGTTACACTTCCTCATCAAAATTCCACAAGGTTTACGCTAACATGATGGTTAAATCGATCAAAACACTAGTCATTGGTGCGGTACCAAGTCTGTTTATAGTGTGTTTGATTGAACATATGCATGGGTTTCTTATGCATCAACTGAAGAAGTAACAGTCTGAAATAGGGATAGAAAAAACAAAGGACATTTGCTACAGAATCTTACTTTGGGATTTAACGTAAGATTGTGTAAGATAGATGAACATGGAAAAAATAATTGATCAAATAAACCTTTCCACATTTAATTAAATTATTCAATCAAGAAAAATTACCCCAACTGATAATACCTATAATAAAAATTTGGTGAACTAGTAATTCAAAAAGCTTCAAATCAAGGTATTCCTATTAGCGGAAATTATTTCTTCACCTTCTTTTTTACAAAATTAGTTAAAAATCCTTAACCTTTCTAACTTATAAAGCGACTCTCTAAAAATTTCTCAAACTCAAAGTAGATCCCTATATTTTATGCATTCTTTATTATGTAATGTATCTAAAAGATTTGAATGTTGATATTTCATTAAAATTGTTGTGTTAAGTAGTAAAAATAACATGGTAAATAAAGATAAATATTATTAATTAGAAGGTACTCAAAATAATGTGCTTTTGTACAATTTTAATTAGGTTTATTGTATGTGGCATTTTTACAGATCAAACTACCTATCCCTGCATCAGTGCATATATTTTTATAATGCAACTAGTAGGTTGATTCTCATTTTGTATGTTTATGCAAGAATAACTTTGATAAGAATTATAAAAATGATATATTTCATGTAATTAAACAATACAAACATACTAGACCTTCAAATTTTGAGGAAATGTGAACTTTTGTTTGTTGCATTATAAAGAATGATTAAAAATAAGTGGTTGTTCTGAATTTTGAAATTTTTAAGGAATGATCCACAGTATGAAAGCAAGAGATGTTTTTTTTTCTATTACGATAGATGATAAGGGTGTTTTTTAATAAATGGTATATTAACAAATTAATTTAATGAAAAACGAATAAAAAATAGTAACAATATCATCTACAAAGTTGAATACATGATATAACTATAGAAATCAACAAGTCATTTGAATTTCAAAAAAATATATTTAAATAACCTTTAAAAAAACATTGCAGCGTAGCTTTGGCCATAGTGAAAAATATCAATCACAAATATTCTTCTTCCGATCACAACAAATACTATAATCTAGATAAATTCTCGGATGACATCAAATCTTCACAGCTTAGCTCTACAAAGAGCCAAAACAACATTCATGAGGAGAGATTCCAGTTGGTCTTTGCAAAAGAAGGAGTGGCAACACCAAAATCAAAGTCGGAGATTTCAAGAAAGGAATAAACCATCCCATGATCATAAAACAACAACCGGTTCCAACTTACAATATTCAAGGACGTACAGATTCCTAAAACAATAAATAGCAAAGGGTAAGCACTAATTTAAATAAAGATTACAAACAAGTTAGTATTTATTTAATTAAGTCCAAGATTTCAAATCTTGGAAGGATATTGTTTCGCGGAAATGAAATGGAAATTATTTCAATGTTGATTTCATCCCACCCATTTTTATTAGCAATAGAAAATTTATTGTAATCAATGAGAGTATTTGTATTAGAGCATTTTTTAAACTATGATAGAAAGTAGGGTTTAATTTTGATACGTTGAATGCTTTCTTGAGTAAGAAAACAGCATTGTCTCTTTCTCATTTTCAATTCAACATGTATGTGAGTTTGAATTTTTCATTATTTGTTAATAATTTTGAAAGATTAATGATAATTAAAGGAAAATTATGATAAATAAAAGAAAAGACAATTATATCAATTCAATTGTAATTTTATGAGGGATTAGTTTTATTAGTAACCCTCGTACTAAACAACTTTTTTAATAAAAAAATAGTCCACTCGTATCCAAAAATGAAGTGTCAATAACATTACCATTTTTTATTAGCAACAGAAAATTTATTGTAATCAATGAGAGTGTTTGTATTAGAGCAAAGAGCGAATGGAACAATATTGTTGCCTATGTTATAGGATCAAAACCATACCTTTTACATTTTAAAGCATGAGAGAAGAAATAGTAATCCCAATGAAAATTTTGACATATTTTCAAGAGAGGATGTATTTTCCCGTGTCAAATTTAAAGATTCAATTGATGGACTAAAGTGTTAAAAATGGACATTATTTTTTGACGTAGACTCGTCATTATATTATGGGAAAATGGTCCCATCCATAAATCTTGATAGGGTCTTTTAACGTCCTGGCCCATTTGGTTAAAGTCACCATGTGTAAATTTAATATTACGGGAACCGTATACATCCATGGCCGTGGCTAATATAATTGGTAAGCCGTTTAAACTAGATGCGGCTACTATAGTGAAAAAGATATTGAATCATTCTCATGTTCTAGTAAAAGTAATTGTAGGCTCAGAACTTCCAAAGAAATCAATATCCTATATTCTATAATGGAAAAGTTAATATTCAAAATGTTTGAATATGAATGGATGTCGCTTTAAGTATGACTCATGTATATGCTTTGGTTACACTAACGACCAACTTAACAGCAAAAAAGTTTAGGTTTCAGAAAAACAAAACTAATGTGCAAGGCGACATTCACAAAGACATAGCTTCTGCAAAATACAATAATGTACATCATAATGGTTTCAACGCACATGATTCCTGCAATATGGATTTTAAATTCAATGATCCAATATATGATAAGACAACTGCCAAAGAATCAGTAAAGGATAAAGTAAATACGAAATATTTTTGGTAAAACCATCACAAACACAACAGAAATGGCAACAGACAATAATTGTGATGGTATGATATATATCAAAATAAATTAAGTAAAACTTGTGATCAGCTCAATGAAACTTTTGTTCAGATCATTAATGAACAGTCAAAACTGCAAAGAAATGATGATTATCAAATAGGAAAACACCCGAATCAATCAAAAGCACAGATGGAAATAGTATACAAGTCTTAGAAGCTGATGCCCCTCATCAAGCAACTTCTTGCTTAGTCAACTTAGTTCAGAAAACAAAATTTGGCATTTCAGATTCAATTGAAGCTTGTAAAGCAAAGAGCACAAACAACCTTCCAGCTATTGCTGCAACACTCAAGGAACGCTACACCAATGTCGTCGTCAACTCGAGTACTTTTCCCATCATCGGATGCAAAAGGACCTCTTCTCCTTAAATAAACAATTAGATAGATGTTAGAGATAGAAGAAAGTTGTATAAGAATTTAAAACATAGATATATCTCTAATAATCCAAAGTGGGATGATTTAACGAAGAGCCTAAAAGACAGAAAAACAACTGATCAAAGGAAAGGTAAAAAGCCAACTCACTTGGGTATGCTTACTAGATCTTTATCATCTACTTATTAATGTCCATCATATCCTGACATATTAGAGGTTTAAATTCTACCTGAATACAACTTGGTGCTTTAAATATACATTATGAGTATAAATCTTGTATAGGTGCTCGATTAGAGAATAAATTTGATAATCACATCTTTGAGTTATATAGCCATGTATTACCCATGACTTGGAAAGCAATTAATAACAATGGCGGGGGTTGTAAAGGTATCTAGTACTTATCACAGTCAATTCATTGATTGCTTATTTAAGACTGCATAGGGAATATCACTGCAAATAACTGCAGTTTATGCTAGTGACTTTTGAAAGGACCTATCAATGGTCCAACCTCATTAAATTTATTCCTGATATAACTACCTCATGGCTCAGCTCAAACCCTCTCTCCCCAAAACTCATGTGTCCCCGGTCGTCCCTTAATCCTCATCATTTAATATTGATTAATTAATTAAATCAATTAACTAATGTGATGGAATGAACGGTTGTGATTGCATGAGACATGGGACACATGACTTTTGGGGACAGCGAAATTAAACTCCTCATTGTTAATTATGGGTGGTTTCAATATTGCTATGCATATTTCTTGAAAAAAAAGGCACCATGCCTATTCCTTTCAAAAAATTTAAAAGCATTAATCATTTTATGGTTAAAACAAGATTTGTTAAACCTTGTATTAAAGGTAATAAGTTCACTTGGAAGTTTGGTGAATTCAAGAATATTCAACCCAAACTAAATAGAAATTTAGTAGATAGACAATTCCTTGATATATTTCCGCTTTCCCCCTATAACGTTATCTGACAAAATACAATTGATCATACCCCTTAACATATACTTCTATATATCATAATAATGAATTTTTTTGAAATACTCCTTTCAGGTTCATTAATGGATGGTCACTAGATAATGTGTATAAAAATGTTACTGGGAATTATTTATAGTTTTCATGTAGAGGTATCAAGCCAATTCAATTTAATATGTTACTTAGATACATTAAACAATGGCTTAAATTATGGAATAAAAGAGGAGCAAGCAGTATGATATTGTTATACTGCTTTTGAACCAAACCATATATGAACGAGTCAAAATCATTGAATGATCGTAAGAAGAACTAGAAATCCTAAATTCCAACTTTGGAAACTAGAATCCAGTCAACATCCAAAGAGTTGATGCAGAACCGTGCTTGCCACTTAAGAACAGCAAGCCATATTCCACATGAACTAAGTGATGAAGTGAAAAATTACCAAATACCAATTTAAGTGTTAACTCAGTACCGAGTTGAACAACTCAACTCGGTACCGAGTTATGAAACCAACTTAACATAACAACTACAAAGGGATTGAAGACTAAACCAAAAACAAAGGCAATGTAACGCTCTGACTTTTTGACCCTTGAACGTCGACGATAATACATCTACGGTATTCGTGTGTCGAGCACCCAAGTGCCGTAAAGACAGATTGTTAGGGTTAAGCAAGAAAAAAGAAACAGAACAAGAAAGAAAGAACACAATATCAGAATCTCACAAATGAAACAATAATATACAATATATAAAAAGACAATACAAAGGGTTACTCCAAGATACAATGTAACTTCAGAGTTACAAAACCTAAGTATTATCATCTGTCTGGACAGTTGTAACTATCTGCCTTCATAATGCTGCTACATACATACTAATAGTGCAACGGAAAGAGAAATAGATCTATAAATGGAAGCCACCAGCTCGTCTCTTGAAGCTCTGAAGCGTTCATAGTCAAAACTGCTTTACTCAGCCTACTCGAAAGAGTACCTAAGGAATTAAAGGATAAATAAAACTTCGAGTCGGACATAAGCCTAGTATGAGAAATCCAAGAAACACGCGTCCATATAACAGTAACTTTTGAGACCACTCGAATCATCTAACGGTTTTCTCCTCAAAAGAAACCAAACTATCTGATAGGTAAATAGAACGATATAATAGATAGTGTCTATGATGTGGAATATAAATCGAAAATAGTTATGTTGCTAGCATCTCACAACACAACAATTAGAAGTACATCTAAAACCACTAAGGTTCGTTCGCATATGGATTTCCATGGAGGCCTCCTCAGTACATCGAGATTGGCCTCCATGATAAGGATTAGAAACTACCTTCTAAGCATCGCATATCTCTAGCTAAAATATACCTCAAAGTAAACACAACTAGACCATGACCGAACAAATGATGCAAAATATCATCAACTCCTACTAGCAACATCGATAAGCATCTCTAGATATGGAATTGACATACCCTTGGGTTATCTAAACCCACTAGCTATGCAGCCTACTCTTTTCTGCCATTTCCGATGATGAAGTCACATTCAAGATCTCTCATATAAGCTTTCATCACTTGAACAGATCATGAACCTCTCTATGAATTCTATCACTAGTCGTCCGATAAATGCTAATGTTGACTTCTCTCTTGGACTTAACCTTAGGATAGATAGATCAACTCTATAGCACTAGTCTGAAATGTTAACATTGATCTCTCCCTTGGACTTAACCATAGGATAGACAGTTCAACTCTATAATATTCCACTTCACATCCGCTTATAAAATGTAGACTCGTATACTAGTTTTGAAGTGGTATTCGGTAAGTAATACATAATTATACTTATCCGATCTCGAACTCTTCTAAACTAAATTGGTGAAATTACGGTTAACTCAATTTCGGTTCTTTCAGAAGTAAGTGAACGATATAAAGGAGTCCTCCCTGAGGGATCTCGTATATATACATTGTTAAAGTGAGAGACGTTTCATACTAATGAGTCCTCCTCGGTTGATCTCAAACCGTATGAAGCCGTAAAGCTTTTATATATTTCCTAAGTTCTTTTAGTCAAGTTTGATAATTGACTAATCGATTATCTAGTCTTAAACGATCGCATATGGAAATAAGTCTCATATACTTATCACGTTTTAGACCTTCTCAACTTACCATATCCCTTGGTCAAGAGTGAAGCTGGTAGGTTAGAGCACTGTTACTTCTAAAACCTACTCAAACATCATTCTTAACTCTCACTGATAGAACAAGTCTACTTTGTTAGCTTTTAGTGCTAAGTATAGGATTAAATACTTTCCATAAACAAGTAAATAAACAAAGCACGATTAAGTTACTTAAGCGACTCCTGATCCCTTTTTTATTAATAATACACCTTTGTAATTACTTGTGTATATATATATATATGTAAAACCCTTTCAAAAAGGATACATACATACACACACACTGATTTATTTATAAGCCAATATATTTAATAAAATTCTAAAATAATTTAAAAGACAAAATGCTACATAACCCTTTTAATACTTTAATAAAATATTTAACTAATTTTTCTAAAACTATATATACATAAAAGTACTTTTAAATTACTTATAAATATGTTTTAAATATCCATTTAAAATATCACTTAAAAATAACTACTTCATAATTTATTTAAAAACTTCAAAACGCATGTTTTACATTTATTAAACCCTTTTATTTCAATAGTTCATAACTAATTATTAAAATATGTTTAAACTTCAAGCCCTTTTTAAAATATCTAATATATTTTATTAAGCACTGCTAAAAAGATTGTAGAAAAATACTTTGTTTAATTGTCATTTTAAACCAATTGAATTTTCAAACAGCAAACCATAACATTTACAGAAGTGCCATCAAAAGATTTGAAACACCCAAAAGTGTTGCGGATTCAAAGTGATGCAAATCCTTATTTCTAACATAAAACCAGTTTTAAACCTTTTGATGTTTGATTCGATTTAACTGCTACTAAGTGAACTAAGGTCCAATTTTCTTTACAATAAGCAATATACTTATAGGACATCATAACCATGCCAAGAACCCTAAGGATGTCTTCACAAAATTTTGTAGACATTTCCAAACGTAAGGCATTTCAAAGTGCTTCTATAGCGATTATTTTGCTTATAACTTTTTAAATTTTGTTCTATAAATTCTACAACTTTCCTAAACAGTTCTTTATTGTCACATACACTTATATATGTGTTGGGAACAACTAATATATATCGTATCAAAAAAATTTAACGTACAGACCATTTAAACAAGTTTAAACACAACCTAATTAAAAATGCTTTTATGGCGACTATCTGTAACGACCCGTAAATTTCAACTGTTTTAATAACGTAATTAGTTGAAATTTTGTGAAATTTTAAACGATAAAATTTTGAAATAAAAATTTAATATTTGGAATACGTCTAGTTAAACATAACAACTGGTAAATTTTCGTCCGAAAATAGGAAAGTTTATTTCATACGTAAATTCACTTCAATTTAATCAATTAAAAAGCAATGAAAATAAAATATTTCTGAAACCTAAATATTTTTACATACAAAAATTCTAAACCATCTTCTGAGCAAGATGTCAGTTTGTCGTTTTTCCAAATTCGGACATCTATTGCTCCGTCGATCTTATTTTCGACAAAATAGCAGCACTTCGGTACCGATTATCGACTTCTGTTCGGATGATCCTATCACCAATACCTGTGTACCATTTTGATCGTCTCGTTGTGCTGATCTCTGTAGTATATTCATTTGTGCATTTCGGTGTCCGGTACGCGGGGAAAACCGCTAAACTGTTAATCGTAACGGTCCGTCTTTTAGTTTCTTTGTGACCCTTCATTTGTCCACCGTTTAGAAACCTTTGGTTAGCCGCTTTAATTATTTCTTGGAATTCATGTATGACTTTTGGTTATTCCAACTCTTTACTTTTATCTACTCGTTCATCCTCTTTCTATCTCCCCTCTTTCTTTTTGTTCATTGCTTAGAGAAAAATATATACATATAATATAAAGTTTTATATGGAAGTATATAACAAGACAAACATGCTCACCTTTACCTTCTCCCCTTATCTCTCTCATACGTCTTCCTTCCTCAACCTACTTGCTCTCAGATCCACCAAGCGCCGAGCAAACTGACCCCACCGATAACCCATCGCCTCTCCTTTTCTTCCCCAGAACCCACTAACCCGATGCACTTGCCTAGTGTCGTCGCATACAGCCTCTCCGACCTCCCACGTCCATGTCAGCCCCTCGACCAAGACCACATCACCCACCGAGTGCTACCCCTCTACCTCCGGCCAGCAACAGCCTCACATGCCACAACCTATCTCCACTCTCACGTTCTGGGCTCCTCCACTCGGTTGCCACCACCGGCTCTCTCCCCACTCGGCCTGCCCTGACAGCAGTCACCATCTTCCCGGCCTTCCCAGACCCGCCTATCTCCGAACAAACCCAACTCACATCTCATCACCAAAAGCACTCGCCCATTCGTCTTAGCAACACGCACGTTCTCAACCTTCTCCATCAACTCACGGTCGAGCTTCTCTTTTGCAGAATTCGTGTATGTTTTCTATTATAAAATTTATACTATTGCTGAGTATATACCTTTTCGGATGTATAGATTGTATATCAAATTCGAGCTTTGTTTTGTTTTCCTGTTGATTTCATATAGCAGTATGTATATAAGTCTTAAATATATAGTATAGGTGTTTATTACGTGTTATATATAGTACCTTATAAAGTATGCAAGCTGTTGTTTAAAATCTATAGTTTATTTATAAGATATGTATAAAGTTATATAAGTTTTGTGAAGATTCTTCTATAGTTCTATATATACAGTAATATATTTCAAAGTGTATATACGTAGGGTATATTTTATTATAAGGTTTGCCTGTTACTTTATAATATGTTCTGTTTACATATATAAAATCTAACTGTGTTTGAATGGGTGTTTAAGTGTTATATTGTAAAGGTTTGTATATATTTGTTAAAATAGAAGCTGTAAAATCGATAAGTTCAAAACTTAGATTTACTAAAAGTATATGTTTGTTGCGTATATATATAGTTGTAAAGTTAGTCATATAAGATATTATATACGTATATTGGCTGTAAAGTTAGTTTTATAGTTGTTGTAAAGTCAAGTAATATATTTGTGTATATATATTGTGACAGGTTTATGTAATATGTAAAAAAAGGAAATTATGTAAGTTTATAACTATAAATATGATATATGTTTGTGTTAAATATATATGCTTATATATTTTCTGTATTTTCTATTCATGGCGTGTGTTTATATAATATTAGTGGCAGTTTGGCGTGTATTTTTTGTTGATGTTTGTTTTAAAGGGTATTCAATATATTGATTCTTATACTGTTGATAGGTGGAAATTTTTGTTATTATAATATTTATACGTATCCTGTTTTAAAAAGTAAGGTGTATAAATGGGCGGCCGTACAGTGCTTACATACAGAATGTTAGTTGGGAAATGATTTTGTATATTTGTTTTTAAAATGAAATCATTTTGCATTTACAAGTATTCATTTCAAAAGCATAATGTATAAATATGTGTTTGATTTTTCTTTTTGGGTATTTTTAATATGAAACAATGGATTTTAAAATACATATATATATATATTTAAAAATTTAATATATGTTTGAATTTAAATATGATTTTTTTTATATAGTTATATGTAGTTATATATCAGTTCCCTTATACCAATTATCTGTATCGATTCAGTTCTGATTGATTTCATCCCTTTTATGTATCAGCCGTGTCCGTTCAAATTTTCGTGCCCATCTTGTTCCGCTTTGGAATTTGGATTTGGATTCAAAATTTGCTTCCGTTCTCATCCATCTCTCTAGCCTCGAAAGGTGAGCACTCACTCACGATTAACGTTCTTTTATTTATTAAATTTGATTTCAATTGAAACGACAATTGAAATATGCTGCTGTTAGTTAATTACACTGTTATATATGCTATTGCCTGTATCAGTTCACCTGTGACATCTGACACCTTTATCTGTTAATTATTTATGCAATGATAATACAGTTTGGCTGAAATTGATTGATTGTTGATGTTTATATTGGACGTTAAATTGTTAATGTTAAAATGATAAATAGTATGAAATTGAACTTGATATAGGATAATTAAATGTTAAATTTGATTAACCGACATTTGTATAATATGACCCCTTTAACTGTTGAATTTATTGACACGTAGGATTTGTTTAATTACATTTTGAACCACTGAATGTATGTTGTTAAATTGATGATGTATGAAATTGTAAATAGATGACAAGTGAAGAACCGTAATGTAATAATCTTTAATCTACATGAAATGATAGTGTAGATTCTAGAAATAATTATATTAATTCGTACAAATAACAATGCGAATTAATACGGTTATTTCGGGATTATTTGAATTGATTATTGGATTGTTATTGTTGTTGTTATTGCTTGTTTATTTACTTTGACACCATCCCAGTTATCACACTGCAAGTTCCCTTTGATATGCTTTGATTTTGAAATGAATTGGAATCGGGTTGAAATGATAAATACCCAAATTGAATTTTGACCTAGGATAGGAAATTAAATAAAACCCGATTGGTCAATAATTTGATTTAAAAATAAAATGAAGATTTTATTTGAATAAATAATATGGTTTTGAAACGAAGTTGGAAATTGAATTTAATGAAATTTAAACGTGAATATTTAATAATCTGAAATGAAATATTAATAAAGAAATTGATGAAAGAAGGTTGTTTAATTTGAGAAATGATTGAATTAAGTTTGAAATGATTTAATAATTAAGTTTGAAATTATAATTAAGTTTGAAACAATTAAACTTTGAAATTATTTAATAATTAAGTTTGAAATTATAATTAAGTTTGAAATTATTAAACTTTGAAATTATTTAATAATTAAGTTTTGAATTATTTAATAATTAAATAAGATTGAATTATTTAATGATTAAATTGATTTGGATTCTTTAATAAGAGAAATTGAATTTTTGAATAAGTGAATTTTACTTCGTAATAACTGAAATTGAGTTTCTTTATTAATTAAGTTTTGGAAAATTATTTAAGTAAGTAAATAAGTGAAATGGAATTTCTTTAACAAGAAATGAGAATGTGATATTTTTGGAATTAATGTAAGACTTGTAATTGAAAGAATTGATTTGAAGAATTTAGTTTAATTCAAAATTGTAAGTTTTGATTTGATGAAGTTGAACTTAAGAATTGATTTAATGAATTGGAAATTTAATAGAAATTGTTTTGAATGATAAAGTAACTTAACGAATATTGAATGGAATCGATAAATGAGTTTAAATTGATTTGAATGTTAAATAAAATTTGTTTAAATGATTTCGGAATGAAACTTATATACGAACTTGAATCAATATTTGAATGGTTTTAAATAGATATTGAAATTGAATTATAAGATTTTGAAATGGTAAATTAAAGTTTTGAAACGTAAATTTTGAAAATTGGTTTTGAAAGACAAATGAAATGTTGGTTTACGAATTGTAATTGAAATTGAATTGATTTGGTTTGAAATATATAAACGACCAATCGGTGTAATAATTACGAAAGTTATTAAAGAGACCGGGATCGGTAATGGATATACTCTCTATCTAAACCGAAACCACTTTAATAACTATACGCGGAGTGTGATCCAGAATGAAGTGGTTGGAATGATGTACGTTGATGACTGAAGAAAGAGAATGATGATGGATAGCCTTGACACTTGTGTCAAATTGGAAATGACTAAAACAGGAGCTGTGCCGGGCCAATGGAGGATTAGCTACCTCAAGTGGACACACTTCTTCGAACTACTTATACTTGTTGTCGATTGGTGCACCCTTGATTTTGGGAGTGTTGTTTCACGGTGTTGCGGGCGCTGCGGCGTTGCGTTCTCACCAGTCCAGATCAGGCGAACGGTAGTATCACTACCTTGGGTATTGCCTCATGTGCCTTGTCATACTTGTATTCCATTTATGCGCGACCACTACGATTTTGATTTGTACCTTTAGTATATGGATTGCCCTCTGGTGACTTCCGGTTTTGGGGAAACTACGGTCTTGTATATGCTTTTGGGAATAAAAATGTGTTAAGGGTGGAATGGGCCATGACTTAACACTATTTTGATATCTTATTATTACTGATAGACATTATCTACTTATCGTACACTACTACATAGTAGATAGTTTAACGGATCCTTAAAGGATGGTTATTCCAAACATCCTTTGAGTTACTTGTATTTCAATTGCTATTTCACTTGAGTTGGATTTATTAATATAAGAATGTTAATCCTGACTCGAGTGTCTTGTGTTTTTGCTTTACGCTCGGGTCAGACTGAGTAGTTCAGCTTTTGAGACTCACCTTTGGAGTTGGAGCTTCGCTTGGAGATCCAGCTATCTATCCAGCTTTCAGATATTCGATGATTCCAGTGATGTATTCTGATTTAACTCTGATGTATCGTATTACTCTTTTGTTGTAAACTCTGATGTATTTTATATATTCATATAGTAGCTTCATGAACTACTATCTCTTTTATTTCCGCTGCACTTATTACTCTGTGTCTGTGTTCTGTGATTATTTATTTACTGTATATGTTCAGTTTTGCCAAATTTAAATTAACAACACGGTATTTTGAGCAATTCAACTCCGGCATGAGTGTCTACCTATACACTTATAATGGACGTGAATGGTCCAAAATATCGGGTCGTTACAGTTGGTATCAGAGCTTTGGTAGCTCTAGGCAAAACTTAACATATAGGGTAAATGTATTTACAGAATCACTCTCATTCGAGTTTCAATCTCTTCCTTTTAACTCGATTCCTTTGAATTTTGGAACGTTCCCTGCGGTTCCAAAATTCATTCGTGTTCCTCACTATTCGTCTTCTTTCAATTCTGGAGCACCCCATAACTCCATTTTGAATGATATCTATAATAGATCGGCGGTCTCGCCAATCTTCGAATGATTCGTAAAGGAGCAAAACTCCTTTACAATAGGCATTGATTTACCGGAGATTTCTGTATCCTCGGTTTACGATGCTATCTATCTCCTACTATACCTGAATTCTATTTCTTGAGATCGAAAGTCGATTTACCTCGGAATTCTACACCGATCTTATTTTTGAAGTCACGGTCGACCCGGTTAAGGTTGCCCGCGATTTATATAAATTTATCCATCGCCTTATTTTGTTATTTAATTATCTCGTCTTTGTTTCAAACCTATCTTCGAATCAAATTTCTCTTTGATTTAAGTCCATCAAATTTGAATCCCTATCCTTATTTTGAAAATCCATTCCTGTATCGTCGAGCAAAGAAATGTATTTCTAAATTTATATTAAAATGTTGTTTTCAAATTTGATAAACAAAATAAATTTTTGAATGATTATATTATATATAAATATAAGTTTTCTGAAATTAAATTGTTAATAAATTGTTATCAGAAATGATAATATTTGGTTTTCATTTATTGTTTTGTAAACCATTGACTATTGCATAATATAAATAAATGAATTTATAAACTTGGTTATAAATTGATTGGAATTTGAAATGAATCTAATTCAGAAATTTGAGAATTTATTAGTTTCCGATGATTTCGAACTTTGGTTTTTAATTTTAAAGTATATAGTATTGAAAGTATTTTCGAATAGAAAACGTTTTCAAAGAATTTGTAAAATGTTGAAATCAGTGCTCTTCTCTTTGTCGTTGGAAAATAATTTCGGTGATGGCGGCCGCATCATCGACATTCATTTTCGAGTTTCGAAGTGGAGATACTATTCTGTAGCTTTGCTATGGTTTGTTTTGAAAAATATTTTGATTTGAATTTCTTCAGTATAATTTGATTTATATATATAAGTATCTTATTTTAAAATTTAATTTGATTTGATATAAATATATTTTATATATCTCTAAGTTGTTTAAAGTTAATCGGAAATCTAATTCTTAAATTTTGTTAAAGGATGATTTTAATTATAAATAAAACCAAAATTTGGAATAAATATTTAAACTTGAATAATTGAATTGGGAAAATTTTATTTGTACATTGTTCAACTGCATTCTAATACAACTTACCTAAATCATTCAGAAGTTGAATATGTAATTGGATAATATATAAGATAAATTGAACTTATAAATAAAATTTGAGTGTTTATAATAAATGTTATACACTAAATTTTGATTATAAAGATGTTAATAGAGTTATATAGGATAATAAGTAAACTCAGTTAATAATGAAATAAATTTGTTTTGAAAGAATTAATAAATTGAAATTTGATAAACATATGAAAATACCTTGAATTTAAAAGAAATTAATAGATGTAAATTAATTTAAATCGAACTTTTATGTTTTAAATTAATTTATATGGGTTAAATATATGTGAGTAGATATATTAAGTAGAATAAATTTAACAGTAATTTGGAATAAAGAAGAATTTAAAATTGTTGAAGAAAATATGATTATAATGAAAGACTATTCAAATTTATGGTTTTAGAAATTGTAAATTTAATAAAATGGGATAATATGATAATGAATTTAGAAATAGTTGAGATTGATTCTAGTGAAATCAAATGGATTAAATCAATTATAGAATATCAATTAATTTAAAATTTGAATTTATATGGTTCAAATTAATTGTTATTTTGTATTCCAAATCTGTTTTTCTTTCTGGTTGTTCTATTCTCCTACCTCGTTCCTTTTCGGGGACGAAAAGTTTTGAGTGGAGGAGAGTGTAACGACCCGTAAATTTCAACTGTTTTAATAACGTAATTAGTTGAAATTTTGTGAAATTTTAAACGATAAAATTTTGAAATAAAAATTTAATATTTGGAATACGTCTAGTTAAACATAACAACTGGTAAATTTTCGTCCGAAAAAAGGAAAGTTTATTTCGTACGTAAATTCACTTCAATTTAATCAGTTAAAAAGCAATGAAAATAAAATGTTTCCGAAACCTAAATATTTTTACATAAAAAATTCTAAACCATCTTCTGAGCAAGATGTCAGTTTGTCGTTTTTCCAAATTCGGACATCTATTGCTCCGTCGATCTTATTTTCGACAAAATAGCAGCATTTCGGTACCGATTATCGACTTCTGTTCGGATGATCCTATCACCAATACCTGTGTACCATTTTGATCGTCTCGTTGTGCTGATCTCTGTAGTATATTCATTTGTGCATTTCGGTGTCCGGTACGCGGGGAAAACCGCAAAACTGTTAATCGTAACGGTCCGTCTTTTAGTTTCTTTGTGACCCTTCATTTGTCCACCGTTTAGAAACCTTTGGTTAGCCGCTTTAATTATTTCTTGGAATTCATGTATGACTTTTGGTTATTCCAACTCTTTACTTTTATCTACTCGTTCATCCTCTTTCTATCTCCCCTCTTTCTTTTTGTTCATTGCTTAGAGAAAAATATATACAGATAATATAAAGTTTTATATGGAAGTATATAACAAGACAAACATGCTCACCTTTACCTTCTCCCCTTATCTCTCTCATGCGTCTTCCTTCCTCAACCTACTTGCTCTCAGATCCACCAAGCGCCGAGCAAACTGACCCCACCGATAACCCATCGCCTCTCCTTTTCTTCCCCAGAACCCACTAACCCGATGCACCTGCCTAGTGTCGTCGCATACAGCCTCTCCGACCTCCCACGTCCATGTCAGCCCCTCGACCAAGACCACATCACCCACCGAGTGCTACCCCTCTACCTCCGGCCAGCAACAGCCTCACACGCCACAACCAACCTCCACTCTCACGTTCTGGGCTCCTCCACTCGGTTGCCACCACCGGCTCTCTCCCCACTCGGCCTGCCCTGACAGCAGTCACCATCTTCCTGGCCTTCCCAGACCCGCCTATCTCCGAACAAACCCAACTCACATCTCATCACCAAAAGCACTCACCCATTCGTCTTAGCAACACGCACGTTCTCAACCTTCTCCATCAACTCACGGTCGAGCTTCTCTTTTGCAGAATTCGTGTATGTTTTCTATTATAAAATTTATACTATTGCTGAGTATATACCTTTTCAGATGTATAGATTGTATATGAAATTCAAGCTTTGTTTTGTTTTCCTGTTGATTTCATATAGCAGTATGTATATAAGTCTTAAATATATAGTATAGGTGTTTATTACGTGTTATATATAGTACCTTATAAAGTATGCAAGGTGTTGTTTAAAATCTATAGTTTATTTATAAGATATGTATAAAGTTATATAAGTTTTGTGAAGATTCTTCTATAGTTCTATATATACAGTAATATATTTCAAAGTGTATATAGGTAGGGTATATTTTATTATAAGGTTTGCCTGTTACTTTATAATATGTTCTGTTTACATATATAAAATCTAACTGTGTTTGAATGGGTGTTTAAGTGTTATATTGTAAAGGTTTGTATATATTTGTTAAAATAGAAGCTGTAAAATCGATAAGTTCAAAACTTAGATTTACTAAAAGTATATGTTTGTTGCGTATATATATAGTTGTAAAGTTAGTCATATAAGATATTATATACGTATATTGGCTGTAAAGTTAGTTTTATAGTTGTTGTAAAGTCAAGTAATATATTTGTGTATATATATTGTGACAGGTTTATGTAATATGTAAAAAAAGGAAATTATGTAAGTTTATAACTATAAATATGATATATGTTTGTGTTAAATATATATGCTTATATATTTTCTGTATTTTCTATTCATGGCGTGTGTTTATATAATATTAGTGGCAGTTTGGCGTGTATTTTTTGTTGATGTTTGTTTTAAAGGGTATTCAATATATTGATTCTTATACTGTTGATAGGTGGAAATTTTTGTTATTATAATATTTATACGTATCCTGTTTTAAAAAGTAAGGTGTATAAATGGGCGACCGTACAGTGCTTACATACAGAATGTTAGTTGGGAAATGATTTTGTATATTTGTTTTTAAAATGAAATCATTTTGCATTTACAAGTATTCATTTCAAAAGCATAATGTATAAATATGTGTTTGATTTTTCTTTTTGGGTATTTTTAATATGAAACAATGGATTTTAAAATACATATATATATATATATATATTTAAAAATTTAATATATGTTTGAATTTAAATATGATTTTTTTTATATAGTTATATGTAGTTATATATCAGTTCCCTTATACCAATTATCTGTATCGATTCAGTTCTGATTGATTTCATCCCTTTTATGTATCAGCCGTGTCCGTTCAAATTTTCGTGCCCATCTTATTCCGCTTTGGAATTTGGATTTGGATTCAAAATCTGCTTCCGTTCTCATCCATCTCTCTAGCCTCGAAAGGTGAGCACTCACTCACGATTTACGTTCTTTTATTTATTAAATTTGATTTCAATTGAAACGATAATTGAAATATGCTGCTGTTAGTTAATTACACTGTTATATATGCTATTGCCTGTATCAGTTCACCTGTGACATCTGACACCTTTATTTGTTAATTATTTATGCAATGATAATACAGTTTGGCTGAAATTGATTGATTGTTGATGTTTATATTGGATGTTAAATTGTTAATGTTAAAATGATAAATAGTATGAAATTGAACTTGATATAGGATAATTAAATGTTAAATTTGATTAACCGACATTTGTATAATATGACCCCTTTAACTGTTGAATTTATTGACACGTAGGATTTGTTTAATTACATTTTGAACCACTGAATGTATGTTGTTAAATTGATGATGTATGAAATTGTAAATAGATGACAAGTGAAGAACCGTAATGTAATAATCTTTAATCTACATGAAATGATAGTGTAGATTCTAGAAATAATTATATTAATTCGTACAAATAACAATGCGAATTAATACGGTTATTTCGGGATTATTTGAATTGATTATTGGATTGTTATTGTTGTTGTTATTGCTTGTTTATTTACTTTGACACCATCCCAGTTATCACACTGCAAGTTCCCTTTGATATGCTTTGATTTTGAAATGAATTGGAATCGGGTTGAAATGATAAATACCCAAATTGAATTTTGACCTAGGATAGGAAATTAAATAAAACCCGATTGGTCAATAATTTGATTTAAAAATAAAATGAAGATTTTATTTGAATAAATAATATGGTTTTGAAACGAAGTTGGAAATTGAATTTAATGAAATTTAAACGTGAATATTTAATAATCTGAAATGAAATATTAATAAAGAAATTGATGAAAGAAGGTTGTTTAATTTGAGAAATGATTGAATTAAGTTTGAAATGAATTAATAATTAAGTTTGAAATTATAATTAAGTTTGAAACAATTAAACTTTGAAATGATTTAATAATTAAGTTTGAAATTATAATTAAGTTTGAAATTATTAAACTTTGAAATTATTTAATAATTAAGTTTTGAATTATTTAATAATTAAATAAGATTGAATTATTTAATGATTAAATTGATTTGGATTCTTTAATAAGAGAAATTGAATTTTTGAATAAGTGAATTTTACTTCGTAATAACTGAAATTGAGTTTCTTTATTAATTAAGTTTTGGAAAATTATTTAAGTAAGTAAATAAGTGAAATGGAATTTCTTTAACAAGAAATGAGAATGTGATATTTTTGGAATTAATGTAAGACTTGTAATTGAAAGAATTGATTTGACGAATTTAGTTTAATTCAAAATTGTAAGTTTTGATTTGATGAAGTTGAACTTAAGAATTGATTTAATGAATTGGAAATTTAATAGAAATTGTTTTGAATGATAAAGTAACTTAACGAATATTGAATGGAATCGATAAATGAGTTTAAATTGATTTGAATGTTAAATAAAATTTGTTTAAATGATTTCGGAATGAAACTTATATACGAACTTGAATCAATATTTGAATGGTTTTGAATGGATATTGAAATTGAATTATAAGATTTTGAAATGGTAAATTAAAGTTTTGAAACGTAAATTTGGAAATTGGTTCTGAAAGACAAATGAAATGTTGGTTTACGAATTGTAATTGAAATTGAATTGATTTGGTTTGAAATATATAAACGACCAATCGATGTAATAATTACGAAAGTTATTAAAGAGACCGGGATCGGTAATGGATATACTCTCTATCTAAACCGAAACCACTTTAATAACTATACGCGGAGTGTGATCCAGAATGAAGTGGTTGGAATGATGTACGTTGATGACTGAAGAAAGAGAACGATGATGGATAGCCTTGACACTTGTGTCAAATTGGAAATGACTAAAACAGGAGCTGTGCCAGGCCAATGGAGGATTAGCTACCTCAAGCGGACACACTTCTTCGAACTACTTATACTTGTTGTCGATTGGTGCACCCTTGATTTTGGGAGTGTTGTTTCACGGTGTTGCGGGCGCTGGGGCGTTGCGTTGTCACCAGTCCAGATCAGGCGAACGGTAGTATCACTACCTTGGGTATTGCCTCATGTGCCTTGTCATACTTGTATTCCATTTATGCGCAACCACTACGATTTTGATTTGTACCTTTAGTATATGGATTGCCCTCTGGTGACTTCCGGTTTTGGGGAAACTACGGTCTTGTATATGCTTTTGGGAATAAAAATGTGTTAAGGGTGGAATGGGCCATGACTTAACACTATTTTGATATCTTATTATTACTGATAGACATTATCTACTTATCGTACACTACTACATAGTAGATAGTTTAACGGATCCTTAAAGGATGGTTATTCCAAACATCCTTTGAGTTACTTGTATTTCAATTGCTATTTCACTTGAGTTGGATTTATTAATATAAGAATGTTAATCCTGACTCGAGTGTCTTGTGTTTTTGCTTTACGCTCGGGTCAGACTGAGTAGTTCAGCTTTTGAGACTCACCTTTGGAGTTGGAGCTTCGCTTGGAGATCCAGCTATCTATCCAGCTTTCAGATATTCGATGATTCCAGTGATGTATTCTGATTTAACTCTGATGTATCGTATTACTCTTCTGTTGTAAACTCTGATGTATTTTATATATTCATATAGTAGCTTCATGAACTACTATCTCTTTTATTTCCGTTGCACTTATTACTCTGTGTATGTGTTCTGTGATTATTTATTTACTGTATATGTTCAGTTTTGCCAAATTTAAATTAACAACGTGGTATTTTGAGCAATTCAACTCCGGCATGAGTGTCTACCTATACACTTATAATGGACGCGAATGGTCCAAAATATCGGGTCGTTACACTATCGCTATATGGACCATTCCATATCCATTTCAATTTCAATACACATTCCAAACAACCATACATACACAATGTTAAGGTGGTGCCATATGTTCTAGAAGGTTATAGAAAATATGATATGCCATAAATAGTTGTCGTTTACTTTCTAAAGCAAGTATGGTCCAAATATACACTTCAATTAGTTAGAGAACTTTAATATAATTTAAAAGTAAATATTATACAACTTCATTACAATTAAATGGTGAGTTAACTCACTCTTTTCAAGTCCACAATCAAGCACAAGCCTCTACCTTGATACCACTTCCTATCTCAACCAAAGCAAGCTCCAAAGTTCAATCTTACCTCTTTATATTCAAGTGCTAGGCTAGAATTGGCCTATATAGCTCACAACCATGCATGTGTGGGGGTGTGTGCTCCTTTTCTTTAAGTTTTAAGTTGTTAAACATTGTTACTATATTGTGTTAGGAATATATCTTAAGTTCGTTGAAGTTCCTTTGTAATTTAAGAGTGTTTAGATGTAAAGAGAAGAAGATGAAGAGAATTGTTCCTATGTTGAATAAATTAGCAAATCATTTTTCAAGGCCTTAAGGGTGTATATATAGACTTCACTAAGAGGTCACCTCTTATATTCTTACCCTTGTAGCTGGCTAAGAACCATCCCCCTATGTGTTTGCTTTCCACCTAACCTTTGACTGAAAACAAATATCTAAACACTATTCACCCAAAATACCTTCTCCTTAATCCATTTCCTAATCTTTTTACTATTCATATTTAGTTAGCCATAACATAAAAATTGCTAATTAACTACACATTAATATACTAGAAAAGCATAATAAGTTTGGAAAACTTTTACTGAGAAAAAAGCTGTTTATCAATAAAACGATTTTTGGTCACATTATCGATATTTCTTCGATCTACTTATTTTTGTATACAGTTTTTAGAAAAATATTTACCATCATTAGTTATTAATTGAAAAGAGTTTAACAATGTTATTAAATTAATTTTATAACACTTAACCATATTTCAAACGTTCTGATATTCAAAGACGAAGTGTTTAAAATTACCGACCGCTATAAGCAAAGCATAGGTAGAGCTAAAAAAGAAGGGCCAATGGCATTGTATTCAAGAGAATGTAGAAGCAAAGCTGTGTACTTAAAAGTCAGAGAACTCATGACCGGGCGCCGAGTTGTGAAACACAATTGGGTACCAAGTTGACTACTGGGATGCTAATCTGGCCACGATCTCCCTCTTGAACCTCCTATTGAAAGCACAAAAAGGTGATCCTTTCTTTACTATTTGAGTTTTTTGATTTTACCCTGATGCTCAGTTGGATTCTTATCGACCTGTAAGCAATCGAGTTATAAAACCACAACTGTAAAGTACATCATAAATCATTAACAAATTTTAAGTGGATGTAGGCCAGAGTATTTCCCGAACCACTATAAATTTTTGTGTGTTATTTACTTTGTTTTCCATTTGTTTCTTCATTATTGTCTTCTTATAATTCGATCGGGTGTTGGTGCTTTCATTGAGAACTCTTGAAATTCTCACTATTTAGAACAATCTTGAACCTTTGGATACCATCATCCATGAGTTAGATCTGAAAAATTGTTGTAGGAGGATCCTTGATTACTTAGATTTCCATAAAGCTATCTTTGGATCTAAGAAAGCCATTGCACCCGGAAATGCCAAAGAAAAGTCAATTACTTCTAGGCCCACCAATGAAGCTGAAAATGAAGGCACTCAACGCGGAGAAAAGACAAATCAACCGGTTATTGTTGAAATCCCAAGAATATCGGAAATGGTAACTAAGATTGATGTGGGTATGATGATGACAAAAATGAACAAAAAGTTGATAAAGAGGTAGAATGATATAATGAAGCAGATAAAGGAGAACATGGTTTTGACAAACAAGCTATCCCAAAGACATAGAAGGAGTAAAAATGAGTTATCATCTTCTGATTCGGAAGAAGAAAGTTCTTCCTCATAGGGAAGAAACCACAAAGATAGATACAGAAGATAAAGAGAGAGGAAGCTGGGACTTCTAATGTTGGAACTGGAAAAACGCAAGTTGGCAAGGGTCAACTGGGTACCAATCCAGCATCACAATTCGATACCGATCCTAGGGCCCAAGTCATAGTTGATGATGTGGATTTTGAGTTACAAGATGACGTTGATGTTGGTCATGATATTGGTGGCCACAGTGGTAGAGTTCAGATAACTGTTACCGAGCCATCACATGGAGAACGTAGAAGTCGAATGACTAGATGAACGGTTCTCCTAGAGATAGGAAAACTCATATATCATGGAACGAACCGAGACCATCTACGGAACTAAACATTAAGGGAAGACCTTGATGGTGGCCGTCTTGTCAATTCGGTTGAACTAGAGATCTTGGCTGAGGTGAGGAAGTTGGTGAATGAAATCCAGCATAGAAATAATAGTATTTGCGGTTCTTCATCTAGCAGGAACCTATTCACTGAAGAGATTCTACGGGAGGAGTACCCTAGGATATTTGTGATGCTGATGATGTCGATGATGTCATCCTACAATGGAATGTTTAATCCAAGACATCGTCTTCTGAAGTACGAGTGGCACATGGATGGTGCTAGAACAACCGACATTATGTGATGCAGATGTTATCCGATATTACTCGAAGGAATGGCTATGATATGGTTCACTTGGCTCCCGCTGAGGTCCACATCTTCATTTGACCCGTTGGCTAGGAAGTTTGTGGAGTAGTTTAGGCTGCATACTGCTCGACCAAGGATGCGATATCCTTATCCAGCATTTTTCAAGGTCCTAAATAGTCTCTAAAAAATATCCTGGGTAGATTCGATACATTTGTGACTGAAGTGAGCAATGATAAATAGGACATTGTGTTGATGGCATTGAATAGAGGAATTCATCTAGATATGGATTTTGGTAAATGTCTGAATATGAAGCCACCATCGAACATGAAGGAGTCTTATCGGAAGGCTACCCAATATATGCACTGGGAAGAGGCAGATATTGCCACTGGAAAGGCTGGTGGAAGACCATTTTATTGAGGTAGTGCAGAGTAATGTCGCTGTGAAGCAGACCGGTGAGAGCATCGGGAATGTTGCTATTAATGGTTGGGATAAAAACGGGAATAAAAAGAGGAAATTAGGGTATTAGAGGTAGGAAACCAGACTTCAAGAAGCTTCTAAGGTACCCGAAACACGAAGAAAATACCCCAGCAAATGATGCCATGGAGAATATTTACCTTGCCATACAAGGTATAAAGAATTATAAAAAGCCAGTTCGTAGGGAACCAACCGAAAGAGAGAAGATGTCTAGGAAGTATTGCCACTTCCATGAAACCTATAAATATTGATGCTTGTGGGATATAATTGAGGATTTTATTAGGAAGAAAAAGCTTCAAGGTATGTGAAAGACCCGCGGGTTGGCGGAGAAGTGAAAAATCGACCCCAAGAGCAAATGACTCAGCAGGGATAGGCTAGGCCTAGCAGAGAGGTTTAGACATCCCAAAAGAAGACTTGTGATCAATATCATAACTGGCATACCTCATCCAACCGAGAAAAGCTAGAATGAGATGGAACTATATGGGAGTTTCCTGAAACATGTTGTGTAGGAGAGTTGCTTTGTTGTAGAAGATGGAGCTTGGGAAAAGTAGCTAAGATTGATGACTGATGATATCACGTTCAGAAATTGCAATGCAAATGGTGTAGAGGTGCTAATGCTTGATGCCTTGATGACTACGACTATGATTGGGCCGACGATTGTAAAATGAGTTCTCATGGATTATGGGAGCTCAATCAATATTTTGTTTAAGAAGACTTATGACCATATGAGCATGGATCTAGGATCTGAAACAATGTAAAGTTTGTATTCAGGGATTTTCTAGAGAGGCTATATACCTTGTTGGATTTGTTGATTTATGGTTGTGCTTGGTGAAGGTTGTAGTAAGAGAGTGCGAGTTTAGACCTTCGTTGCTATAGAAATGTACTCTGCTTACAATGCTTTCTTGGACTGACCAGCGCTTGCCAGTTTTAGAGTGGCCCTAGCCCCTTGGTGCTTGATGATAAAGGTCCCAACTAAGGATGGGGTAAGAGCCATTCAAAGAGAACATAGTACATGATGTGAATGCTACGTTGTCGAGATGAGAGAGGCGAAACAATGTGAAAAGCGAAAATATGCAGAGAGAATTCTCTGCATCAAATCAATTGATGCATAACAACCATCGTCTAAGCCCTGGGTCGGACAACATAGTAAATTATAGAAATCTATGGATCCGACGAATGAGCCATAAGATGCAAGGCACTCTAGCTACGCTGACGATTAACATCCCGGTCGATCAAGATGACCCTACTCGGGTCCTAAAGATCGGATCTTAACTCAGCATGAAGATGAAGAAGGAATTGGCAGGGTTTCATTGGGCAAACCTGAAAGCATTTGCATGGACGCATTCTGATATGTCTGGAATATCACCAGAGATGGTGTGTCATACATTGAATGTGAATCCACGGTGCCCTCCTGTGAAGCAGAGGAGGTGCAGCCTAGGTCCGGAGCGATCCACTGTGTTAAGAGGAAGTGGATAAGCTGAAGGCTAGCAGCTTTATCCGTGATGATATATACCCCAAATGAGTATTGAATCCAGTGTTAGTCAAGAAGCCTAATGGAAAATGGCAGACATGAATCGATTATTCAAACTTGAATAAAGCGTGCTCAAGGACAGCTTCCCGCTGCCGATGATTGACCGGCTAGTGGACTCAACTTTCGGACATGAGTTGCTATCCTTTATGGATGTTTATTCGAACTACAATCAGATACCAATGCATATTCCAGATCAAGAACATACCAGTTTCATCACCGATCTGGAGCTGTATTATTACCATGTTATATTGTTCGGTTTGAAGAATGTAGGAGCTATCTATCAGATATTGGTAAATTCAATATTCAGAGATCAGACCAGACGTACAATGGAGGTTTATGTGGATGATATGCTAGTGAAATCACAACATCAGTGAATTATATGGGAGACCTCTTGGAAATGTTTGGTGTACTTTAGAGATACGGAATGAAGCTCAATCAATTGAAATATTCCTTTGGAGTCACATCAGGAAAGTCTTTGGGTTACCTAGTAAACTCAAGAAGCATAGAAGCTAATTCAGTGCATATTAAGGCATTAAGAGAAGTCAAAGCCCTAAAAACGAGGAGGGAAGTGCAGAGCTTGAATGGAATGGTCGCTACGCTGAGCCGATTCATCTCAAAAGCAAGGGATAAATGTGTGTCTTTCATTGATGCCCTCAAAATGGAGAAATGGGCTTTGTCTTGGTGCCAGAAAGCATTTTAGGCCTTACTCGATCACATGGAAAGACCATCAGTCTTATTAAAGCCTTTGGAAGGAGAGGACTTAATTGTTTATTTGGCAGTATCTATTCATGCACTGAATGCTGCCCTGGTACGTGAAGAGTCCAAAATCTAAAGGCTTGTGTATTACATCAACAAGTTTTTCACTAGAGTAAAGAAGAATTATTTAAAGGTAGAGAAGCTAGCTTGCTTGTTGATCGCTTCAAAGTGGTTTCGACCTTACTTTTAGACTCACCAGAATAAAGTGCTGACCGATCAACCTTTGAGACAACTATTGCACTGACCCGAGACTTCGAGAAGGTTACTAAAATGGAACATCGAGCTAAGCCAATACGATATAACATACCATCCTAGAAGAGCGATATGAGGACAAGCATTGGTTGATTTCATTGTCGAGTTCACCGCCTGGGATAGAGAGATAGAGGAAGATGTGAAATGACTTCCTCAATGGAAATTATATAGGAACGGGGCATCCAATGAACACATCTCTAGGGCAGGAGTGATTTTAGTAACCCTGGAAGAACAGACGATCTATTATTCCTTAAAGCTTGAGTTTTCCAAAATGAATAATGAAGCTGAGTACAAAGCCCTGATCGTAGGGCTCAATATAGTGAAGGAATTGAGAGTCAAAACATTGCACATATACAGAGACTCTTAATTGGTGGTCTGCCAGGTAAAGAAGGAATTCCAAGCTAACAGAGCAAGACTCACACCTTACTTGATGAAGGTGCTAGAACTGCTGAATGATATCAACTACTACACAAAAATGCACATTCCTAAGGAGGAGAACACAAAGGCTAAATCTTTGGCAAAGGTGGTTAGCTTTGGGAATGCATAGCTTATGGGAATGGTTTAAAGTGGAGGTTTTGTCAGTTCCAAGCATCGACCAAATGGACGTCGATTGGATCATAGAGGCCAAAGTGAAAAGGGAGTCGTGGGTGGCTTCGATTAAAGAATATTTGCTGAAGGGAACTCTCCTAAATGAAAGAAATGAACAAAGGCAACTCCTATGCAAAGTACCGCGATTCATTATTCAGGAAGGAGTGCTATACATGATATGATTTTCTGCTCTGCTACTATGATGTATCGCGAATAAGAAAGCTAAAATGATCCTTGCAGATGTACATGAAGAAGGTTGCGGCGACCACATCAGGGGAAAGACTTACATGAGGAAGATACTTCACCACGGATACTTTTGGCCAACAATGAACTGGGATGCGGCTGATTACAGGAGGATTGGTGCCAAAAGTTTGCAAAGAATGTTAGAGCCCCATCCACAGAGATCACATAAATGGTCAGTCCATGGCCATTTGCAGTTTAGGGAATTGATATTATCGGTTTGCCACCGATGTCGAATAGCGGGGCGAAATATGCTACTATTGCAGTTGACTATTTCATGAAGTGGGTCGAAGCAGAACCTATAGCCACTATCACTACAAAGAAGGTGATCAACTTCATAGTGAAGAACATCATTTTTTGATTTGGAATTCCACAAACAATCATCTCTTATAATGGAACCTAATTCGAAGTGTCGAATTCAAAGACTTCTGCAACAAGTACCGGATTGAAAAGAGATTTGTGGTTGTACCACACCCACAAGCGAATGGACAAGTGGAGCAGTGAACAAGATCAGTAAATCCATCCTAAAGAAATGATTGACAAAGGCCAAAGGCAAGTGGGTCATGAATTACCCCTAGCATTATGTACATACTGAATGACTCACAAATCCTTAACCTGCCATACTCCATTCACTTTGGCCTACGGATTAAAGGACATGATTCTACTTGATTTAGAAGTACCTTCTCATCGGAAGATTCATTATGATCCTAAGATGAATGAGGAACTCTTTCTCAAGTCCCTTAATATGATTGATAAGACGCATAAAGAAGCGATTTAAGGGCTGTGCCTCATCAAAAAAGAGTAGCATGAGAATTTAATGCAAAGGTTAGGAATCAAACCTTCAAGATCAACGATCTCACTCTTAGATGAATCTTCCCTTGTCCAATGGCCCTAGGCCCAAATTAGGAAGGCACGTATGCCATTGAACATAAGCTTGGAGGTTGAACATTCAACAAAGCAATTGTTGACAGATCTCACCTCCAAGGGCATGGAACAGCGAACACCTGAGACGTTATTTTGCTTAAATGTATCTTTGTAAATATCCAACTAGCGATGTAACGACCCTCCTTTTCGACCCTTGAAAGTCGGTACTTAATACATCCACGGTATTAGAATGCCGAGCATCCAAGTGCCGGAAAGGCAGATTGTTAGGGTAAAATAAAATGAAAACAAACAAGGGGAAACAGAATCTCACTACGGAACGATAACGTATATTATAACAAAGATAGTAAAAGTTGTCAGTCTTAGATACATGGTATATCAGAGTTAAAAAAAATCTTATCAGCCTGGGCAGATATAACTTCCTAACCTAACAATTTCTGATAGGTATACATAATAATACAATAAAAAATAAACATACTATGGCAGGTGAACATCCAGCTCTACTCTATAAGCTCCATATCCCACCAACGACAACCTAGAAAAAACTCGGTTTGAATCAAGCATCATAATAAATAACATTTGGATCGGTCTTAAAAACCAACCTGAGAAAACTCAAAAAATATGATGAACATATAATAATATGTGAGACCATGTCACTAAACATGGAACGGGTTTTACCTCACAAGAACAACATCCATATATGAAAAAATGGAAGTAAGCCAGAACAAAAATTAAAATACGAAAGGATGAACACAGACAAGATCAAAAATCCAAATTTAAAGAATGGATACAAATAATTAAACATAGGGAATATCACAAGGCACTTCACGGTGCAATTAAGAAAGGATTAACTCCAAGGTTTGAATCAAAACGAGGAGAATTCATCCAACATGACAAGGAGGATGCGTCCCCATACACCGAAAGTAAACCTTTAGATAAAATATACTAGAGAGCCCACCCCAAACATGCATCACTCTCTGGAACTTCCAAATTAGACCCTCGCCAAACACGGGAATCTGAATATATCTACACCACTGCATGCATGCAACCAAAAGCTCTCTAGATAGATGTGAATATACCTAATGGGTGCGACCCACATAACTTGGTTCACACTCGCTCTTTGGTTTTATTTATCTCCGGTGTTGGATGCAAATGATAAAAACGAGATACAAATCATCTTAGATTGACGAGGCACAACAAATAACATCAGAATTGATAGTCAATGAATCAACTATCGGGAATAACAAAAATGATCGTATATGGAAATTAAAACCTCAGATACTTATCACGACTCGTCGATCTCAAACTAGTACTACCTCAAGGAGAACAATGAAGTCGGATAATTCAGGGCAGTGTTGCTTCCTACCTTGACTTGAAATACATACTTAACTTTGAAATAGCAAGAGTTCCCTCAATGTTTAGTGCTAAGCATATGCCTAGAACCTTTCCATATAAGTGAAATCAATTATAGAAATTAAATCTTTTACATTTATCACCACTTGTCGATCCTAAAACAAGCCACTATCATAGGGTCAACAATGAGCTGGACAAGTTGGGACAGTGTTGCTTTCTACTTTGACTCAACATACATTCTTAACTTTAAAGAGAGTAGGGGTTCCCTCAACGTTTAGTGCTAAGTGTAAGACTAAATATTTTCTATAAACAAATCAAACTTTAAAACATTCGAATCACGCTTGTGCTTGATTTTCACTTTACAAATATTTGTAAACATTTTAAAAACAATGTTTAAAATAGGGTACTTTTGGCACAGGTCCTTATTAAGTTTCAAAATTCACGAAAAGTCCTTCACTAAATTTCAGTGTAAATTAGGTCCCTGTTTTTTATTCACGATTATTGCAGAGGATGATGCAACATTTCATAAAAGTTGCTGACATTTCCGCAACATTTCTGTACACTGTGAACATAGTGTATGAAAGTTGCTGAAATATCAACACTTATTTATAAAAGTTGCTGATATTTCAGCAACATTTCTGTACACTGTGAACACAGTTTATTAAAGTTGCTAAAATATCAGCACTTATTTATAAAAGTTGCTGACATTTCAGCAATTATTTTTCTTTGTTTTTACAATAAAACTTTGACACAGATAGTTGCTGAAATATCAGCACTTATTTATAAAAGTTGCTGACATTTCAGCAATAATTTTTCTTCGTTTCCAGAAAACAGGGACCCGTTTTACAATGAAACTTTGACAGGGACCCGCTTTACAATATGAAAGTATGATAGGGATGTCTCCCTAATTTCCACTTTAAAATATTCCTTTAAATAGCTAACTATATTTCTAAGTGTATTAAAAATAAGGATAAAAAACAAATTTCATTAAAACATTGTTTACTATAAACCCAAAAGCAATTACACTTAGCTGTATATTTAAAACATCCTTTTTAAAGATCTTTTCATTTACAAAATATCATTCATAAATTAACTTATTATCATCTTTAAAACAAAACTCATCCAAAGATTTAATAATATCAACACTTATTAAGTCAAGTACCACGTTTTCTTAATAGCTTTATGAAATCATTTATTATAACAAAAGTATTATATTTCATGAATTCTTTCTCAATTCTCGAAAAACATTTATTACAACAATGGTGTTGTAATCCATGCTTCCTTTTCACTTTTCAATAAACTCAAAAATACTTGAAATATAGATTTAAAAACATCAATTTCAAATATTACTTAGAAAATCTCAAGTTTAAAATATATTAAAAACTAAAAACCATTTTCTTTCCTTATTTTGAAATAAAACTTCTTCTTCGATAATTTATATTAAATCGTTTAAAATATATATAAATTTCAAACCACTTTAAAAACGCTTAAATATATGGTAGAAAAGTTCATAAAAAGGATTAAAGAAGAAAAATCAAGTTTAAAACCATTTTATAAAAGTCGAAAATAGTGCTGCAAAACTACTGCTAAAAAGAGTATGAAAAATCCCTTTAAATCGGTTCTTTTCAAATTGGAGTTTTCTCCATATTTTTACAAAGTATAAATATTATAATTTATTTTAGAATAACATACTATGAGTCTAGTATACATTTACTAAAACTTTGGAGAATTTTGAAGTCAACAAAATCCATTTGAAAGTTGTTATAAAACTTGACTTTCGAACTGCAAAAACACGAACAAATCCTTTCTAACTTTTAACATCTTTGGTGGTAGGTGTTATATCCTTTTCAAGCTATCAAAACTTTATTCAAACAACATTTTTAAAAGCGCAAGGGCGCAACCAAATATTTAGTGATGCAAACACAAGAACACAAGCATTCAATAAAAGATTGAAAGATAAGATTTCACAAGTGTCGGTATAGCGATAATCGCTATAACGACACTTTCACAAACAACCAATAAATCACACATATATTTCAATCAAACCAATCAAAGAAATCATTTAAGCACACACAAACGATAATTTATATCAACACATGTATCGTATAGAGTTCATTCAAAGGTGAGTTAACTTACCAAATTTTAAGCCAATGCTTAAGCGTTCATGCTTGATTTAAAATCGAACATCGTTTGATTTTAGCTCAAAATCCTACTTGCTCCAAATAGACAAATTAGCTTCAACATGTAGATAGAACTCCTACGAGTGCCATGCAAAAGACCACGTTCGATTTGGACCTCGAATGCAAGAGTTATGGATTTAATAAATTTTAAATTTATATATTGATTAATTAAATAATTAATTTAATTAATTACCATAAAAACTTAGTACCTTCTTCCCCCAAATTGTGTGCATAGTGATATACCTATATCACTAACCATGGCCATGCACTTCCCCTCCACCAACCTCGAGCTACAGGCCATGAAACTTCACACTGTCGTTTCCAATCATCTTCTCTCCATGCGCTCTCACCCTCTGACCCAGGTTCATCAAGCTCGACACCCCAAACGAGAGTGTGACCTGCTCCTCATCGCTACTGTTCAAAAATGACATGATTCGCCTTAGTTGATCAGATGTCCTAAAATAATAATACTTCACCAAAGTTGTTAAAATAATATTATAATTATTTATTTCACAAATTCTTTTGAAATCACTTTTTCAAAAGCGCCAGGATTTAAGTCCTATAAACAACAACTTAAAAATCCTTAGTATAAACCATAGTATATAAAATCACACTATAAATCAAATCAAATTCCATAAAAGAATAAACTAACACTTAACATTATTTAAAATGTTAAAAGATTAACAAATATATTTAGAATTTTTCTTAGGTTCATAACTTTCTCGACCGTCCAAGGGTATAGATAATTTCCTAAGCGTACATTACGCTCATTAGCCTTTGGTATTGCTTAAAAGATTATCTAAGCTACCTCTGAAAAAAATTGAAAGTCACCCCCTAAACTTCCCTAAGCCACAAAACATAGTATACAAATATACTTAAGACTGTATGATGTACATGGATCATCCGTACGCAATATCTGATGCAACCACTTGCTCGGATACATAAACTTTACTTCTGAACTAGTATCGCTCACTCGACCTTCCTAATGCGGACTACGATCAGGTTCCTTAATTAGAAACCTTTATTCTCCTTACATAACTATATATTATGGTAGAAAACCTCAGTATCATATCAAGAATCTGAATCAAATGTTCGCTATCAAGAATCAAGTGAGAAATCCTTGTTCAAACTAGTATGAATCACACCGAAGTTATGTACTCGAATCCTAGATCAAGAACCATGCGAATAAAATGATCTACGTACAACTTACATACTAAATCTCATCTATGTCTTAACTAAAACAATCTCTTTCTAAATCACTTTCATTTTCATTTATAGTATTTCATTCAATACTAAAATTATTTATGAGTTATTTCACAAATTTCCACTTAAGTTTATAAACATTTTATAAAGACGCATCTTTATAAAATATTAAATTAAAAACTTACTCCACTCTTATTTACTTGTATAATAATTTTCTACATCCTAAGATTATAAACAAAATGTCGATTTCATTTTACTTTTTAAAATATAAATGGAGACCAAAACATAATATGGGTCTTAAAATAGAGTCAACTACTTCGACCTCTTTACTAATCACATTCGGTAAGTAGCTAAGAAGAGTAGCATGTTGGTATCCAAACTCGGTCCTAGAGCCTACTTTTCCTTAGACATGCCTAAGGTAAAGACGTTTATTAGTCGGTCCAATAACATCAATTAGTTTATGTGACTTAGATGTTTAAACAAAGATACAGTTTTAATAAAACAAAGTTTATCGAAACCCTCTTATCCAATTTAACTTATTTAAAAACTTGTGTTAAATTATCTCTTTTCTATCCAACAGTTCAAATTTTCATTTATCGAAACATTCTTTTATCAAAATACCTTTTATTTTAAATCAATTTCCTTTAAGGAAACTTAAGAACTAAATACGTGGTTTATTTCAAAACCCTTTTTGAAATCATATTACATATATTTTTATATATAAACTAACTTTAACAATTTATTCACTAACACTTGCTTTGGATTCGTTTGGATTCAAACTCATTTCGATCCCATAATGATAAAGAGAATAATTTGCTAAGTGCACTACAACGTTCGCCTAAGTAAACATTCGATCGTTGGTTATAAGATTATTTAGATTACCACAAAACTAATCGAGATGTTTACCCCAAACTTTCCAAAGAAAATGTATCTTTATCAAAAATTCTCTTAGAAATATTTATACTTATAAATACTGCCAAGTTATACTACCATTACTTTTGTCAAAATCTTTTTGAAATTATTTCAAGCAATACCGGGATTTAAATTCTCAAAAACCCTTTTTCCTTATAAAACACCCTTTATAAATCATTGTATATACCATACTCATATAAAATGTACCTTTAAAATCATCTTATATTATAATAACTTTCCTTTGTTATAATAAACTTTTAACAAATTTGTATCCTCTAAATGTCTTATCTTCCCATTTAGATGATATTAACAACCTTATTAAAAGATGACTTTTGACTTAATATTCTCACCGAACACCTTATAGTCAAACTACGAAATTTAATTCACAAGAGGTTCATTTTAATGCACTCACAATTATCAAAACAATAAATGATGATATACTGGTCGAGCATAAATCAACAATCAACAAACATTAGTCAATGCTCCTAAACTACCCGAGCATGACAAATCAAACAACAATGATAATAAAGAAATGTTATCATTTTCTAACAAACAAACACGCTATAAATAACTATATAAATTTGAAAATTATTTCTTATATATATATATATAATATAATCCTAGGTAAAACATTTCATTTACCAAACTTTCAAAAATCAATAATGTGTTTGTTTGCTTTGTTCGATTGTTTAGAAATCACCATTGACACAGTGGCATGCCATGTCTCGACCAGAATTCATAAACCACTCAACAGACTATTTAACACAATATATTTTTATAGCAATAACAAATACGCTCTTGTATATATAATACCCTCAACTCATTCTAGGGTGTCACTTACCCTACCCTACCAAGGCCAATATTCTCGCTTAACCTTCAGCTCTGATACCAAATGTAACGACCCTCTTTTTTAACCCTCGAAAATCAGCACTTAATACATCCATGGTATAGCTATATTAGAATGTCGAGCATCTAGGTGCTACAAAGGTAGATTGTTAGTGTAAAATAAAAAGAAAAGGAACAAGGGGAAATAGAATCTCATGGCTGAATGATAACATATAATTTAACAAAGACAATAAAAGTTGTCACCCTAAGATACATGATATATCAGAGTTAAAAACAAACCTTATCAGTCTAGATAGTTATAACTTCATGACCTTACAATTGCTGATGGGTATACATAATAATACAATAGAAAATAAAAAATACTACGGTAGGTGAACATCCAGCACTACTCCATGAGCCCCACGTCCCACCTACGATAATCTAGAGAGAAAAACTCGACCTGATCTGAGCATTATAATAAAATAATGCCCGGATCCGTCTAGAAAACCAACATGAGAAAACTCAAGAAATATGATGAACATATAATAATCTGCGAGATCACATCGCAAAACGCGGAATGAGTTTTACCTCACAAGAATAGCATCTATACATTAAAGAATGGAAACAAGCCAGAGCAAATATCCAAACAAGAAAGGATGAACAAAGAAAAGATTAAAATCCAAACTTAAAGAATGGACATGAATAATTAAACATAGAGAAGAGCACAAGGCACTTCTCGATGTAATTAAGAAAGGATTAACTCTAAGGTTTGAATCAAAACGAGGAGAATGAATTCATCCAACATGACTAGGAGTGTGTGCCCCATACATTGAAAGTATATCTCTAGATAAAATATACTTAAGAGCCCATGCCAAACATGCATCACTCGCGGAAACTTCCAAGCTAGATCTTCGCCAAACACGGGAATCTGAATATATCCACATCACGACATGGATGTAATCAAAACCTCCCTAGATAGATGTGAATATACCTAATGGGTGCGACCCACATAACTTGGCTCCCACTCACTCTTTGGTTTTAGTTATCTCCGGTGTTGGATGCAAATGCTCAAAATGACATACAAATCATCTTAGACTGATGAGGCACAAAGAACGATATCAGAATCGATATTCAATGAATCAACTATCAGGAATAAAAAAAATGGTCGTATATGGAAATTAAAATCTCATATACTTATCATAACTCGTCAATCTCAAACTAGTACTACCCCAGGGAAAACAATGAAGCCAGACAAGTTAGGGTAGTGTTGCTTCCTACCTTGACTCAACATACATTCTTAACTTTAAGAATAGCAAGAGTTCCCACAACATTTAGTGCTAAGCATATGCCTAAATCTTTTCTATATAAGTGATATCAATTATAGAAATTAAATCTCTTAACTTATCACCACTTTTCGATCCTAAACCAAGCCACTATCCTGGGGTAGACAATGACCTGGACAAGTTGGGGGCAGTGTTGCTTCCTACCTTGATTTGACATGCATTCTTAACTTTAAAGATTGCAGGGGCTCCCTCAACGTTTAGTGCCAAGTGTAAGACTAATTATTTTCTATAAACGAAAAAACTTTTAAAACATTCGACTCACACTTGTGCTTGATTTTCACATCACAAATATTTGTAAAACACTTTAAAAACACTCTTTAAAATATTCTTTAAAAGAGCTAACTTTTTTTCTAAGTGTATTAAATATCATTTATAAAATATTAAAAAAATTCTTTTTAAAGATCTTTTCATTTATAAAATACCATTCATAAATCAACTTTTTATCATCTTTAAAATAAAACTCCTCTATAGATTTAAGAATATTAACACGTATTAAGTCAAGTAACAAGTTTTCTTAATATGTAATTATTATAACAAAAATGTTATAATCCATGAATTCTTTCTCAATTCTCGGACAACATCTATTACAACAATGGTGTTGTAATCCATGCTTCCTTTTCACTTTTCAATAAACTCAAAAATGCTAGAAATATTGTTTGAAAAACATCAATTTCAAATATTACATGGAAAATCTCAAGCTTAAAATATATTAAAAACTCAAAACCATTTCCTTTCCTTATTTAGTAATAAAACCTCTTCTTCGATAATTTATATCAAATCATTTAAAATATATATAAATTTCAAACCACTTTTAAAACATTTAATTATATGATAGAAAAGTTCACAAAAAGGATTGAAGAAGAAAAATCAAGTTTAAAACTATTTTATAAAGTTGGAAATAGTGCTGCAAAATAGCCGCTAAAAAGAGTATAGAAAATCCCTTTAAACGGTTCTTTTCAAATTGGAATTTTCTCCACATTTTTACGAAGTATAAATTTTAAAATTTATATTTAGAATAACATACTATGAGTTTAGTATACATTCACTAAAAATTTGGAGAATTTTGAAGTCAACAAAATCCATTTGAAAGTTGTTTTAAAACTTGACTTTCAAACTGCAAAAACGCGACCAAATCCTTTCTAACTTTTAAAATCTTTCGATGTTGGTGTTATATCCTTTCCAAGTGACCAAATTTTTTTTCAAGCAACATTTTTAAAAGTGCAAGAACACGACCAAATATTTAGTGATGAAAACACGAGCACAAAAGAAACCGACAAATAATTGAAAGATGAGATTTCATGAGTGTCAGTATTGCCATAATTGCTATAACGACACTTTCACAAATAGTCAATAAATCACACATATATTTCAATCAAACCAATCAAATAAATCATTTAAGCACACACAAACAATAATTTATATCAAGACATATATATCATAAAGAGTTCATTCAAAGGTGAGTTAATTCACTAAAATTTCGAATAATGCTTAAGCGTTCCTACTCGATCTAAAATCGAACGACGTTCAATTTTAGCTCAAAATCCTAGCTGCTCCAAACTTACATAATCAGCTCCAGTGGGTAAATAACACTCATACGAGTGCAACGCAAAGACCGCGTTCGATTTTGACCTCGAATGTAAGAGTTATGGATTTAAATAGATTTTGGATTTATATATTAATTAATTAATTAATTAACTTGACTAATTACCATTTTAAATTAATACCTTCTTCCGCCCAGATTGTGTGCACCGTGATACACCTATACCACTAGCCATGGCTATGCACTTCCCCTCCCCCTAGCTCGAGCTACAAACCATGAAACTTTGCACCATCGCTTCCAATCATCTTCTCTTCGTTCGCTCTCTCCCTTCGCCCAGTTTCATCAAGCTCGACACCCCATGCGAGAATGCGACTTGCTCCTCTCCACAATCGTTAAAAAATGATGCAATTTTCCTTAGTTGATCGGAGGTGCTACAACTTCGGGGAAAAGTGCTCCTTGATATGAGCAACACAATAGAAATCTCTGATTTGCCCCTCGCCTCCTCCAGCACCATCAAAATCTAAACCTAGTTTGGCCCCTCCATCTTCAACCTCGACTGTTAACGCTAAAAAGTGAACGCTACCACCCGGTGTGTGTAATAGAATCGTGAAAGCACCACCCGTTGGTACGGGAACAGAATATAAGCTGAAAATAGCAGAAAAGCAGTAAATGAACAACAGGTTTATAGTGGTTCGGCCCGTAATTGAGCCTACATCCACTTTGTAATCTTTTATTGATGATTCGGTTACAATTTGATACAATATCCTTCAAAATACAATACAACTTGATCACGAAAGCGCTCTTGACTATTAGCTCAATCTTTGATGACGAAACTCGACGAATCCGTGTTGGATGTAAGGAGTTCTTCTCGAAGATTGTTGTAGCATCCCGAATGCTTGAAGATCTTTGATTGTTGAATGAGTGGAGACTTCGACAGAGTAACGGCGCTTGAAGAAATGAATGGCCAAAAGTCCCCCTTATGTTGGAAGTGGTGGGGTATTTATAGGAGCTGATTTGGACTCTGGAAATCTTCCCAAGTCCTAAGTCGTAGCCGACTTAGGGTAGGTCGGTGACGAGTTAAGGGATTGGGTTAGGTCGGTGACGAGTTAAGGGATTGGGTTGTTCTGGGCTCATCCTGTGGCTTTGTCTTCGACAAGTGTTAAGTCGTAGCCGACTTATCAGACAGGTAGTATAAGCATGGGCTCTGGACTTTAACCTCGTAGCCTTTAAGTCGTAAGACCCTTAAGTCGTAAGACCTTAACTCGTAAGACCTTAACTCGCTGAGTCGTTAAGTCGGAACCCCCTTTCTTTAAGTTGTAGATAGCTTAACTCGTTGAGTCGTTAGGACCATGAGTCGTAGGCTGTGAAGCTCTTAAGTCGTACACCCACTAGGTCGTAAACTGTTAAGTCGTGGCCTGTTGAGTCGTAGACTGTTAAGTCGTATACTTCCTAAGTCTTTAGGAACTGGAGCTATAAGTCGTGAACGACTTAAGCTAAGTTGTAAGTCATTAGGTCGGAACCTTCTTAAGTCGTAGTCTTTAGGTCGCAACACTGCTAGGTCGCGAAGTCTTTAGGTCGCGACATTGCTAGGTCGCGAAGTCTTTAGGTCGCAACACTGCTAGGTCGCGAAGTCTTTAGGTCGCGACATTGCTAGGTCGCGAAGTCTTTAGGTCGCAACACTGCTAGGTCGTGAAGTTACCTTCAACAGTTAGGTCGGAGACTCTCTTAGGTCGTAGCTCCCTAACCCGGTAGGTCGTAAGTCGTTCAAGCCGTAGATTCTCTTTCAGCAGCTAAGTCGTAAGTCGTTGAGTACATAGGTTTTAGGCTTTTTAACTCGTTGGCTTCTTATAAGTCGTGGCATAATCTGAGTCATTCATTTCTTAACTCGTAGGTCGTTGCTAAAAGGGAGTTAACATTTGCCCCTCGAAGTACACGCCTTAAGTCGTAAGTCGTGTGCTTCGATTTCCTTAGCACGCTTCTTGATGAGTCGTAGGTCGTGAATGACTTAGTATAAGTCGTAAGTCGGATGTGTCGATTCACCTTTCACTGTCCCAGGGTATAAATAGCTTAGGTCGTTCCTTCTTCTCCTTTACCTGTTTCATTCCGTCATTTGCAAGCATTCAAGTTCTTCTCAGACAAACTCAATTACTCGATCGCCAGACATCTTCAATTTCGTATTGCGTAAGTGATCCCATTCTCTAATCAATCCTCGGCTATCACCGAACTATGAATTTCGCTTACCTTATGCCTTGCTTCATGATTTTTGTTTCAATTGATCGCCGAGGAAATCGAAATGGTTCGATTTGGATTTCGGTGATTTTGCGAGAAGAAGGGGAAGAGTTTCAGTGCATTAGGTTTGCTGATTCGTGATCTTAGAAGGGATGAAGAGGCCATTATCGGGTTGGAGAATTATGAGGAATGGGATTCTTAGTAGAGGAAAGAATTTGAGGAGAGAAACTGATGCTTTGGTTTGAGTAGGAGATAGCTCGAGATCCCCTGAGAACGACCTAACACTTTCTTAGCTTGGATCGCGCGTGACTTAACTCTTCTAGTTGCCTACTGCAGCATTAGGTTTTAGGTCGTTGCCGAGCTAGGACAAGACTTTTCTTTTGTGTGGCTTACGGCCTAAAAAGTTAACGACCTATCTTGTTGCAGTCTCATGGATCGTTGACGAGTTAGCACTTAAACCTTTAACTTGCGAGCACATCTGAATGACTAGGTCGTGGATGAGATAGCCCTTAACTCGAACTCGCGAACTCATCTGAACGACTTAATAACTTAAACTCCATGACTTCGAATTCTTGGACTCGGATGACCTGACTTAAGAGAACATGCCTTGAACATCTTGACTCGCACAATACGACCTAAAAGCCCCGACCTACGATAGGTCGTTAAACGACTTAAGACTTAGATGAATTTGCACAGAAGTTGGCTAGACTCTTGAATTTGAACTGTGTTGTGTTTCCTCCCACACTGTCTTGACTTCAATGCTAATAACCTGCTTAACACAACATTCACAGAATACTGGGACGAATATACTACCACTGACCGCCCACATCGAATGACAGATTAGTTGATAAAGAAAAAATTAAATTAAATGAACTGTATGAGTGAAATGCTATACAATAACCAATTCAAGTGAAGTATTAAAGCAAGATCGTAATGGTAAACTAAAACTGATTTGTTTGCATTAACACTGCACTTGAGTATTAACAAGTTCTGAAATCTCGTAATCGACTGATTGTCAGTTAGTTTAATTTCAGTTATACTTGCTTTTCCTTGTTTTCATTAGTTTTGCACAGCACTTCACACTTTTAGGAAACGTGCACCTTCACTTTTGAACATTCAGCTGATTGTGTAGAATGGCATATCATCAAGAAGACTTGGAACCAGCTGGAGAAGCTTTTCCAATTGCTACCCCGTTGAATGATCCCCCGGAAAGGACTCCTACCACTCTGAGTCATAAAGTCTTCCGTCAACTATGCACCCAGTTTGGCATTGCTGAATCTGACGCTTTGCTCCCTGGAGTAAATGACACTGCTGATAGGCCGCCCCACGGCTTTGTCGCAGTGAACCGCCAAATGTGCTTGAGTGGAGCGATTCCCCCGTTTAATGACTGTCTTCGAGAACTTCTCCTTCGATTATCTATCTCCCCTTTTCAACTACACCCTAATGGCTATGCCATCCTGCTGGGACTGTGTGTGCTTTTAAAGAGAATGCTGGACCGTTTTCCCAGTTTTGGAGAAATTTGCTTCCTGTGCTCATTTGCAAAGAACAAAGACCATCCCTCTATCACAGTTGTAAGGAGTGCCAGGAACCGTAAACTGATTATTGGTCTTCCCGAAAGCGTTCCTGGGTTTCTGAGCCAGTTTTTCTTTGTTCGTTGTCCCCCGGGATTTTACGCCATTTGGAGAGTGGGAAGTACGATTATCTATCTTTTCCCTGTGTTTTCTAAATTCTTCGAAGTCCAAATTGTCAAGTATTAACTTCTTTTTCTACTATTTCAGCGCTCCCTCCCCCCTCTAGGGAACCTCGTCACAAGACTACCTTTGAGAGGCTTATGGCCGTGCCGGTTGAGGAGAGGAGTGTTCAATTTCTATTGAAAGATGAGTTCCTTCATGAATTTGGACTCTTACATCCTTCCCGCTCCACTCAGTCACATGAAGTCCCTGATTCTTCAGCTGAGGAGTCAGATGCCCCCGTTTCTGCTAAAGAACCTTCACCGAAAGAACTTACCGTTGAGACTTCATTGGTAAAGTGTTCTACTCTTACCGACATTGCGGGGTCGTCCAGTAAGTTAGCACTTGCCCCGGTTATTGAAGAGGAGGAAAATCTTCACATTCTTGAAAAGACGGCTGGGGTGGAAGTTGAAAAAGATAATTCTCCCATGCATCATGGCGATGATACTTTTGACAGTCTGAGCGACATCATGATAACCTCTCAGGAACTCTTTAAAGATGATGCCTCTAAAGCGATCTCTTCTGTCATCGAAGCAACCTCTTCTTTGCAACAAACCACCACGCCTTCTATACAAGCCGTCACCATTCCCACACAAAAAAGTGGTTTGTAGTTCGACGCGCATAGCCCACACGCCACACACACTTAGGATTTTGGCACTTATATGCACTTAGCTCCTTTAATTTGAAAATTTCTAAGACTTGCCTTTCTTTTTCAATTTCAGGTTCTACAATGGGGCGAAGTGGCTCTTACTTTGACAAATTCCAGCGTCACGGAAGCTATGACTTTAGGAGTTATATCGGCGCTCCGAAGGAAACTGATGAGGAAAGGGCCGCCAGAAAGGCTCACGAAAGGCGAGCTCATGAAGAACGTCGTCGGAGAGAAGATGAAGAGCACTATGGGAGTAGAGACGAGCGACGTGACTCTTCCCGCAAAAGCGACGATCCTTACAAGAGGAAATCTTATGACGATAAGGGGAAGAGTCATACTTCCGATGATTCCAGCAAACGGATCAGACTTGGTGAGAAAGACACGTCTAAAATCTCGGAAAAGACTACCGCTTCTATTCCTCCTAATACATCGTCCGGTTCCCCTACCCTTAAGGAGTCTGACATTCAGGCAATTATTAATAGGCCTCAGTATCAAGCCGGGGACGGGCCTCCCACACTTCAGAGCCGATTTCCAAATTGGTGTCTAAAAGGAGTCCGTTTTGACTTAGACTTGGTTCCCATTGATAAGCAGGCGATGCTGAGAAATGTCGATGCTGTCAAGCTTGATATTGAAAGAATGTCTGGATGGCAGAAGCTGGTTGATGAACTTCAAAGGGTCAACCATATGAACCTTGAGGCGATGATGACCATGGAGAACGATAAATCAGAATGGGACAAATGGCGTAAGCAGCATGATGCGGAGATGAAAAGCATTAGTGATGGTTATGGGAAGCTCGAAGCTGAAGTTGAAAGACTCAAAAATAAGCTTGCCACTTCTTCCACATCTTATTCTCAAAAAGAAGAAATGCTTCAAAAACAAGTTCGAGACGCCCATGCTGCTCAGCGAGATACTGAAGTAAAACTTGAAGCAGAACAGCATGTTACTAGAAAATATCGTGATGACGCTGCTCAACTTCAGGAGAAAATCAACTCTCGAGACTTAGAAATTGCGAGGCTGCAATCCCAGTTATTGAAAGTTGAAAGAGAGCGTGATGAAGCTCTCTCTGGTAAGGCTGCGGCTGAAGAATCCCAAAAGGCAACCAAAGCCAACATTGACGCGTCTTTATTCGACTTTTATATGCATTACGTCCTGGGGCGTGGGAGCCTTTCATTTTTGGGACTAGAATATGAAGTCACATTAGCGGGAGTATGGGAGGCAATCATCGACTTGTTTGGCGGTGCCGGTTATGCTGAAGCAGATCTTCAAGCTACCTACTTAGGTGAGAGCGACCGCGCTGCCCTTGTCAAAGGAAAAGAGCAGCTTATCCGAGTGCGGGCCGAGGCGACGGGAGAGAAGTTTCCTGAGAGAGAAATACCTCCTATAGCTCTTGCTTATACTTCGGCTTTAGCTTACGCGGATATTACTGGCTCTAGTTCTCATTCCACGCCTCCCGCTAAGGTTGACAAAGAAACTGTGACCACTCCTACAGAGGAAGAGGCAATGAAGGACTTCCAAGCTCGGGAATTTGAGATTGATCTCGCTAAACCGGCTTCTCCAGGTAACTTTGACGATTCACGGTCTTCTTTTTTCTCGGAGAATACTGATTTTGATTTCTTTTATTATGCAGCAGACGTGCCGGAAACTGCACCGATTTCTCCTTCTTCAGCTGCCGTTCCTCCTCCTTCTCAAGTTACTCCTCTTCCAGCTTCTCAGCCAGGTTCACAGGAAGAACAGATAGCAGCCCTTCAAGGCTTGGACGAACCACCTGCTTCCGAGGAGCAGAAAGCAGAAGATCTGGAAGATAGCGAGAAGACCCCGGAGCAGTCTTTTGACTACGACACAAAGCTTTCTACATTTCTTACTCCGGGGAGTGAGTCTTCTTCCAAGAAGAAGAGGAAACGTGTGGTTTCGAAGAAAGGAAAGAAAAGTTCTTCTGCTGCTGGAGATGAAGCAGAAGTCGATCCGATTGAGTCTCTTTCTCCTTCTTCTCCGATACGGCCTTCGAAACTAATTACCAGGTCAGGTAAAGGCTCCAAGGGTGGGAAGAAGGAGAAATGAGTTTGATTTTTGTCTTTTCTGCTTTTTGCATGCATTGACCGGAGATTGTGCGGATACCGGTCTCCGTTCCTTTTTGTAATCTGCACAATGTAAAAAGTTTCCATAGTATTGAATAAAATAACTATTTTACTTGTACAAATTCTTGTGTATGTAGGAATATATCTGTTTTTCATTTGAAGTGTAGAGTAAACGATTCTTTTTACTTGTACAAACTTTTGTCTGTGTTTCAAGAACGCATTTATTCCACATCTTCTTTATGTGATATTGCAATGAACTTGTGGTGTGTCGCTTGTATATTACTTTTATTAATGTAACTGAATTGTATAATGTTGCCCCCATACCACAAGTGCATTGCAATATTTCTCGCTTTTACAAGACTGATACTCTTATATTAGAGAATAACTATTCCATTTTTGAGGAAGGAATCATTCTGCTTTTAATAGAGTATATCTCGTTTCTGGAGAAATTTTTACTTTCTCTTTCTGTCAGAAGAACACTTCGACTTTTGGGAATGATCACTTTTATTTGTTTAAAAATGAATTTTCCTGCACAATGAAATGAGCTTCTGAAGAAGGTTTTGATTTTTGTGCCCCAGTAAAGGGTTTATTTTTGGTACTTCAAGCAAGGTGAAGTACGCCTCTGAAGAGGTCTTTTGGTCTCTGAAGAGAAGCAATTTTGGTCTCCGAAGAGAAGCAATTTTGGTCTCCGAAGAGAAGCAATTTTGGTCTCCGAAGAGAAGCAATTTTGGTATTTCAACTCTGGTGAAGTGGGTCTCCGAAGAGAAGCATTTTGCACTTCTACCCTGGTGAAATGTGCCTCCGAAGAGGGCTTTTTATTTTATGCTTCAAGCATGGTGAAGCGTGCCTCCAAAGATGGCTTGTGCCTCCGAAGAGGGCTTGCGCCTCCGAAGAGGGCTTGTGCCTCCGAAAAGGGCTTTTGATTTTGTGCTTCAAGCATGGTGAAGCGTGCCTCCGAAGATGGCTTGTGCCTCCGAAGAGGGCTTGTGCCTCCGAAGAGGGCTTGTGCCTCCGAAAAGGGCTTTTGATTGCCTGGAAGTTACTTTCTCATGGTCGGAGGGGTCCACGGGGATAACGCAAGTTGCTTGATTGGATGTTTGTTTGCACAAACGATCGCAATTAACAAACAAAGTGCCCCTTTGGTAGTCCCACCGATCTTTTTGGTTAAGGAAAGCTCTCCCATTTATTGGCGTGCCTCGTTAGAGGGCTTTGTTGACCTTTGGGAAGGAGCATCGGTTGGTTGGTGTGCCAGGAAGGTTGCTTCTCAGGGGCGAGTAGATCCACGGGACGGACGCAAGCTGCCTGATCGGATGCATCACGATCAGTTAGCAAGGGCCCTGTTCCTTCTGCTTGGGAAGGTGTCCCTTCGGTGGTTCTACCGGCCCTTTTATTGAGGAGCAAAATTCCTTTTGGTTGCTTCCGTGCTTGTTTGGCCATGTTCTCCCATCATCTGTCCATTAGCGATCTTTTATTATCATTTCCAAGCGTATCTTCGTTCCTTTTGTAAGTAAATTGCCTTATCCGAAGAAGTGAACTTCACTGTTGAATAACTTCATGGGACAAACGTGAGTTACCTAGCTGGATGTCTGTTCATATTGACAATCACAACTGGTTAACGAAGGCTTGCCCCAGTGAAGTCGCCAACTTTTTATGTGAGGTTCTTCTTGTATAGGATTTGAATATGGAATTCTTTGTTGCTTGGCATTTACTTTAATAAATGATTTGTAAGGCTCGCTTATCTTTGCGATGGGTGAGCTTTTCTTTAATGACCTGCAATATTAGATCGACATTTTAGCAATACATTTAGAGTATTTACACATCGAAATATAACAGGCATTTTATAATAGAAAACACAGAATGCATAGTTTTTCATTATTCAGTCACGCTGATTTCTCGGCGGTTTACAATGCAGAAGTTACACATCCATCATCATTTTTTACAAATTTAAGCAACGCTGTTAAGCAAAAAATGGATGCTAGTGATTGTTGTTTCAGAATCTCAGGACTGATTTTCCATTTGCACTAGATTTGCAGCTTCGGATTTATATGCCAGAGAAAGTGAAAGATGCCCCAGTTGCAGTTTTGTGGACAATTAGCAGTCGTCCCAAATTCTGCCTGCTGGGTGTGGACCTCCTGTGACAACATTAATGACAAGCTTTTCTGAATCTTGCACTGCAGTGTTGTTGAGAGAATCGGATTGATGGGTAGGACATTGTTGATCCCGAGTGGATGAGGTTGGAGCGACTCCGCTTCTCTTAACGTATTGTTGGAGTTTACCCTGCTCCAGCAATTCTTCAATCACATTCTTTAATTGGCGACATTGGTCAGTGTCATGGCCAGGTTGATTGTGAAATTGGCAGAATTTTCCATTACGCTTTGCACCTCTCGTCATCTCAGGTGGCTTAGGATACCTGACAACGTCCTTTGTTGCAAAAAAGATATTTCTTGGTGTATCAGTTAAAGGAGTATAATCCGAAGGATTAAAGCGGCGAGGTTTCTTTTCATTTCCCTGGCTCTTTCCTCCTTCATTCTCCCTTTTCTGACTTTCAGATTCTCTTTTATTAGATGGGACATTATTATTATTAGTTTGGGCAGCAACCACTTTCGATGTCGTAGAAAGGCTTTCAAGGCGAATGAACTCGTCGGCTTTTTTATAAAATTTATCAAGTGAGTTCGGTTCCTTCATCTTTAGCCATATCCCAAATTTACTCGATTTATCAATGGCTCGCATCAAATAAGTCAGGATCATGCGTGGTTCCGCATTTTCTACTTCGGCTAAAGCTATATTGAAACGGCTCAAGAAAGATTTGATTGATTCTCTGGGCGCTTGTTCAAGGTTAGACAGTGACATTACATCCTTAGCTTTTGAAGCATACAATCTGAACTGTTCTTTAAACTTTTGCGTTAAGTTGGAGAACTTATCTACAGATCGAACTGGAAGCTTTGTGAACCAAAGTAAAGCCACACCTTCCAGGTATACTGGAAAGTATCGACACTTGATCTCGTCTGATGCTCTTGCACCGGTCATATGCCAATCGTATTTGTATAGGAAATGATTAGGGTCACCGGTTCCCCTATAGGCTTGGATAGTAGGAGGTGCAAATTTCCTTGGAAATTCCGCTCTCAGGATCCTTTCAGTAAACGGAGTTCTGCTTGGTGCAAATCCCCAGTCGTTCTCATCCTCTTCCCTTTGCATGCTCTCTTTCATGATGCGGCTAACCATTTCGGACAGGTATTCTTTATTGTTCAAAGACACCTCCGGAAAAGCATCAGTTCTTCCCTCGAAAGTTTGCCCGGGCATATGTTCATGACGAGTTGGTTGCGGCATAGAACCATCAGCCTGGAAAGGTGGCATTTCAGGAAGAGTAGTTTGACAGTTTTCTGGTTGACGATTTGCCCCGAGCAGAGCAGTTAACCTATCCATCATCAAAGCGTTTTGGGTTTCAATCTGTTGGTATAATCCAGAAACTGCATCATCCAATTCAGCCCTGGTGACTCCAACGGTTGGAGTTGCTTGGTCTGTTATTGGGGAAGCGGAAGTCCCTTCGTGAGCATTTCCGGATCTGATAGGTCTACTTCTTCTTCCAGGAACCATTATTTCGGATCTGGTTTTGAAGAGAGGTTCTTTTTATGAATCTTTGCGAAGCAACGGTGGATGATCGCCTGAGTTGGGCTCTCAATGAAAGCACCAAAATGTTAACGCTAAAAAGTGAACGCTAACACACGGTGTGTGTAATAGAATCGTGAAAGCACCACCCGTTGGTACGGGAACAGAATATAAGCTGAAAATAGCAGAAAAGCAGTAAATGAACAACAGTTTTATAGTGGTTCGGCCCGTAATTGAGTCTACATCCACTTTGTAATCTTTTATTGATGATTCGGTTACAATTTGATACAATATCCTTCAAAATACAATACAACTTGATCACGAAAGCGCTCTTGACTACTAGCTCAATCTTTGATGACGAAACTCGACGAATCCGTGTTGGATGTAAGGAGTTCTTCTCGAAGATTGTTGTAGCGTCCCGAATGCTTGAAGATCTTTGATTGTTGAATGAGTGGAGACTTCGACAGAGTAACGGCGCTTGAAGAAATGAATGGCCAAAAGTCCCCCTTATGTTGGAAGTGGTGGGGTATTTATAGGAGCTGATTTGGACTCTGGAAATCTTCCCAAGTCCTAAGTCGTAGCCGACTTAGGGTAGGTCGGTGACGAGTTAAGGGATTGGGTTAGGTCGGTGACGAGTTAAGGGATTGGGTTGTTCTGGGCTCATCCTGTGGCTTTGTCTTCGACAAGTGTTAAGTCGTAGCCGACTTATCAGATAGGTAGTATAAGCATGGGCTCTGGACTTTAACCTCGTAGCCTTTAAGTCGTAAGACCCTTAAGTCGTAAGACCTTAAGTCGTAAGACCTTAACTCGCTGAGTCGTTAAGTCGGAACCCCCTTTCTTTAAGTTGTAGATAGCTTAACTCGTTGAGTCGTTAGGGCCATGAGTCATAGGCTGTGAAGCTCTTAAGTCGTACACCCACTAGGTCGTAAACTGTTAAGTCATGGCCTGTTGAGTCGTAGACTGTTAAGTCGTATACTTCCTAAGTCTTTAGGAACTGGAGCTATAAGTCGTGAACGACTTAAGCTAAGTTGTAACTCATTAGGTCGGAACCTTCTTAAGTCGTAGTCTTTAGGTCGCAACACTGCTAGGTCGCGAAGTCTTTAGGTCGCGACATTGCTAGGTCGCGAAGTCTTTAGGTCGCAACACTGCTAGGTCGCGAAGTCTTTAGGTCGCGACATTGCTAGGTCGCGAAGTCTTTAGGTCGCAACACTGCTAGGTCGTGAAGTTACCTTCAACAGTTAGGTCGGAGACTCTCTTAGGTCGTAGCTCCCTAACCCGGTAGGTCGTAAGTCGTTCAAGCCGTAGATTCTCTTTCAGCAGCTAAGTCGTAAGTCGTTGAGTACACAGGTTTTAGGCTTTTTAACTCGTTGGCTTCTTATAAGTCGTGGCATAATCTGAGTCGTTCATTTCTTAACTCGTAGGTCGTTGCTAAAAGGGAGTTAACATCGACCAACCATGATTGCACTCACCAATGCACGTACCAAAACGAAACTCTCCCCTCCCCAAGTGGAACAGATCCATAGTTGAAGATTTTCGTTGAGAAAAGCTCCGGAAAGAATTGAAAATGTGATGCGAGCGTAAAATATTTCGTTATAGGGAAAGGAAAAAAGAAGAGAGGGCTGAGGGTTGTGAAGGGTTAAATGGTTATTTATAGTAAAATGTTTATTATATTTAATTCTCTAAAATTAATCGTAACGCGTTTCAAGCTCATACGATCACACAACAGGTCCGATCATGATGAAACTCATTCGCGTACATCGCCACATTATTCCAAACCCAATGACACTAGTTTCATCAAAATCTGAGATAGTGCCCTGGGATAATAATTTCACGTGTTTTGATATCGTTTTATATTTTCGATCACATTATCGATATTTGTTCGAACTATTTATTTTCATAAATAAATTTACAAATTGAGTTTATCGTTATCATTTATTAATTAAAAAGAGTTTAATAATGCTATTAAATCCATTTAATTAATTTTTAATTCACAATTCAAATATTTAAATAATCCTTATACTTGATATAAAGTGTTTATAATTTTTCGGGATGTTACAGTTTGATGAAATAAGGTAGAGTTTGCCATTCTTATATCTATAAATCTAGTTGGCTTTTGGAATCCATGGAATTGTATCCTTAATAGCTAACTTTATGATGTGTGAACATTAGGGAAATTGATATTTCTGTGTTTTGATAACACTGGTATCTGTTTACCCAAAGACAGGTGATGGACTCCTTTGATCCATGATCGGATTATGAGAGTATAATCATCCTAGGGTCAATCATGATGATTTTCCATATACCTATGAACTTTGACAATTTCCCATAGATAAACAAGGTCTAACGGCGATGCCTAGAGACAAGCACCTTATGCATTAGGTCCCAAAAATAGGACTGAACAAGGGATCGGCTCTCCTTTTCCAAATACGATCAACACCTAGAGATAGATGAGATATAGTATAGACATCTAGAGATAGACATCCAAAACACCGCTTCTAATGAGCACTTATGATCAATGCCTAGATATAGGCAAGGTTGAGCTTGGACTTATAAAAATAGATGTATAGGACATCGCTTCCCAGAGATAGGAAGCAATGTGGAAATCAAACCTTATCTCTGGTCAAGTAGAACCTGACTGAAGATGAGACGAGTAGGCTATGGAGTTAGCCAAACAATTTAAATTTAGCTATCCGACAAAGAAATGTTCTGGCAATAATGAATAGAATAGAATAATGGAATGCATTAAGCAATAGTGAGAATTTATTCTTACATATAAATTTATAGTGAATAATGACATTTCTTCGATTTGGATATAATCACGATAGATATAATTAAACTAAGTGTATAAGTGAGAATAATATGGAAGTCTAAAAAAACTATTTTATTAACAATTGAAAAACTTTATAAGCAAAAGCAGGGGCCGTACCCGTACAATAACAACCTATATACATATACAAAAACTAAAATGAAATAACAATAACATAATGAAATGACGGTCGAGTGTGCTTCTTCTGCCTCTTCTTCTCCTTCTTTCCCTCGGGAGAAACTACTACATGTTTATTTACCAGATCTACCACTTCTTCTTCCCCTAGACAGGTAGCCCTTAGGAACCGTGTTCCTATCTTGATCGCTCCCCGAAGACTCAGGGGCATCAGCTTGAATGCTAGCCATCGTAGGAGTAGAAGCGGGAATGACAACTGGTGGTATAGGCAATGAAACTGAAAAAGGTAGAGAAACACTGTTAATATTTTCCTTGTTAATTTCTCTGACCTTAACTTGAAAGGTCTTCTCCTCCTGGATTGATGTCCAAGACACATACTCGGTGGCACATGTAATGATTATGTCCTCATCCCTCTACATCACATTAGGATCGTCCATATCTTCTTTAGTCAATGAGTGAATTTTTTTGGTCTTAAGACCGGGCATTTAACCAGCTGAAGAAATTGGGATATGAGTAGGGGTAGACAAGATAACGGATTCTATCATTAAAGCCTTGGTACCCGAAGTCAAATCCCTTTTTGGTAAAGGGACAAGAGCGGGTAGACCTAAAACTTGAGAAAGTGAAAAATATAGATTATAAGCATCAATGGGTGTTATTTGAGCCTTCTCAAAAACATGAAAAGCTAACGATATGCCTCCAGGAGATGCGGAGGTTACTTACGAAGGAGTTCTAGTATAAATCCCATCCATAATCGAAGATAAGATAGGCAACTTTGGAATGGACTCTGGGTGTGTAGTTGGCTCTTCGAATTATATGGAACTTAGATGGAAGATGTCAAAGCAGTAGATGTTCCTGAAATCACCATGGTAGTTGGGATTGTTGTAATGCCAGAGGAAGGAATAATGGATTCAGTAAGGAGAGGCCCTGATATGGAAGAAGTGACGACACTAGAAGTAGGTACCATTACAATAGGAGTCTCTACTAAGGGCCCTTAGAAACGGGAGTAAAACTTTCACCCAAATCTTTCGAGCTAGAATCAGGAAGAACCCCAACAGGCCCATTGATAAGAGAAGCAACCTCATATTCTAATGTAACTTTGCCAGTAGAAAGTGCTTCCAAATTTTTATCCTCTAAGAGGTTGTGCTTCAACATCTCCTCATCAATCTCAACATTGTACGAGTGTTATTTTTCTTCCTTAGTTATCTCCTCTTAGGTCATGGCTAAGGTCATGGGGAATCCCTTACCAAGCCACCTTAAATTCTCAGACTTGACGATGTTCACATAGAAGTGAACTAGGGTAGGTTCTATCTGAGTCTTGATTCGATCCTCAGTAGTCTTCACCTAGAGCTCGGCCTCCTTTTGAGCTCGTTAAGCATCGACTAGTAGCTCCACATACTCCTGGGTTTGCACGAGAGCATCATCTTTATCTTTCTTTTCAACCTCCAACACGATCTTCAAATTATTGATTTCTAAAGCTTGCTCATCAATAGTTTTTCGAAGCTTCTCATTTTCCAGAGTAAGAGTATGACTCTTATTGATGTGTGGCTTCAACCTGATTCTGCTGCAATAGGGAATTTTCTACGAAAGATTTTCTTTCTTCATCCAATTTATTCCCCACATCTGCCTGAGGTTTCCTAATCTGAACTTCCTTATCCAAGTTGGAAATGATGTGCTTATTATCTTGCTCTATAAACTCCTTCCCTCGAAGAGCCACCATTTTTTCTCTATTGAAATCGAAAAGAGCTTCCGCAAGCCTCCTCCATGTGTAATATTGATCATACACATCACCCATATAGGTTGTGCCTTCAGGACCTACATTATGGGGAATATCCTTCAAATTATAGACAAATTTAATTCCATATCTTGGGGAACGCTCTTTGCATTGCGACAAGTTATGATTTGGAAGCTGATTCAGTCACTGCTATCGAAATGGGAACAAGAATTTGCTCCTTGTTGTGCCTCCGTCTAGAGGGATTAGAAGATGTAGACCCTGATGGTTGAATAGGCTACTTGGATTTATGGGTATATATCATTAGCTGCATGATAGGTGAAACTGAGATGGATGCATTAGGGATTTGGGAAGAAGGAATAGGATCAGGTCTTAATGAGTATCGATCCATACTTATAGGCGAGGGAGAGCAAGCCCTATGTGGAGTAGGAGATATCCTACTTAACCCTCTCTTACGGCCATCTTGGTGTTTGTAATCTGTTCCTCGGCTTTCCTGCTATTTTGTACGACCCCTACTTGAATCATATTCATGAGAGGACTCACGATATTGTCACGAGGAGTTAGGCCTATGATAATCAGCACTATAGCATCGAAGAGAATCAAAGAGATGTTGATTTCCACTGAACCTGAAAAGAAAAAACAGTCAAGTTAAAACTTAGAAATCTAGGGACAACATGTACAGTATAAACGTGTGATGACTTTAAGTGTTGTGAAGTGTTAATGTGTCTGCCCCCCATAGATCATGCTCTAGAAGTTTATTAACCATGGATATCACCTATACAACACTTGAAGGCATATTAGCAGTCAAATGGATAGGAGAACCTACATCACCAAAACCGATGTTGTCCAGATCATAAGAAGGAATTTTGTCTTGTATGCTCCCAAGTGAGCCATTTATGCCACTAGTTAGAGGAGTTGGTATCACTTCCTCGACTGAAGCCTGATGTGACTATGAAATCAAACGGGGTGAAATAATCTTCAGTTTCGGATGATGGGTAATAAGTGGTGTTTGATTATTGCCACCTGTCTCCCCAGTAAACTCATGGCCGAGGCTTACATCCTCACCATTACCCCCATCCTCATTATCACCATCGTCATCGTCATTGTCACCATCATCTCCTCCTTCTGCAATGACATTATTACTACCACCCTCCACATTTTCTTCTTGATTACCTGGATGATCTTAAATAGGAGGGATCTCTGGATTCTCTTTAGCATGAAGCTTGGCTTCAACCACTTGAGCAGGATGAGCACCTCCATGAATATTTGGCAGGAGGCCTAAACTACGATCATTATCCAAAAGACTGAAATGTTGCATCCTTTCATCCGTCAAAAGAGATCTCATCTCTCGCTCTTCGATGGGAACATCATGCAAATCTTAGAGAGAACGTGCTAGAGTTGCATTACTAGGCCTCTTCTAAGTATTTGAAAAGTTATGAAGTGGAGGGATTAGTGATTTAGATAGATTAGCACCATCAAAATGAAGTATTATAGTAGAGCTTATATACTGATAGCCACTTCTAGGGAAAGCTAAGAGGGCAGTGCACAAAGAAGTACCCGTCCTTGAAATAGCTAAGCTTGTTCCAAAGAGTGATGATAATGCAGCTACTCTTAGAAGGTTTGAGATAAGTAAGAGAAGGACTTTCTTTGCTCTTCTTGAAAGCGTACAGATAACGGATCTCCTCTATTATGGCAACCCTACCCAGATGATAAAGAAAGACTATGTACATGTTGTTTAATAAAGCATAATTATTAGGATGAAGCTGGACAAGGGCAAGCTTTATAAACTAGAGCACAAGTCGGATAAAGTGATTAAAAAGTGGGATGCATCCAAAAAAGTACATATATTGATTACCTGCATATTTCCCTCGTGCGGATTGTTAGCCTGGTGAAAGGGCAGTGGAACTAGAACATCTCCAAAAGGAATGTCATGCTTTTCACAAATTCCCCTGATGACCGCGTCATCTAACTTAGATGCGGGGAAGTCTGGAGGATTATCTAGAATTATAGCATCCCCAAGATTGACATCGGGGCAACCCCACGAACGCCTTATCTATTATCACAAAGGGAACGACCTTTATACATTGCCCTGTTGGACAATAAGGTGACTAAGTTTGAAAGGATGATGAAATAGACAACGTAGAAGAAGTTGAAGTGGAATCTAACACTATCATAGGTGAAACTAACTTTAATGGTGATGGACCTACACCCATCGCAAAGATATGCGAGGAGCTTCTACGATCCATAACTGTTGAAAACTTCATAGATGAATAATGTCAGGTAAAATTTAACTTTGATCTTCATGCTGAAATAAACCCCTATATGGCCAAGGTATAAGACCCAATGGATGTCAACATGCATTGACCATTCAGATCTTATACATTGATGGGGGAAGTGATATGCAATTCAATCTATGTAGTGTGTATCATGTGTTCAAAGCACAGTGAATGCAAAAACCTCTATATAGATATCTTGCTCGTGCTAGAAAACAAGCATCGTCGTACAATTGAACTGCGTGTCAGATTTTACCCATTATCGTATAATTTACAAGAGCAAAACAATTATCCGGAGCAACATGGGGTTTCTCTTTGTAGGGATATCGAAGCTAAGTGTCTGATTAAAGCTGTGATAAAATCTCTATTCGAATGCTAAAGTAAGCACAATGTGACCGTTATCTAAAACCATCATGCTAGAACTTAAACGTCAATTCTGACTTAACCAAAACTCTCTAAATCATTCACCTTCCCCTTTGAATCTGAAGAAGTTCTTAGTTAAATATTGGAAATCCTAAAATCTGCAAGAAAATCCAAAGCAGAACTTCAAAACTAAAGTTGTCCCAGAGTAAAAAAAATATGGAAATGGACTCGAGTTTGACCAAGGACGTTCATGGAAAAACTTCGGTCAACTTGGATTTTACAAAGTTTCTCAAGTTCAACTGCTTCTCAAGCCATGGCGGAGTTCAAATTGGGGAAGATGAAGTTTCAAGTTATAGCCAAGTACAATATTGATGGTTACGGCTAATTCCACACAATCTTAAACCAACCGCCACCTACCCAATGGCGAAAGTAATGTCGACGACGACCAGCAAAGCCAAAGATCAAAATGAAACTCGAATCAATTTGAGAGAAAATCGATTAAATTTGAGGTTAGATAGTGCTGGCAGTGTTTATCAAGGTTGGTGGCGAAGCAATAGAGAGGTGGAGTCATTTTTTTGAAGTTAATTCCAAAGTTCATGATGGATTCAAGTTCCAATTTGCAATGCCAAATAAACAAGCTAATGTAGAAGTGAGAAAATTGAAGAGGAGAAATACTTAAGTAGTATCGAAGGCATGAATATTGCCCTCAATTTCAGTACCGAGTCATGCTTCTCAACTCGATACCGACCTGTACAAAAAGGAAAATAAGCAATGCAATGGGAAAGAACACCTTGGTGATTGAAATCCTACTCGAATAATTAAAAAGAAAGAGCTTCCTGACTTTCTAGAATCTAATTGAACAACTTGAACATCACACTTTAACTTTTATATCATCCAAAGGAAATGAATCCATAACTACTCAAAGTGATATGACGATCCAAAGAAGGTGTATTGCTTTGTGAAAATAGTTTAGAGAATGAAAATATCTGTTCAGACCAGAGTTTATAGTTGATGGCTTGTCTCGATCCAAAGCACACCCCATTAACACAAGGTATATGTTGTGGGGCAAGTTTTATCCTACTTTTGACCAAGCCATATCTAGGCGAGTTAGAATCATTAAATGGTCGCACAACGAAACAGATCCTGTATCCCAACTTTGGAAACCAGAATCCAGCCAAAGTCCAAAGAGTTGATGTAGAACCCAGCTTTCCACTTAAGAATAGCTAGCCATATTCCACATGAACCAAATGATGAAGTGAAAAATTACCAAATACCAATTTAAGTGTCAACTCGGCACCGAATTGAACACCTCAACTTAGTACTGAGTCATGAAATCAACTTAACATAACAACTACAAATGGATTAAAGATTGAACTGAAAACAAAGGCAAAGCATAGTATAGAGCTAAGAAAGATGGGTTAAGGGCATTTCATTCAAGAGAATGTAGAAGCAAAGTTAAGTACTCCAAAAGTTAGAGAACTCATGGCTTGGCACCAAGTTGTGAAGCACAACTCGGTATCGAATTGACTACTGAGATGCTGACCTGGCAATGATCTCCCTTCTGAACTTCTTCCTGAACGCGGAGAATTGGGTAGCAATTAGTGGAGCCAAATTTGCTGATTTATGTCCACAAATAGGAGGAGAGGAGTATAAAAAAGGAATCCATTCTTTACTTTCTGAATTTTCTGATTTTACCCTGAGGCTCTATTAGATTCTTACCGACTTGTAAACACGCAAGTTGTAAAATCACAGTTTTAAAGAAAATTAGAAATCATTAACAAAGTTTAATTGGACGTTGGCCATAATATTTGCCGAACAACTGTAAATTTTTGTGTGCTATTTACATTTTTCATTTATTTCTTCATTATTCTCTTCTTATAATCTGATCGGGTGTTTGTCCAACTTTTGACACAAATAAATATCATTAATAAACTTAGAAATGAGGCTGAAAACTTGCAAAACCTGATTGATAATGATTCTTCTAATCCCTCTGATATATTTGGCGTATTTGATATTCAAGCAAAGTTATCTGAAGAATTAAGCATCTAGGCAATGGACATGAAATAAAAAGCAAATGAATATTGGTTAACTCAAGGTGATGATTCTACAAAATTCTTTTATGCTAAAATGTAATGTAAAAGATATTTGAACAACATCGGCAATATTTTTAATATAAAATGAAATTTTGATTATGACGTTAGTAAAATTTCCAATGAGGCAATGTATTTTGAGAAGTTATACAATATCAACTTTTCAAATATTTAACTTTCTGATATTACAAGTAAAAAGGTCGTAAATTCCAGTGCAAGAGAGACATTATTAGCTAATATAACTGAAAGCAAATAATTTTTTAATGCTAGGGATAACAAAAGTCCAAGACCAAATGGGTTTATTAAATTGGGAGAAAATTAAACATCATATGTTTAATGTTGTTTCAAAGTTCTTAAATTCTATGAAAATACTCAAAAACATAAATCATACTTTCATAACATTAATTCCAAAAGTTAAAAATCCAACATCCATAAGTGATTATAGATTAATATTTTGTTGCAAGTTTATTTATAAAATCATATCAACTATTTTAAGTAAAATATTATAAATCTACCTTTTTTAATTTTATAAAAAAAATGTGCATATGTTCCAAGTAGATTAGTAAATGAGAATTCCGTTTTAGCATAAGAAATCGTAAGAAATTTCAACTGTAAGAGTGGAGATCTTTTATGTATGGAAGTTGATTTGTAAAAAATATTTTATTAAATAATAGAAATTTTTTATATCATATGATGATCATAATGGATTTTCTAGAAAATTTTGTGACCTCATTTATGAATGTATAAATATGACTACTTTTTCAATTGTAATTCATAGTAAACCCATTGTCTTTATGCACAATAAAAGGGGAATAAGATAGGGTGGTCCTCTTTCTCCCTACTTATTCATCATAGCTATGAAATTTCCTGCTATTTCAACGGAGATGAAGTTGATTAAAAAATATATAAATTTTACCAATAGGGTTAAGTAATGCATCACACATCTTATTTATGTTGATGATTTAATGTTGTTTATCAAAGTTAACAGGGTTAATGCAGAAGTCATTAAAGGAATTTTTGAAAATCTCAACATATATTTAGGTTTTAAGATCAATGAATGTAAAAGAAAAATCTATTTTAAAAAGTATTGCAAGAATAAATAGGAGGTTCTTGAAAGTTTGCATGCTCCAGTAGGATCACTACTAATCAAATATATAGCTCGGCTTCCTTTTGCAAATCAAATGAAGGATTGAGAATGTGCAACTCTTATTGACAAGATTCAAGGTAAGATAATACATGGTATGTAAGGTTCTTTCAATAGCCAATAGAGTTGACCTCATATAAATAGTTATATATGCTATGGTTCTCTAGTAGATACAAACCCACCATAGACTAAGAGCATTTATGAAAAAATAAAATAGTATATGCAAACTTTATGTGGGAAGGTGAGTAGCATAAGATGAATTGGGATAGTTACTAAAAACCTAAAAAAGAGGGAGGATCGAGCATAAGAAATTTAAATGATCTCAAAGTACTTGTCATTTAAAGTTGTTTTGTAGATTTTGAGTGAATATTCTCTATATGCTAAGGGATTAATAGAAATATTTAAAAAGAGATAATTTTTGGACTACTATGCCAAATAATTCACTGTTTAAAACTTAAATGCACGTTTAAAATTCCAAAGGCATTGGGAAAAATTATCAATAAAGTTTATAAAGATGACGGTTTTACTAGTTTATGGTTGACTCATGGTTAGAAGGTCAATAATTGATCAAGACGTTGGGATGAAATTACTTGTTATTCATGGAAAAGCTAATGCCACTACAGAAAAAATTACCAAAAATAGTAAATGGTGTTAGTCCATGAGTTGATGGTTTTGATGACAACAACCTTAGAATAAGATTATAAAATATAAATACTAACATTATAGTTTAGATATATATGTATATGCAGGATTTAACCATGCAGGTACCAAGAATGAAGACTGTACAGTATAGAGATTCAAGATATCAAGATTGAAGACTCATGAGTATCAAGATAATCAAGAGTTCAAGATTTCAAGATAAGTGTCGAGTCTAGAATTTTGTTAAAACTTCACAATAGCACTGAAATCTTCACTGCATTTTTCTTTTGGAATGGAACCCATTTCTACCTTTTTAGTGGCTTACAAACCCACGACAAGTAGCTTACAAACCTACGACAAGTGGCTTACAAACCCACGAACATCCTGGTTTTGTAGAAGTTCTCGAGTCCTGTCATGATGAGATATTCTGTAGGAAGAAGCTTGCAAAACTACTTCAAAATGATTTTCAAAAACTACTTCGGAATGATTTTAAAAATTGTTTTTCAAAATGTTTTAGCCTTAAAAATTATCTTTTTAACTGATTTTCAAAAAGATGTTTTAGCCTTAAATATTCTTGTTTTTAAACTTCGCTTATTTTAAACTATCTTTTAATTATAATATATTTATACTTTGATTTAAATATAAAAATTATAGTAAAATATTATATATATTATTCTTTATATTCATCTATGTATTTTATCTATAATCAAGTATATTTATAAAGTTTAAAATAGTTTTAATATAAGATAAAGGTTATTTTCAAAGAAAATCAAAACATCAAAAATTGCTTTGGGATGTCGACATGCCTATGGTGACCATGTCGACATGGTGATAGTTGAGTTCAAAATTTAAATTTCAAAAGAAGTGTCTGTTCGCCATAACTCTTCACGAATGGACATGACTGTTGTTCTTCTATAAATAGGGGTTAGTTTCAACGAATTTTTAATCAGTTTTTCTGGTTTTTTCACTCTTCTTCTTCCACATTTTCTTAATCAAAATTCTATCATTACTCTGCCGAAATCAACATTGAATCTAACTAGATTATCTCTGGTTTGATTCTCTATCACTATCTCAACAAGATATAAGTGCTATTCAGAGTTATAGGCTTCTTTGTAATCTATCTAGCGATAAAAGGTGTGATTGTAGCCTTGGAAATCAATCAAGCGAGAAAAGGTGTGATTGTAGCCTTGGAAATCAATTGGGTGAACTTGTTGTCCCGAAAATCAAGTATCTCTACCCAGAAGATTGTTATTCTGGAGGGTGTACCTCGTAGCCTTGAAACCAAGGGTTGTAATTGTTTAATTGCTTTTGAAAGGAAATCCGTACTTGATAGTGCGGGACTGGATGTAGGGTAACCCCGAACCAGTATAAAATCCGGTGTGTTCTTCCCTTTACTGCATTTACTTTATTTCTGCATCTGTATTTGTTTCTGTGATTATATCTGTGTCTGAATATTGCATACATTTTTGTTCAAATTAACATAAATTCAAAAATATTTAGTAATTTCTTAAAAACACTATTCACCCCCCCCCTCTAGTGTTATTCCTAGCCTTAAGATCCGTAATTCGCTTTCCTCTCAAATGGTTCCTTAATCTTCATCCCGCATCTGAACTCTAGAAGGACAAAACCATGAAAAGATCAATCTATAATCAAATTAATAGTGATTTTTGAGACCGTCCTTTGAGTAAAAAAGGAAAATTTTCATTTAGAAAAGATAGAAATTTTATTATAGGCAATCGACCTAAACTCAACTGGTATAAATATGTATGGAACAAATCAACTACCAAAAATGGCATATTGTTCAGTCTTAGCCATAATAGATAAGCTTCCAACGAAAGAAGAAATTATGAGAAGACAAAAGATAAATGATTGTCTATTACGTAACTCTGAAATAGAAACAAATGAGGAATTATTTCTTGGGTGTATTTGTTCTAGTTTCTGTAGATGCAAGAAAAGAGAAAAATAAGTAAAATATTAGCACCAGCATGTTGCTCAAAGAAAAAATTGAGCATATCAAATCAAAAATCAAGTTTAAGGACCGATGAACAAGATTATGTGCGTATCATGTTGACCACTGCGGGATATCACGTATGAAAAGAAAAAAATACCAAAAAACATGAAAAGAAGCATATGAGAAAGCAACAAAGATGCGTTCTGTTGATTAGATTTCTAGCCAGCGTCGAAGTAATTAAAAAAGGTCATTAATGAAGGTTAATCTCTAAAAATGTTGTTAAAAAGGGAATGAGTAAAGATGAGTAAAAATGCAGTGTAAGTAAGTAAACAACACCCAATATAGAGGTCTACGTTCATTATGGCTTCTTGTAATATTGTTTTCTAGAGTTTCTGATTAATAGAGTGGAGACTAATGGCTTTTTCAAGACTACATAAACAAGAATTTAGTTGCAAATAAAAAGAATTTGATTTGATCCTTGTACAAGTGCATGGGTTCTCCTATTTATAGATGTGGAGATCATGCTATGAAGAGCTTGGCATGATGCCTTAGATGCCAAGTTTTCTTAGAATCGTTGGATGTGATTAAAGGTCTAGATGTGGCCTGCTTGAGTGCTATGTGCACAAAGTGGTCCAGATGTATATTAGTTGCTGGACCGTACTATGACATGTTTTTGTTAGGTGATTGGTATGGTGCAGAGAGTAGTTGTTGCAAATTTGTTCACAATGGTCTCATAATGACACCTTTTATTAGAGGAACATTACGATTTTGTCGCTTTTATCGAGGGAATGATACGTTGTTGTCACCTCTTTTGGTAAGAGTGGTTGATATATTCTAAAAAATCCATGTCCGCATACGAAAAAATGTGGAGGCAGGAAGATTGGTTGAAGAGAGAATTTGAACGCATGGGAAGTTAATCGAACAAGGGATATAAGTGGACATGTTGATTTGGGACTTGACCTTATATAGATAGTTAATATGGTGGTGGACAACATGTGGAAAGGTTTAGAGGATGGACGGGAGATGCTTTTGGGTAGGCTTGATGGTGACCATTGTTTTCGAATAAGAGACAAACAGAGCTTCGAGCAAGGATGATAAGGCGGACAAGCCTCTGCTGTTAGTTTTCTGATGTGATAGGCATATTTATACTTTGCAAGAAAAATGAGCAACATTTTACCCCCTAAGTTCGCTTTTGCGGGCAGGGATGGGCTTGTTACTTGTAATAAATGTGGATAACACATAGTGTTTTTATTGGTTATGACCATTCGTGTTTTAGGACGGTTATAGTTATTGAACATTTGATTAGACGATGCACTTGATTAGTATTCTACAGTTTAGATTGTTTCCCACCCAATGCATCCAACGGTTGAGATCAGAGGCCGAAAGCTATAAAAGGAGAGGGAGCAATCCTTCCCATTTTCTGCCTTCTTACAGTTACGGCATTAAAATATCATGCTTTCTAAAAATACAAAAAATATTTGAACTTCTCCAACTCGACTTAGCAAAAGTAACTACTTTTTCCTTTGAGCTTTTTTTCTTGTCTGTGCAATTATATCATGATCTTTACACTGGTTCTACCCCCTTTCTTCTCTGTTTTGGTGCCAACTTTTGTCCCTATTTTTCGTTGCTAGTGTACGTAGGATGTAGATGTCCATTAGCTATGTAAAATTGCAAGTTTTGATCGTTCTTTATTTCTTGAAACTATTCCCTAGGTTGAAAAATCATGAAAACTATTAAATTACTGAACTGCCCCTCCTCATAGGAAGAAGACAATATATATGCCTTTGTTTGAAGCATATTTAATTGCGTATGATAAAAAACATTTTAGATAGATTAGTGTACCGCATTGTCGAGACATCTATAACTGAGATGGAGTGCAGGGGATAGTCAACCGTATGCTTACTGGGTGCCTCTATGGGGCGACCCAGAGTCGTGGTCAATCAGTCTCGTGAGGGCGGAATGTGCCCCCTAGTTTAATGTATTTTCTTAACTTGTTATGGGGTGGTTCATTAACCAGGTTCATATTTGTGTTTCTATAAATGGTTAAGGAAAGGAAAAGAAGATTGCAATTGATAGTGCCTTCATGTCTGATCGGCCTTTCAAGGGCGTCCCCTCCAAGCTGTTGGAGAATAAGGACAATGTCATAAATTCCCTCGCCAGGCATGGTATTAAGCACATCACAAACATCCCCTTAATAACGATTGCTGGGGGATAGGGCAGGAAGACCGCCATTAACTGCTTTACATAGGTGCACCCTTACATAAAGAGGGTCTATCCTTGCTGCTTCACACATACTTCGTTTGCTTCCTAAACCTCATTCAATGACGCCCACCCAGCTCGCTCCCAATGACTACAGTATGTTAGTCGGTTTGTACAACGTATATCACAACCTCGACCTCTCAGAGACTTCACCCTTGTTTTTTGGGGCTATGTATAAGTTACCCAAGGTTACCGGCTTACTTATAAAGCCTAATCAATCGGCCTCGATTTTTGACGACTTGACCAAAGTCATGGGATACTAAGGTAGATACTTCTTCATGCCCTTCGATGTTAACCCCAACTTGCTTCTACTGGAGTCCCGAACCCCTATTAAGTTTCTTCGCACATGACTTAGACTTTTCTTTAGTTGTTTTCTCTATGTATCGCCTTAACATACATTTTCAATCTTTCTTTACAATCTTTCAAGAGGATCTAAGTGAGGATCAATCCTGGTTTCCATCCCATATTGAGATCATTATGACTAGCTTGACAACCATAGGTATGTGACTATAATCTTGAATGATGCCAATTGGCATAGAGTAAGGTTGTTGAACACTAGGCAGAACATGTTGAGGCAGGGGGTATGGATGGCCGAGTCCAAGAAGGCAAAGGAATAGCTACTATGGTTGTTCATCTAGAGGGTGGCGACAACAAGGTTCATTTTAAGAGGGGAACAAGCACATTGATTATCGACTTGGGTATGGGCCACCAGGCAAGCTCAGCTGCAATTAACAAAGGCAACATAGGTGAGTGGTAGACAAATGACCTGTGTATTTATGATACAGTTAAGGCTAAGATCCAAGGGGATTGCTATCGATCGGGAAGGGATGTGGATGTGTGTCTAGGAATCTGAGTACTCTAATTATAGTAGTATACTAGAGATCCGGATTTGAAGCGAATACGAGTATGGACTAGGCCTTTGTATAGTTCGGATTCTTTCAAGAATGATCTTCCCCCATTGGGCCCTCTAGCCCCAACATAGTCGTGCCTTCTACTGTGTGTCCGTCTATAGGGGTGTTGAGTGCGGAAAGCGACACTGAGCATGATTGTCCTTCCTTAGTTAGGAGGTTGCGCCGGGCATGATCCACCGAGGATGGATATAATCTTAGACTTAGTTCTTGCTGTAAATATCTTGTTCATATTTCATTTTACATGCCATGATATATTTTAATTCTGTATACGACTTATCTGCAATGTTTCGACTCTTTTATATTTTGTGTAGTAGTTAAGATCGAATTATCAATGCTTGATGAGGGAGTGCAGAACATCGATAACACCAACCAGACCACAGAGATCAAGTTGTTGATGTTCCTCCATCAACAAAACTGAGGCCTATTCCACCCGCCCAACCGTCTCTAGATTGGTCCTCGAAGGCGAAGGATAGCCGGTGCATCGGGGTCCGTATTCTAAAATGGTACCCTTCCCCTTCATCTTCGAAAGGCAATGTGAGTTGGTGGATGGCAAGAAGAAGCCTTTCAGTTTCACCCTCAATGGCTTTACTCAAGAGATGAACCATAGAGGGTTGTATGGATTGTTTAATACCTTTGAAGGAATGTTGCTGAGGTTGTGGACCAGTCGCACTAACCTATGTCAGAGTGGCCAGGTCACACATCGAAGTTGTCTTTGTGTAAACACCTGAAAGTCTTTCTTGGAAAGTTTATTTGATTTTCATCTTTAGTAAGTCTTTGTTGTTGTCATTTGCTGATTATGTCCCTTTTTGCAAGCCAATGCCCATGCCCTTAAGATCTGGAAGTACATGGTCACGCTAAAAGTGAAGACTATGGAGGAGGTGAATGCCGAAGCCATGAGAAGAGGGTGAGGAGGTTTTCCGAAAAGGAGAGATGGGAGGATAAGGTGGCCAAAGAGGTTGTGATGCAAGCCCGGGCGGATGAGGCCACCCTCCACCTAAATCATGAGCAATAGGTGCAGCTACTTAAAACTAGGTTGGAGGAGAGTAGGATTAAGGTCAATGACCTCAAAGCATCCCTTCTCCAGCAAAAGCACTGCATGATTGCTCAAGATAGCATAATAGTGGTGAAGGTGGAGGTGAAGAAGGCAAACTACAAATTGATCGATCGAATAACTACAATGTTAAAGAAGTTTATCACCTCCAATTACCATCATCCATTAGTTTTTACCTTCATCCCCCCAGCTTTGTTTGAGGCGGTTTGTCAGGATGTGGTCGACGAGATGATTAGGAGCGAGAAAACTCCTTTGATCATCCTAACTCCTGCACAAATAGTTCCCTGGGTGAGTGTTCGAGCGGCTAAGTCCCCAACCCTGAGGTCCCGAAGGAGATGACCCATGATGATCAATTTTCACACGCTAAGTTAGCTTAGGATACACTGTTTTGTAATTGGCATTGCCTTTTTTGTACCAAGCTACCTATGTTACGAATGAAAAAAAAAATTATTTTTAAATTTTGTGATTATAATATATGTTTTTGTGTATTTATGATCTTCTCTTTTGCTTTTCTATGTCTGTGTTTCTGTGTTTGTCAATTCTTCTTAGTGTTGTATAGTTTTTGTTTGTGGACAACTTGCATAATGTCGTATTAACATGGGATTACTAATACTAAATAACAAAAAAAACTTGCAAAAATTTGAAACACTTGCACAAATTTGGAGGTTTTTAAAATTTAGCTTAGTATTTATCCCCATCTTTGTTGGGATGGTTTTATGGTGAGCGCGCTGCCCACTTGTATGTATGTCCCTTAAGTGGTCGTTGAATTTGTTCTTACCTATAAAATTTCTGCGAACAATCTTTGCAATTTGGCATGCTTATTCCTTAAGGTCTCCTCGTTTTTCCTTGTTTTCTTTTTATTAAGGTCGTGTTCCAGTCTTGTAAGAATAAGCAGTTTTCTTTTGGCTTAGCCCCACCGTGGTTGGGCCAATCCATCTTAGTGGAGCCAGCATGTTCTTCTTAGTCGAGCCCCATCATTATGGTGGGGCCACCCTATCTTAGTGAGTGAATAGGTTCTTCTTGGTCGAGCCCCATCATGGTTGGGCCACTCCATCTTAGTGGAGCGAGCAACACTATAGATGCAAGAATTGGATTACTACATGGGTAATCATGCCCATCTTTGCACCAGTGACCTATTCCGCTTTTGGGGGAATGGAAAGCGCAACGAACGATGGAATTTAGGTCACAACATGGGTGGCCATGATATAAGTTCATCGATGCCCATTCTGCACATGGAAGCATGGATAAATAGACCACAGATGCATAAAGAGTATGCTTGGGTGGTCGCGACATCAATGCATCAGTGCCATCAAAAAGGGTTCATTCTTGGGAGATGCTCGACTTTTGGTGCATTTTCAACCATGGATACTAAACTCGCATGGTTTAGCCAATAGTGTGCCATCAATGCTTAGAGAGAATTTTTATATATTTCTTGAATACAAGGATTACAAAAGTTGATCGTCTTTTAATTTAGCTTACAAAAGTGGTTAAACATAATAGGCTCTAAATTTTTGATAAGCGCAACGATATTGTTTCATACTATCGCTTTTAAACATATCTATCATTTTGAACGTTGGATAAACTATCAAGCATTTAAAATGCGAATATAGGCATGGATCTTAGGACTGCTAAAGGAACCCGGAGGATTGTTTTGATTGGCACGCCTGTTAGGGATGGCCCCTCTTAAGTGAAGCAACCAATCGGCTTTGGGTTCCAAGTCTAGGGGACGTTGTTGTCATCAGGGTGACTAAGGCGGTATGCTTCATTGGTTAAGGTAGCACTGATCTCATAGCCCTCTCATAGTTAGGCCTAAGGATACCATACGTCAGATTCCATATATTGGCAAACACTCGTTGGAGGACGAGGTCGCCAACTATGAAGTTCCTTTACACGACCCGAGAGTTGTGTTTAGCAACTTTTCTTTTGTAGGCTTTTATACAAAGTGCCTCCGACCTATGCCCATTTAGGGTGCCAAGGTATAACCGTGGTAGTTCTTCATTTTATTTGGGATTGTCATTTAGAATCCTCGGTGAGAACATCTACCACTACTTACAACATTACTTTAAAACCATAGGCTACGAAAAAAATGAGTGCCACATTGATGTCCTGAGGGATGTTATGTACAACTAAAGCACGAGCTGGATGTCTTCGACCAAGTTTTCTTTGGAATTGTTCAAGCTCTTCTTTAGGGTTACTTTGATCATTTTATTGACTACCTACACTTGTCAGTTGATCTGGGGGTGGTCGACGAAGGAGAAGAATTTTCGATGTCGTTTCTTTCACAAAAGTTAAGGAGTTGAAAATTTTCAAACTGGGTTTCGCTATCGACGATAATATTCTTAAGCAGACCGAACCTATAGATGATATTCTTTACTATGAAGTTGAAGACACTAGGCATGGTGGCCCTGCGAATGGCTCTATCCTAACCCATTTGGTGAAGTAGTTGTGATGACTATGGTGAGATTATATCCTCCTTTCGCATTTAGGAACTTTTCGATCAGATCGATCCATGATGTGTCAAATGGCCATAGGGAGGTCAGCGCAGTTAGTAGGTTAGGGGAAGCTCTGGTAACCTTGGTGAACCAGTTACAGTGATCTCACTTCTTGACATAGTCCATGGAGTCTTTTATCACTATTAGCTAGTAATTCCCTTGTAGGGCAGCTTTCTTTGCAAGGCTTTGCTTCCATCATGGTCCCCGTAAAAGCCTTTATGTAGTTCCCCTAAGGCATATTCGGCTTTGGCACGGTTGATGTTGGAGCGGGGTGGAGTAGCCCCTCTAATACATTTCGACATCCATGATCATGTAGCTAGGTGTTAGGTGGAGCATTTTTCTAGCTTCCTTGCACTCTTCGAGCAGTTCACTTCTCACCAAGTACTTCAAGAGTGGAGTCATCCAGTTATCTCATGGTTCACTGCTGATTTCCATGACTGTCTCCCCTGGTCAATGCATGGAGCACTTCGTATTTCCACTGGAACCCAAAGGTTGATTTCTGCCAGGTTGCTTACCATCCTGGTCAAATTGTCGACCTATGCATTTTTCTCCCTTAGTATTTTCTCAAGCTTAAAATCAAAGGTGCTGATAAGTTTCTTGGCCTCGGCAACATATCGAGCTAAGGTCTAGCCCTTAATTTAAAAGCGCTTATTGATCAGGTTGACCAAGAGCGAGGAGCCGTTGTAGACCTTAAAGGACTCAATCTTGAATTCTTTTTCCATCCTGAGGTCAAACAGTATAATCACATATTTGGCTTCATTGTTTATAGCTTTGAAATCCAATCTTACAGCAAAGTTGATCTCCTGTCCATCAAGGGTGGGGGGACCATTCTGACGCGTGCTCCTTTCTCATTTGAAGTCTTATCGACATATATTTGCCAAGAGCACCATTCGGGTGCTGTTTCTTCCTTGTTACTATCCGGGCTAGAGCATTCTGCAATAAATTTGACTAGAATTTGGCCTTTGATGGAGTTGCGAGGATGGAAAGTGATGTGATACTAGCTAAGTTCCACCGCTCGTTTTAGGAGGCAGCTTGCTAAGTTAGGCCAGCTCAAGATTTACTTTAGTGGCTGATTGGTGAGAACTTTTACAAGATAGGCATGCAAGTATGGGTGGAGTTTGTGAGCAGCAATGAGTAGGCAGTATGTCAGTTTCTCATGTTTGGCATACCTTATTTCCGAACCCATCAGCTACTCGTTGATATAGTAGATTGATCATTTTATGCATTTTTTGACCCTTACATAGGCAACACTGATCATGTGGTCAATCACCACGTGGTAAAGGAAGAGGCCTTCCTTATCTATGGGCTTTGGCAGATCGAAAGAGCGGCTAGATGGTGCTTCATCTCCTCAAAAGCATTGGTGTAGTTTTTGTCCATGCGAAGGACTTCCTTTCTTGATTATGTCGAAGAAGGGAATGCACTTATCTATTTCTCGAGAGATGAAATGACCGAGGGCAGCGACCAGGCTTTAGACTTGCTTGAGAGTGCAAGGGATCTATGTCTTAAATCGCCTTGATTTTATCAGGGTTGGCCTCGATCCCTTTCGAGCTATCCACATACCATGGGAATTTGCTAGAATGAGCGACAAAGGAGCGCTTCATTAGGTTCAACTTCGTATTATATTTCCATAGGATGCCAAAGTTATGCATCAAGTTTTGTTCATGCCTTAGGCCTTTCCAAACTGTACCAACATATCATCGATTAAGACCTCCATCGACTTCTCAATCTTCTCGACAAATATTTTCTTTACGAACCTTTGATAGTTGCTCCCCTATTCCAAAGACTAAAAGGTATGACTTAGCAGTAAAATCAAGTGTTGATGAACGAAGCATGTTCCTGGTCCGAGTCATGCTTAGTGATTAGGCTATACCTAGAGTATGCATCCGTGAAGGTCAATAGTTTGGGTATGCTAGTTGCGCCAATAAGTAAATCAATGTGAGACAAAGGAAAGCTATCCTTCGAATAGGCTTTGTTAAGGTTAGAGAAGTCAATGCATGTCCTTTAAGTATCGTTAGGTTTGCAGGCCAGTACGGGGTTGGTCACCCATATTGGGTGTGTGGATTCTCTAACAAATCCATTACTGAGGAGTGTTTAGACCTTTTCTTCCAAAGTTTTGTACTTTCCAAGGTTGAGCGGTCTTCTTTTTAATGGACTGGATGAGCCTTAGGATCAATGTTAAGAGAGTGGCATATGATGGAGGAGTCTATACCGGTCATTTCAATGTACACCTAGGTGAATGCATCTATGCTTTGTCTAAGAAGATTTATCGACTATGTTTTCACCCTTGGATCCAGCTTCATTCTGACCTGTGTGGTTCGGCTTTTGTTCATCATCGTCTAAGGCGATGGTTTCAAGCTTTGTGGCTAAGCCATTACATAGGTTGATGTGCACATGCGAGGCTCTAATAGATTGTTTTTATCGCTTCATGAATTGAGGTCTAGCTCGCTTTGATCTACTGCTTAGATCATGCGATCCATGAAATCTTCGACTGCGACGGAAGTTTATACGCAAACACGAGGAGTTTGGCCTGCCAAAATTAAAAGTGTTGGTATAGTTGTATAGCTGGTTCTTGCATGTCACTCGGCATGGACCTATTTATTCCATGTTGCAATAAGTTACCAGGCCCTGGCATGGTCAACAAAGAAGACCAAATCTTCAAAGTTCATGACTAAGGCCCCAACACAAATAGGAGTGTCGATTTAAAATCACGTTCCCTCAGAAGCGGACTTGGTATTAAGGGTTGTTGAATAGTTTAGTTGATGCTTTTGACATAGATGGGAGCGTTAATCCACTGTCACATCCTTTTGGAGTTGTCATCTTGATCGGATCATGACACAAGTTGGAACTTTTAGGAGTTCTCATACTCTTAGAAGTTTATGATTGCTCTTCTTCGTTGTGGGTGGGAGCTTCCATAAGCTCTTGCACTCTCTTAGAGAAAGTTAAAGAGATGGGCTTGCTCCCGACACGGGCAGAGGCACTTAGGCTCTCTCATATCCTCTCAGGGTGGCCGCTATTGATAATGGTTGCTTCTTCTTGTTAGACCATAAGTACCCATTCTTAGCAAGTTGAACGGAAATGTCATAACAGTCCCTTGTGGTTTGTTGATTGCTTCAGACGCAACTGACTCCCCCTTGTTGGGTAACTTCTTCTTAAGTCGTAGGTACGCAACGACTATATCTAGGTCGGCCAAAGCAGGCCTACATATAAGAATAATATAAGCAGACGGGTGGTTTACTACAATGACTTTAACCTTTATTTTGGCAGAGTGGGGTTACTCGTCAAAGTTGGCCACATGCGAGGTTGACCCTAAGAGTATCTCCAATAGTTTAAATCCTTAGTATTCAGGCCTTGAATATTAAGAATTTATCATAGAGGTAACTATGCAACAGTCAAGCACCTATTTAATAGACGCCTAAGCTTCAGGCACCTATTACACTAGGGTTCACTTTCTTGATTTTGTAAATCAGTGATACGTAAAATTAAATATATCGATTAATTTTTCCAAATTAACCTTAGATCGCAGAAGTTGACTATTTGTTATCTGAATGTTCTTTTTTGTAGCTATTCATTACTTTTCTCCAAAACTTTTCATCACTTTGGTCATTACCGTAATTAAATATTTAGAATGATAACAATATATGTAACACAAATTGTAATTTTCTTCCCTTTGCTATGGATTGGATGAATGCAAACTAAGAGTGTTTCGTATTGTCCTCGATTGTCTTTTAAGTGTAAAATTATTTGAATTTGGTGTTTATTAGAATGGTTTGAATGGTGTAGACATATTATATATTGAATTTGGAATAAAATTTAATGGTTTTAGTAGAAGTAGTGTTGATTGCGATGTATTTTGAGACTGAAATTAGGTTATTTATTTTTGTGTGTAATATTAGACAATATGTATCGAGAAGGAGTAGTGATATATTTGTTGAGACTAATGTAAGTAATGCTCTCCATATGATGGACGTTGATTTACTCATGACCACTGGGGGTATCAACGGTTACGTATGTGTAGTTATTTGGAACAATTACATATTGACTCATCGAGAGCCTTCTATAGGTTAAAAGTAAAATAGAAGATCTCACGTGACAATGTGTAGTATTTTTTTTTACTTAAGAATACTATAAATCTCAAGTGTCAAATTATATTTTGAACCACTTAAAGTAAAGCACTATTCAAGGGAGGATTCGACTCCTTCGAATATAAGGTTAGTATCATCGAAATTGGTAGTCACAATAAAGTCAAAGTATTTGACCAAAGCAAATCGGTTAATCGATAATTGCTATCAGATTGAACCACGGACTTTAGTGTAGGACTTCGCAATGAAATACAGATAATAATGGAGTTTTGACCATTAATAGAGCTCTAGATATCAAAGTGATATGATGATGACAAAGATAAAACATGCATGGTATATCATTGCTTTAGGGTGTTGCTCTAATAGATTAAAAATTAGATTTCACCTAAATAATCTGTAAGTGACTGAACTCATGTCAAACTACTATGTTTCAGCAAATTTCATACATGCTTTAATATTTAAATTGTTTGAATATTATTGATGGCTGAGTTCATACTTAGGAATCACAAAGCTGCAACTCTTAGTTTTCGAATGAAAATAATTCATTGAAATAATTTATAAAAGTTAGAAATTATTATTATATGGAAATTAATGTAAAAGTTATATTAATTAATTTATTATTATTTTTTACTATTAGCAGCGAGCCTGAAATTAATTAATAAAATATATAATTTCTAGATATTTATTTAATTACTTTTTAGGCCAATATAATAACTTAAATATAATAAATAATATATATACACACATATTTATTTTGGTAGCTGAAATTTTTAAAATTGTTTTAAAATTAGGCTGACGAGAATATATATGGGTATGAATTAGGGGCATTTCACCAGAAGGACAAACTTTACAGTCCAATTAGTCTCTAGGACACACATTCAAAGAAATTACTTTTAAGGCCAAAATCAGCAGAATAATTACTTTTAAGGACAAAGTCAGCAGTCCAATTACTTTCAAGGACATAATTTCATAGGTTTTTAGGCCCTAGAAACTAATTATTTTACGTTTTGTCCTTGAAAGTAATTATTTCAGTCGTGTGTCCTAGAAACTAATTCCACTTGCTAAAGAGGCCCTTGTGGCTAATTTCCACTATGAATTAATTAAATGATTTTAATTAATTAAGTGGAATATGGTCTCATTAATAATGGGTCGTACCTTGATAGGTGGATCCACGTAAGATATTTACATAACTCATTAGCACTACTATGAATAAACCTAGATGCCTTCATTCTTCAACATAGAAACTCGTCTCCATAGAAATAAATCATATCTTAAAGGTGGACTTTGCAACTCCACCATTGAGTTAGAGAATCATTCTCTCATAGGTGAAACTAATAGTTCAAGTGTGAACGACCGGCATGATCCAACAAGTAATCTTGTACTTATTGATATGATGTAAATATCAACTTTGTTAGAAATAGGTAACAAAATGTCAAAATGTTCATTTCAGCAAGATGATCATACTACAAATGATCATGAAGCAGTACGGCAATCACATCAATATGAATTTTTGGTCAAAATTTGACTTGATTTGTTTTGACTGATGACCGATTGTCACTAGAGATGATTTGGCTAGTGAAGAAATACTCATCTACAACGATGTCCAATAGCGATGATCGCGATGGATGAAGAGACCAAAAGCATTGGAAATTGCGAGTCAAAGCTGATCGATGTCGTAGAAATTAGTAGTGTTATGGATCATTAGAGGAGGTGAGGCTGGGTTTGTTCGATAGAGCTCTTCGAGACAAAAATAACACTTGCGACCACGTGATCTTTCGCTTGTCGAGGTTCGAAACCGGTAGCAGCAAGGTTTTGCTGGGTTGAGAGGTAAAATTTTGAATATGCCCTTATAAATCATATAATTGCATTTTAGCCCATGTATGGTAAAACAGGTATAACTTTCATATGCAAACTTTATTTTGTATACAACTTGTGACGTTGGGTTCATCTTAAAATTCTGGATAAAACAATTATTAATTAACTGCATATCCTACGCTTTTATATGAAAATTATATCTAGAAGTTGATATATATATATATATTAGTTATAAGGATATTTATAAATTAACAACATTAGTCATAAGAAGTATGTTAAGATATCATTCATTTGATCCGAATATTTGATATTGAATCAAGATGAATCATGGTCACTTAAATTTATAACATCAATTTACAAAACTGAATTTAAAATTGCTATTTACATTTATATTAGAATTATTTAGTTAATTATTATCGTTCAAATATTAATTATAAAAAAATTATATATACATATATCAATATAAACATGAAATGACTTTATTATTTTGTTAAATATTTTGAACAAATGTACATTAAAAATCAAACTAACACTATTAATATAATAATGATAAATATGATTTAATGTTATAAATATTACTCATGATAACACTATAAAAGATTTAGTTTAGTGTAAAATGAACTAAAAAGGATTTTTTTAACTTTGCACTTTTTACCCCATAGCCCAATGCACGTGATCCAACGTATCAAAGTTCGCTTTATGTTATTATGTATAATATGTAAAATTTGAATTTGAAATTGGTTTAAATTTAAATTTAAATTTATAACGGTTTTGAATAAATTTGAAATTTAAATTTATATTATTAATGGTTATAAAAAGTTAATTTAAAAAAAATTTAAATTAAAATTAAAATTAAAATTTATAAGGGTTATGGATAAAATTTAAAATTGTTTTAAATTTATATTCGTAAAGGTTATAAATAAAAAAATTAAAAATTATTTAAATTTGAATTTGTAAAAGTTATAAATAAATAAATTTGAAATTGTTTTGAATTTAAAATTATAAAATTTATAAATAAATAATTTTAAATTAAAATATGAATTATAAATATTATAATTATAAAAGGTTATAACAAAGTTATAATATTATAATTAAATAAGAGAATCTTATATAATGTATATAAAATGAAATGATATGATTTTAAAAGTTAAAATTGAATAAAACCCTTATAGTTATAAGGAATAAATACACACACACACACACACACACACATATATATATATATATATGTATATATATATATATGTGTGTGTGTGTGTGTAATGACAAATAATTTCATTAAGTATTAAGGATACTCATTATTTCTTATAGACGACAATACTCATTATTATTATTTTGAGACTCTGAATCCAAAATAATGATATTCTATATCATTTATAATACAAATATAATATCGTACATACTTCTAGTTATTGAGCACCCTCAAGCCATAAAATATTTATGGTGTGTTTATATTATCCCAAAATCAATAAAATCATTTATTAACTTTATTGAGTACCCTAAAGGATTACAAAATCTTCATTAAGAAATCATTGGATGATGGGTTATGAGTATCTAATGTACTTTATTATTTGTTGCATACCCTAAATGTCATAATGATGAATAGGAGCAAAGATATACAGTTAGGAGTTATATATAAGATTAACATGTTATTTAACATTGGGGACTACAATTTGTTAAGCACCCTCGAGGTTGTAGTAACATGATAAATGGATCTTAACACTTACTAGAGAAACTCTCAAAATTCTCACATCTCATTTAGGGTTTTGAGAGATGTAAAAATCTAGTATAGGCCTTATTAGAAATATATAATAAACCACTATAATAAGTATAATAACATATGTAATATTGTAATTGTCTACTATAATATATTTGCATAGCTAACACAATTGATAAAATTGTTTATTGATTAAAATATACTAAATGAATTGAATTAACGATTAGTGGTGAAATGTTAAAATTTATTTATCAATAAACTAATCTTTAGGCATGTTGTCACTTCAAAGCCTATGCAAGAGCTAAATGATACAACCATTAAAACTTTCGAGTCTTGATCACTTAAGAATGAATTTTCCCTAGGCCGTGTTGTTTTCTTTGAGTTTTAAACTCAAAAACAGTACAAGAGTATAAATATTCAATTCATACTCGATTACATACAAAAGTTCTATGGTGAACAGTCACATTCGTAATATATGGAATTTCAATGAAATTATTGTAGTCGAAATGAGCATGTAAATTATAATGCGAGATCATGTGCTCAACACAATTGAATACAATAAGGACCTTATTATGTTGGAAACAACACTACACCAAAGACTACAATAGGCCTAAAAATTCGATCACTAAAATGTCAGTTTGTTTACTTAAGTGCAACTTATATGATCTCCTTAACATATTAAGGATGAATGAATGCATTGTTATAAAGAATTCGATGCGGTCTTCTAGTAAAGGGTTTCCGTTTGAACTGTATGCCCATTTAAAAAAGAAAGCAAAAATCTGAGAGTGGAAGTAACATAGGCAAGGATGGGATGAGTTGAGTGAATAGTCACTTCTGCTTTATGAAGAGATATTAAAAATGGAACTGCATAAAATATTTGTAGATGCTTAACAAGGAACAAGAAATATGAGTTCTCTTCCAAATGTATTTTCATTGTAGAATCTTATTCTCTATAAGATTCATTTCTTAAGTTCGAGATACTTGATTCGAAGCTCTCAACTATAAATTAGTTACAATAGAAGAAATAAATAGTCCATAATAAATGATTGAATAGAGTATCAGATTCAAACGTCATTATTGTAACAACGGAAATAGTGGGAGCATATCATATGACACTTGTTAGTCGACGCATCAATTTTTGAAAGGTTACTTCTGTGTATACCAAATATTATTCATGAAATAATAATTGTTTTTAGTTTTGACAGAAAATAGATGCAACTTTGTTTTGATATGAAGATTGTGAATATTCGTTATAAAATAAATATATTTTTGGTATATCGATGGTAGTGTTTGTTTTCGTAACAATAGTAATGCCTTAGCTATTAAAAATACAAGAGCACCTAAAATAATTATTATTTTTGGAATCATGGACTAAGCCATATCTTTAAGAAATTATTCTTTAATCAATATGATTATGAATCATATGGTAATCATTAATTGTATCTCAAATGATTAATGGAAAAATACACATTCAGTAGGAGGAAAAAAGAGTTAATGAACTCTTCGGTTTGATACATATAGATGCATGTAGTCCAAGGCCTAATGATACAAAAAGCAGATCCACTTACTTCGTTTATTTCACTGATGAATTTTCTCAAATATGAACATGTGTATTTGATACACAATTTAGATATCTATTATAAGTTCATAGAATATAAAAAAAAGAAAAAATTATAATGTGCAAAAGGAATAAAACAATTCAATTTGATCGAATAGGCAAGTATCTTGGATAAGAATTTTAAGAGTATCTAAAAGAAAATAAGATTCACTCTCAAAGTCATTCCACTGTATGTTACATAATGCTGTATCGATAAGGAGTAATCGGACTCTGTTGGAAAAAGTATGATTGACAATTAGTGAAGTTGGGTTAGTTCTTTCTATCAGGATATTTACGTAAGAGTAAGTACATATGTTGAATATGGTTTTATATAAAGCTAAGATTACGATATCATATAAGACCTGAAATGAGAGAAACCCCATCTTAAGTAGTTTAAGATATGTGCTTATCTGATTTATGTTATAAACGTAAGCTTTGTGAACTCAAAACCAAATATATTTTATGTAAGTATTCAAGCAGTTCATAAAATATTTTGAATGATTATTCCATCACATCGAGAAAAAATTGTTGTTTCAAAACACATGACCATCTTGCTAATGGAATTTCCTTTTAGAGAAATTAGTGGCAGTGTGTCGAACTTAGATATAGTCCAAAATTCTAACACAGAAACCGATTATGTTGATGATAAAAATTTAATCGAATTTAAAGGACACAACTCACTAGAATGTGCAAAAAGGATTCTCGCACACTGAAGAGAAATATAACATTAAAACCTAAAAATTAAATGTCGGCGATGCTGTAATTTCCTGTAAAATCATTTTCAAGCGACAAAATGAGTTCAGTATTAAGTAAACAAAATAGCTAAATAAATTTTCATTACAATAAATTGCTTTTACATGATTCATTACATCATGGCCAGACATAAATAATCAATTCATCATAAGTGTGGGATTTCTTACACACATATTCGACTGGTACCTATAGTCAATTCATTTTAAGTTGCGACTCGGGCCTTACTCTTACAGGTTTAATACCTATACTTGACACTTATGGGTTATACTTAGGTGTTTTACCTCAATTTTATCATGAACAAATAATTAGGTTACCACAAAGGCCTTATACACTTGTCCTTGTATACTTTTATCAATAGACATTTGAATGCTAGGCAAGTCGTACACCCTCATTCTCGTATATTTGTCATGAATAGATAATTTGATGCTCCACAAGCCTTATTCCCTTGTTCTTGTACATTTGTCGTGAACAGACAATTGGATGATACACAAGCCTTATTCCCTCATTCTTGTATATTTATCGTGAATAGACAATTGGATGCGACACAAGGTTTATTCTACCAATCCCATATATTGTCGTGAATAAATATAGGTTTGCCACTGAGGCACTCCGTCAATGTTACCAAATATAATGCCATGTTTAGACATTTGATAGCCACACGGGCCTTCAATCCAAATTACTGAAAATAATGTCATGTTTAAACATGTTTTTGCCACTGAGGCCTTATATTCACATTTTTATTTCTAGTGATTCAACATGTCAGCACATAGCTAACCTAAGCTTAATCTTAGCCTTCTTTCTTTAAATAAGTTATTTTTCTAACTTATTATCTTCTATGGTTATTTCATCCTTATAGAATAGTCGATAACATTTGTAAACTGGCTTCCAAAGTGCACCAAGTATTTTCTTGTTTTGCTTGCAAAATTGCAATTTCCTTAGCTATCACATATTGACCATCGCCAATTGAGCCTAGCTATCGCACATTGAGTCCCATATAAGTTACCACATATTGGAGTCTAATGGGCTGTCGTAAATTGATAGTTCTATTAGCTATTGTAGGTTGACCGTTACTTAGTTATCGCGGACTGAACTCTTATGAGATATTGCATGTTGAGCTCCATTCAGCTATCGTAAGTTGACACAACTTAGCTATTGCAAGTTGATCATTATTTAGTTATCGCATGTTGAGTTTACGTTAGCTATCACAAGTTGACTTCAACTTAGCTATCACAAGTTGATCATTATTTAGCTATCCCATGTTGACTTTACGTTAACAATCGCAAGTTATCTGTGCAAGTGCTATCACAAGTTGATTATTATATGAGTTGTCGCAAGTTTGACATTAGCTGTCGCAAGTTTGACATTAGCTGTCACAGGTAAATAAGGAATTTCAGAAATAATCTTGAAAACTGTTTTATTTCCATTAAGAGCATTTACTTTTCTCCCAACTTAGATATATATCAAATTCTTATTGGTTTACTAACGTTTTATAGTTTTCTTTTCAAAATTTGTTGATTACTTACTCAATTAATTTATTTATTACCCACTAATAATAAATTCTTTCCTTTGTTAATTAATTCATAACAATTCAAAATTGTATGGGAAAAATTCCAAAATTCACCAATAATTCCACTATATTTTTCCTCCTATAGAATTTCCAAGCCAAAATAATTATATTTAATATATTAACTAATTAATTTTCAAAATTAGTTCTTTTCTCAACTTAGAAAATTAATATAAATTCCGTATGATTTTAGGAAAATATGATATTAAAAACTCATCTCCATATTATTAATTTTCACATCACATAGAAATTACAAGTGGTCTAGAGAGGCCGTGATTCATGTTTTGGCCTAACACATCAAAAATCGTCATCTTCAAATCCCCCAACATAAACATATATTTCATAGCTTGTTTACATTGGTTCATTATCCTTCAAAACATCATAAACACATCCAATCCTTATCCATATGGGTTTAGAAGGTTTTAGAGAAAGAATTACTCACCCAGTTTAGAACTTGATTAAAAGCCTTCTTAGTCATGAAAACTCTTCTTTTTGCTTGCTTTTTCTTATCCTCCTTTTGAGTGTATGGATGGCCTATGTTCTCTTTATTTTTGGTTTGTTTTTGTATGAGTGAAAGAATAGATGAAAGATGGGAATATTAGGGGGTTAGTAATTTAGACTTCGGGCTAAAACCTTACTCTGGCATATTCTTTTTTTTAGCAAAGCTAAGCGGGGTTAACTGGGCCCCTAGCAGTTTATTGCCGATAACAATAAAAGTGAAATATACCGTAACATGCTACGATATAAAGAGGGATACAAGAGGGAAAAATAAAAGGAAAAAATCTATAAAAAAACAAATATAGGCTAAGAAAGCCAAATATTTGCAATATGAGTTTCAAAACAGTAAGTGCCATTGCTTATCCCACTTCTTATAGCATGAGTTAGGTCAACCCATATTTCCAGCTCCATTTTCGCTTTTCCATTGAATATTCCGTCATTCCTCTGCCTCCATATGACAAATACAATTTTTTTGAGAATCAGTAGCATCATCATTCTGCTATCATCCTTCCATCTCGTCGATTTATATATATTACACCACTCAACATTGCTTATTCTTGAAATGTCAGACCTACTAAACTTCAACATAAGCCTTTCCCAAATACCCAATACAAATTTTCAGTTTAAAAATAATGAACATTGGTCTCCACTTCATCATTGCAGTATACGCAGTTAGGATCAGGTTGCATTCCTAAAGAAAAAAGTTTGGCCTTAGTATTGAGCGCATTCCTTAGAACTTTCCACAACATCAAATTTTCTACTTCCCTACAGTTTTGGTTCCATACCCTCCGACTCCATGCAAATTGGCTTTCAACACAAGTATTTAGACATTTGTAAACTAAAGAGACAGAATGCTTCCTGAAAGCATGCGACCACACCACCGTGTCAGTTTGTTTCATAGGGTAGTGTTGTAACATAATTTCATTCCAAAGTTATCGGATTGTTTGATTTGATGAATATGGCAATGTGACAGTTCTATTGTATATATATTGCTTCGCCTTTGCATCCCTATGTATACCTGTTTGTACTTGATTACTGTAGGAGATTAATTTCCTTAGAATAACACCTTGTCTAAACCAAGGATCATGCCAAAAACTTGTCCCTCCTTCCTGAGATGTTATAACTCTAACATAAGGCAGCAAATCGAAACTAAGTTTAAGAATTGACCGCCATGTCCAGCTACCACCAATTGGAATATCCATAGTCCAGAAATAATTTCCTTTTAGATTGTACTTAATGGTCCATGCAACCCATATATTATTTCTTCTTGTCAGGAGGTTATTGAACTGGGTGCTAAACGTTGCTTTGTTCCATTTAACTAAATTTAAAACACCAAGCCCTCCCTTCTTTTTCATGTGCTCAACTTTGTGGAAGCTAATAGGTTTCAGCTTCCTGGAATGCACATTCCCAAACCATAAAAAATTACACAAAGCTCTTCGAATCATAAGGATCAGCTTCTTAGGGAAATGAACGTTCTACACCAATAAGTTGTATAGGAGAAGAGGACAGATTTAATTAATATCAGCCTATCCGCTTGTGTCAGGTTCCTATTAAACCAACCATTCATCGCCTTAGTTGTTTTGTCATACAAGCTCATACAATCAGCAGTAGTTATCTGAGAGGTCACAAGTGGGATACCAAGGTAAGTAGAAGTGTCATTTGAATGAGGCAAACCAGTTAGCTGAGACAACTCAATGGTTCCGTGGTAGGGAACACCAGCCATCATGATACTAGATTTATTGAAGTTGGCCGCCAAGCCCGAGAATTTTTGAAAGGTGGTCAATACTTTAAGAATACTGGTAATGGAATGATTTGTTGGCTTAGTAAAGATGATCAAATCATCAGCAAACATAAGAGTAGTTATTATAGGATCTCGACATTTAGGATGCATACTAATGTTTTTGGAGATTACCTCATGATTGATTAGCCTAGTAAGAACATCCATAACTAAAATGAAGAGGTATGACGACATTGGGTCACCTTGCCTAATTCCTTGACTACTTCTAAAATAACCTTTCACTGAGCCATTGTAGCATAATGAAAAATTAATTGTGGAGATGCATGTATACATCCATGCACCAAAATGTGCAGGAAATCCCATACTTGATAGAACTCTAGTAATAGTAGTCCAGTGCAAGGTGTCATATGCTTTCCTTAGGTCCAACTTGACCATGGCTCTAGGTGAAATGGTAGCCTTGTTGTAGTCCTTCAATAATTCATGAGTTAACAGAACATTGTCTAAGATGCTTCTGCTAGAAAGAAAAGCAGCCTGATTTTTAGATATTATAGTTGGAAGCACTGATTTTAGCCTTGAAGCAATAATCTTAGAGATACATTTGTAGATAATATTACAGCACGCAATTGGTCTAAAGTCAGTGACACTAGAAGGATGATCACATTTTGGGATGAGAGACAAGTTAGTAGCATTAATTCCAGTTAACATCCTATTTCTAGAAAAAAAAAACTATTGACAGCTTTAATTAAATCAGAACCTATTATCTCCCAGCATGCTGTGAAAAATCTGGCATTAAAACCATCCGACCCACCACATGCCTCCCTATTCATGTTGAATATACACTCTTTGATTTCATCTTTAGATATCCTAGATGATAAGGCGACTTTTTGGTCCATAGTCAAAGAAGGCAGTGGAAGGTCATCAATTACAGAAAGATCAGGGATGAAATTGTTTGAGTTACCAAGAAGATTAGTGAAATAATCTAAGAAGGCTCTTTCAATGTCTTCAGGGGTATCAACATAGTTGCCATGTTGGTCATTTATGTAGTGTATATGGGATTTTGACTGTCTAATCTTCAAGCTACCATGGAATAGCCGAGTGTTTCTATCACCTTCAATATTCCACTTCACTCTCAATTTCTGTCTATTCATTTCTTCTTCTGTTTTTAATGCATTCCTGTATTGCTCTTGTAGAACATATTCCTCCTTTTCCAGTGCTTCATTATCTGGGCAAGACATTGCATGTTGTTGTTCCTGGGCAAGAGCACTCTTGATAGTTGAAGACATCAAATTGCCTCTGCCAAATTTCTGGGCAGCCCAATGTAAGGACCCGATTCTTCGACTTCCGAAAATCGACATCGATACGTTCACTGTATCAGCTGCCGAGCAAACGAATGCCGGAAAACCGAATTCTTAGGGTTTTAAAGAAGAGGTAGAAGAAAAGATAGAAGAAAAAGAGAAGAAGAACAACAGAACAACATCAGAACAGAAACAATTACAGAATCTCACATATCGCAGCGGAACAATATATAATAAATAATCACTAGTCTTTTATAAACAAAGAACTATATCAGTTTATACATACATCGATCAGAGTCAATATACAACAATGGACAGTTATATAAACTTGTCCTCATACAGAATACACAGCGGAATAAATACTATCAGATACAAAAACTACGTCTCGTCATCCAGCTTATCTTCAAAGCTCCAGAATATCCAGAATATCCTGATAAACTAACTCTAGACTGCCCGTGTGGAAATTGGTGGGCACCTAGAGTTTAGAAGGGAAACAATAAACTCCAGGTCAGTCATGGTGACTGGTGTGAGATCGTAAAACAGTTATTTTTCAAAACAACAACAGATTAATTTTAAAGTCAATTCGCAATGCTTTTGGAAAATGAAACTACCATAAGACCTCCCGCCACACACACAATGCAAACGCAGAATTAGAGGAGATTTCTTCTTATGATAGTCAAAGATGCTTACTACGCAAAAATCAAATCCTTTTTGATATTATTATTAGTGCATAGTGTAGAAAACATTTCAAAAGTATAATATAAATCTTAGCCAGCATAGGCATTTCGCACTTATGCCTACTATAGCTACCATCCAAACAGTGGGGCGCCACCATAAGTGATAGGTTCTACAACTAAAATCGTACAAGTCACGTATTGTTTCTTTGGATTTCCAACAAATGGTCAGGCTAAGGAACTTCCCATTGCCACGAAGGAACGCCCCTGGAATGACGTCCCGAGAACCTAACCGGATCTCTGCCAACACAAGGCCGGGTTACCTCTGCAAAAATAGGTAACTACTGACACGCGTATGCCATCCCCCGATCGTAACCGATCTTCCCGAGGATCCTCGATTCGCAACAACCACATAATAAGCAGTATCAACATAGGTTAAGTATCTGGGCTCCATACCATGATACCACCTCTATCCAGAAGGAATGACATACACTAAGGGGCGCTACTCCCTAGAACCTTGCTGCATCCTTCCTGTATTGACCATTTCCGGGGTGTGAGGCTCGACGAAGTCTCGTCCACAAAGCTACGCTTTGTCACAAAGCCATGCTTCGGGTCAAACAAATGATCAAAGAAATGATCACAAAGATAAATGATCAAACAAATGATCATATCATAAATGATCAAACAACGATCATTTCACAGCAACACTCAGTATGCCACGTTACCAAATTGGGAGTATATTGCTGATAAATTTCAACTACATAACGTCTGAGCTCGTACGTCTCAGAGAAGGGTGTTAAGCTAAGAGAATAAATTCTCCACCACCAACAGAAATGTATTTGAAAGAAATCAGCTTTATATCTCAATTTGTAACGTCAGACACACAACCATACAAGTATGTTCCGGGATTGAACAGAACCGAAGGCACTTCTCACGAAGCCCTTGCACATCCGGATAATTTTCTAATCACGTCCGGACTTCCCGTCACTAAGGGTGATAAAACCTCTAAATAGAAGATCAGCCGATGTAGAGTAACTCGACGGTAATCCTTCCATTTTCAAAAATATCCGGTCTTCAACACCGGTCATCAAATGCAATTCATAACGACGTATCACATATTCGGAATGGGTTATACGACCCCATGGTCCTTTCCCGGCTAACCCGAATAGTGAGCGCTTATTCAAAAATAAGTGTGGCATTCAAATTCATCCAATTCACAACAAATACTCATTCAAGGTAATTATTGATAGTCGGTTATTTAACTATCAATAAAGATGCGCACCATCATCAGATTCCAAATAATTTTCCAAAATTATTTATTTTCCAAAATATCTTTACTACATATATAATTTCCACACTTTAAAAATAAATCAACGTTTATTTTTAAAACGAATTTCCATTTCTTTTATAAATTCCATAGTGAATTTATATTTTCAAATATCTACTGATATACGATTTTCAATCGATTTCAATATTCACTTTCAATTTATCTCTACAAAGATAAATTCTCAAAATGTTTTATTTCATATTGGAAAACATTTCCATACTTATTTAATAATAAGTAATTCACAAATCTTATTAATTTTCAACACTTGGAAAATATTTGATATACTTAAATCAAATTAAGTATATATTCATTCTTTAAGGAAATCATTTACTATAACAACATCTATTTGAGTCAAAACGAATGTTACGTAAAACATCGTTACGACGACTCAAAATCACTAGTATAGGGATTCAGAATTAAGATAGATATATAAATCCCAATACTAGATAAAAATATTTCCTTTCGGAAATCATTTACTATAACAACAGTGTTATAGTCTACCATTTCCTTATTTTTCGAAAACGTCTATTTCAACAATAAATGTTGAAATCTATGATTTCGATATTTAACACATTTTAAAACATCGTTAAAACAATTAACTTCATTTTTTTATGTCACTTTTCCAAAACATATCCATTTTACTTAATAATATATTCACTGTCCAAAATCGTGAATATACTTCACTAACCAAATTTCACTATTTTCTACACATTTATTTCAAGAATTATCCACTATCCAAAATCGTGGATAAAATTCCCTTAATAACCTTCTATATTAAATTCATCAAATTTGATTGATTTTTGAATTTATAAAACAACGTTTATAAATTCTATTTCTATTTTATAACAACTTCGATTTATAAATTTCTTTTATCTACAAATTCGATCAATATTCCATTTAAAGGCAAAAATCCAATTTATAAGTTAATTTCTTATAAATCTTTTATTCTACAGTTTCATCGATTTTATAACTTCACAATTTATAAATCTATAAATTTCAATCACTTACGGATTCCATAATCTTTCATTTTTAACACTTATAAAAACTCGTTTTATAATTTCAATATTTTTAATTTATAGATATCAATTTTATAAATCTTTTATACAAATCGTTTATAGTTATTCAAAAATCCCAACTTAAACCATTTTATAAATCAATCAACTATTTATTTCAAAAATCACACTTTGGTTATATTTCACGAAAATTATAACTTTTATAACTTTAAAATTTGAACGTTTATTTATTGAAAATAAATCACTTCAAAAATAAATCGACGTATATTTTCAAAGATCACTTTAAAAAATCCTTTTAAAGTAAAAGTCGTATTTTTTTAAACTTCAAAACTTGAATCCGATGATGCAACAGCACCAATTAGTCAATCACGACAACAAACATCATATATCAATATGATAATCAACAAATATCACAACATATGTAATCAAATAAATACTGGTGAGGAATCCAGTTGGATCCCTCCAACCTGTTTCCCTGCATCCACAGATGTTAGCACAATACCAATTCCACTTCGAGGTGGAATATCGTGGTATATAGGATTTTATAAAAAATATCATCCGCTTACTAACGGCGCAATAGGGTCTCATCCGCTATACAGTGCGGGAAATCAATCAATCCAATATATACATATGCCAATATGTATATATTGCTATATATATATATATCCTACTATATCTAATATCACAAATCCAAACAGTCAATCAATCAGTCAATAAATAACTGCAGAACAAAAATTTTATTTTGAGTGAGAAAAATCTCACCTTTGCTTTTATTTTGCAATCCATTTCCAATCCAGTTTGTTTTCTTCACCATTTTAGACCTTGTATGAATTTTTGTACAATTATTAACATTCGAATTGATCAAACAATTAAACTTCCATTTAGTAAGTTACTTAACTAATGATTTAATTTGAATCAAAAATTTAATTTAAACTAATTGTTTCCTTTAACAAAACCTTCATTGTAAATAAAATTTTAAATGAAAATGGGTACGTGCCTATATGCATTTATACTTTTATTTCTTCCATTTTTAAATATAAATTAAATAAACAAAAAGAGCTACCTCGCTGCGATCGTCGAACGACCAGCTCCTTCTCGATGTCATTGTTTAAAGATGAAGAAGATTTTGAAATAGAACCATATGAACCAAAATCATCATCGGCATCGTAGCAACAGCTCTGAGAAGAAACTGACGAGTCCTGCCTCACAAATCGACGACTGCGGCTGGACTTGAAACTACTACTTCCTTTATCATCCCCATCGCTACTTCTCGTCACGCTCGAAACGCTTCCAAACCCTAGCAGTTCCAAGCCCGCATCGCACCTCACGATCGCGAACCCTTCAGTTGCTCGCCACCACGAATTTGAAGTCACTGGCTTCGCGACTTGCCTGCACTCGATCCTTCCATTCAAACGAACACCTCGCCTCCTTCCCTCGCGCCTTCCAGTCGCGAGACACCTTCCCAACCTCGAAGTCGCCAACGCATCATCAGATTCCCCCAAAAGTGAAACCCTAATGTTGCCGCTCCCTTTGTTGTCACGAACAACGAAGTTGCTTTCCCCCCCAAGAAGCATACCAGACTAGCGAGATTCGAATTTGAGAAAAAGAAATGAAGGCGGCCTTTAGATTTTATTCCGAACGAAAGTGTTTCGTATATTTTTTTTCTTTGAATGGAAGGGCTTCGGCTGTTATGAGTTGAAGAAGACAGAGGGAAGGAACGATAAAATTTTGTTTTCTTTTCGTTTGAAATGTTTTAACTGAGTAATAAAGAGAAAGGTTGCGTGAGAAGAGATAGGGGACAGGAAAAGATGTTACGTACCTCAATCAACAGGCTACAGTGTCTTGAAAAAGGTAAAGGCTGAAGTGAAAAAGTTTTGATGTGAATAAATTTCAACTGAAGTCAACTATGATAAATTTATTCAATTTAAATTCAAATTCGAATCGACTCGAAAACGAAGTCAAAATTTTGACTTCTTATCAAGGCGTGTCACTAGGCGTTCGTAATGTTATACACCTATTCTGAATACAATGGAAAAGGTTCCGAGTCCAAATTCGATCGTATGGAGAAGATAGCTTTTTGGACCAGTTATAATATTTAATTTTCGATTTAATTTCAACGCGTTTGTTTATCGTACAGCCAAACGATCACTTCAAACATTACAAAAATTGAAATCCGGTAATAATACAATATTACGGATCCAATGGAACTGGTTTCGTCGAATTCCGAGACTGTGGCCCGGAACGCTATTTTTAAATATCGATTCAAGCGATATAAATTCAAAACTGATCAAATCAATTTCAAATTCGATTCCGAAGCTTCTATTATATTCAGTATTATCATTACGAATTTTAAAAGCTTTTGAAATATTTTTCTTCAGCTAAATATTGAAGATTCCAATTTTTATTCAACTTATAATAGATTAAATTTTATAATTTAATTGCCAATTTCAAAGTTATATTGGGGATTCAAATTAAATCATCGTTCAAATATTTAAAATTAATTAAATATTTTCAATTTAATTTGTTCAAAATTCTGGGTCGTTACAAAAACAACCCAGAGCCTACTTCACATGTTTCTATCGCTGCTGGAATATAAACATAGAAGAACCATAAATGTTAGTGTTCCAAGCATTATTAACAATAACAAAGAAGTCGGGTTCATTAATCCAAACATTAAAAATTTTAAAAAGAGTACTCCTTTTCATGGCATCTAAGGCAAGGCTTATGGTTTGAGGGGAGTGGTCAGATAAAAGAGGTGGAGGTAGATGTGTAGTGATATGAGGCCATAAGGATAAGGTAGGTAAGATGCATAGGGTATGGTCAATCTTACTGTAAATTCTTCTACCTGTTCTACTCATGTTATTCCATGAGTATCTTGCACCGTTAAATGGCACATGGATTGGGTTGGAGTTACCGATGGCACATTTCAAAGGTGATATGTCTTTGAGCGTTAAAGGGAATCCTCCAATTCTATCATCAAGAACAAGAAGGTTGTTGAAGTCACCAGCCAGAATCCAAGGGTGGGTGTCTTGGGCTAGATGAGGGATATAGTCATATAGCTGTTGTCTTGAGGTTGGGTGGTTATCTGCATAAATAATGGTTAGGTACATGGAGGTAGAAGAGGGAACATGAGTTAGGTGGGAATGAATGAATTGCTTATGAGATAAGATAGGGGACACAGCATAGTAGTTAGGATCAGATAAGATCATAATCCTACCATAAGGCGCTTCCAACAAATTATGGTGCAAATTCCAACCGGGATTAATTAGTCTAGCAGCTCTTGTAGTCAAAGCACAGTTAGCTTGGTTCCAAGATTGCTAGAAGTTGAATTTTGTGATTGTGTATGATGTCTTTCGCATGTGTCAGTTTGATATCCTGGTGAGCTCCTCTACTATTCCATACACCTATTTTTTGTGTCATCAATCTAAACTCTAAGCTCGATGCTGAATGCTTTGCTTGCTTCTTGTTGAAGAGGATGGGTGGAGTTAGTTTCTTGGAGTATACTGGTAGATTTTAGGATTGCTGGCTCATTGAAGTCCTTATGTTTTTTGTTTTTCTTTTTATTTCTTTGGATATTGTTTTTGTTGGAAGTGGAATTGTTAGGAGTTTGGTTGCTTGTATCATATTGCTTGGTGGTTGTGGTATTTCCTGTCTGGGTGTTAAGACTTGTATAAGAGTTTGTGGGATAGCCTGGTGGTGTGAGGATATGACAGTATGGTTCAGGTGAAAATGGTAAAACATTGAGGACAATGTCATCAAATTCTAGGGTAGTGATTTGGGTAGCAAGTAATTGAGGTGGATTGCTACAAGTAGGCACTATCATGGAATTAAAGGTTGGGTTCACATGCGTTTGGCTACTGGGATCCTGGACAGGGGCATGTAGGTTGGTGGGAGGGGTTGGGGGGTTAAGGATGGTGGGTTGCACAACCATATGTTTTTGAATGGGTATTGTTGTCTATTCATCTAGAGAAACATTGTTGTTATTATTCACTAACATTGCAATACACAGTTCCTCACTCAAACTAACTTGAAAATGCAAAACATTAGCAAAGTCCATGTTAAAACCAATATCATCACTACCATCTTGATTAGACAAGATATTAAATGTATTAGAACTCAAGTTGCTGTCAGTAATTTGTATGGGCCTACATGACTCATCAGGTTCACATGTATTGCACCATTCACCAGTATTTATTTGCTCTTCAACTACCTTCTCATTATTGCTTTTACTGTCTTTAGCAGTTTCATTTTGGTTTTCTACAGTCTCATGCAAAACCACATCATTTCCACCAATTTTTTCTCTCCTTATAACATGCTTTTTCTTTATCACCTTCCTCCATTGTTTTTTCTGATTTTGTCTGTTGCCAAATTATCCTGCCTTATCACTGCTATTATTCACCAAATTATCCACCTCTTTTTCCTTCAAATCTTGACCATGTGTCTTTTCACAACTACCTTCAACATGTCCAAATACTTTACAATTCAAACAAACATTTGGTTTCCACAAGTAGCTAACATATACCATTTGTTCACTGCCATCTAGTAATTTAACAGGGAACTTGTCAACAAGCTTTTGGTCATGTCTCACTTCCACCATGCATTTAGCATAGGTAATTCTTTCTAACCTTTCAGTGGACTCATCCAAGCATGACAATGTCCCTATTTGTGAAGCCAACCAATTCAAACCTAAGTGAGACCACGCATAAATAGGAATGTTTGTCATTTGCAACCAAACAGGGACAGCTTTAACATTTCCACAAATATTTCCTAGGTCGGGACTCCACTCCTGTATTATAAAAATCCTGTTTCTCATTATTATTGGATCAGCATGCAAAATCCTAGCTCTGTCCTCTTCATAAGATAGTTGAAATAAAAACAACATGCCATCAAATTTAACTTTAATAGAACCTTTAAGCCTCCACGTTCTTTTGAGGTGCTCCATGACAGTTATGAAGGATAATGGTTTATCCAGAAAAAAACTAACAACATAATCTCTCCATATTGTTGTACCAGCTTAGATGACTTCATCCGGTGGAACGATTGCATCACCGTTGAAAACTAGATCAAGGTGAATGGGATTGTATTTACCAGCATTTCTCGGTTGGCTTTGAAAAGCGAAGACCAACCTGCTGAAGCAATGGGAAGAGAAGAACAAAAGGAAGTCGGGGTAGGTAGGATCGAAGGATTGGTGGAAGGGGAGAGGAGGGGAACAAGCGGCGGAGCAGAGCTCGAGGAAGGTTGAGAAGAAGGAATAGGAGGTGGTAAGAGGGGCAGCTGGTCAAAAGGCAAGGGCGGCGGGACAGGGATATGGTATGGTTGGTCAGGAGGCATGGGCGTAGGACAGAAAATAAGGTTGAAGGGATGATTAATAGAGAAGGTGAGGTGGGAAAAAGGGAAAGGACGCCATGAAAAAGGGATGAGAAAAATGATGGCTAATTCCTCTAAATCTTCATCTTGATTCATTTCTTTTTTTAAATAATTTGATTAATCATTCATTTAATCAATTTTTCATATTATGGTACCCCCAAAATATGGGGTGTTACAAGAAACTACGAGTTTCTTATCAATATCGAGAAAATGAAGAGTTAGTAATGGCGATCCCCTTAGTTGTCGACAAGACATGTAGATTATAGACTTTGCCAAATAAAGGTTTCGAGTACATTAACAAAATTTGATTTTGGCAATTATATCTAAAAGGATATGAACCATCGATTGCAAGCGAGTCTTTGAGAAGAAGATCAATGCTCGAAATGTATAAAGCAAGGTTAATGGGAAATGAGCTCGTCAATTTCAAAATGTTAAAATCAGTGGAGCAGTTTCACCAGTCAACATGCTTAAGTCCGTTTGACTTCTACTCGCAAAATTATCGTACAATATTGTTTGAGTTTTAGCACATTGACGTTGAAACACAACTTCTAAATAATGATTTAGAAGAGACTATTTGTACATAATAGCTAAAGTGTCTCGAAGTCAGTGTTAGCGATAACAAAACTTGTGGAATTTTAAGATATGATCTTAAACAAGCATCTTGAGATTAAGCAAGTATTTTGACAAAGAAATCAATGAGTTTAATTTCAGTCAAATTACAGAAGAAGTGTGGGTCTATTAAAAAAGGTATCAAGACATTTCTAACACTATAAAGAAACGACATGTTACGAATTGGTAATGATGTACCCGTCTATGCAATTAAAGCACTTAGCGATTTCATAGCAGTGAAGGTGCAAAAAGATATAATCGCGATATATCAAAGATACACCAGAAAATAGCGGAGGTGTAAAAATATTTATTGGAGATAAAATTAAATCTTCAAAGTTGATTTATTCTCATTCTCACATCATTTGTGCAGAACAAAGAAACATCATTCGCTCCTATATAATAAAACCGAAGAATATCATGATCCATATAGTTCGGATTAGTGAATTGAATAGAGTTCTAAGCACTTAGGACTTGAACTTAGACCTATAACATAAATTTGTTGATTTTATTTACAAGAACTAATCAAATGAACATTTTATATTAAAGTTGCTGAAGTGGATGCTAAAAACTCTTGATATAGAAGGCGTGGTGGAAAATGGTGGGGTTTTAATCGTATCTACTATTCAATAGTGCTAAATTAAAAAGGCATAGCGATCGAAGTGCACTAAGCGCATTAGGGAGGAATTAGTGAGGCTATATGGAAGTTTAACTACATAGGTATTTGTGTTAAAATCGGTTAAAGCTTCGGTTAAATCTTGATTGTTTAATTCTCGATGAAGGATTTGAAATGGACATTCTTTATACTCGGTATAATAGGATGTTAGGATTGTCTCAATCAATATACATAGATACACATTAAAATGTTCAATATGAAGCATATAAGATAGATTCCTTATGCATCGACAATAGGAGTCATCAAATACGCTATGTTATGCATTAGATTGGAATTTGTTTCTACACTTGGTAAAATAAGAGAATATGAAATCTAAGTTAAAATCACTAAATGGTAGTTAAGAATATTCTTGAGTATTTACGAAATACTAAAGAATTGTTTATAGAAATAAGGTACTCCTCAAGAAAGAGTGTTAGGGCAAAAACTTCATGAGTGACATTGAATATAGTAAGTCAATCTTAAATTCTTGTTTACCCTTAATAAAAGGACTTTATATTGGAAAAGTTCCAAATAAGATGTTGTGGCAGATTCACTTATAAGGATGAGTACATCACCTTAAATAGTGCTGCAACAAAAGTAGTATATGTGCGCAAAGTTATAAGAAAGCACGGGATGGTTCCCACCATTGAAATCCAGTAACGTATTGTGATAGCAATAATGCAACATAGATTGCAAGAGGAGTTGACAACTTGATAATAGATATGTTCTCTATAATTAACACATCATAAAATAGTTTATCAGTGACAGAGAAGTATAACTGAAAGAAGATACAAAATAATAACTACAGATCCACTCACTAAGGCACTTTCTCAGTTTTGTCTAGGAAAACTGATCGAGAGTGTGATTAAAAGTCACCATAATTGGCTCCAAGTGCAAGATTTAGATTGATAGAATTAAGAGTGTGCTCTAGGCTATGTTGTTAAAGTGTTTGGCGATTTCATAGCGAGGAAGGTGCAAAATTGTAGAGCGTACAAAAAGGGGATATATCTAAAAATAACGGAGGTGTAAAAATCTTTATAGAAGATAAAATGAAATTTCCAAGTTGATTTATTCTTATTACCACATTATTTGTGTAGAAATATAAAACATTGTTCACTCTTATATAACAAAACCAAAAAATAACATGATCCATGCAGTTCAGACTTGGTGAATATAATAGAGCTCTAGTTTGTGTTGAGCTTTTAAGGACATAGAGCTATACCATAAATTTGTTGATTTGGTTTATAAGACAGCAAATCAAATGAACATGTTGCTAAAGTGGTTGCTAAAATCCCCTGATTTAGTAGGCATATCGGAAAATGGCATGGCTTTAAGCGGATCTACTATTTAATAGCGCAAAATTGAAAAAACATAGCAGTCGAAGTGCTGTAAGCACTTTAGTGAGGCATTAGCGAGGCTTCACCTACATAGGCCCTAGAGTAATTATGTAATTTGATTATATAACTTAACTCATATAACAAATCTCATTTGGAATAAAGTAAACTTTTGGTTTTATTTTCGACTGTATATATTGTTATATTAGATATAAATAATGTTATAAAAACATTATATATATATAGAAAATACTTAGAAAAAGTATTTAATCGATGGCAGCTATGAATATGTTCGTAGCCATGATATTGAATCGAATAAAATAAATATATACATTAAGGCTAGTGTACGTAATGCTCTCTATATGATGGATGATGATTTACTCGTGGCCATTGGGGCATCAATAGGTTATGTAAACGTAATTGTTTGGAACAATTATAGAACTACTCATCGAGAGTCTTCTATAGGTTAAAAGTAAAATAGAAAATCTCATGTGGTCATGTGTAGTAATCCTTTTACTTGAGAATGTTGTAAATCTCAAGTGCATACACTATACTTTAATCATGGTTAATCACACGAGAACATTGGTCGTATTAAGTTCATAGTTGGGTATAAATTGAACCACTTAAACGTATTAAGTTCATAGTTGGGTATAAATTGAAGTTAAACATTAGTCAAGAGAGAATTCGTCTCCTTCGAATAGAATGTTTGTATCACTGTAATTGGTTGTCACCGAAAAGTCAAAGTCTTTGGCCAAAGCAATTCGGTTAATCGATAATTGTTATCAGACTGAACCATAGACTTTAGTGTTGGACTTCGCAATTAACTACGAATATTAATAGAATTTTGACTGTTGACCAAGCTCTCGATTTCAAAATGTTATAGTGATGACGAAGAGAAAACGTGCATAATATATCGTTGCTTAAGAGTGTCACTTTAATAAATAAATAAAAATTAGATTTCACCTAGATAATCTATAAGCGGCTGAACTCATGTCAAACTATTATGCTTCAGCAAAGTCGGTACATGCTTTAATATTTAAACATTACTAATGGATAAATTCATAGCTGTGAGTCACACAACAACTCTCACTTTTTGATCGAAAATAATTTATATAAATTTTAAACTATTATTATTGAGAAATTAATATGATGGTTATATTAATTGATTTATTATTGTTTTTAATTATTATTAGAGTGTCTAAAATTAATTAATAAAATACATATTTTTTACATATTTATTTAGTTACTTTTTAGGCCAATACAATAATTTAAATAATTAATTATATATATATATAATTTTAGCAGCCAAAAATATTAAAATTGTTTTAAAATTAGGCAAATATGCATGGATATGAATTAAATAAATGATCTTAGTTGATTAAGTGAGATAAGATCTCATTTATAATGGGTCATACTCTGAATGGTGACCTCTGTAAGATATTTACATAGTATATTAGCACTGCTATAAATAGACATAGATGCCTCCATTCTCCGAAATAGAAATTCATTCTCCTCTTGTATAAACAAATTACGTCTTAATGGTAGACTTTGCAACTCCACCATCGAGTTAGATAATCGTTCCCTCATAGGTGAAACTGATAGTTCAACGTGCGACATGATTCAACGGGTAATCTTGTACTTATTAATATTATGTAAATATCAACTTTGTTAGAAACAATTAAATAAGTGTTAAAATATACGTCTCAACAAGACGATTACTGCAAGAGATCACCGTGCGATACAACGATCACATCGGGAGTGAACCAAATTGGTCAGTATCCACCTTGGCGACCTGATCGTGGGGTCACGTCCCAGGTTCGCAGCACCATTGTTGTTTGATATTCGATGGGCATCACAAGATTGGAATTGGTTGCCCCTTGTGTCACATAGGCCAGTAGTCGGTTACTATAGGGTCATATATCGGTAGTCGTGGTCGAAGAGGCTACGCGTTGTCGAGCCTATGGTGGATCATTGTCACGATACCGAGAGAGGAGAGGTAATGGTAACTAATGACTGTAGGAGTCGTGTCATATGGACCACATAGGCTCCTGGAGCAAGCAGATGTGTTGTTAGTCTCCTGTCTGGTTCCCTTATGTGTGTATGGTAGTGGATTGGCATATATGTCCCTATCCTGTCATGAGTTCACTATTCTAGAGACTGGTTGAGTCTAAAGTGTAGTCAGTCTCCGTATATCCATATACTTCTTGTTTGATATTTTAGAGATAGCCTTTGTTCACTCTTATATAACAAAACCAAAAAATAACATGATCCACGCAGTTCAAACTTGGTGAATATAATAAAGCTCCAGTTTGTGTTGAGCTTTTAAGGACTTAGAGCTATACCATAAATTTGTTGATTTTGTTTATAAGACAGCTAATCGAATGAACATGTTGCTAAAGTGGTTGCTAGAATCCCTTGATTTAGTTGGCATATCGGAAAATGGCATGACTTTAAGCGGATCTACTATTTAATAGCGCAAAATTGAAAAAGCATAGCAGTCGAACTACTGTAAGCACTTTAGTGGGGCATTAGCGAGGCTTCACCTATATAGGCCCTAGAGTAATTATGTAATTTGATTATATAACTTAACTCATATAACAAATCTCATTTGGAATAAAGTAAACTTTTGGTTTTATTTTCGACTGTATATATTGTTATATTAGATATAAATAATGTTATAAAGACATTATATATATATATATATATATATATGTAGAAAATACTTAGAAAAAGTATTTAATCGATGGCGGCTATGAATATGTTCGTAGCCATGATATTGAATCGAATAAAACAAATATGTATCCTTAAATGTTTGTAGTCAATATGTATCAAGAACGGGATGTCAATATATCCATTGAGGCTAGTGTACGTAATGCTCTCTATATGATGGATGATGATTTACTCGTGGCCATTGGGGCATCAATAGGTTACGTACACGTAATTGTTTGGAACAATTATAGAACTACTCATCAAGAGTCTTCTATAGGTTAAAAGTAAAGTAGAAAATCTCATGTGGTCATGTGTAGTAGTCTTTTTATTTGAGAATGTTGTAAATCTCAAGTGCATAAACTTTACTTTGATCATGGTTAATCACACGAGAACATTGGTCGTATTAAGGTCATAGTTGGGTATAAATTGAACCACTTAAAGTTAGACATTAGTCAAGAGAGATTTCGTCTCCTTCGAATAGAATGTTGGTATCACCGTAATTGATTGTCATCGAAAAGTAAAAGTCTTTGGCCAAAGCAATTCGATTAATCGATAATTGTTATCAGACTGAACCATAGATTTTGGTGTTGGACTTCGCAATTAACTATGAATATTAATAGAATTTTGACCAAGGTTTTAAATCTCGGATTTCGTTCACGTCTCGTCTCGAAGAATTTAGAGAGCTCATCTCGTATCGGGTGAGATCTCGAACGAGATGAGTGCATCTCGGTTGTCCATCTCGGATTTACATCTCGGTTTCTAAAATTCATTTCGGAGTTATCTCAAAGTATATGTCATGTCAAAAATTAATTTTCATACACCTAAATTTATAATACTATTCACTACCTTAAGGAAAACACTATGCACTTACCTTGAATATATCACATGCTTATCATTAGTAATTTAGTATGGAAAAATATCACTTGTATCATGTAAAATAAACAAATAACTAGATTTCATGAATAATGTTCAATATAATGTCATATGAGATAAAGTAGACAAGAAACAAGCCATAATATATGCACATTTACTTTGTTTGATCATTCACTTAACTTTTCTACACAATATAATGTCTCATTTCTACCTTTTATGATTTATAGTGCTCCAAGGGAAATCTTAATTTTATAACTTCAAATACAAATGTCTACAAGTAGAATTAAAATATTCTATTTTGATTATAGTATTTAATTATTAGCAAACAAAATCTCATTAAGCAACTAATAACATAGAAATTTCAAACAAACGTAGAAAATAGCATATATAGTACAAACAATTTTCAAACATTTAGTAATATTATAAGAAAAGCAAAAAAATGATGTACGAATGAACATGTAATCATCAAATGAAATTAATAGATGAAATAGAATTCCTTTATTACTTAAAAATAAGCCTTGAGGAAAAAAATTATAGCAGCAAAGACTAAATGAAATCAAATTGGGAATCCATTTGGAACATAAAGTTAAATAAGTGAAGCTTAAAAGTTATAGCCACAAAAAAATAGGGTTAGGAAAAAAACTCAAGAAAGTGTCGAAAAAAGAACATTGAAATCGGATGTAAATTAATTTGGATCAAAAACCTAAATGAAAACCATAAAGTGAAAAACTTACCATAATCGATGTAGATTTTATCATCTTCTTACATTCGTCACTGCCGTAAAATAAGAGACGAATTTAAATGAGAATTATACAAGAAATAAGGGTTAAAAAAAGTACAATTAAGAAGGCTTAAATTAAGGTAAAGGATGAGCCAGCTCAATACGAAAGAAGAGTTGATTTTTTCCAAAATTCAACAACTCGGCCGATATCTCGCTATTGAATCTCGTCCGAGATATCGAACGAGATACCGAAATATCGTCCGAGATTTGGGTCAGATGAGATTCAAACGAAATAGCCTGTTTTGAATCGCCCAGGCTTGAAAACGAGATCTCGGCCGAGATGAGCGAGATTTAAAACCTTGATTTAGACTATTGACTGAGCTCTCGATTTCAAAATGTTATAGTGATGATGAAGAGAGAACGTGCATAATATATCGTTGCTTAAGAGTCTCACTTTAATAAATAAATAAAAATTCACCTAGATAATCTATAAGCGGCTAAACTCATATCAAACTATTATGCTTCAGCAAAGTCAGTACATGCTTTAATATTTAAACATTACTAATCGATAAATTCACAACTGTGAGTCACACAATAACAACTCTCACTTTTCGATCGAAAATAATTTATTGAAATAATTTATATAAGTTATAAACTATTATTATTGAGAAATCAATATAATGGTTATATTAATTGATTTATTATTGTTTTAATTATTATTAGAGTGTCTAAAATTAATTAATTAAATACATAATTTTTACATATTTATTTAGTTACTTTTTAGGCCAATACAATAATTTAAATAATTAATTATATATATATATATAATTTTAGCAGCCAAAAATTTTAAAATTAGGCAAATATACATGGATATGAATTAAATAAATGATCTTAGTTGATTAAGTGAGATAAGATCTCATTTATAATGGGTCATACTCTGAATGGTGACCTTTGTAAGATATTTACATAGTCCATTAGCACTGCTATAAATAGACCTAGATTCTTCCATTCTCCGATATAGAAATTCATTCTCTTTTTGTATAAACAAATTACATCTTAATGGTGGACTTTGAACTCCACCATCGAGTTAGAGAATCGTTCCCTCATAGGTGAAACCAAAAGTTCAACGTGCGACATGATTCAACGGGTAATCTTGTACTTATTAGTATTATGTAAATATCAACTTTGTTAGAACAAATAAATAAGGTGTTAAAATATATGTCTCAACAAGACGATTACTGCAAGAGATCACCGTGCGATACAACGATCACATCAATCGAAATTTTTGGTCAATGTTCGGCCACATCAATCTTAATATACTAATTATAATCGATCATCACCAGACATGATCTGGTTAGCGGAAAAATACTCATCATCAGTAACAGTGTCCAATTGTGACGTTCGCGATGGATAAAGAGACTGAAGGCACCAGATATTATGAGACAAAGTTGATCGACGTTGTAGAAATTGGTAGCGCTATGGATCATCGAAGGAGGCGAGGCTAAAGTCTTTCGATAGAGCTCGTTGAGATGAAGACAACGTTGGTAGCCGCATGATCTATCATTACTGGAGGTGAAGGAATTAATTTGTTGAAGTTCGAGATCAGGTGCAGTCAAGGTTTCTGGGCTTGATAATAATATTTTTGAATAAGTCCTTATAAATGATATAATTGCATGGCCCTTGTATGTTGAAACACGTATAACTTTCACATAAGAACTTCATTTACGTACAACTTGCGGTGTTAGGCTCCTATTAAAATTCTAAACACACTAATATTAATTAACTTCATATCATACACTTATATATGATATTCTTATTTGGATGTTCATACACACACACAGAGACACACACACACACATGTGTGTGTGTGTGTTATTAGACTATTTATAAATTAACACTGTTGTAATAGTTAGTATATTAAGATATCATTCATTTGATTCGAATATTTGATATTTGAATTAAGAAAAACCATGGTCATCTAAATTTATAGGATTGATTCGGTAAAAAAAAATTGAATTAAAATTGCTATTTGAGTTTGTATTAAAATTATCTAATTAATTATTATCGTTTAATAATTATAAAAAAATTATATATACATTTCTCATTAAAAATATGTTATTTAATTACTAAATTTACCTTTGAATAAATGGTACTTGGTTTGAAAATGGATTGCCCTATTAAACATTTTGAATAAATACATATATTGAAAATCAAACTAATACTATTAATATAATGATAATGATAATACATTGTAAACTAAAATTCATCCAACAAAACATTAAATATGATTAATATTAACGACATTGTTCGTGATAACACCATAAAAGATCTAGTGCATAATGAATTGAAAAGGACTTTTTTTTGAAATTTTACATTTTTACTCCCCTCCCCCGTCCGATGTGCCTGATCCAATAGATATTAGTCTTAAATTTGATACATAGCTAAAATTAGGAATGGATGTTGACTTCATGTAGATGCAAGAAATAATGGCAGGCCAGTCCAATTAGGGTGGATGGAAAAATTACGCACTTGGCATTGTTGGAGAGTTGGCCGCCTCAAACGATTGAATTGAAGACTGTAATGTGGTCAGATGTGTCGATGCTTTCGTAATTATTTTCAATTGGGGCTAAAGAATATATCCAATGGATATAGATGCTCAGCATTTCCTCTGACAATGGTTCCCTTTTCTCGTCATCGGATAAGCCCTCATTGTCCTTGTCTTGAGTTTGTATCTAGAGCATCTGTTGCCTTAGCAATGTCATTTTTTCCCTTAGACCAGCATCTGCCCCCTGAGGCGCCGCTGGTGAGGGGGTTCTTTGGTATCTTACGAGGAAGGAAATCGGTAAGGAGTAGGTGAGTGACGACATCGATCAAAGGTAGGCGACCTTCTGTTTCTGTCCAGAGAGATAGACTTGGAGAGATGGCCTAACCTCCCATAAGAGCGAGGTCTCTGCACTTCCCATTAGGATCAGAAGTGGACAGAAAATTCAATGGGGTCATTGCCCCTTGCTTTCCCTTCCCTACCCAAGAAATTGAAAGGTCACATTCCCCGTCTGCTACCGTGAGTCATTCGAAAGGAAACAACCTTATGGGGGAGACGGTGAATGGCGAACAACGCAAAACCTAGGTACTAAAACCGGGTCGGGTCCAAGAACATCAGGAGCGAAATTATTGGTGGTTATTTTGTATCCCTATCCCGGATCGAGACTATCCCTATAGGGGTTTCAATCACAACCCCCTCTCTGACATCGTGCATAATATAGTACGCTCTTGGCACCTTAGGCGGAAGAGGTGTTCTATCGACAGCGGTTAACATTCTTTGACCATAGTTGATGGCCTCGTGAGCTTCATTCGAGCACAAAGCTCGTTCAGGCTGTGGTTCATCTACTCGAAGTTTGCAATCACATTAAGCTAAACCATGCATCATTACTCAGGCCTGAAATGACCGATGGCACTGGCTCTAGTGTCATCGTTGGTGTTGTGACCAATGATTTCAAAAATCGTAAGATCGTATGATCCGGATTGCGATTCAAATCGAATCATAGCCATATCGATCCAATATTCAAATTAGATCGCAGTCAGCACAAATTGTACAATGCATTACCATATCAAAAATATCAATGCCTTAAATTAGATCGCGATTTCAGTTCAAACATTGAATTGAATATTTTCTTAAAAAATTGAAACATTTTCATCGAAATTGGAAAGGAATTGTTATTTCATTTGAAGATGAAGCATCGCAACTGTTCGAAATTTGTGAAGAATCTTCAGAAAATTCGTTTACAGCGGTATAAAAATGATCAATCACTCAAAACTGGCATCCAACAAAAATTTTCAAGTAGAAAAAAGGAAAGATAAAATCATACCGAACTTAGTGGAAGCATCAGAGTAACATTATTTTTCATGTTCTATTTTTTGTTCACACCTTTCTAACTTTTATTTTGATTTTGATTTTGATTTTAACATTTTCTAGACAAAAGGTGACGTCGTTTGAACTATTGCTACAATAACATAGTACTACTGCAGTACTGCCATCTACTTATATTTAGCTTTATAGCTTTTAACTTCTATTATTAGTTTTTTTATTGTTTCTTTGGCTATCATAAACATAAAGTGATGTTCGAACCGAACTATTAGCCATAGCAAAAAAGTACTGCTGTATATTTATTTGTAGGATTAAAGCATTTGTAGTTTAACATACTTTATTTTTCAACATATATATGATGTAGGTGGGGTAATGTATTGCAGCTATTCGAATTGAATGTGGTAATGTAGTGATTACTAATTAACATATAATAGTACGAGGTTCTACAGTACTTTTCTATACTTTATTTGAAATGAACAAACTATTGATGTACTGCAAGTGCAAGCTTTTAGCATCTTAGGTTAAACTATTTACATTAGCTTTACATGATTTGGTTATGTTATTTTAACACAGTACGCTAGTATAGTATTGAGTACACGATTAGCTTTTCCAAAGGTACACTAATGCACTCATTTTTCACTCTAATGTGCTTAATATTTTTTCTTGTTGTTTGTAGATGCCTAAAGAAGTAGATAATACATGGGATCATTGTAAACCAGTTAACGAAGGAAACAAAAGAGTTGATAGATACAATTATTATTCAAAGGTGATAAGCGGTGGTGTTTTTAGAGTTAAAGGTCAGTTGGCTCAAACATTTGATAATGTGAAAGCATGTGCTAATGTGCTGGAGGAAGTAGCCATAATTTTTAAAAATTTGCTAAGAGTAGACTAAATGATGAAGACGAGGTAGATTAACTTGATGGCAATGAAAATAAAGCTCGCGATCATAGTAAAATGAAGAAAATAGGAAGAGCATTGCCTAATAATAGTTTTAAAAGGCAAAAAATCCTAACTGCTATGAGGAACAAGGAAAATAGAGAAGATGTTTATTTGAAAATTTATCCCCTAATTTATGCAAATGCATTACCTCTATCCATAGTGAAGAGTCCCTTCTTTGATAACATGGTGGATAACAGTGCATTTTATGGAAGGGGTTTAAAACTTCCAAACTACCATGAGATTCGAAATACATACTTGAGGAAAGAACTGGAAAATATGAAAGAGAAAGATAGGTACCATTAATGTTTTAAAAATATATCAAAAAATATCTTTTTTATATTCTATACCATGTAATCTTAGATTACTATATTTTTTGTCATATGGTGCACAATTATGTCAAATGGATGGACCGATAGAAAGCATAGAAGCGTCACTTATTTCTTAGTGAATAGTCTTAAAGGAACCAAATTTTTCAAGTCTATTGACACTTCATCGATGGTTAAAAATGCTGAAAACATTTTTGACACGCTCAAGTCTCTAGTTGAAGAAGTTGAGAAGAAAATTTGGTTTAAGTGATCACGGATAGTGTGGCTATCTATGTAAAAGCAGAAGAAATGTTGAGGAGAAATGTTGATGAGGGGGAAACATTTATCTTGGTCTCCATGTGTCGCTCATTGCTTAGACTTAATATTAATGGATATCGATGAGTTGTCCACTCATCTTGAAACTGTGAACCATGCACATGCAAAAAAGTGAAACAATTTATTTATAACATGGTTGGCTTCTAAACCTTATGAGAGAGTACATAAAAGGAAGAAAATTAAGAAGAGACTTAACAAGACATGTGCTTACTAGATTTGCAACAAAATATCTAACTTTAAAAAGTGTGTTGAAAAATCGTAGAGGTTTGCGAAAAATATTTACTTCTAATGAATGGGAGGGTTGTCAATTTACTAGAAAGATGGAGGAAATTGAGGTTCAAAACATTATTTTAGCTGAAAAGAAATTTTGGAATGGTATAAAATATTGCTTGAAAAGTACTATTACATTAGTTAAGGTACTTCGATTGGTGGATGGAGATGCAAAACCGATAATGGGTTATATTTATGTGGCTACGATTATGGGCCAAGCGAAAGAAAAAATTGCGCAAAATTTTGATAATGTTGAGTCTAGGTATAAGGATTTTTGGAATATAATAGACAAAAGATGGAATGCACAACTTCATAGGCCTTTACATGCGACCAGAATGTTCTTAAATCCTAAGTATTGATATGATGATAGATATTCCATGAATATGGAGGTGAAACAAGGATTATATGACACAATTGAATGAATGGTTCAATGAAAAAAAGAAAGAGCTATAATTGACTGATTACTTGATATTTATTCCTTAAGAGAAGGCAAAATTGAGAGGGCAATGGTCTTGCTTGTCGCACAACCAAACAACCTAGTAAGATTATACTCAATTATTTTTTTCAAATTTATTTATATATACCATATACACATTTTTTATAAGACTTGCAATATGAGTCTAACTTTTATAAATGGACCAAATCAATAGCTTTATGAGAATTTTGAGTTTTGAGTGCCCCGAGTTGTAAAAGGTTTGTTATAAGAGTTTGAGTTTGACATGTGGTTCTACTGGTTGTGAGCGTAATTGGATTACATTTGATCAGGTATAAATATAAATGACGTAATATAATTTAATTTTGGTCATCTTAATATTACAATACTAAAATGTAACCACAGGTTCATATTAAAAGACGCGACCGTTTAGAGCAAACATGACTTAATGCTTTGGTTTTTGCAAAAGTACAACCTTAAACTTGAGCTTAGACATGAAAAAAGGATGGCAGAAGATTGACTTGATACTACATGCCTTTTTGATTTAGATAGTGATGACAAATAGATATGCAAGCAAGAAGATCCGACCCTACCGATTGATACTAGTTGGATGGATGTACATGAGTGTTTTAAAACTTAAGAAGTAGAGGTAAGTCAAAAAATTCCAAAGAAAAAAATGTGGTAATTTAAAATAAAAAAATTATAACCATATAACTACTTTTACAAATTTGTTGTAAGAAATATTTTGTTGCATATACTATTTATTAGGTCCAAGAAATACTAAATATAAAAGATAGCGAAATGAAGGGAAAAGGAAAAAAGAAAGGCAATATTTGTCGATGAAGAAGATAATGAGGAAGAATCCGACTACGCTTACTCAACAAATGATGAACTTGATGAAATGGAAGTTGGAAATAAAGATGAAAACAGTGGTGAAAGAAGAGTTAGTAATGAGAATGGTTACGAGTAGAATTTATGGTTTATTTTTTTGTTGTTTTGACTTGCTTTGTATACATTTTTTGTGACGACCCACCTCCTCGACCTTCAAAGATCGACACTAATACATCCCCGGTATTCATGTACCACAAATTCAAGTGCCCGAGAGGCAGATAATCATGGGGTAAAAGAAAATAAAAATAGAAGATAAAACAACAGAATCTCACATCGCATTAAAACAGCTTATAATTTTACATATGGAAGATACATACAATCACTCCAAGTGATTTATCAGAGTTACGGCATGTACTAACCCAGCCTGGATAGTTATAACGGTCTATCCTTACAAGTTCTGGTAGATACATATATATAATACAGACACAACGAAATATAGATAACTGCTTCAAAAGGCCCAAACTGCTCCATTCCAAAATGCTCCAAGCTTTCCTAACTACTTGGCTAGCCGGGAAAATTAGGGCACCCATAGTTTAAGGCATAAGAAAAATAAATCCGGGTCAGTCAAGGGACTGGTGTGAGAAACTCAAAATACGCGTTTTGAAAACAAAAAGGGTATCTCATAAGACCACGCCGCACATAAACACGAATCGGGTTTTTACCTTAAGATAACCAAAACATTTGCTATGCAAAATCATTTGATATTATTTTTAGTGACATTCTTTGAAAACTTTTAAAATAAACTTATAAATCTTAGCTGAAATTGTTACAGTGTTAAATTCCAGCATATTAGCTACAGAATAGGTTCTAGAGTAAAAAAATTACAAGGCTCGTTCGGAAAATGGATTCCATACAATGACAAGGTGAGAGACTACCTTCCATACAGTATACATCTAGAGGGATATACCTAGGGTCCAGATACTGAACGCCTATACCAACACGGAACCGGTCTACCCCTTCGCTGGATAGTACTGAATATGACATCACCCCGGTCGTTACCGACCTTTAACGAGATTCTGAAGCATACACCACATACTCGACATATAGAGAGTAATCTAGAGAGGTGATGATCATCTCCTAATGGGCGCGACTCACATAGCTCTGTCGCATTTACCCTACTTTAGCCATTTCCGCTTGATGAGGCCTGAGGTAACGCTTGACCATTCACAAAACACATTCCACTTTGAATGCCACACCGCCATTCCTTAATCACACAGCTGATTTCTACAAACATATAACTCCTGAGCTCGTACATCTCAGAAAAGGGTGTTAAGCTAAGATAAGTTATCTTCTCCGCCACCAAACAGATGACACGTTCATAGAGATCAATCAATGTAATTAGAAATGCAATGTTATTCGTTCATAAAAGTTGTCTAGGAACAGGACAAACCGAAGGCACTCTTCTACCACATCCTGGCGGGGATTACCCCTAGGATTAGTAGCGAGAAGTCCTTACATCGAAGATCTCAAGTGAAGAACTACTGTCACATAATATGATATGGAAAATTTCCTCCGAGGGTCGGTGACAAGCAGCCCTACATTCCATCTTCCAAATCATTTTCATGTCTTCACTTCGAATACGTAAATTGGTTCGAAGTGGTTTCCGGATAAGAATTACCCAAATCCGACCCCGGTTCCTTTGAACCAATCATCAATAAAAAGATGTTAGGTGAATAGAGAATTATTCTTTGATCGATTAATTTCTTCTTATCAAAATATCTTCTGGAGATATATATCTTTAAAACATTATTTCTGGTATATACACAATCATTAAACCTCCCTTTGCAAAATTATTTATTTAAATCTTAACAAAGGTTCTTAATCCAAAATCAAAATTTTGATTGAGTTGAAACCATGTTATCTAGGATGTTAATCCAAAACCAGTTAAATTAAGTGAGCAGAATCTATAGAAATCATCTAATTTTACTCAATATCAATTCCCGTGTTCAACAAGTACTATGGGTGAAATAACGGCGAAATCACCTTTTAAATTCCACGAATAGAACGAGTTCCCTCTTTAGGCTTTAACACCAAGTATAAGAAGATTATCTCCATAAAATCCAGGTTGTTTAAATTTGGAAAATTTAGTCTTTTATACTTAAATCGTTTCTACATTTTGACCTTATCTATCCCTCATCCAGGAGAGGCCAGGTAAGCTAGGGCATTGGTTGCTTCTGAACATCTCTTGAGTTTAAGCACCTCATCCAGATCTCAGGAATAGAAAATCCAGTCTACTCATCGGCTTTTAGAGCCAAGATTAAATCACTTGATTTTTGACAGTTTTTTTAAATCGTTTATTTAAACATCTTTAAATAAATCATAAAACTTCCAAATCATCATTAAAACACTTAATTATTTATTTGAAAACATTTATAAAAGATTTGGAAAAGAATCGTTAAGTTTTAAAACTATATTTCAAAAGTTATAGAAAAGTGTTGTGAATGGTGCTTTTAAGCTATATTGATCAAAACAACTTTTCTATCATTTGAAAATTCATTTTTATAACTCAAATCACTTTTTAAACATTTTAAAAGATTTTTTAGAATTTATTTCATATTTTTAAACAATTTTAAAATATCAATTTTAAAGAAATCCATTTATGGATTCTGAACTGCAAGACCACGATTTTTCCAAAAACTTGTTTTACTCATATTTAAAAATCTACTTATCAAAATCTCGATTTTCTTTCTTTATTTGAAAACTATGGATATAACAGTTCATAAAATTCTTACCTCGAAGAATTCCGGGCTATATTCCATTCTCTATGTCCGTTTGACTTTTACGGCGCGAAATCGCGAACTACCGTTACGCGACGCGCTTATTTTTGACTCAATTTTCAATATTCATTTAAACTTTGCCAAAACACTTTTAAATGTTTATAAAACGTTTCTAAATCACATTAAACCATTTTTAAGAGGTTTAAACATTCCATATATACCATTTCATTCAATAAAGGAAAGTGATTTCCTATGTGCTTATCGACGTGTATTAACGTGACTTGACTTGCATATATATTCAACAACCATATTATACAACCATCGTTAACAATCATATCCAAACATATGTATCATCCAATAGTATATATAAATATAGTTTAGGAGTTTCTCACCTTGGGTTAAACGATTAACCTAAAAATGGCTATAGCTTCGCTAACTCGAAATCTAAGCTCACGGTCACTTAGATTATTGGTCCTAGATGACTCGGCCTTGACCCTTGGATGCTTGGGTGCTCACGGCCATGACTTAGGAGGTTGGAAAGGCTCGGCCTTTACTGCTGTGTGGTGGTGGCCATGGGTAAAGAGAGTGAAGAGGAGTAGATTTAGCGTGATTTTGAGATGTATGGATATGTATTCATATGTTTATGATATTTGCACTATTTCGGCATAACTTTCTTACTATATTTTTTTATATGAAGAAAAGCCATTAGAGAGGCCATTAGAACTTGAAAAGAAGAGGAAGAAGAAGTAGAATGGTGTTAGGAATTTATGAGAAAAGGGGTGGTATTTATAGAATTTTTTTTGGAAAATATCTTCCATCACTTCACTACCTTCCCATCACCCATTTGCTCCATCTCCTCCCATCATTTCACACATTGGTCATCCCCCCTCCATGTGCTCCATCACTTCACTCTCTTCGAAGCCATGTGCATTGACTTTAGATTACTTAAGGATGGAGTTTGTGAAAATATCTTAGATGTTTTTTGATATATAAATGTATATATGTTATATGTATATATATATATATATGTTCATGTGTGCATATGACATGTATATACATGTACATGTATGTGGACAAGAGAATAAACAACGTTTCAATGACTTTGAACAACTTCCGTTCATCAAACCGTTTAAAATCAGGAAACCGATTCCCGATCACATTTTTACTTATAAATTAATTTACATATAAATGTAAACAAAATTTGAAAATAAATTTCTCATCGTTATTAATTAATTAAAATGATCACATTTTATTTATAAAACCATATAAATTAATGTTAACAAATATTTACAATAATCGTTATTATATCGATAAAGCGATATGAATTTTCTTATATTTTCAAATCAAACATATACCTTTATAAAACTATTATAAATGATTTATTATCACTTCATAACTAATTAAAATGAATTATCATCATTTTAAAATAATTATTTAAATAATTATAATAATCATTAAATCATTAAATCTCAATTTTAAATTCATAAATATATATTTAAATATAAGAGCATCACTAATGATGTCATAAACACATTTTATTTTCCCAAAAATAAAATAATTAATTTTATTTCATATTCTTGTTCAATTATAAAAGTAAGTGTATATTTTTCTATTATATATATATTTCTTCAAAATAAGATTACCAATATTATTTATTATTCAAAACATCATCATTTATGTTTAAAAATCTTATTTTGAATATTTTGAAATTTTTCTGAAGTGATGAATTTACGGGTCGTTACATACTTCCCCCCTTAAAAGAATTTTGCCCCTGAAATTAAGGATAAGAAGAAGATAACTTGAAAACAAATACATATATAACAAGGTGAAATATATATATATATATAAAAGATATGGCAAGTGACTACATCATAAGTCGGTGAGTACACTACATCAATACAACACAAAGGTTAATCATCAAATCTGAACTTGGGATAAGCCTTCCTTATTCTATCTTCTGTTTCCTAAGTGCAATCATTAGCATCACCACTCCATCGAACTTTGATTAGTCTCACAACCTTTCCCCTTAATCGTTTCTCATCACGATCCATGATTCGAATTAATTGTTTGATGATAGTCAAGTTTTGCTCAATTTCCAAATCTTCTTGGGCCGCTTCTTCCACTATTTTTTTGGGGTCGTACACATACTTTCGCAAATGAGATACGTGAAAAACATTGTGTACACCCAACAATCTTTCTGGTAATTTTACTCGATAAGCCAATGGGCCAATCCGTTCAAGGATAGAAAAGGTCTAATGTACCAAGGTGCCAATTTTCCAGCTCTCCCAAATCTCATTACTCCTCTCAACGAGGAGACCTTAAAGAATACGAAATCTCCAACTGAGAACTCTATATTTCTTCGTCTTTGATCCGCATAACTCTTCTACCTGCTTTGGGCTTCTTTCATCTTCTTTCCGATCGTGTCTACCTTTTCTGAGGCTTCTCTAATCATATCAGGACCTAGTACTAATCGATATCCGGTCTCGATCCAACATGTTGGAGATCTACACGGACGACCATATAAAGCTTCGTACGGTGCCATGCCAATACTAGCCCGATAGCTGTTGTCATAGGAGAACTCCACAAGATGAAGATAATTTTCCCAAGAACCTCCGAAATCTAAAATGCAAGCTCTCAAAAGATCTTCCAACACTCGATTTACCCTTTCAGTTTGCCCATCGGTCTGAGGATGATATGCGGTACTTATACTCAGCTTCGTTCCCAAAGCTGTTTGCAATGCTTCCCAGAACTTACTGGTAAAGATCGGGTCTCTGTCATTGACTATGCTACTTGGGAGTTGGGACACCATGTAATCGAACAATTTCCCTCGTGTATATTTCTACAAAACTTGCAGTAGTTCGTGTTGGCTTTACAGGGATAAAGTGTATGCATTTGGTTAATTGATCTATAATAACCCAAATGCCTTCCTTCCCCTTTCCTTGATCGAGGTAAGCCATCGATGAAATCCATCGATATTTGGTCCCATTTACAGGTTGGAATTTCAAGAGGTTGAAGTAGTCCAGCAACCTTCTGCTGATCACTCTTGATTTGTTGACAATTTGCACATCTGCTAACATGGATTGGGATATCCCTCTTCATATTTCCCCACTAAAATGTCTGTTTCACATCTTTGTACATTTTGTGAACACCGGGGTCAATATTTAGTTTGGGTTGATTGCATTCAGCCAATACTTCTTGTCTTAGGTTGTCAACATCGGGAACAAAAATTCTCCCATTTAATCGTAATACCCTTTGGTTATCGACTTCAAAGCTTGAATCATACCCTCTATGTATATCTTTAATAATCTTCTTTAGACGTCGATCTTCTCTTTGTTTGTTAGCGATTCTTTCAAGTACAGTCGGGGTAACTACAAGATAAGTTGTAATGGCTTGCTTCCTACTTAACGGATCTGCTACTACGTTAGCCTTCCCGGGTGTATATAAGATATCCAGATTATAAGATGTGAGAAATTCTAGCCAACGCTGCCGTCTCATGTTCAAGTCCTTCTGGATGAAAAGATACTTCAAAGTTTTGTGATCTGTGAAGAGCTCAAACTCTTCACCTATTTAAAGAAGGAAAATTATTTACTAAGGTCAATTCAAAGTTTATTAAAATAAACTATGAGGAATTCTTACCCAGTAAATAGTACCTCCACATTTTCAGTGCGAACGCAATGGCTAATAGCTCTAAGTCGTGTGTTGCATAGTTCTTCTCATGAGTCTTTAGTTGTCGGCTCGCATACGCGATTACTTTCTCATGCTGCATTAGAATTGCACCTACACCTTCTCCACAAACATCAATATAGACGATTAAACTGCCGCTTCTATCAACAATAGCTAAGACTAGAGCGTTGGTCAATCTTTTCTTCAACTCATTAAATGCTTCTTCACATTTCGGCGTCCATTCAAATTTAACATTCTTCTTTGTTAACTTTGTAAGATGGGAGGAAATTTTCAAGAAATCTTGGAAGAACCTCCGGTAATATCCTGCCAATCCTAAAAAGCTACGGACGACTTTTGGAGTTTGGGGTGTCTTCCAATCTTGGACTGCTACAACTTTCCCTAGGTCAACTAAAACTCCTCCTGATACTAAATGTCCTAGGAATCTTATTTCTTTCTTCCAGAAAACTTTGAGAATTTGACTTTAAGCACATTCCTTCTTAATATCTCTAATACAATCTCTAGATGCCTCTCATGTTCTTCTTCAGCCTTCAAATATATAAGAATATCGTCAATAAAGACTAACACTAATTTATTAAGCGCATCTCTTAGTACTCTATTCATGAGGTCTACAAATAAGCGAACGCATTAATTAGCCAAAAAGGCATCGCTAACCACTTATAGAAGAAATTTGGACCTCTGAATTCAGTTAAATGAACACAGTCTTCTGCTATTCTAAGTTGATGGAATCCCGAGGCCAGATCCATTTTTTAGAATACTTGAGCACCATGAAGTTGATCGAATAAGTCATCTATTCGAGGTAGAGGATACTTGTTCTTAATCGTTTGCTTGTTCAGGTCTACACGGAGCATTAGGGAACCATCGGACTTGGCAATGAAGACTACTGCTGCTCCCAAATTTGAGTGACTTGGACTTATCAATCCCTTTTTCAACAACTCATCAGTTTGTTCCCTCGATTCATCTATCTCTCTTGGAGCCATTCTTCGCTTTTGGTGAGCAACAGGTCTTGCATCAGGAATCAAATCGATACGAAACTCAATTTCTCGGTGTGGGGGCAAACTTTTTACCTCTTCAAAAACATCTGGAAAGTTCTTAACAATCGGTATGGTCTCCAAATTTTTTTGGGGTGAATCAAGGGCGTACTGAAAACTATCCCTTATCGGGCTAGGCTCGTTACAAGATATTTCTATAAATTTCCAAAGCTGGTCCATAAATATACCGTTCTTTTAATGCAATCAGGGACAGCGTTATTCTTGGATAACCAATCCATACCGAGTAATACTTTAAATCTGATAAAATCGAGGACAAACATGTCACATGAAAAACAATGAGAAAGGTAGGTAACTTAGACCTTTTCACAAATCATACAAAGGTTTGTTGTACCACCTGTGGGATTTAACACACATATAGGGGTATCTACTATTTTTGTGGTAGCGTTTAATTTTTCCACCAATTCTTTGAAAATAAAACTGCGGGAAGCCCCAATATCAAATAATACTTTAACCATAATACCCTCAACACAAATAGCACCCTCTAGAACTCCTCTTTCCCTGATCTCTTCCGAAGTTAATGGTTCTTCTTCCATGGCATAGGTCTTAGCTGACTGGACTATCTCCATAAATGGACAACCCATTATCATATGCCTTGTTGGTGGCAATTAGAACAGAGTGCCTTTTCTCGTTGCCTCTTCTCACTCCTACAATCTTCCATAATATGTCATTTCTTTTGACAATTTCCACACCTGGTACCGTTAAATTCTTTTTCTTCTTTCCTCCTTGTCGCCCTTTCTCCTTTGGATTGAATTCCATCTCACTGGGGCTGTTGCTACTATTGCTAATATTTAGTTCTGATGTTGGTTTCTCCTTATCAAGAAATTCATATCGCAAACCCATATTACTAGATTCATGAATGATCCCTTTAGGTAAGTAGTCATTCTATAATAAAACTCTTTTCTCATCCCAGTCCCAAACATTTCATTCTTCTTAAGTGGAGTATCAATCAATCCAGGCCCAAAGAGAGATAATTCATCAAACTTTCTTAAGTATTCTTCTACCGACATTTCTCCTTACTTTAGATCCATGAAGCTTTTATAAAGACGGGATGTTCGAGCATCGGGTAGGTACCGTTCTTCAAAAACTTTCTTAAATCTTTCCCATGAAATATCATCTTCTGATTCATTGATGGTAATTGACTCCTACCAAGCCAAAGCCCCATCCTGCAACTGCCAAGATGCCAAAAAGTGCTTTTGCTCATCCTTGATGCCCAATCCTTTAAAATTCTCTCACATGAGCGGAACCAAGCCTGAACTTCACTAATAGATTCTGTACCCCTGAATGGTTTCCCGTCCAAGTTGGTAAAAGTTAGGCAGAAAGTTGCAAGGTTAACTTGAGGTTGTACAGGAAATATCGTTTCTTCAACCCTTTTGTTTCCCTTTCCTCGTCCTTTTTTAGTACTCATTTCCTACTACCTAAATAAAGTAAGGAAATATCTTTAGGATTATAGGCGAGATTATCTTAGGGAATGACATAAAATTCGAATATACTTACTCGAATTAAGATTTTCAAATGTGCGCTCTCTCGGACTAAACTCATTCTAGGGCATTGCTAACCCTATCTCTAATGAGTTGACCCCATCAAAGCTTAGGTATTCGCTCAACCATAAGCTCTGATACAAATGTGACGACCCACCTCCTTGACCCTCGGAGATCGACACTAATACATCCCCGGTATTCATGTGCCGCAATTCAAGTGCCGGAGAGGCAGATAATCATGGGGTAAAAGAAAATAAAGATAGAAGATAAAACAACAGAATCTCACATCGCATTAAAACAAGTTATAATTTTACATATGGAAGATACATACAATCACTCTAGGTGATTTATCAGAGTTACGGCATGTATTAACCTAGCCAGTATAGTTATAACGTTATATCCTTACAAGTGCTGGTAGATACATATATATAATACGGACACGAGGGAATATAGATAACTTCTTCAGAAGACCCAAAATGCTCCATGCTCCATATTAAAATGCCCCAAGCTTTCCTAACTACTTGGTTGCTTGGAAAAATTAGGGCATCCAAAGTTTAAAGGATAAGAAAAATAAACTCGGATCAGTCAGGGGACTGGTGTGAGAAACTCAAAATACACGTTTTGAAAACAAAAAGGATATCTCATAAGATCACGCCGCACATAAACACAGAACGGGTTTTTACCTTATGATAACCAAAACATTTGCTACGCAAAATCATTTGATATTATTTTTAGTGACATTCTTTGACAACTTTACAAATAAACTTATGAATCTTAGCTGAAATTGTTACATTATTAAATTCCAACATACTAGCTACAGAGTATGTTCAACAATCAAAATCTTACAAGGCTCGTTCGAAAAATGGATTCAATACAATGACAAGGTGAGGGACTACCTTCCGTACAGTATACCTCTAGAGGGATATACCTAGGGTCTAGATACTGAACGCCTATACCAACACAGAATCGGCCTACCTCTTTGCTGGATAGTACCGAATATGATATCACCCCGGTCGTTATGACCTTTAATGGGATCCTGAAGCATACACCACATACTCGACATATAGAGAGTAATCTTGAAAGGTGATGACCATCTCCTAATGGGTGCGACCCACATAGCTCTTCCTCATCCATCTGCTTTAGCCATTTCTGATTGATGAGGCCTGAGGTAACGTTTTACTTTTCACATAGCACATTCCACTTTGAATGCCACACTGCCATTCCTTAATAACACAACTGATTTCAACAAACGTATAACTCATGAGCTTGTACGTCTCAAGAAAGGGTGTTAAGATAAGAGAAGTTACCTTCTCCGTCACCAAACAGATGATACGTTCATAGAGATCAATCAATGTAATTAGAAATGCAATGTCATACATTCGTCCATACAAGTTGTCCAGGAATAGGACAAACCGAAGGTACTTTCCTACCACATCTTGTCGGGGATCCTAGGATTAGTAGCTAGAAGTCCTTGCATCGAAGGTCTCAAATGAAGAACTACTGTCACATAATATGATATGGGAAATTTCCCTCGAGAGTTAGTGACAAGCAGCCCTACATCCATCTTCCAAATCATTTCCATGTCTTCACTTCGAATACGTTAATTGATTCGAAGTGGTTTCTAGATAAAATTTGTTCAAATCCGACCCCAGTTCCTTCAAACCAATCATCGATAAAAAGGTGTTAGGTGAATACGGAATATACGGAATCATTAAAACTCTATTTGGAAATTATTTATTTAAATCTTAACAAAGATTTCTTAATTCAAAATCAAAATTTTGGTTGAGTTGAAACCATGTTATCTATGATGTTAATCCAAAACCAATAAATATTAAGTGAGTAGAATCTATAGAAATCATCTAATTTTACTCAATATCAATTCTCGTACTCAACAAGTACTATGGGCAGAATAATGGCGAAATCACCTTTTAAATTCCACGAATAGTACGAGTTCCCTCTTCGGGCTTTAACACCAAGTATAAGAAGATTATCTCCATAAAATCCAAGTTGTTTAAATTTGGAAAATTTAGTCTTTTATACTTGACTCGTTTTCGACATTTCGACCTTATCTATCTCTCGTCCATGAGAAGCCAGGTGAGCCAGGGCACTGGTTGCTCCTGAACATCTCCTTAGTTTAAGCATCTCATCTAGATCTCATGAATAGAAAAATCCAGTCTACTCATCGGCAATTAGAGCCAAGATTAAATCACTTGATTTTCGACAGCTTTTCTTTAAATCATTTATTTAACCATTTTTAAATAAATCATAAAACTTCCAAATCATCATTAAAACACTTATTTATTTATTTGAAAACATTTATAAAAGATTTGGAAAAGAATCGTTAAGTTTTAAAACCATATTTCAAAAGTTATAGAAAAGTGCTACGAAAAGTGCTTTTTAAGCTATATTGATCAAAACGACTTTTCTATTATTTGGAAATTCATTTTTATAACTCAAATCAATTACAAAAAAATTTAAAAGATTTTTAGAATTTATTACATATTTTTAGAAAATTTTAAAATACGAATTTTAAAGAAATATCCCTTTATGGATTCCGAACTGCAAAACCGTGATTTTTTCAAAAACTTATTTTACTCATATTTCAAAATCTACTTATCGAAATTTCGATTTTCTTTCTTTATTTGAAAAGTATGTATATAACAGTTCAGAAAATTCTAATGTCGAAGAATTCCGAGCTATATTCCATTCTCTATGTCCGTTTGACTTTTACGGCGTGAAATCGCGAACTACCGTTACGCGACATGCCTATTTTTGACTCAATTTTCAATATTCATTTAAATTTTGCCAAAACACTTTTAAATGTTTATAAAAAATTTCTAAATCATATTAAACCATTTTTAAGAGGTTTAAACATTCCATATATACCATTTCATTCAATAAAAAAATGATTTCCTTTGTGCTTATTGACGTGTATTAATGTGACTTGCATATATATTCAACAACCATATTAAACATCCATCATGAACAATCATATCCAAACATATATATCATCCAATAGTATATATAACTATAGTTTAGGAGTTTCTCACCTTGGGTTAAACGATTAACCTAAAAATGGCTATAGCTTCGCTAACTCGAAATCTAAGCTCACGGTCACTTAGATTATTGGTCCTCGATGACTCGGCCTTGACCCTTGGATGCTTGGGTGCTTACGACCATGACTTGGGAGGTGGGAAAGGCTCGGCCTTTGGTGGTGTGCGGTGGTGGCTGTGGGTAAAGAGAGTGAAGAGGAGTGGATTTAGCTTGGTTTTGAGATGTATGGATATGTATTTCATATATGTTTATAATATTTGCACTATTTCGACATAACTTTCTTGCTATAATTTTTTTATATGAAGAGAAGCCATTAGAGAGGCCATTAGAGCTTGAAAAGAGGAAGAAGAAGTGGAATGGTGTTAGGAATTTATGAGAAAAGTGGTGGTATTTATAGGAAAAAATATGGAAAATATCTTTCATCACTTCACCACATACCCATCACCCATGTGCTCCACCGCCTCTCATCATTTCACATGTTGGTCCTCCCCCCTCCATGTGCTCCATCACTTCACTCTCTTCCAAGCCATGTGCATTGACTTTAGATGACTTAAGGATGAAGTTTGGGAAAATATTTTAGATATTTTCTTACATATATGTTTATATATAAATGTATATATGTTATATGTATGTATATATATGTTCATGTGTGCATGTGACATGTATATAAATGTACTTGTATGTGCACAAGAGAATAAACAACGTTTCAATGACTTTGAACAACTTTCATTTGTCAAACCGTTGAAAATCGGAAAGCCGATTCCCGGTCACATTTTTACTTATAAATTAAATTACATATAAATGTAAACAAAATTTGAAAATAAATTTCTCATCATTATTAATTAATTAAAATGATCACATTTCATTTATAAAACCATATAAATTAACATTAAAAAATATTTACAAAATTGCTATTATATCTATAAAGCGATACGAATTTTCTTACATTTTCAAATCATATATATATATATATATATATATATATATATCTTTATAAAACTATTATAAAGGATTTTTTATCACTTCATAGCTAATTAAAATGAATTAACATCATTTTAAAATAATTATAATAATTAATAAATCATTAAATCTCAATTTTAAATTCATAATCTATATTTAAATATAAGAGCATCACTTATGTTGTCATAAACACAGTTTATTTTTCCAAAAATAAAATAATTAATTTTATTTCATATTCTTGTTCAATTATAAAAATAAGTGTATATTTTTCTCTCTTATATATGTATGTATGTATGTATGTATTTCTTTAAAATAAGATTACCAATACTATTTATTATTTAAAACATCATCATTTATGTTTAAAAATCTTATTTTTGAATATATTGAAAAAAAATTGAAGTGATGAATTTACGGATCGTTACATTTTTTGTAGTATGCATTTCATTCCATGCTAAGTATTCACTATGAATCTATTTTCTTTACTAAAGCAATTAATTAACATGAAATATGATTATTAATCTTCGCAGAAGCAAACAAATTTACTAGTTATATAACAAATATGTTGGAATATTTCAACATATGGACCACATATGTAAAATAAAATGTGTGATATTTTGGTATAAAGCCAAATTAAGTGATCAAATTTACATTAAAGGTAAAAGGCTTAAGAATCTAATTACCATGTGATTAATGTGTAGATACAAGGGCATTTTAATTTGTCGAATGACCAACTTAGAAAATGACAACATTATAAATAAAGGGTTATGGTCCCCAAATTACACAAACTCTGGCAACTCTCTAATTCTCTTTTCTGAAGAGCTAATATCCAATCTAGGGTTTCTGTCAATTTGGAAGACCAAACCAAATTCTTCTTCTCCGCAATAACCAACTATGGATTCATGTACGCTTCCGCTAATTTATTTATTTTTTCTATAGTTTCTTCTCAATTAAATCGATATGGATTACGTATTTGGATCTAGGGTTTTGTTAAAGTATATTGAAATCCTAATAAGTGGTATCAGAGCCGTCCATTATTGAATTAATTGAGAGTTTTTTTTGATTCAATGATTTTAAAAAAAATGCTAAATTTGAGTCTAAAATATTATTATCGATGAAATAAATTTGCATCTCGTTAATCTTATACCGTATTATATCGATTTGAATTTGGATCTAGTGGATTCAGGGATCCAATGAAATAAATTTGGATCTGCCTAATTTACCCAAATGTAACCTAATCGAAAGCAATTTGGATTTCATTGAAGTGTGTAATTGTATTCGTGATCAAAGAATACATCACACGTATGCAACTATTTACTAATTACTCTTGTCTTACATAGTAAGGAATCTATGCAAATTATGCCTAGTCCATGTTTTGCAATTTATGACTCCCCAAGTCCAAACATCACATCATAATGTCTTTTAGTCTTTTATAACATGGAACATGGATTATGGATATTTACTTCCACCTGACTGTTTAGAAATAAATGAACTATTTTCTCTTTTATATTAAAGACTTGTTATATACAAATGATTAGGCTTTTTATTTCCTATATAGTTCTAAATGTATTATACAATAATAAATGTTACGTCTGTGGTATCACATGATTGCCCAGAATTAACACTTTTTTAGTTTTATTGAATAAACTTTTACATGTTCAAGTTGGTTATTCCTAGCATGAACCCCATGTATTTCTATAACTTTGCAATAATTGGATAGATTACACTATGCGTTTGCTTTACACTCAAGTCATTTCTGCATAAGGTACCCAGAATGGTAATTTATTTTACCATAAACAGTTTTCTATTGTGATTTATTGTTACATTTATTGTGTTATTCAGTAGGATGGTGGATCTTAATTCTGAAGTATTTTTAATTCATTCCATCTTTTGACTTGCACAATTAGGTTAATACCGATACAATCTGTGTTTACCGAAGAAAACCTACATTATAGAGCTATGGTTGTTATAAGGTAATTACGTTAATTGTTAATTATGATTGTTTGGTGCTTTAGACTTGTGCATACTCACTAATGAAAATCTGATTATGTTTCGTTAAGGAATCATAACACTATTTGAATATTAGTCCATTATTCAAGATACATTTATCATTGATGACAACCGTTCATGACATAATTATATAAGCAATACAGTTAATGAAGATAACATAATAATCAGAATTTTTTTATTGCTGAGGATCTTTGCCAACGAAAATTGAAAATAATTTCAAATAGCATTTGGTGTCTTTTTGTATATTAATATTGGTATTTCTTGCAAACTAATTGTAAATATCCTACGTTCCAAATGAGCTAATTGAAATAACATATCACCAAAGTGACGGTTGTCATTTTGGTTGTTCATGAAATTGTTTGATATTTATGTGTATTTATTCATGCGGATATTAGTCAGCCCAAAGGAAGACTAATATTTGATCAAATCATTACACATATATGATGATAAATATAACAATTATTAGGTTTTACAATTGAATAATTAATCGGCCCAAAGAAAGATTACTATTTGACTTGGATTTATTATCAGTGTTTGATCATTACGACAATAGTACCACTTACAGTTAATATTAATATCCAAAGACTTGATATTAATGTTGTGTTAGGTATCTTAAGAAGAGACTTACCAGTTATTTGAATTTACTATGACTGATATTTGGATATGAGCATATACAATCAATCTTTATTTTTGTTCAATTTTTAACTAATTTAACTAAAGTATCTGCTAATTTAAATAATATTCTCATCTTGTTCGAAACTAACTCTAAGAATTATTAAAAGAACATGTGTTTTGTTCTTGACTTTATCGATCTAGCTCTTGCAATTAGGAGGGTCACGCCCACCCATATTATGGTTGAATGCTCTTATAATGTTATGAAGAACAGCCAGAGTTGGGATAATTCAAACAACAAGAGTTAATGGATTATAAAGTACAATATTTCAGAAATTTTCATGGATGTAATATCCATTAGGATAATCAATATCAAGGAGTTCTTTACTAAAACTAAAAGGAGTTTTGCTAAAAAACAATAAGAGGAACAAGCACGCTTTGCAGTGCTTGTTTAGATAAAGTAAGAAGTAAGGAAAACATAAATGAGTACTACATGAAAAATTATTGCTTCAAAAGCTAAAGGCACTTAAGTTATTGTTAATTTTTGGTACTCTCTTTATTCATAGTATAACCATTTTAAGATTATTTTTTTAAGAATAAAATAATCTCTTTTATTGTGCTTATTTCGCATTGGGGTAAGAAGAAGAGAGATTGAAGCATATAGAAAGTACCCATTTAATTTACATTGTAAATAATATATAAATAAGGGTAAAGGAGTCGCTAAGGATCTAGAACAAAAGAAATAACATACAAATAACTATATATATATATATATAGTTATTTCTTTTATTAAATCAATAGCCATATAAAAAGAATTTTACTAGATATCACACATGCCATATTTAAATGATATGCATATTGTTTGGATTTGTTTGATATTTTTGTTATACTGTCATTTAGATAGATTTTGATTTCTAATTTTGATATAAACAAATTTGGTTATTATTTTTCCTTCGGAAATATTAAAATTAATCTATCAATAAATTCATACATTATTGAAATTGAATATCTTGATATTCACGACAAATACCTCTTGTAATGAAGCCTTGATTTTGAATATAGTAATTAATGTAATTATTTATTCTATCTTACTAAATAATCTTAGATTGAGACACTAAAGATAGCAAATATTTTATAAATATTCTAAGTGACTTAAAAGCTGTATGTTTTATAAACCCACACTAAGAAAAAAAATTAAGATGGAAAATACAACAGTTTCATAGGATGTTGAGTTTGTAGGGAGAAACAGAATTTCGATCATTGTTTTTAAAGGGAAACATTATCTTTGATTCAACTATGGTTACTTCTTTGGATAATGTATAAGATTTGTTTCCTTTCATTAACAAAAAGCAAATTAGAAACTAGAATAAGACAATGTTAAATAAAATTCTCTTCAAGTTAAGGTTACAGTTTCAAGAAAACATACTCAACAACCTCAAAGTGCAAGGCCACTAAGGAAATTTACTTGAAAATGAAGAAACACTATTCTATATGACTATGCAGTATTTCTCCACAAAGATAAATAATGGATTGGTGAAGATGATTATGTGGACTTACATCAATCCATACAAGGTACTGATTTGAAATGTGGATTTAAGGTATGAATATATAGTGTAAATCTACAAGGACAATAAAATTTGAGATATTTTTCCTTACCTTTTGGTAACAAGATAATTGGTTATGAATGACTATTCAAAACCAAAATGGATCAAGTGAGTAATTTGAAAACGAATAAGACAATTTTATGAAAAAGACTACTCTTAAAAGGAAAATAATTTTTTTTAAGAGACTGTCTTTGGTTTTACTGAAAGACTATTTAGAACCATTTTGAAGCTTGTTCCAAATTATAATTTTGAGCAATATCAAAAGGGTACTAAAGTCGTATTTCTCAAAGTGGACATTGACGAAACAACTTAAGAAATTCACTTATGAATTACTCTTTTGTATTAGAAATTCAAATATATCATTATTATTCATGGGGCGGTATTTAGATTATCACAAAAGAGCTAGTAAGATAGGTGCTTAAAAAAAATGTTTGGTATGCAAACTAAGAATCAATTGATTCTCTTTTGCTAAAAGAGATAAATGTTGTCTTATATAGTGATATAAGAACATCCTTGAAGCTAAAGAAATGCAAAAGATTCCTCATACATTTGCGATGCAGAGTCTAATGCATGCTAAGGCATATACACATATGGATATTGCATATATTACTTGGTAGATATCTTATTGACATTAAAAGCGGATCACTGGCTAGTATCCAAAATGGTTATGAGATATCTTTAAGGAACAAACAAAATATTATATGCTCATAGATAAAAGATCGGATTGGTTGGAGATCATAAAGCGTTATGATCCAAATATTTTGGATGCCAAGAGAACAAATCCACTTCAGGTAATATTATTATTATTTTAGGTGTGGCTATATAAGGAAAGTTGTCATTATCGCAAAAGAGATAGTTAGATACGTGATAAAAAAAGGTTTGGTTATCAAACTATTAAGACACTTACAGTCTTCTCTACTATGGAACTAGCGTTTATTTTCTGTTATGGAGTATCCAACAATGAAAAATAATTGCAAAATTGTCATAAAGTTATGGAGTATTAAAAAAGAAATTGAAAGACCATTAAAGTAATATTGTGACAATAAACAACATATTATTTTCTAGTAAGGGCAGAATGCAAAATAAATTGTAACTCGTAGAGCATATTATGACAAACTCCATTATGACGGATTCGCTTACCAAAGGATTATCACATAAGGTCTATAATAAGCGTCTTGCTCAAATGGGAGCACCTTTTATGTAAAAATATTTTTGTTCTAGGGAGTTTGTATCTGGCATATATCATTGCTTTATACTTCAGTTATGGATATATTCGGTATTTTGTGTTTTTCGATCAAAATAAAGTAATAAAGTATTTTTTTGCACTCGGTTTAGTTCATCTATTGAACTTTTGATCTTACTAAAATAGGACCGATTGAAAATAGACATGTACGGATCACATTTCATGTAATTTCCATACTACGCATCCATGATTGATATATGTAATTTAATTGTATTGATATATCTAACTTGATGGGTTTAGTTACGGCAAAAGGTAACGAAGGCCGCTTTGATCCTTTGTCAACACAATTAATGAATGAGATTATTTCACAAATACCTTATTTTATAAATAGCAAATTTTGAAGCTCATAAAGTTAAAAGCATTTATAAGGTTTATTACATATGCAGTGCAGAGGAAAATTGTTGGAATATTTCAATATATGGACCACACTTTTAAAATAAAATATGTTGCTATTTTGATGTAAAACCTAATTAAGTGATCAAATTTACATTAACGATAAAAGGTTTAAAAATCTAATTACCATGGGGATTGATGCATAGATACCGAGACATTTTAATTTATTGAATGGTCAAATTAAAAAATGCCAACATTATAAATAAGGGGTTATGGTCCCCAAATTACACAAGCTTTGACAGCTCTTTAATTCTCTTCTACGGAGAGCTAACATCAGATCTAAGATTTGTGTCAATTTGAAAGACCAAATCAAATTCTTCTTCTTCTCAAAAACCAACAATGGATTCAAGTACACTTCCGCTGATTTATTTATCTTTCCTATAGTCTCTTCTCAATTAAATCAACATGGGTTACATATTTGGATCTAGGATTTCATAATTAATCGTTGCTGAAGTACATTGAAATCCTAACAAAATCATGAAAGAAGAGTTAGTAATGAAAATGGTTATGAGTAGAATTTATGGTTTATTTTGTTGTTGCTTTGACTTGCTTTCTATACATTTTTTGTAACATGCATTTCATTTCATACTAAGTATTCACTATGAATCTATTTTCTTTACTAAAGCAATTAATCAACATGAAATATGATTATTAATCTTCGCGGAGGCAAATAAAATTACTAGTTATATAACAAACATACAAAAGAATAGATAAGAATTATGAACAATAATTTATATTATTAAGTACACACTGAATACAAAAATTATACTCATGCATGCGCACAATCTTACAATACCATTAGTGACCTACAAGTGGATAAAAACATAACGTTAGCATGTTCTCATTGAAAAGAAAAATCGACATATATTATATACGCATGCAATATATATAATTGTAGTAAAAATCTACGATTTATAATTTGAATCCCGTTTCAATTTAGAATTTGTGTATAATGATTTACGATTTGAATCTCATTTGGATCTACGATCCAAGGTTCGAATCTCGTTTCGATCCAAAATTTGAACTTTGCGATTTAAGATTTGAATCCCATATTGAAATCATTAGTTGTGACTGTTAGAGTTATTGACCTCGATTTCAACGTTATCCCATTCGGTTGCATGACGAATGTTTCGAGGAGAATAGGTTTTTTAAGGAGAAAAAATGATGAAAACGAAGAGCTTCAAGGTGAAGTGTCATCCTTCTACCGTCAAAAAGTTGACTAGATTTCTAACCAATCTCGGATTAGTGATTAAAAAGGTCTTTAGTGAATGTTACTAAAAAAACGTTGTCAAATTTTGAAAATGAGAAGATGGGTAAAAATATGGTGCAAGTAAGTAACCAACACGCAACATAAAGTGGTTCGAGACATCCATAGTGACTTCTTATATTATGGTTTTCTATAGTTTTTGGTTACAAGAGTGGAGATTTATGGCTTCTTCAAAAGTACAAATAAACAAGAATATAGTTGCAAATGGAAAGTATTCAATTTGATCATTGTACAACTGCATAGGTTCTCTTATTTATAGTCATGGAGATCATGCTATGAAAGGATTGGATTGATACTTTGGATACCAAATTGCTTTAGAGTAGTTAATGGAGATTAATAATCCGGATGCGACCAACTCAGATGACAAATGGACGGAGTGGTCCAGATGCGTGTTAGGTTGTAGGCCGTACCATGACATGCTTTTGTTAAAGGGTTAGTAAGGAGCGGGGAGTGGTCGTTGCACAATTATCTCATAATGACGCCTTTTGTCCGAGGAACAATACGATTTTGCCGCTTCTTTTAGTAGGAGTGGTTGAAATTTCTAACAGATCTTCGTCCACATATGACAAAATGAGGTAGTATTAAGATCTACCAATGAGAGAATTTAAACGGGTAAGAAGGTGATCAGACAAGGCACATGTGCGAACAACCTGATTTAGGACTTGGTTTTATTTGAATAGCAAACATGGTGGTGGACAACCTATGGAGGTGTCCAAAGGATGGATGGGAGATGTCACTCAACGAGGCTTGAGGATGACCATTGTTTTCGAAGAAGAAACAAACAAAGCTCCAGACAGGATTGATGAGGCGACAAACTTTGAGAATGAGACTAACTGGATGGATATGTTACTGGACATGCGAAACCTTGATTGACGCCTTACAAAGCAGGCCTTTACTTTTGAACTTCGGGTGTGATAGGCCCAAATGTACTTTGATAGAAAAACGATCAACATCTTCGTACAAAAATAGATCGCAAAATATATTTTTTGTTGCTGAGATAAACGATGTATGGTCCGAGGACCATACAGCCATATGTGTGTGTGTATGTGTATATATATAAAGATACAGAAGTCTAGGACCCAAAGGTCCACACAACAATCACAAAGCCAACATGCCTGGCTAGATAGCATAAAGAGAAACATAATAAAGCCAACATGCCTGGCAGAATAGCAAAAGGATAAGCAATATCCAAAAAAATACATAGTGCCAAACTCAGCCGCAAAATGATGTTATTGAATGCCATGTTTATTTTTATTAAGAAGTTCTTAGTAACACTTCTGATTACTAATTCAGAACTTCTTAGCGATAAGATGGACTTGACCATTTTTGATGCTAAAAGGTTGTAAATAAGATGGACCTGACGGTTTCCGCGAACTCAAATTTGATGTTAAAAGGCTCTAAATAAGTTGGATTTGACGATTTCTGCAAATTGGTAGAGCTTTCGTATTTGTGAAAGAGACGAAAGTAGTAGAACTAAGATATGGAGAAAGCTGGCTGGTGATTTTGATTTCATAGCGAAAATTTGTTATAGAGAACTTTGTGTTCTGTTTTCGGAAGCCATGGCTGAAATAAGAGTGATGAATGGTGTGACAAGAAAAAATGAGGCGGTGGTTTTAGGGTTACTTTGTTTTGTAGAAATGTATATTTGTCAATGTATTGGGCTTTTTTTTTCTGAAATGGTACTTAGATACAACATGTCACTGGGACAACAAACCACAAATCATGTGTCAATAAATATTCGAATCACACTACACAAGTTTCGAACTTGTGACCCCTCGCATCAAAATCGAATCACTTAACCACTTGGACAATAGTGCGTGTCAATGTATTGGGCTTTATGTTTGGGCAAAATATTTTCTTTTTATCAAATTTTTTAAAAAAAATATTCCAAAATAGGACTAAAACTATATCTATTAAATAATAGTAAAGTAGAAGAAGTTAAAGCCCTGTTATTGATTTTAGGAATTTTCCCTCTTTTCCTTAATTCTCTCAAGTCTATATATTTTATTTTCAATTTTTATAATTTTATCACTTTACCATTATTCTATTAAACTTATGTTACTATTTCACATTCAAATACCTACTTTTTAAAAGTACTACAACCTTTACAAATCTTTTCTCAATTCTCTCTCAATATTTTATATAAAAGCCAGTCTATTTAAAGTACTTTCATAATCAAACTTTAATCTAATTGATAAATTCAATCAACTAGTACTTATTAATATATCAAATAAATCCTAAAAGATGTTAGTTTCAATATGTATACTAAGCACATCAACAAATTGGTAAAAATATTTTTTCTTTTAGATATAAATATATATAAATCACATAAAATAAAGTATACACATTAACTATTTATTTTATAATTTATTTACATCATACGTTACACTATAAGATATTATTTACTTCAAATACCTGCATTTAAAATTTTCTACAATTACCTATAAAATCTTCTCAATTCTCACTTAATATTTTACATTCAAGTCCATTTATTTAATTAAACCTGTAATCTTAAATTTAAACTATTTAATAAATTCTATTAACTAATATTAATTAATTCTTCTAATAAATCCAGAATATATGAGAACTCATCGTATACAATATTCATACATACATACATATATATATATATATATATGGGGAAAAAATGATAAAATTAACTTTTTATTCAAATATAAAGATATTTAAATTACATAACATAAAATGTATACACAAATAATGGTAATAATTCTTTTAATTTCTAATTCATTTATCTCAGAAAATTCATCATACTAACATTACAATGTGAACGTACAGATTATTACACCGATAAAAATTAGATTATATAAACAATCTCGCTTTCAACATAATATTAAACCTTACCCAACTCATAACTCAACTAAAGGCTGCAGAACATTATTTTGCAGTTATCAAAGTTTTAAACACGACTCTCATACAATAATATGAAATCTATGGTTAACTGCAAAGATAAAATTGTTTAAATCAAATACAATCGACCTCCCCAGAGCCTGTTATCACGCGGGAGCCTCGTGCACTGGGTTTCACCTTTCACCTTTACAGACTGAACAAGGAAAAAAGACACAATTCAAGGAAGAAGATAAGAATAATTTGGGAAACTTGGAAAGATATCTCAGGTGAAATATGACCTGCGTACAGGCATCAAAAGTTATGTTGAAGGGCTGTATATCTCCATAAGAAGCAGATCAAAATGACCACTGTATACAAAGAGACACCTCAATTGATTGACAGCCTAGGAACCTAGGGCTGCAGGCACCTAGTTAGCATTTTGTGTTGAGGAGAGAAGACATACATGAGTCCGATGTGAGCTACTGTCGTCCGTTTGACCCAACTGTGCTGTGACATGTTTTGTCGTGCTGTGCTTGAGCATGGGTTAAGTAGATTTCTAGATAGAATTTCAAAATGGCCAAATATGATATTTGGTCCAAAAAACAGAACAATAAAGCAAAATTGTCAGAAAATGTCAATCAGTGGAAAATTTCAACCAGTTGTTCATTGTTTAGTTAAATTCATGTGTGTGTGTCAAGTTATTAATATTCAAAATTTCAGCAAAAGTCATTATTTTTTAGGATATTTGTCTTTTTAACCTATGATAAAGCTAGCATAAGTTTCCATTTATACATCACTGTATCGAGTTGTCAAACGCTCATCACTGAAACTTGATGAAAATATATGATCGGTAACATGTGTCTCAAATATCTAAATTGATTATATAGTAGATCATTTGGCAATCTCTATAATGTAGAATTGGTCTCGTGGTCATTAGCAATCACATTGTTTAAGAATTTTCACTCAAAAACATGAACTATAAGAGTAGAATTTATTAGAAATGAGCTGCACATAAGAGAAGGATACCTCATCACATAGAAAAGGAATGAATTCTTCGATTTGTGTATTTACACTTGCTACTCCATCATTTTGAATATGGGTCCATAACATTTCAAAATATTTATTATATCTGCTGCATTAATAATTTACCTTAAATTCTTGACTATAAATTATCCTGTAAAATAAGATTATATTATTTAGAAGAAAAAGGTGAAAACCCAAGGGAATAAACTCTGAGTTTGTATGCTAATTAAGAGCTGATTTGCATAATTATTGAAACTGTACCTGGTTCAACTCTACACATGTACAATTCCTGACGGTCGATCACTGAAAAGATCATCATTTTCTTCCAACCATTCTTTCCTTTGTGAGTATCTAAACTTGAGTTTGTCCTATACTTACGGCAATATATCATGAGATAAGGTTTTGCTATGGAGCATTCAAATATAATTTTTATAATGTAATTTTTGTATTGCTTCATAAGCTATCATGAAAATACATTTAAAAATAAATTAAAAATATTAACAAAATATTAATTGAAACTAAAAGAAAATAGACTCTTTCGTGAATACATCCATTGAAATCTAACCAGAACCCGTGTCAATGACTAATTAGCCAGATAATCCATGTAGTGCGCATTTATAATGGAAAAAGAATCAAATACTTTCTAAAAACTACACCTTGTGTGCATCATTTTTTTTATAGCCTTACTAAAGCTTCTCCTTTAACCTAACACACAGAAATTAAAAATAAAGTTGCTCGTTGAAAAGCAATGCTCAAAGCTTTGTCATTCTTGAAAACACCATTTAACAACGGAAGCAAGTATTTGATAATCACATATGATCATTGTAACACTCCGTTAATTGAACGATAATTAATCAAAAATAATAATTAATAATTAGTAATGACGAAAATGGAATTTTCACGGACGTCGGAATTTGACTACGAAACTTACACCGTTGTGTTTATGATGATTTTCTAATCAATTTTTATACATAAAGTTTTCTGATTGGAGTTTAAACGAAAAAGTTATTAACGTTTGAAGATCTCGGATCAAAAATAATTATATATGTAATTAAGAAAATAAATGTAATTAGTTAACATTGATTAACGTTAACTTTTACTTTAACAACTAAGCAGAATTAACGTCACCTTAGGTCGGTTAAAAACAGTATAAAATAAATAAAATAACGTATAATGGAAAACAAATGAACGTGTAATAAAAATAGGCAACCAGTTGATGCCTAATTGGGACCGGCAGACCGTCAGCGATCCACCGGTGGTAGTATAGCAGTCGACCGTTTGTGTGCTGACGGCTGTAAATTAAACCTAGGTCGAACGGTCTGGATTTACTATAATATAATATAATAGTTGGTATCGATTCGAACCCCTATAAATACAGGCATAACCTTTCACTATTCTCCTCATATTTTCTGAAGCAACCGCAAAACTTTGATATTTTATCTTCTTCTCAAATTCTAAAATCCATATAAACTATAATTTATAAATATATATAAGTGAAGGATAGTGGAGGATAATAGATAAGAAGAATAGGGTCAAATCGAATCGCCAAAACCAAGATAAATTATAAATTCAAATCTAAATTAAATTCAAATCTTTTCTCGAATCTAAATTTCTAATGGATACGTATGTTTTTGTAGTACATATATTCTAATAGGGAGAAAAAGAAGGTCAAACGGAAATAATAGGGTTTAGATATGGAGATTTCAAAGCTTAAAGATGAGTGAGAAATTATATACTTTTATATATATTGAATTTATATCGCTGCAAAACTGTTCCTTATACATCTGAATATAATTATTTTGGAATTGTAGGCTTAAACATATTCATGTAATGAATTTGAAAACTATACCTACATATTCTGTATTGTTAACTTGAATTAAATGTTGCATGAACTTGAATATGGAAAGTAAGGAAGAAAGTAGTCTCTAAGTTAATAAATTGTGTAGTAATTCCAGAGTTGTTGGTTAAACGGTATATGTCAGTAAATATGAATTAGAAGTTATTATAAATTGGATTGAGATTTAGGTAGTATTTTAATTTATTGCGATGAACTGTGTTGCAATGTAAATTTTTATAAATTATCCAGTTTTATAAATATGAATAAAAGTGTAGGCTCGGCGCTATGACAGTGAGGTCGGTACCATATATGAGGAGCGGGAGTTGTTTACATAGTCGAGATCGTCATCGATCCTGAGCGGTCAGTGGAAAGAGATGGGTTAGCCTAAACGGGCTACACCTCCTACTAGTGTAGACCACATTTAAAACATGCACCGCCTTACAGTTATTTGTTAGTTTGTTTGTTGTTAGGAGGCAAGGCTAGATAACCCTTTAATGGAGGTCTTTCAAACGAATAGAATAGTCCTTAGAGCTGAGTCCATGATATAAAGCGAGACGAGATAGAATATGGCTAGTTGTAATGCCGTTATTAGGCACTATGGGAGTTCCTTGGTATGCATGGGACGGGGACATAATACTGCATTAACGGTGGATCCTGACGAGGTGCTGAATTACGGATATTAGCGGAAAAGGTATCATGGCCCAAAGGAGGACTGTGGTATTTTAATATACACACACATATGTAGTTATTGTCCACCTCGAGTAGATGGGACGTATGGTAGGCAGACGTGAAGTCAAAACGACCAAGTAAAACAAAAGACATAACATGTAATAGAAGACAATCGACATAAATTAGTGTTATGTATGAAATGTGTAATTTACCGGTCAACGGAACGTTGTTCTGGCCCCTCCTTATTGGAACCCACATGATAACTTTAAAGGGACGGGTATAATGCGGAAATGATGAAAGAACGAATTTTCTTATGCATGCTTGACAATGGCAAGAGCACTAGAGATTAAAGATGTCGACCATGATCAGTAAACATATGTTTTATTATATACTTTACTATTCCGCTATGAGTTTTATTGATATTACTCTGATATATTTTTTGTTTATTTACAATATACCAATATCAACATTCGTATTTTGATGGACTTGGTTTTCGATTTAGTGAAAATTTGAGTCCACGGAGGTGCGGGTTGTTACAATTGATCGCTCAATCCAACTGTATCAATTCTTTATTAATCGTTTTGCGGGACCTATCAGTTTCAAAAGTTCGATTGTAACTAAATTATTCAAATTGAAGGGAAAATCTGAATACAACTTTGAATTTTTTAAGTAATGACACATATTTTGCTTCTCAATACTACTCAAAGATGTTTTGACACTGAAGTTGTAATAGTTTTTTTTATCTTCAACTAACCGCATTTTCCTGTCATTTCTATTTTCATGCATCTTTTCTAGCTTTTAAATTGTTTTTTGTTTTCTAGCACTCATTGTTATACTTCATATGTAATGTGTAACAATTTTTTCACTGTGCTTTGTGCTAATATTATGACTTTATATATCATTTTTTAAAACAAATAAAATATTTTTAGTTCAACTTTTCCACAAATAATTGCCATGAAAGTGGTCGATGGCTAGCAGATTTGTTCAATCTTTTATCATTTACAAGCTTGTGATCATACCTCAAAAGTCCTTAATATCTTCGGGAACATGTTCTTTTCAAAATTTAAGGCGTTTATAATCCATATCTGCCAAACATACTAGACAAGCATTATAGTTATGAGCATTATAACCACTATTGTAAAATTCCTTCTAAACATCTGATTGGCCTTCGCCTAGGTGTTGGGCAAAGGTTACCACCTTAGGCATCCGCCTAACCCATGCCTAGGCACTAGGCGAGACTTACGGTCTCAAACAAGAACCAATGTAACTGTCTTAAGAATAATACATAGAGACCTAAGAATCAATGTGACTGTCTTAAGAATACATAACTATGAAGTTATGCTTCATAGTCATGGATTATTACTCATTAAATAATATGAAAATTTCAACTGAAAACAGGATACTACCTTTGCATTTGCCTAGAGAATTGAGAATTCAATCTCAGCTATTAGATATAGGTATATTTTATACAATGTAAATAGACTTTATATAAGGTATTTAAATTATATCAAAAATACACGAGTTTATTAAAAACGCCTAGATCCAATCAATCTTCGTTTAATCTCCCGTCTAGACGATTAATCTCTAGTCCAAACCCACATTCTATCATCTGTCTAACGATTTTTACAAACTTGATTATAACCTACAAATCTCATATACAGTTAAATCACGAACCCTACACAATAACATTACTCTTATCACAACGGTGAATGTTGTAAAAGCATTCCTTGTTGGAACATGAAATAACAATAATGCTTTCAAGTATATACCATGGATTGTAGAAAACTATAGAGTATGCCTTCCAAACCCTTTATAACAAAAGTAAGAGCAGTAGTTTTACTATGGTAATATTACAACTGAAAGTGATTGATGTTTAGAGAATGAAACAAACTTTTATTATAGAGACGTTAGAGAAAAAAAAACTACACCTTTAGGATAAACAAAACTTTTTCCTCATTAATAAAGATGAAGGAAGATTTAGAGATGCTGTAACAACCACTAGCCAACAACTGTAGCTACAATAACATTTCATATGGATTGAGACAATCCATTGAAATTTCAAAACGACACTTCGGCAATCAATAAAATCTAACCACTTTAAATTAACCGAATTCGACCAACACGATGATTCATCAGATTTTCATATATTTTTGCCTTTGGTGCCAAACCATTGCATTTCCAGTCAATGAAATGCTATATAAATTCCTTTACACTTCAAAAGAAAAATGTAACAAGCTGTGTAGGTTCTTTGTTTAATATTTATTTTCTCTTCATTATTATCAACAATCGCAAGTTTATACCTACTAATCATACATTTATGACATTTTGACTATTTGTGTGTTTTTTCTAACATAAAATGGAACCACTCCTAGTTGTGTGTATGGTTCGCATTTCATTCCTAAGTCTCTTTTCATGTTTAGACAGTTCTTGGCTAGATTGGAGTTTTAACTGAACAAATTGTTTAACCATTTTAGTGAAGCATTCATACTATTTTTAATCCAACCATAATGTAGTTGAATTTTCCATTCAATAATTGTATACAGTATTTTCTTACTAGCAACATAGTATTACAAAATTTGAAGACATGTTATGATTGGAATGATAATAGTACGATCGCTTTACTAAAATTGTTAAATGACTTATTGATGCAATACCATCCAAACATAAAGAACATGATCAAAGACTTTAGAATGTAATGTAAAATCATATATGCACACATGAAAAATTGCATTTTACATTGAAAAGACATCATGAATGTGGTATTAGTGGATATAGACTTGCAATTGATGATGATAATGAAAAGTGAAGAATAGTAAACGAGGGACCTGAAAAATTCTTAAATATTTTCAATGAATTCCAAGATTAAATTAATTTCACGGTATTCCATTAACTAGAAAAACAACGACTTCTCACCAAAGGGAGAAGTGAAGGTAATCCAATGGAAAATCATTGTAATCAAGGTTAATAAGATTTGTTTAATGTAAAATGACCAGATTTTGATGTTGATTGTCGAAGCATTCTTTCTGCAATTTCCATATGCATCATAATGTTATAGATTTAGATGTTAGCCAATGGTTCTAACACCTCTACATCATCCATTTTGTTGCATAAAGAAAAGGTTATGTTTATGAACTCTTCTGATTTCTGAAGTACTTGAAAATCATGTTGATGGTTTCTAAAACCTATAGTAGAAGGGTTGAAAATAGTATAATTCAATGTTATTCCAACATGAGATGCTTTTATTGGATCCACTTCTGTGATGAGGGCAATGTTGTTATGGGGGTTGCATAATGTAATTATAAATGGAATTTCATCGTGTTGCAATGTCCATGTCTATAAGAGTATAAGGTTTTACCAGCATGTAGAAGCTATCGTTTCTGAACACCTTAAAATTTATAGAAAGTATTATTTTTAAAAGCAGACTAGAGGTATGTTATAAGCAAAAGTAGTGTAAGAGCGTGACTTTACTCAATAAATACAATATAGCTAATAAGAAAAACTATAACCAAAAACCACCCTATTAATGTGTCGAAACCAACAAAAAAACACGGAAATACATAGTTTCTCTCCTCCCATATATGTAAGAACTATGTAAAAATAACCCTGATCGCACATTCGCCTTATTTACTTTGTAAAATCAGCATCAATCACATCGCCATCTTTAGGTCCTTTGGCAGAAGTTGCAGAAGCTTCCGAGTTGGGTGGCGTAGAGTAGTAAATAATAAAAGATACCGATGATTATTGAGATATGATCAAAGTTTATAAACAATACAAATTCAAAAAATGGGGAAGAACCGAAGAAGTTCAACAAAAAAAGCTAATTCTTTTAGAATGAAAGATGTACAATATCTTTTTTTTTAATTAAAGATGTACAATATCAAGATTGGATAAATAGCAAAACATGTAGAAGAAAAAAAGGGAAAATCAATGTCTTTGGCAGAAAATGCAAAAAAATACTAGAACATGATAACGATTCTATTGATTATACCATTGTCTAGGAGTTCTATACTATTTGATTTTTTTAATGGAAATTTCTTCAAATAAGACGTAATGACGTAATGCACACCGAAACAAATGTTAGAGCACTTATTATTCATTAAATACAATAATGGGTGCTAAAGTGGGTTGAAAACTAGAAAAATAAGAGGTTGTTAGTACTCACTAAGTTGTTAGTTAAAAGATAAAAAATTTGCACTTCAATTGGTAAAAGAATCACATGACCGAATACTGATTGAGAAGTAAGATGTTCCATTTCTTAAAGAAATTGAAATTGCATTCAGAATTTCTCTCCAACTTAAGTAATTTAGTTACAAGGCAACCACTGAAGTTGAGAGATTTCAGTTCACTTGATTATCAAATAATTATGGATTGTGGTCATTGTTACTGAAAGATGCTTTCAAAAAAGATAAAACTTCAAAAAAATTGCTAATCAACAAATTTTCTTATTAAATTTTTTTGATATAAAATGTTCTGATATACCTAGGCAGCGCAGAAACATACTAGTTCACAAAGTGGATTATCTTTTTTTTTAAGATCGCATGTGCTAAGATCATAAAAGAAGTGAAACTTTAACTAACAAAACAACATTAGTGAAGAAGATGCTTTTTGAAAAGATTTCCCTCGCTTTTTTGTTATTAATGTGCACAATATGATTCATCTAACTTAGGAGCCATTGGCATGTGAAACGGTAAGATTTCGATGGATGTATCCGTTCAAATAGTATAATTATAATTGTTTAAGTCTATTTCATTTTTGGTCATAATTATTTGATGTGTTTAATTAATTTTAAAATGAATTTTTCCAACAGATTAATGAACAATGCAAAAAATACACTATATAAATGATATATCGATGGTTCATAGCAAAATCTTATCATATGAATGAATATGTGACGTGATGCATGAAGTATATGCCAAACTCAAGTGCCTGTGCTCACAAATCTAATAACGAAGATTGGTTGAAAGAAAATAATGACTTTTCAAAAGAACAGCCGTTGAGAATTAGATATGTTGTAGAGTAGAATCATATACGATTTCAACAAAAATAGCAAATGGATTCTTAACCATTATGCAAATTTATATGATTGAAGATGGTAAACGATATGATTTTTCATTTATAAATTATCATACCCTTGTTTTATAGCATAATACAAGAATTGAGAATCTGATGTAGCTTATTAATGCACTAATAATCAAAATTAGTATCACCTAATATCCTAAAAGGTGAAGGAACAAGCGCAAATATAGAAAACAATGAATTCATTCCTTGACTAAGCAATGAGATTTCTTTTTACTGTTTTGATTCATTTTTAGTTTATTTTACTTTTATGGTTATTGCTTTTGATTCAAAAATCTAAAATGATGCAATTACTAAAGACAGAAAAAACTAATTCTACACCATGGACATTTGGAAAATGATTTGTTATATAAGGCGATTAGATGATAAGAAGTATCGTGTTAATATCTACCTATTTCATTAGTTCCACTAACAAGTGGTTTGTAACACAAGACAGTGATGTATCTATAAAAAGACGCTAACTTTGTCACATGTTGGGAAGATATAAATCCAAAAGACATCTGGTTAACCTGAGTGGATAAGGCATCAATGAGGAAACCGTTTGATACGAGTTTGAGTCCCAGGGGGATCTGGTTTACCTGGGTGTTCATAAAAAATCCAAAAAAATAATTGATGAGCTTTTAAGGAATTGTGAAAAACATATTGAAGCTAAATTATGTGAATATTAAAACAATTGTATTTTTACAACCAAATTATGTTACTACAACCCAGAAATACGAAATATTTTAGAGCAAAAATAAAATTGCAAAGGTAGATTTCATAATAGAGCCAAGCAAGACAACCTTGCACAAAACTAAACTTCCTTGCCACTATCTAATTACATTATTCCCACCAAAACAATGCTTGATAATTCCCTGATTTTCAAAAAAAGGAGTGACATGTTACCTTCTTCCAATCAAAGAATGATAGGTTGCCCCAACACCCAAAAATGAAAAATATAAAGTCACAGAATCACACAATGGTCTCTACAAGCATTCAGATCATAACATCATATTTGAAACAGAAGTAGACACAAGCCATTCAACCACTCTCCTTTAAGTAACTATGCGGTAAAACCCTGAAAATAATTTCTAATTCTCACAAGGAAACAGTCAAGTTGGTTTCAGTTGTCAGCATTCACTATTCCTGTGCATGAAATCGAAAATTATTTTCAAGCTTATCAAGCGCATTAAGATTGTTGGAATACTCTTCTTTAACGATCAAAACTGATAAATCATTTAATTCAATTATTGAGACACAAATAAACACACTTCTATTTTCACCAATCAAAGAGAGTATTGCAATATTCTTTAAAAAAGTATCATTACCATTGGTGTTTGATACAAGCAGTAAGGCAAAGATACAATACAAAAAGGAAGGATATGGTCTCAGATAATGTGAATTAAATATAGGTAATACCGTCTGTGTCCACCCAACTTATATATAAGTTGCTGATATTTTTAGCTTTTTCTTGCTGATATATACATATCGCAGTCATGGACTCGTAGTAACACCATGAAAAATCATTTTTATATGAATCAAATAAAGATAATTTGTGAAAGTCAGTTGTCGATGTAAAACACACTCCGCATAACATAACATATATTGCATTCTTAGGTCAAGTTAAGGCACTGAATTTTGTTCCCTCAAAGACTTGGTGTTAATTTAAGAAAAGAATTTTGCATATGTCACACAGTCGCAGACCTGTTCCGTTTGGCAATGTGCAACAATATTTTTCTAGGGTGTTGCATATGTACCATTGATTTGTAAGTAAAGTCAATATAACTTGTTAATCCTATTGTGCAATACACATCTTTATTGACTGCTTTTGTTATGTGGTTTATGGTAGGTTTCTTTAGGTATTACTTCAAACACTAAACAAAAGTTGCCCTAATTTCGGTAAAATTAGTTTAAATTGCAAAGGTAGATTTCATAATAGAGCCAAGCAAGACAACCTTGCACAAAACTAAACTTCCTTGCCACTATCTAATTACATTATTCCCACAAAAACAATGCTTGATAATTCCCTGATTTTCAAAAAAAGGAGTGACATGTTACCTTCTTCCAATCAAAGAATGATAGGTTGCCCCAACACCCAAAAATGAAAAATATAAAGTCACAGAATCACACAATGGTCTCTACAAGCATTCAGATCATAACATCATATTTGAAACAGAAGTAGACACAAGCCATTCGACCACTCTCCTTTAAGTAACTATGCGGTAAAACCCTGAAAATAATTTCTAGTTCTCACAAGGAAACAGTCAAGTTGGTTTCAGTTGTCAGCATTCACTATTCCTGTGCATGAAATCGAAAATTATTTTCAAGCTTATCAAGCGCATTAAGATTGTTGGAATACTCTTCTTTAACGATCAAAACTGATAAATCATTTAGTTCAATTATTGAGACACAAATAAACACACTTCTATTTTCACCAATCAAAGAGAGTATTGCAATATTCTTTAAAAAAGTATCATTACCATTGGTGTTTGATACAAGCAGTAAGGCAAAGATACAATACAAAAAGGAAGGATATGGTCTCAGATAATGTGAATTAAATATAGGTAATACTGTCTGTGTCCACCCAACTTATATATAAGTTGCTGATATTTTTAACGTTTTCTTGCTGATATATACATATCGCAGTCATGGACTCGTAGTAACACCATGAAAAATCATTTTTATATGAATCAAATAAAGATAATTTGTGAAAGTCAGTTGTCGATGTAAAACACACTCCGCATAACATAACATATATTGCATTCTTAGGTCAAGTTAAGGCACTGAATTTTGTTCCCTCAAAGACTTGGTGTTAATTTAAGAAAGGAATTTTGCATATGTCACACAGTCGCAGACCTGTTCCGTTTGGCAATGTGCAACAATATTTTTCTAGGGTGTTGCATATGTACCATTGATTTGTAAGTAAAGCCAATATAACTTGTTAATCCTATTGTGCAATACACATCTTTATTGACTGCTTTTGTTATGTGGTTTACGGTAGGTTTCTTTAGGTATTACTTCAAACACTAAACAAAAGCTGCCCTAATTTAGGTAAAGTTAGTTTAAATAATCACAATATGCTTAGTGCTGATCTATTAGCTTCCACTAATGGTTATTATAAAATTACAGCTACAGACTATCTAGAATAATACAATAATACAATAATAATAGATTTTTGCGCAACTAATTTTACCAATGCAACATAAGCACTGTGCCGTCGACATCTTATATGTCTTGCGCAAGTGTAAGATCAGCAGATAAAATGAAACCTAAATCTCAAATTATCTGGCACAACTTTTTAATTAAATAATTCACAGTAAAATAACAATCTCCGTAAAGAATAGCTTTATAAATCCAACCAATATAAAACATAAGTAATTTCCATGTATGTACCTGTATAATTCCACCAAACATCAAGGTAATTACGCTCCACGTGATTAGACAGCAGCTATTCCACAGCTTACATGCATAGAAAACTAATCACACCAGACTCCAATAGGTCCACTGCCCCCTACATTAATATTTAATTAGATAATTCCTTATATCTTGATAAGTAACATACCACTTATATAAGCATACCATACTCTGATTAGAGCTGATCATCTTTATCATGCAATGTCTTCTAAAGGTTCAGAATGGCAAATTACAGTGCCTCAAGGCTCAAATGTCAAAATAGAGCAAGAAAACAATTTTATTAAGAATATGTTGCTGGAGTGTAAATCAAATGTCTCAGGATTTGCACAGAAAGTTTATAAGATTGGAGCAGATGATCCAAGAAAGGTGTATCATTGTATAAAAGTTGGACTTGCACTTGCTCTTGTGTCAATATTTTACTACACGAGGCCACTATATGACGGAGTTGGAGGTGCAGCGATGTGGGCTGTCATGACCGTTGTGGTGATATTTGAATTCACAGTTGGTAAGTCCTAAACATATATCATGTATGTATCAGTTGGTATCGTGGTACAGAATTAGAACGAAGTACGAACATATAAACTTGAAATAATGCTAGAACTTTTGATATCATATTCGTAGTACGAACCAAGAAAGTTATATTAATTATTCACAGAACAAATAAGAGACCATGTATGAATTTAATGTGATATCATTTAGGATATTCTAGAATTAAAATAAGCATCTGATGTCACAGTATTAGTTTTGGGTTCCATCTCTAGCCGACCCCAACTTGTTTGAAAATAATGGCTTAGTTGTTGTTGTTGTTGTATCTGATGTCACAGTAGATGACAATGTTCTACGATGATAAAAATGTATATATTTAAAACATGATGATAAAATATGTTTAAAAACAAAACTTTTGCATGATAGGGGGATCCTTGTACAAAGGGCTCAACAGGGCATCCGCGACACTTAGTGCAGGAGCATTAGCATGTGGCGTCCATTGGTTAGCAAGCAAATCAGGAGAAACAATGGAGCACATAATCCTGGGAGCATCAATCTTCATATTATGTATACATACAAAACTCGCATAGAAGTTCTCTTTATTCTTAATCAAACAGTATAAAACATAATCGTTTTTGTGAATTTTTTTTCCCTTCCACTTTCAGCATCTGGTGCAACCTTTTCTCGATTTCTTGTTCCCATCAAAGACAAGTTCGATTATGGGATTATGATATTCATCCTCACCTTCAACTTGGTCGCGATCTCTAGTTATAGAATTGATAATTTGATTTCTTTAGTTCAGAATCGCATATCAACAATTGCTATTGGTGTTTCTATATGCTTAATCATTTCGATTGTAGTTTTCCCAGTGTGGGCTGGTGAGGACTTGCACAAACTCATTGTTCGGAATATGGAAAATCTTGCAGAATCCCTAGAATGTCAGTATCATAAACTTTCCTACTTTTACGAGTTCTTTTTTATCAGTAGCAAATATATGTGACATGAACAATGCGCTGCGAGCATGTTCATTAATATATCATTGCTGCTGCTCTTTGCATAGTCCATTGGATATATGTGATGACATAGCATATACTCTAAATATCACCCAATATCAGCAAAATATATGATATTTAGTTTTATGATTAGCCCTTCACACGGTGACTTATGTCAGCAATATTGGCTGGTATATCTTGAAACATCAAATCCCACATTCCAGTATTTGAACTTTAGCACACATATCATTACCATTTCATGTCATTCCACTCTTATGCTTAAAGTATTGGAATATCCTATGTTTCATGTCCAAACTTATGCCTAAAGTATATTGGAAATTGCAGACTCTGTAACTGAGTATTTCGAAGAAACTGAAAAGCTTGAAGCAGCAAACTCATCATGTCAGAAATCTATTTGCTACAAGTCTGTTCTAAATTCGAAAGCATCTGAGGATGCTTTGGTAAATTACTAAAAACCCTACAAATAATTCGTTAAGGCATGGTGATTCTATTTAATATATTTCAATATTTACTACAGGCGAACTTAGCAAGATGGGAACCTGCACATGGACACTTTAAACTTAGGCATCCATGGAATCAATACCTAAAGGTTGGCACAGCTATGCGATATTGTGCTTATAGCATCGAAGCCCTTAATGGTTTCATCAATTCAGACATTCAGGTGATATATATCAACTGATAAACAGTTTGCAGACATTAATTGCTGGAAATATATTATAATGCATATATTTTTAATTGGTTACAACAAATACAAATCTACTATCAAACCCATTTAAGCTGGGATATTAGGCATCTCTACAACAACAAAATGCACACAAATTTATACCCACATAAGGTAGCTTTGTTGCAGATGGTAGAATCTAGTCCACGAGACAATTTTATTAAAGATCCTCAAAATAAAAGTTACTACCTTTGCCTAATCACTTTTATTTTGCATTTGAATTTCCAATGCTGATTGTGGCGACATTGAGAAATTAGAGAGGGGAAATCAATCTTATTAACAAAGTTCAGACAGTCAAACATCATAAATACATCAACAGGCACCTGGATCGGCGAAGAAACAATTTAGCGAAGCTTGCACCAAACTAAGCTCAGAATATTCACGGATCTTGAAAGAATCTGCAAACAGCCTGAAGGAAATGAAGAAGTCGTCGACTGTTGAACTAATGATGGTCGAGATGAATGAAGCAGTAGAGGAGGTCCACAATGTATTGAGAAGCTTCAAGCCAACTACAAATGAACCACGTACAGAGGAAAGAACAGAATCTATAGCTCCACCGGAAAATGTAAAGATGGTCGATTTGCTTCCCCTTATTTCATTTGTCTCTTTGCTGGTTGAAACTACAGTGAGAATCGAAGGGATTGTGGATGTAGTTGAGGATTTGGCAGAGGTGGCAGGTTTTAGAAGCAACGATGATGAAGAGAAAAAGGAAAACGATAAGCCCAGAACCTAAGTCTGAAGGTTAGCTATATATTCTGATTCAGGGCCCAAAACCCATATTAACTGACTAAAATGTAAATGTTCTTTTAATGCAGTGAATCATATATATATATTATATATAAGTAGTTCAAGCTCGTGAATGGCCTCGAGGAGACGGTATTCAAGCATTTGGTCAATTAGCATTGAACCTAAAGGAATGGACATCATAACGTTTTACATATTATGTATTGTATTATGAATATTGTAATAAGAGGATGACAAAATGAAAGTTTTACCGATTTGTCTCTTGTTTGTTACTCCAGTACCGATGATGCTCCTACATTTTAAAATGATTTAGAATTGAACCTCGTTGATTTTCATCCATCAATGTGTAGAAAAATATCACGTAATAATTATGTTTAACATAGTTATTACAATAGTGATACAAACGAAGAGAATTTGAAACTACATTAATATGTCACTTTCTTAAATGTTCTTGTTTTCGAGGAAACGTCTCTTAAAGAAAAGGAAAAAAACACTTATGGGATTAAAATCTAATTGAAGAAAAATAAGATACATTTACTTTTACATCAAAAAAAAAAATGTTGCTGTGCAAGTTGCAAGGTTTTAACAGTTCAGTAGATAAAGAATTGAATCGTTGCTCTTGTATTTTAGCAAAGAAGAAACACTTATATGTGCGGGTCACCACCACATTGTATATAATATGGTCTCTATTGGAAAATTGATGGGTATGAACAATAAAGAGAGAGTGATCGAAATTGTATTGTGGATGAGACCACTGCTTTGAAAGTGAAATTCGGCACGACTATATTAGAATCGATAATAGTCGTCTGCTCCTCAATGTTAACATAACGATCTTTCATACTTATATACTCAAGGTTGAAGGATTTGGAGTGTAACACCCCGAAAATTTAGCAGAAAAACTTGATAAGAAAATTATTAAAACAAGGGCTAAAATGAAATTTTCACTGATGTTCGAATTTGGCTACGAAACTTACACCATTGCGTTTGTAGTGATTTTCTGGATAATTTTAATATATAACACTTTGAAATCGGAACTAGTACAGAGAAGTTACAGACATTTGAAAACATAATACATTTAAAGATAAAAATTTACCAAATTTTACACTATAAGCGGTAGACCCTTAGGGTTCGATGATCAACCTATTGCGGTAGATCGCTAACCATGGATGGTCTGACAAGTAAAATCAAGATTCTGGAGCATCGATTGAACGACTGTGATCGACCAAAATATTTTCCTTCGTTGCTAAGTTTTTGATATGCGTTCGAGATGAGAGCAAAGATTCTCCAGGGAAAATCCAACACTCCAAATCAGTTTTAACCCCTATAAATTAAAACTTAGGCTAACCCTAATTTCATTAGAAACCAAAAACATACTAAACTCTACCGAAATTCCTTATCTCCACTTATAAAGTTTCTTCTAAAATAAATTAAATTAAAGCAAGAGCACGCTAGAAATCAGATCTAGGAGAGGGCAAGCTAATAGGTGACGATTCTTGAAGGAGCGTGTTGTTAGAGCTTGGATCTGAGGTGAGAGGAATAAGGTTAATTAGTTGATTATTTACAGTTAAGTTTAACTTGTTCTATCTGATCTAGGATGTTAGAAATTACATTGTAAACTGTAAACCCTAAATTGTAAAACCTAAAATTTGAATTAGAAACGGAAATTAGTGTAAATTGATAAATATGATTTTAACCTTAGTTAAATCCCTCTGTTATTGAATCTAAACTCTAAATTTGTTAAAACTATATTAAACAAGTGTAATTAAATTTGTATAAATCTATGAACTGGATATGTAGACTGGTTACTGTTTAGGATTCACTGTATAATGCAGAATTTGAGAAATTAATCAAAAAATTACAATCGAATAATCAAAAATCAAAACCCTAAATTTTACTATACAATCAGTTGATCGCTCACCCTAAGCGGTCGATCATAAGCGGTATACCGATAAGGTGCAGTAGTCGATCGATTGAGGCCCGAAATGTAGAATCTAAACTTCGACCTAAGGCCTAGGTTGCTAATAAAAATTATTAATTGTATGTATAAGTTTATTGTATACATATGTGTGGATGTTAGCACCAATAGGCTAGCTAGTTTCCAATGAGATGATGCTAGGACGCTACGGAATTGGGTAAATGTACTTTACCCAATGAGAGGTCTATTATTCGACTGGGGGCGATGCTATTGCATATGGCACTCACATGAGGTTCTATGGTGGATGCGCAGCACCGACTGATGCTTGATGAAGTGTGTGGACCTGGCACAACAAGACTCTTTGGTATTCACGATTCTAATGTGGCATGATACTATATTGTTAATGGATCCTGGTGCGTAAGTGGTAGATATTATGGTCGAGAGGTGGACACGAATGCAGATGATGAGACACTCCAATGAGTCGGCATTGTGGGCTCCCCCCTAGATGCGTGGTTGAGTAACGTGTAGTCGTGGGTATGGAGAATTTATTCCTTGATAGCCCTAGTGGCGGTGTTTCCATATCTAGTAGCCTAGGGATGGCATTTCCATATTTGATGGCCTAGTGGCGGTGTTCCCATATTAAGTAGTTCTAGTAGCGGTGTTTCCATATTGAGTAGCCGTAGGAGTAGTGGTCGATCGTTAGTTATTGAGGTTCGATCCTTGTAGTAGCCTGCACAAGTTCTAGTATAGGTGTGTGTTGGATAAAAACCCTTAAGAAATGAACCCTGGAAATACACGGACACTTGTAAGACACCCTAGGACACCTAGAGTAGAAATAAAGTTAACCCCACGTAATCACCACATATTAGATCTGTACTCATTCACCAGACTTTTGTTTGACCTACCTTTTTCCTTGCTTTTCCGTCACAGAAGGACATGGTAGCAGTTGATTTGGCCCGATTCCAGTATGTGGAGAGACGAACTCATCATAGGAGTTGCTTATCCTTTATTTACTCTCCATGTAATTTTTTATCTTATCAGTACTTAGTATTGTTGATACACGAAGATTTTGATCAATGACAATGAGCTTCAACAAAAAGGAAGAAATACATTTAAAATCAGAGGAAGATCGATGAAGACCAAAGTAAAAACATGAGTATGATTTTTATGGGTCCAAGTCTAGATTATTTGTTAAAATCTATCCTCGAGAGATTTGCACGAACACTAAAACACGTCCTTTGAACTTCATTTTCATAAATACTTTTACTGTGCAAATTTTCACAGTTCAGTCGACTGAACAGGCATGGCCAGTCGACTGAAACTGGCACAGAAATAAAACATACACAGTTTCAGTCGACTGAACTCCCTGCTCAGTCGACTGAATTGATAACTGCGAATTTTCTGTGAATAGACACTTTCTTTCTTCCAAGAGATGCAACCTTTCTCCAATGGAAATGGAAGCATCTCTTGCATGCACCTCTAGCAAACAAATGCACATTTTCTACAAGTATAAATACATGGTTTTAACAATTGCAAATTACCAATTCTACTTGCTTTAATCTCTCTACTTACTTGAACATACTTTCAGATTCTTTTAAGTTTTCAAAAGCAAACCAATTGCTTGAATCTCTGTTTTAATTATAACATATCTTGATTCATAGCAATTCATATTTCCTAAATCTTCACAAACACTTTGTATACTCTCGAGGATAAGATTATAGGAAAGTTGTACTAAATTGACTCATTAGTGTTATCAAGAACACAACAAGTCGGAAATACTTTTTGTATCCAAGTTGAAGTCCTCTTCGGTAGTTGAGGCAAGAAATCCCGTTAGGTTGTTCAGGTAAGTTGTAAACCTATTCCTCCGGGTTAAGTGAGGGTTGTTGGTTAGTTGAATTCCTAAGAGGAGCTTATGGACTGGACGTAGGACAAGAGGTCCGAACCAGTATAAAGTCTTGGTGTCTACTTTACTTACTGCTTACTACTATCTACCTAAAGCATTTTTATTCCATATTATACGATCCTACCGCATAGACTCTTTCAATTGGTATCAGAGCAAGACCGTCCTATAACCATAACACCGTTATTTGACATATTGATAATATGGAAAACAACACAAGCACAACATCTACCTATAACTCTACATTTGCGGAAGGACAATCTACTCAAAGACCTCCTCTATTCAATGGACTAAACTATAATTATTGGGCTACAAGGATGAGGATTTATATGCAAGCAACAAGTTTGAAGCCTGGAATGCAACTCAAACAGAACTCGTTGTACCTACAACGGACTATTCTACATGGACACAAGCTCAGAAGAATGAAGTTAGTGCAAATGCCAAAGCTATGAATATGCTATTTTGTGCTTTGGACAGAAATGAGTTCAACCGTGTAAGCATCTGTACTACTGCACATCAGATATGGAGTACACTTAAAACCATACATGAAGCACAAACAAGGTCAAGCAAACTAAATCCTCCATGCTAAAGAACCAGTTCCAAAACTTTAGAATGCGACAAAATGAATCCATCAATGACATGTACTCAAGGTTTCAAGACATTCATCATGCCTTAATAGGATTAGGAGAAAAATACACGGATTTTGATATTGTATCTAAAGTTCTAAATTCACTCACTGATGAATAGGAGAGAAAAGTCTTAGCAATCGAAGAAGCAAATGATCTATCTATAATGAAACCAGAAGAATTAATTGGAGATCTTATGTCGTATGAAGTTAATATGCAAGATAAGAAAGATCAAGCACAAGAAAGAAAAAATGTAGCTTTTCATGCGGAAAAGGAAGAATCAGAGTCTGAAGATAAGGATTTAGCATTTATAGCCAAAAATTTCAAGAAATTTTTAAGATATAGAAAATAAAATAAAAACGGATTCAAAAAGAATTTCTTGAACAAACCTTCATCCTCAAATATAGAATGCTTCAACTGTCACAAGAAAGGTCACATGCAGAAAGATTGTCCAGAGCAAAAGAAGGAGAATCAGAATAAAAACAAGAAAGAAAAATTCAAAAAGAAGGCATTCTCTGTAACATGGGACGATTCAGATTCATCTTCATCTGATAGTGAAAATGATAGCGACAATGAACAAGCAAATGTATGCTTTATGGCTCAGGAATCTGAGGTTAGTAATTTAACTTTCGACGATTTAATTGATGTAACACTGAACTTTTGAGTACAATAAAAAATCTTAAAAAGAAACTTAAGGAGACACGCGAAAATCAGAACAAGGCTGAGTTTGAAAGAGATATGTTAAAAGATGAAAAGAAAATTTTAGAAGAAGAACTTGAAAAAGTTCAAGAGTCTCATTCAAATTCGGAAACTCAACTATCACTTTTAAGTCAAGAAATTGAAACTCAAAAGACAAAAAATGATATAATTGTTTCTGAAAATTATGAATTAAAAACTCAGATTAAACAAGTTAAGTTAGATAATAATAGTCTTCAAGTTAGATTAGATAACATCACTAAAAATGTTTCTAACTTTAACAAAGGAAGAGAAAATTTATCTAAAATTTTAGAAAATTCTCAATCTTCCTCAAATAAACATGGATTAGGATATAAAAAGGAGCCAAAAATTCCTAAAAATATAAAAACAAATTTTAAGAGGAATATTGACTCTAAACAACAAGTGTTATTAAGAGAATCTATTAGAACAAAAGAAGAAACTAAGTTTGTTAAAATTTGGGTTCCAAAGACTAATAACATTTTAATTAGAAATAAATATATTAAAACATTTATGGATAGTGTTCATAATAATAAAAACTATATTTATAAAAAGGATACTGAACCAAATTGGGTTTGGTTTCCTAAGTTCTAACTTTTTAGGACCCTATTGAAAGGTGGGTACCAATAATTTTATATTTATTTTCAGGTCCCACACAAAAAAAGAAGAAATGGATATTAGACAGTGGTTGCTCAAAACACATGACCGGTGACAAAGATATGCTTACAAATATCACATACTTTGATGGTGGCTCGGTTACCTTCGGAGACAACTCAAAAGGCTATATCATTGGCAAAGGAGATGTGAGCAATTATGGTACATCAAATTTACCTTTTATTACAAATGTGTCATTAGTTAAAAATCTAAAACATAATCTGCTAAGCATAAGTCAACTTTGTGACAAAGGTTTTAGAATAACGTTTTCGGAAAATAAATGTAGTATTTCTGATCAAAACCAAAATCTTGTTTTTGAAGGAAATAGAGATAGGAATATTTATGTTTTAAATATGAAAATAAATCATAATATGAATATGTGTTTACTAGCAAAAGATAATGATCCTTGGTTATGGCACAAAAGATTTTGTCATATTAATTTCAAAACTATTAGAAAACTTTCTAAAAATGAATTAGTAAGAGGATTACCTAAGATAAACTTTAAGATAAAAAATCTTTGTGATGATTGTCAAATAGGAAAATTAACAAAATCATCTTTCAAATCTAAGAAAAATATTTAAACTTTATAACCAATATATATTTAGAAAATTCCTACTTTAAATATACTCCTAAACAAAATTCTTTTTATCAATTCATTTACCATATAAAAGAATTAAAAGGTTTAAAGATGTCTTACGATAGCTCAGACTCTCATATCAATATTATCTCCTCGGTTGAAAACACTCCTGCTTCACCTAAACTACCAACACCAACACCAACGCATGAACTGGTGTACAAGTGGGAAAACTATCGCACTGGCTACACACCAGATTCGAAAAAGGCAAAACGAAGTCTTTTTACCTCCCCTGACACAAAAAGAAAGATTGACGAAATTCGTCATTTTCAACAGCAACAAATTAATCTTCAAAGAGAATTATATTTTGAACAGAAAGTAACAGCGCGACGGCTAAGTTTTCTGGAGAAAATTGGATTACATTTTTGTAGTTCAAAGAAAAATGAAGTGAGCGAACCCTTACCTCGACCAAGTAACGCGTTCGATCCATCTTCATCCTACCGTACACCAGCTGATCCCTTGAATCCTTGGACTTCCCCAAAAACTCCTCATTATGCTCCAAATTCATGGGATATAAATTATGAGAAGAACGAAGAAAAAACTCCAAGTCCATCCCCGAAGAAATAGTCAATTCTAATATTTTTTATGTTACATATATATAATTGTAATTTGTTTCTTTTAATATATAAATTATTTACTTTTGTATCAGGAGAAATAACAAAAATTAATTTTCAGTCGACTGAAACCCAATGTTTAGTCGACTGAACCACAAACAGAAATCAATATATACACAGCTCAGTCGACTGAATTCACCTGTACAGTCGACTGAAAATTTAACAGAAAATTTCAGCTATACATTCAGTCGACTGAACAGACTATTCAGTCGACTGAACGTGAATTTCCAGGCAACCTTTTTCTTTTTAACCACAGTTTTACCCCTATTCCTTCACTTTTTACCTCAAATTCCATTTTCTTCCCCAAATATACTCAAAACCCTAGTTCTCAAATTGCTCCAACCACAATCAAATTAGACACAAAATGCCTCCAAAGCGATCTAGAGCTTCTTCTTCATCCTCCGAGCCAATTGACGCTCAAATAGCACAATGGCTATACGATGGAGTAGCCATCACAAGATGGAACAATATGAAGAATTCACGGGTTTTCGAGCATTCTTTTGTTGATTTTCAGAGTCTTCAGTCCTACAATATCCAAGCATTAACGGATCGAGCAGGTCTAACATCTCTTTTAGATTTAAAAAGAAATGATCATGCCATAAATCACATTATGGTAAAATTATTTTATGCTAATCTTAATCTCGGACACCAAACTCCAAGAAATCCAAATGATAGTGTTTGGAGTATGGTATGTGGAAAGAAAGTTCGATTCTCTGTTGACCGCATTTCACACATCTTAGGCTCGCCAAACTTTGGTAGCAAACTTGAGGAGATTGACTTTAATCCTCACATTCGTGACAACATAAATCACCAATTTTTGGATGACAATGCCAACATTGCGGATCTTAAGTCCACCTCCTTACGTCCTAGAGCAAGAATTCTCCACAAAGCTCTAATGAGAACAATCACCCCAAGGACGGGCTCATATGAACTTTTATACCCTAACAACTATCGCGCTCTCTATGCAATTTGGGGTAACTATCAAGTAAATTGGGTTCAATTAATTCTCGACGAATTCCTCACTTTTAACAATGGCAAAATGAGGACAATTTATTTCGGTGAATATATCATGCGTTTACTTCTCAACGTTGACACACCATTACCCGAATCCGAGAATACTATGGTCCACCAAATAAACCATCGGACCATAAGCCTAATGCAACTTCCGACAAGACCACCTCGAATCATATCTCTCGCCGAATGGAAAGCTAGGCATCAAGGACCACAACATCCTCCACAAGCTCCACATGAAGAACCTTCCGACCGAGAAAATGAAATTCGTGTTATTGAGCCAAGCTTTACTACCAACCAATCTTTAGGAATTTTATCAAGAAATCAACAAATTCTTGATAATCGTCTCAAGAAGGTAGACCACAAGCTTGACAAGATTAAAGGATTCTTCAACAAGCTATGGGATGCAATCTCTTGCTCAAGCACTACTACCGCTTCAACATCACATGGAAAACGTCCGGCACCTACCTTTACATGGACGACATCCGAAGAACATACAAGTAGCAGCGCGAGCGGAGCCAGTTGTAGTCAAGGAGGAAGAAGAGCTCATCGACCACCAACAGGAGGACCAGTCATTCGAGAACCTAGAGAGAGAGAAGGTTCTTATGATTGGGATAAAGACGAGTAACTTTTTATGGTTTGTTGTTCTATGTGTTTCTAATTTGATAAATCTCTGTATTTATTATGCAAACTCTGTTTTATTTGACTATGCTAAATCGTAGAATTCTATTGTTCAGTGGTTGTTTTCTATATATCTATGATTATTACTTCCTTTTTGTCGATGACAAAGGGGGAGAAATCTGTGTAGCTAACTCTGTTTTGTAGGAAAGATAGGTGCATTCATTCAGGGGGAGGAAAATAGCAAATACATCTCTGTAACACATTAATGTTGTCATCAATCAAAAAGGGGGAGAATGTTGATACACGAAGATTTTGATCAATGACAATGAGCTTCAACAAAAAGGAAGAAATACATTTAAAATCAGAGGAAGATCGATGAAGACCAAAGTAAAAACATGAGTATGATTTTTATGGGTCCAAGTCTAGATTATTTGTTAAAACCTATCCTCAAGAGATTTGCACGAACACTAAAACACGTCCTTTGAACTTCATTTTCATAAATACTTTTACTGTGCAAATTTTCACAGTTCAGTCGACTGAACAGGCATGGCCAGTCGACTGAAACTGGCACAGAAATAAAACATACACAGTTTCAGTCGACTGAACTCCCTGCTCAGTCGACTGAATTGATAACTGTGAATTTTCTATGAATAGACACTTTCTTTCTTCCAAGAGATGCAACCTTTCTCCAATGGAAATGGAAGCATATCTTGCATGCACCTCTAGCAAACAAATGCACCTTTTCTACAAGTATAAATACATGGTTTTAACAATTGCAAATTACCAATTCTACTTGCTTTAATCTCTCTACTTACTTGAACATACTTTCAGATTCTTTTAAGTTTTCAAAAGCAAACCAATTGCTTGAATCTCTGTTTTAATTATAACATATCTTGATTCATAGCAATTCACATTTCCTAAATCTTCACAAACACTTTGTATACTCTTGAGGATAAGATTATAGGAAAGTTGTACTAAATTGACTCATTAGTGTTATCAAGAACACAACAAGTCAGAAATACTTTTTGTATCCAAGTTGAAGTCCTCTTCGGTAGTTGAGGCAAGAAATCCCGTTCGGTTGTTCGGGTAAGTTGTAAACCTATTCCTCCGGGTTAAGTGAGGGTTGTTGGTTAGTTGAATTCCTAAGAGGAGCTTAGGGACTGGACGTAGGACAAGAGGTCCGAACCAGTATAAAGTCTTGGTGTCTACTTTACTTACTTCTTACTACTATCTACCTAGAGCATTTTTATTCCATATTATACGATCCTACCGCATAGACTCTTTCAAGTATTTCTTTTAACAAACTTTGAGTAGTATTTCTGCGTACTCTATATTTGACTACGTGTTGTTTTTTGCGAGACTGTGTTTTGGGATATTTTCTGAGATAGATATTTTTAGTATTTATATTTTTTCCTTCCGTTTTGAGTTCTAAAAGTGTAGTGTATCTTAGAGCATATGTGTTTATATCTGTCCATTATCGATCTCTGTAATGTTATAAAAATCCGATAACTCGTATTTTTCGGCACCGACGTGAGTCCCAAAGTCACACTAGACTTTGGATCAGTGGTGTCGAGGGGTGCGGGTAGTCATATTTTATATCATAGTATAGGTTCAAAGTTCATAGGGTTTAGAAGCGTATTGAGAGAACGTACTTGAAAAAGTTTTTGAAAAAAATGGTTTTCTAAAGGTTTTCCGAATTTTTTTCCAAAAAGTTTTCAAAATGAGTTTTCAAAGAGTGTGTGTGTGTGTACATATATACATATAAAGGTTTTCAAAAAGTTTTTCTAAAAACTTTATATATCATAATCTCTCTCTCTCTCTTACTCCTGCCTATGCTATCTCTTATTATTGCCTATATTATCTATGAAAAGTTGCTAATAAAATTCTTAAAAATCATAGATAGATGATGAGCAATCTCGTAGGTTCAGGTTCAAGCTCAGGCGATGCAGTTGAGATTCCGGGCGTGAATGTCCCAATTTTGTTCTGATGGTATCTTTAAGTGAAGGGGAAAGCCAAGCTTAATCCCATTAGAGGACCCATAGAGGGAGCGACATGTGCGGTTTCTGCCTGCCTACCTATCGTAGATTTTGCTAAGTTATATAAGGATTTCACAAGTCTTGTATGAAAGCTGTATATGGGGACTGAGTCATATATAGATTCCAAGACTTGGATTCGTACTTGTGGGAGGATCTTTGGATTGATAGGTCTTATTGATGAGATGAGGAGACAGTTAGCTACTTAGCAGTTACAAGGTAAGGCTCTTAGTTGGTAGGAGGTAGTGGGAAGAGAGATCACATGGGGAGACTTTTGGAGGCGCATTGAGATGAAGTTTCTTTCGAGAGCCGAGGAAGGAGTACAATTAGAGAAATTTATTCACTTGAAGCAAGGAGACATGTCGGTAAAGGAGTATGTCAACCAATTCAATGAGCTGGCTAGACTTGAGATGAGATTGATCGATACCTCATATAAGAAGGCTTTGAAGTTTGCTAAGGGGCTGAACCAACCTCTTCAAGGTTTAGCTTTGAGCCATATTCCCATGGGTGCTACATATGAGAGTTTAGTAGAGATGGCTTTATTGAATACCGTCTCTAAGGAGGAAGTGAAGGAAGAACCCAATAAGACTGAAAGAAAAGTGCAGCAGCAGAATCAGCGTAAGGGAGGATTTGAATCCAAGGGAAAGCTTAAGAAACAGGATATGCATGGTAGGAAGTGTGGCAAGAAGGGACATTTTACGAAGGGGTGCAGATCAAATGGTTCAAAGGTTAATTGTTATAATTGCAATCAGTTTGGGCATATGAAGAGGGAGTGTCCAGCACCTTCAAAGACCTCTACCCAGATAGTTATAGCACATGCACTAGATGCAGTACCTAGCTCGAGTGCACCACCAGTTGCTGACAAGGGAAAGAAGGTCATGATCGAAAGTGTTTTGACTTTATCTGGTTTATCTATTCGTAATTTACTTGATGTGGGGGGCATCACAATCTTTTATATCTAGTAGACTTGTGGATGAGTTACGTCTAGACACTAGCATAGTTACAGACTCTATAGTTGTGTCAAACCATGTAGGAGGATCAGCCTATTTGCCTATGGTATGCAGGGGTTTGAAATTATTCATTTTGGGGGTCAAGTTCAATTGCAATGCTTTTGTCTTAGAATTTTCTGGGTTTGGATTAATATTGGGCATGGATTGGATGATGATGGATGAGGCTATATTAGATTGTGATGGGAAGGTTGTTAGATTGAGTATGTGTAATGGACGTAGCTTAGAGGATTATTGTGATCCCTAAGGATCAGTTATGTTAGGTTACTTATATTCTTTAGACCTATCACATGATGAGCTAGATTCAGTGCCTGTAGTTAGAGATTACCCAGATTTCTTTTTCGAGGTTACCGATCTCCCACCCCCGAGAGATGTCAAGTTTCGAATTTATCTTGTAGAGAACACCAGACCTGTTGCCTTACCCTTGAGGCATGTAGCTCCAAATGAGAGATGCGAGTTGAATAAGCAAGTAAATGAGTTATTGGAGAAGTGCTTCATTAGGAGAAGCATTTCAGAGTGGGGGAACACCAGTTGTAACAACCCGCCCTTCGTAAAACCCAAAAGATATCATCTCATAACAACGAAAGACTCCCAAATCTTTCAAAGACAGATCGTTTTCGGGTAAAATTTAGAACAAAATACTAAACCAAGGCATCGGTGGGATCTCACAACAGAATGACTACATATAATATACATGGATAGAATAGAATGACAATATATAAAAGACTAGGGATGGATTCGATTCAGCACCAAAAATTCATATTCAAAACCATTACCTACCTATTTATATGGTAATAGAAAAATCATACCATTACCAATCGAAGTACTTGGAAAACCGATACTTTTGTCTGTGGTTGGTAATGGTTGGTAAAGGTCGGTAATAAACTTCTACCGTTTACGAATATGATATCTATTTGTTTACAATATTCCATGTTAAAAGAGTAAATATTAAGAGTTATTACTTTTTATACATGATTATTTATCAATTTTATTTTGTGTAGTCAAACATACATGTAAATGTTGTGCAGGAAGCTAAAATATTGTATAAAATCATATTATTTAAAAAAATACATGATAAGAATTGCATTCAACTGATATCATAATAGTATTTTGCTACATTTTCTATTAAATCATCACACATTAAATATTGTTGTATAATAGAAATATATAATGGTATATATATATAGTTAAGGTATGTGGTAGGTATGGTAATTACCGCATTTAGTAGTTAATTACCACTACCGTTTCACATATTTTCATGCAGGCTGACAAATCATACCAATCAAATTGGTTACCATTTTTCCTGTACTATTTTAACTAGTAACGGTTGGTAATGATTGCTAAGTGGTAATATGGTAAAAATGTCCAGCCCTATAAGAGATCGCACTAGCGGAAGCAACTGATAAATAAGTACTAGTTTGGAAAGTTAGAGTACATCAACTCTAAAAAAACACATGGAGTTCTAAATAAATATCTGATACAACCATCTTATACATAAATAACAAGTATGTTATGTAATACTAAAATATCAAGTATATATATCTCAAAATATCGATGCCATACTAACAAAGAGCTCTAGCTGCACATCCTGATATCATATTCCCAAAAGCACATGACTCTCAAACTACTCAATCGAGTACCCAAGAGTTGTCATGGCATAACCAGACAGAGATAAAACGCGGGTCAGAGATAAAGTCTGGTGTGAGGGGAACTATCTCAAAATACTATATATCAAAACTATATACAAATAAACAAGAAACAACTAAATCACAGCCGGCCCTCTCCACAAACGTGGCTCAAGGGAAATACAGACTGCTTATAAATAAGTATAGTAAACCCATCTTAAAAATAGGGGACCATACCGTAACCTGCTCTTCTCCTGTAATCAACGAGTTAACATAACTAATATAATGTGACTGAAATAGAAATATCATACTATGATAAAAGTAACCCAACATCCAAAAGTAGGGTGATCATAATATAAATCTATTACGAAGTACAAAATAATAGTAAATGCAGCAATAATAACAACAGCCAACTAATAACACGTGCAACATAACAATGGAAGATAACTAATGAATACAAATCAATACCCGTCATTACTGATGGGTGGAGTCGACAATAGACACTTATCATGATCTAAAGATTCAATATAAACAGGACCAATACACTAACGTACTTAGACATTTATCGCGATTCAATAATAAATAGAGTCAACACACTAACGTACCAAGACATATATCTCGATCATATAATAAATTGAGTCAACATACTAACGTATCCAAACACTTATCATGACTTTTAATAAGTAGAGTCAGCATATTAACATACCCAGACATCTACCACGATTCAATAATAAATAGAGCTAGCACACTAACGTACCCAAACATCTATCAGGATCCAATAATAAATAGAGTCAGCACACTAACGTACCCGGACATCTATCTCAATCGTATAATGATTAGAGCTAGCACATTAACGTACCTAGACATCTATCTCGATCTTATAATAAGTAGAGTCGGCACATTAACGTACCTAAACATCTACCATAATCCCATAATAAATAGAGCCAGCACACTAACGTACCTAAACATCTATCAGGATCCAATAATAGGCATAACCACTAATATAAGGCCAATACGATGTATGATCACTAATATAAGATCAATATTATGCACGGTCACTAATATAAGACTGATATAGTTTATCTAATTATGCATACCCTGGGGTCAACCCCTAAAGGTACGAGTTTACTCCATTCGATTGTACACACTTGTCGGACGTGATTATGTGACCAATCGCCGTACCGACCTTGTGCGCGACCGTTAGTGATTCCAAAGGAATCACTTAACATTCGCATCTAGATCACGAGCTTCACCTTGCATCATGCCTCCTCGAATAGCCTAGAGCATTCTCGAAGTAGTGCCAAGACACCTTGAAGAACTGCGCTCGAATAGAGAAGAAATTCCCTAAAGTTGCAATTCTGCCCAGCATTTAGTCGATTGGGGAAAATTTCAGTCGATCTGAACTTGGTCGATTAAGAATTATCCCCCAATCTTCTATTTTGGGGCTTTCCCTCTCGACCGTCTATTTTGCTCATGTTCAGTTGACTAAACCTTGATGTTCCTAGGCAGTGAGCCTGGGACAGGGAGAAAACTTCCATCAGGCCATCGATTTGCGTGTTGTTTCTTCTGACGCTTCGCCCGATGAGTTGCCTTGCTTCAAGAGCCTGACCCTGCCCATTGGACTTCCACCGACGTTCATTTGTTGAAGTTTTGGAAGTGAATTCCATAAGTAATCGAAAACCGGTTTCGACATAAAAATCCACTGTTTGCACGAATAGAGTTTAACGGGCGATTATAGCGATCCGAGTTCCTCTAATACGTCAAAACAACATACCCGGCCTCCTTGCCTTGTGCGTAGCTTATACGTGTATCAATACACTCATTCATGCACGCTTATGCACATACATCCATGCAAACACAACTACTACACAAGTCACATTTCGGACTTCACCGGGGCGATTACTCGATCCGGTATATTCTCATGCAACTTAGCGCACGCGATAGTCGTTATGGCTACGTGAAATGCTCACAACGAACTTACATTCAATTATATTTCTATATAATCAAACAATTGCATACATATATAAACAACCAAACATATAACAATTCTAACTATAATTCATACAACATTTTGATTGTTATATATCTTCTAATACACATATACATACACGCATATTCAAATAAGTAATTCATTTATTACTTAATCAAATATTGCTTTTATTTCAAAAGTCTTTTCAATAAAAGCCTAATATGGTTTCATGCTATTTTATAATTTCTTACAATTATTTTATAAAATAATATATATTAATAGCTTATAAATCAATTTTAAGCCTTTAAATATTTAATTAACTCGGTTGAAAGTATGTATACTTTCATATTACTATTTTATAAAATCCCATTTTCATTTTATAAAATATATACTTCATTTATAAAATCATACGACCATTTTATAAATACTAATTAAGCTTCATTAACTCTCTAATCACTTTATTAATAAGTGTAAAGTTCAAGTTATTGCTAACCAATGATATGCACTTAATTATATCATGTAATTAGCCTCTAGTCAATCAAAACATCACTCAAGATCAATTACTTATCCCATAATTAAAATTAGGGCTCACTAACTATTTCAAAAATGGGATTAAGGTCTCAAACTAATAATGAGTGAATATAAACATGCTTAAGGCTTAAACATAAGCCTAATTACATTACTAACATCCTCCAAAACACTTCATATGATTCTATAATTGCCAATAAACAAAAATATGAAGATTAACATATAAATTAGTTAGAAGAATCCTCCCACTCACCTTACTTTTTCCTAAAGCAAGCTCTAATCACCAAAACCCAAGCTCTAGCTCTCTTTTAATTTCAAAATGCACATCAATACTCTGAATCAAGCCAATTCCTTCGAAGGTTTTGTAGAGAATTGGAAGAGAGGAACTATGGCGATCTTATTTGATTTTGAGAAATTTATTTAATGGGTTTAGGGATTAGGAGTGGATTAAGAGTTGATTAGTAGAGTAATTAGATAAGGAAGAGAAGAGGATACGTGAACGAGAATTGAATAAGAATAATGAAGAGGAGTTAGCCTCTTATAGGCAACTAATGGGCTTAGCCCAAAACCTCTTCATCCGACACTATTCATCCTCGTAAATCATTGACTCCAAAAACAATCAAGTTTATATTCATTTTACTCACGTTGAAAAGCAAACTCAACTACAGGTGTATCGAATCTTAATTCGCTCATTTGTAAAAGTCAATTATAAAGGTGTTCTGTTGCTTAATGCTTAAATATTTAAATTAATCATTTAAGTATTTTGCCGTTAAAATTGCGGGGTGTTACAAGAATTGTCTTTTCCACAAAGGCGGATGGTTCTCAAAGACTTTGCATTGACTACAAGGAGTTGAATAAAATGATAAAGAAGAATCGGTATCCGTTACCCCATATAAACGATCTTTTTGATTAGTTGGTTGGAGCGAGCATGTTCTAACAACTTGATTTGGCTACCGGATACCACCAATTGCATGTAGCCAAGGATAGTATCTAGAAGACTATTTGAACTTTACGAGTGGTTAGTCATGCCCTTCGAACTGACCAATGCACCAGCCTACTTTGTTGATCTGACGAGCCGAGTTTTCAAAGAGTTGCTTAACAAGTTCATTGTGGTAATTATGGATGATATTTTGGTCTATTCGAAGAACGACGAGGAGCACACATTGCATTTAGGAGAAGTTCTCATGACACTCTGTGAACATAAGCTGAAGGCGAAGTTTTCATAGTGCAACTTTTGATGAGAGGAGGTACGATTTTGGGGCACATTGTCCCAGAAAGAGGGCTGGCGATTGATCCCAGTAAAATTGTAGCATTATAGGATTGGTATGTGCTGAAGAATGCCACGAAAGTGAGGAGTTTCCTTGGTTTGGTAGGCTACTACCAAAAGTTCATTAAGGACTTCATGAAGATCTATTCCCCTTTGATCCGCCTCACCAAGAAGAATCTAGTTTCTCGTGGGACGCAAAGTGTAGGGATGCTTTTATTAAGCTAAAGGAGGCGTTGACTAGTGCACCTGTTTTGGTATTGCCCGATGGTACGAAGACATTCACAGTATATACTGACGCATGTGGTACAAGATTGGGCACAGTCTTGATGCAAGAAGGAGGGGTAGTGAGGTACGCCAGTGGACAGTTGAAGGTCAACAAGAGAAACAACCTTATCCATTATCTTGAGTTAGTGGTCATTGTCTTTATGCCTAAGTCATAGAAGAATTATCTTTTAGGAGAGCAGTTTGAGCTGTATACGGATCACAAGTCTCTGAAGTATTTATTATCCCAGAAGGACTTAAATTTAAGGCAACGGAGGTGGATGGAGTTTTTGGCATCATATGATTTTGATATCTCATATACTCCAGGCAAGGGCAATGTAATGGCTGACACCTTGAGTAGACAACATGCAGTTTTGAGTCCTTTGTTCATGGAGTAGAGGCATTTGGAGTTCATTTCTACTTTTGATTTCTGACCATCATTAAATATTACCCGAGGATTTTTGACAGCTTTGGATGTACATCCGACACTTATGGAGCGTATTAGATCCGGTTAGAAGCAAGATAAGGGACTGGTAGATATCTTTGAGAAGCTTAATAGGGAGAGCAATTGAGTCATTTGAAGTGTTTTGCCATTGACTCGAAGGGATGGCTACGGATAGATAGTTGGTCATGTGTTCCTCTCGTTATGGAGTTGATTGACATAGTATTAATAGAGTCTTATCGTTCGAGGACGACCATCCATCCTGGTGGAGATAAGATGCACCGTGATATGAAGAGAGTCTGTCATTGGCCGAGTATGAAGAAGAATGTGGAGGAGTATGTGGCTCGATGTATCACTTGTCAAAGGATAAAGGCGGAGCATAAGAAGCCAAGAGGGTTGTTGCAGCCATTGGATATTCCTCAATGGAAGTGGGAGAGTATCTCCATGGACTTTATCGATGGATTACCAAGAAGTAGGGGAGAGAATGAGAGTATTTGGATCATAGTCGATCGGTTGACTAAATATGCTCATTTTATACCAGTTAGGAGTACGAGGACGGTGACATATTTAGTGATTTTATACGTGAGGGAGGTTGTTAGGTTACTTGGGGTTCTTACTAACATAGTTAACGACCGAGATCTGCTTTTTACCAGCAAGTTTTGGAGGAGTCTACAGGAGGCTTTGGGAACCGAGTTGGGATTGAGTACCGCTTATCATCCGCAGATGGATGGATAGACAGAGAGAGTGAATCGGGTTTTGGTGGACTTTCTTTGGATATGTATATTGTATTTTGGAGGCTCTTGGGAGGATCATTTGCCATTGATGGAGTTTACTTATAATAACAGCTATCAGGCAAGCATTGGGATGACACCATTTGAGGTGTTATACGGTAGACCATATAGATCACCGTCGTATTGGTAGGACACTGTAGATAAGATTATTCATGGGTCGAATATGGTAAGGGAGACATCGAAGAAAGTATACTTGATCTGTAGAACAATGAAAACCATGCAAAATAGACAGAAGTCTTACGCTGACTGTAACGACCCAGAATTTCTGACATTTGAAATTGGAATATTTAATTGATTTTAAATATTAATAAGTGAAATTAATAAGTCGAATAATTTAAAATTCGAATATCTGGATTTAATTGGGTAATTAAATCGATAATTTAATAGTTGAAATTCCAGAAATAATTGAAATCTAGATTTAATGTGAATGAAAATGATTTATAAAGTTATTTTAAATCATGTTGAAGTTATAGTAATGTTATAGAACTTTTAAAATTGAATTAAAAGTTAATTTGTGAAAATTGCATATTTTAATATTTAATCGACTAGTGAAATTAGCCATTTTTGGGACAGTCTCAGAATTGGACGAAATTAGTTCCATTAGATCCGTAATAGTTTGTTATTATCGGATTTCAATTTTCGTAGCAATCGGAGTTGTCGTTTGACCGTGGCAGCTCGAAACGCATCGAAATTGTTTTAATATTAATTTGGCGAGTTAAAATAGTCATTTTTCAAAAAGTCTCGGATTTCAACGAAACCAGTTTCATCGGATCCGTAATGTTGAATTATTTTATGGTTTCAAATTTCGTGTCAATTGGATTTACCATTTGTCCAGGGCAAGCGAAAACGTATCGAAATCGGTTTAAATCGGTTTAATTTAAAATTGATCGTTTAATTCCGTAACTCGCACAGATGATTGAATTAGCTCCTGAAACACATTCCATTGTGTTCGGAATGCGGGGTAAACCTTACGAACGCCAGGCGGCACGTGTGATTTGGAGATCGTTTGAAAAAGTCATTTTAAAATGAATTTAATATTGATTTAATACATACATATATATATATATATATATATACACACACACACACACACACACACACACGTTTGCCCAAAACCCTAATTCATTTCTTCCAGCCGCCACTAAGTTTTTCGATGGCCAGAAATTATCCACTTTCTCTCCCTCCGATCTCTCAATCCGTAAAGAATTAGCCTTCGAGTTCTAAAGCAAAGTTGTAGAGGGCATCAAGATCTAGCTATCCAATGGTGGAGATCGGAAATGGAGCTTCGAATCAACGGGAAATCGAACTTGAAGCTGCTGCGTTTTTCACGCAATTCGAGGCAGAGGAGGGGGCCGAGCTGGGCCGCACTCTGGCCGGTGGTGGAGCTCGTGGTGGCGAACAACGTGGCGCTACCTGATCGTCTTTAAACTGCATGTGGAGGTCGTGAAAATTGCAAGAAATGCGGCGGCTATGGGTAGGTTTACACGAACGTGAACTGGAGATGGGGAAGAGAAGGTGAGTGGCCTGATGTGCTGCAGCAAGATCCAACGGCCACGATTGATTCCAGGGTTTGAAAATTTAAAATAAAAGCTGAAATTGTATATTTAAATTCGTGTAATCTTTAAAATAGCATAACTTTTTCATACGAGGCCCGTTTCGCACGAAACGAATTGCGTTGGCTTCATTTTGACGAGCACTACGCAATGGAGCTGATTTGGAGTTGATTGGAGTCAGTGAAAATTTCGGGTAAAATTAAATGCACGTTTAATTTTATTCGAAATAAAACGCTGGAACGGAATTGAAACCAAGGTGAGAACTCCTCACTCAATCGAATGTTTTGTTTCGATTTAAATTTTAAATAGTTAGATTTAAAATTTTTGATTGTGTGATTGGATGTTAAATTGATATCTGTATTGTTGAAATAGACATTATACGCCGTTATTAAGCGGATGTTATTTATTAAAAACATATACCGCGATAATTTCACATTGAAGTGGAATTGGTATTATATATGTATATAGCAATATATATATATTGGAATATGTATATATTGGAATTGATTTCCCGCATTGTATAGCGGATGAGACCCTATTGCGCCGCATAATAGCGGATAATATTTATAAATCCCATATACCGCGATAATTTCACATTGAAGTGAAATTGGTATTGTGCTAACATCTGTGGATGCAGGGAAACAGGTTGGAGGGATCCGAATGGATTCCTCACCGTATTGTTTTATTTACAGATATTGTTATATATTCTGTTGTTATATTAATATATGATGTTTGGATGTCGTGATTGATGATTGGTGCTGTTGCATCATCGGATCCATTTTTGAAGTTTAAAAATAACGATTTTGATTTTAAATTGGGATTTTAAAAAAAAATTATAAACGATTTATATAAAAGATTTATAAAGTTGATATTTATAAATTGAAGATATTGGAATTATAAAACGAGTTTTATAAGTATTAGAATGAAGTATAAACGGATTTCACAAGTGAATAAAATTTATAGATTTATAAATTATGAAGTTATGAAATGAATAGATTTTGTAAAATAAAGGATTTATAAATAATTAACTTATAAATTAGATTTTGGGTATAAAGTTGAGTTATAAATTGAATTGATTTATAAAAGGGATTTTTATAATCGAAGCTTTTATAAATATAGATGTGAATTTATAAACATTGTTTTATAAATCCGAAACCAATTGAATTTGATAAATTAAACATAGAAGTTTAATAAAGGGGATATATTCGTGATTTTGGACAGCGAATTATCCTTTAAGTTAAATGTTGTAATAATAAGAGTTTTGTTTGGAATTTTATCCACGATTTTGGACAGTGGATAATCTATTAAGTAAAATGTGTAGAAACGTTAAATGTGTTAACGAAGTATATTCACGATTTTGGACAGTGAATATATTATTAAATTTAATGGATATGTTTTGAAGAAGTGATATTACGAAATGAAGTAATTATTTTAAAAAAGATGTTTTAAAACGTGTTAAGTATCGAAAACATTGATTTCAACATTCATTGTTGAAATAGACGTTTCGAGGAATAAGGAAATGGTGGACTATAACACTGTTGTTATAGTAAATGGTTTCCGAAAGGAAATGTTTTATATAGTATTGGGATTTATATATCTATCTTAATTTCGAATCCCTATACTAGTGATTTTTGGGTCGTTGTAACGATGTTTTATGCAACATTCGTTTTGACTCAAATAAATATTTAAGAGAATGTTTCCTTAAAGAATAAATATATATACTTAACTGGATTTAAGTATATTGAATATTTTCCAAGTGTTGAAAATAAATGGATTTGTGAAATACTTATTATTAAATAAGTATGGAAATGTTTTTCCAATATGAAGTGAAATGTTTTGAGATTTATCTTCAAAGATAAATTGAAATGTGGAAATTGATTTGAAATTGTTTTCAAATGGTTAAGTGTGGAAAATTTTATATCTTGTAAAGATATTTTTAGAAGATAAATAATTTGGAAAATTATTTGGAATCTGATGATGCTGTGCAAACCTATTGATAGTTAAATAACCGACTATCAATAATTACCTTGAATGGGTATTTGTTGTGATTTGCTTGAATTTGAATGCCACACTTATTTTTGAATAAGCGCTCATTATTCGGGTTAGCCGGGAAAGGACCTTTGTGTCGTATAACCCATTCCGAACTAGTGATACGACGATATGGATCGTATTGAAGACCGGTGGTGAAGACCGGGTATTTATGAAAACGATAGGATGACCTATCGATTGTCTCTGCACCGTTAGCTACAGTATTGAGATTTCCTTTGTGATGGGAAGTTTTATCGGGATTATGAATATCCGGATTGCAAGGGCTTCTTTGGAAGTGCCTTCGGTTCTGTTCGAACCCAGAACAGACTTGTATGGTTACGTGTCTGACATTACATTTTGAGATATAAAGCTGATTTCTTTCAAATACATTTCTGTTGGTGGCGGAGAATTTATTCTCTTAGCTTAACACCCTTCTCTAAGACGTACGAGCTCAGAGGTTATGTAGTTGAAGGTTATCAGCGATATATTCCCAATTTGGTAATGTGACATGCTGAGTGTTGCTGTGAAATGATCATTGTTTGATCATTTGTGATATGATCATTTGTTTGATCATTTATCTTTGTGATCATTACTTTGATCATTTATTTTACCCAAAGCATAGCTTTTGTATAAAGCGTAGCTTTGTGGACGAGACTTCGTCGGGGCCTCAACAACCCGGAAATGGTCGAAACAGGAATGTTGCTGCAAGGTTATGAGGGTCGCGCCCTTTAGGGTATGTCATTTCCTTCTGGAAAGGGGTGGTATCATGGTACGGAGCCCAGATACTTACTCATGTGGACACACCTTATTTATTATGTGTGATGTTGGTTACCGAGCGCTCGGATAAAGGTCCCAAAGGACCGGGTAATGACATATTCGTGAGTTACCTAGTTACAAGGGTAACCCGGCCTTGTTGGCAGAGAGCAGTTTGTCTCTCGGAGCGTCCAGCCAGAGGTGTTTCTTTCGTGGCATAGGAAGTTCCTTAGCCTGACCATTTGTTGGCAAATCCATTTTCCAATACGAATCTTGTACGGTTTTAGTTGTAGAACCTGTCATTTACTTATGGTGGTCACCACTGTTTAGATGGTAGCTATAGTAGGCATACGATACTGGTCGTATGTTGGCTAAGATTAATATTATACTTTCGAAATGTTTTTCTACACTATGCACTAATAATAATAATCAAATGATTTTGCGTAGTAAGCATGTTTAATTATCATAAGAAGAAATCTCCTCCAATTCTGCGTTTGCATTGTGTGTGTGGCGGGAGGTCTTATGGTAGTTTCATTTTCCAAAAGCATTGCGGATATCTTTCTACTTGCTTTGTTGTTGATTGTTTTAAAGATAAACTGTTTTAAGTTCTCACACCAGTCACCATGACTAACCTGTAATTTATTGTTCCCTTCCTAAACTCTGGGTGCCCACCAATTTCCATACGGGCAGTCTAGAGTTAGGTTATCAGGTTATTCTGGATTCAGGAGATATTGTGGAGCTTAGTGGCGAGCTGGATGGCGAGACGTATCACCTATACTATGTATTATTCCGCTGTGTATTCTGTATGAGGACAAGTTTATATAACTGTCCAGTGTTGTATTGTTGTTGTAAACTCTGATAATAATGTAATGTATGAAATGATGTAGTTCTTTGTTTTAAAGATTATTCATTTATCTATTATATGTTGTTCCGCTGCGAATGTGAGATTCTGATATTATCTCTGTGTTCTCCTGTTATTTCTTCTTTCTCTTTTCTTCTGTTTTCTTCTACCTCTTCTTTTTCTCCATAACAATTCGGTTTTTCGGCATTCGATTGCTCGGCAGTTGATACAGTGAATGTATTAATGTCGATTTTCGAGCGACGAAAAATCACAATCGTTACACTGACAGAAGACATACGAAGTTAAAGTTCATAGTAGGCGAGATGGTGTTTGTAAAGGTCTCAGCGCTTAGGCACATCATGAGGTTTGATAGTTTGGGGAAGCTAGCACTATGGTTTATAGGACCTTTTCCTATTATGGAGAGGATATGGAAGTTTGCATATAAAGTAGAGCTTCTTGAGAAGTTAGCAGGAGTACATGATGTTTTCCATGTGTCGCACTTGCGAAAATATTTGCATGATTCAGCTACTGTAGTCAAGCTGAGTCAGCTATAGGAGGTGGAGGTAGAGAGGGAGTCACATGTTTGTCGTGCACCCACTTGTATTCTTGAGCATGCTACAAAGCAACTTCGCAACAAAGAAATCAAACTTGTTAAGGTCTAAGGGGAGGCGATCCTGGGGAGAGTACATGGGAGCCCGAGGAGAAGACCAAGCTACCACCCATAACTCTTTTCTGGTATGTTTTCAATTTAAATCTATTACATATAGGTTACTTATGCATTAGGACTTAGCTTGGTATACCCTTTAGGTAGAGACCACTAGATAGTAGGAATGGTTGTAAACGTATCAATAGGACATGTTATGGATGATGGATGCTAGTGGATGCATTGGTTGGATTATTCCTTTTACATTAGGACAATATATCCTCTAAATAGTATACACACTCACATTATCTCTTATTTATTTCCTAGCTTATCAAATATTATGCATATAGATTCTTGATTATTGTTTATCTTATTCAGCATTGCATATGGATTGAATGGTTGCGCATATATGTAGAATTGCAAGTATACTCATTGAGGATGTTGCATACATTTTGGATTCATGGCAAGAGCACTTGCATGACAGGAGGTCGACTAGATCAGGAGACCGTCTACTCTTTGCATTGGTATAGGTTCATGTGCATTTCATGCCTGCATACCTTTACATATTGCATTAGAAAAATTACTAAGGACAATGGTTGCCCATGGATGATGGATGAGTAGATGATTGTAGCTATTGCTTGTTGTGCGTACGAGTTATATTTTTCCATCCTTGGATATTTCGGGATGAAATCCTTTTAAGGGAGGGGGGAGAATGTAATACACCAAAAATTAGTAGAAAAACTTAATAAGAAAATTAAATTTAAATTTAACTAAAACAAAGGCTAAAATGAAATTTTCAAAGATGTCCGAATTTGACTACGGAACTTGCACCATTGCATCATAGCGACTTTTTGGACAACTTTCATATATAACACTTTAGAATCAGAGCTTGTACGGAGAAGTTACGAACGTTTGAAAATTTGAAAACAAAATAAATTTAAAAATAAAAACTTACTAAAATTTACACTATAGGTGATTGACCCCTAGCTTTCGGTGATCGACTAGTAGTGGTCGACCGCTAGCCATGGATGGTCGACTAGTTGACACGTAAAATCGAAATTATGGAGCATCGATTGAATGGCCGTGATCAACCGAAATATTTTCCTTCGTTGCCAAGTTTCTGATGTGCATTCGAGATGAGAGCAAAGATTCTCTAGGGCAAATCCAATGCTCTAAATCAGTCTTTAACCCCTATAAATTAACACCTAGCTAATCCTAATTTCATTAGAAATCAATAGCATACCGAAACTCTAGTGAAATTTCTTCTCTTTGCTTATAAACTTTCTTCAAAAAATAATTTAAAATCAAAGTAAGAGCATGTTAGAAATCGGATCACGAAGGGGGAAAGCTAACGGGTGATGATTCTTCGAAGGAGCGTGTTGTTAGAGCTTGGATCCGAGGTGAGTAGGAACAAGTTTAATAAGTTGATTACTTACAGTTGAATTTAACCTGTTTTATTTGATCTAGGATGTTAGAAATTACACTGCAAACCTAAAATGTAAAACCTAAAATCTAAATTAGAAACGGAAATTGGTATAAATTGATAAATCTGATTTTAACCTAAGTTAAACCCTTTAGTTATTGAATCTAAACTCTAAATTTGCTAAACTAGGATTAAACAAGTGTAACTAAATTTGTATAAATCTGTGAACTGGAAATATAGATCAGTAACTATTTAGGGTTCATTGTATAATGCAGAATTTGAGAAATTAATCAAAAAATTACAATCGGATAATCAAAATTGAAAACCCTAGATTTTACTACACGACCGGTCGACTGTTTACCCTGAGAGATCGACTGATAGGGTATAGCAGTTAGCCAGTTGAGGCACGAAATGCAGAATCTAAACCTCTGCCTAAGGTTGCTAATAAAAATTAGTAAAATTACTAATTGTATGTATAAGTGTATTGCATACATATATGTGGATGTTAGAGCCAGTAGAGAAGCTACTTCCCAATGAGATGACGCTAGGACGTTGAGGAATTAGGTAAATGTACTTTACCTAATAGGGGGTCAATTATTTGACTGGGGGCGATTCTATCCCAAATAGCAATCACAGGAGGTTCTATGGTGGACGTGCAACACTAGTAGATACTTGATGAAGCGTGTGGGCTTGACACAAAGGGGCTCCTTGGTATTTACAATTCTGATGCGACGTGATACTATGTTGTTGATGGATTTCGACGCATGCAATAAATGGCAGATACTACGGTCGAGAGGTGGACATAGATGCAGATGAAGAGACACTCCAAGGAGTCGACATTACGAGACCCCCCTCGATGCGTAGTTGGGTTACGTGTAGTCATGGTTATGGGGAATTTATTTCCATGTAGCCCTAGTGGCAATGTTTCCATATCTAGTAACCTAGTGGCATTGTTGCCATATTTAATAGCCTAGTGGCGATGTTTCCATATCGAGTAGCTTTAGTTGCATTGTTTCCATATTGAGTAGCTCTAGGAGTGGTAGTCGATCACTAGTTACTGAGATTCCATCAATAGTCCGATCCTTATAGTATCCTGCACAAGTTGTAGTATAAGTTTGTGTTGGACAAAAACCCTTAAGAAATGGATCCTAGGAATACACAAACACTTGTAAGACACCCTAGGGCACCTAGAGTAGAATTAAAGTTAACTACATATGATCACCATATATTAAACATATACTCATTCACTAGACTTTTATTTGACCCACCTTTTTCCTTTCTTTCCCTACCACAAGAGGATAGGGCAGCAGTTGATTTGGCTCGATTTCAGTATTTGGAGAGGCTAGCTCATCACAGGAGTTGATTATCCTTTATTTAATCTCATGTAACTGTTTATCTTATCAGTACTTAGTATTTATTTTATCTAACTTTGAGTAGTATTCTATGTACTCTGTATTTGATTATGTACTATTTTCTGAGACTATGTTTTGGGATATTCACTAAGATGGATATTTTCAGTATTTATATTGTGTTCCTTCTGTTGTGAGTTCTTAAAGTATAGTATATCTATCATATATGTTTATATCTTTCATTATCAGTCTCTATAATGTTATGAAAACCCATTAGCTCATATTTCTTTGCATCGATACGAGTCTGAAAGTCATACTGGACTTTGGATCAGTGGTGTCGAGGGGTGCGAGTTGTCACACGATAATTTGTAGAAGTCACTGCCCAAGAGTTTTGATTATTTTTGGAAAATTGATTTTATTTTAGAGGAAATTGTGGAGAGAGAAAGATGAAGAAGTTGACCTTTTTTTTCTACCAATTTTGTATTCTTTATATCAAAGAAGAGAGAAATGAGAGAGAATAAAACTAAACTTACAATTCCGTCTCTTTTGAGCGTATCAATCACAATAAATAAACATTTTATCCTTAATAAAGAATTTAAAAGGTAATGCAATGAAAAGGCTTTGGTTTTTGTTGTGATTATTTAACAATCCCCTACTAATCAAAACAAAAATCAAAGAAGATAAATGAAAATAACTTGGACAAGAAGAAAGTTTCATATGTAAGAAGCAGTGTCTTTTAGTTGAATTGATACATAAAGAAGTGAGTTCAAAACTTAATCTAAGTAGTGAATTTCTTCTTGAACTATAAAGATTTAGGTTGAGATCTCACAACACGTATTACACTTTCAATTTCTACAAGCTCAGTGATAAATATGCGATTTTAATGGCCATACACCTACCTTGGAAACTCATGAGTGCTCTAGAGAGCTCAAGTCTCTCATAGTAGGCAGCCCACCATCACACTCAAGTATGTGAGTCCATCAAGTGCTTTACTCTAGCACACCACTTATGGTTATTGACTCATTAAGAGCAAAAGGCTCAACCTCACCAAATAAATACAAATAATTCATTAAGTGCGTCTCAAAAGCACCATTAATACCGGCTATGACTTATATATGAGTGATAAGTATTGTCTTAAATAAATCAATAAAATCCATCAAGTGCGCCTCAAAGCACTACCAATGCTGGTTATGGATTTGAAAAGAGCAAATAGGCTCAAACTAAGATAAATCAGTATATCTATCAAGTGTGTCTCAAAAACACCACCGAAATTGGCTATGGAGTATACAAGAGCAAAGAAGCTCAAACTTATAACAAATAGCAGAATCCATCAAGTGTGTCTCAAAAGCACCACCAAAACTGGCTATGGAGTATACAAAAGCAAATAAGCTTAAATTTATTACAGATAGTAAAATCCATCGAGTGCATCTCAAAAGCACCACCAAAACTAGTTATGGATTATATAAAAGCAAAGAAGCTCAAACTTGTATCAGATAGAAGAATCCATCAAGTGTGTCTCAAAATCACCACCCAACAATTGGTTATGGATTATATAAAAGTAAAGAAATTTAAAATCATATCAAATAGAAAAATCCATCAAGTGTATCTCAAAAGCACCACCTAAAATTGGCTGTGGATCACATAAAAGCAAAAAAGCTTAAAATCATATCAAATAGAAAAATCCATCAAATGCATCTCAAAAGCACCATCAAAATTGGTTATGGATTATATAAAAGCAAAGAGGCATAAAATCATATTAAACAGAAAAATCCATCATGTGCATCTCAAAAGCACACCAAAATTAGTTATGGATTATATAAAATCAAAGAAGCTTGAAATCATATTAAATTGCAAAATCTATCATGTGTGTTTAAAAAGCACCACCAAAAACTTGTTATGGATTATACAAGAGCAATAAAACTCATAAATACAAAAAAAAGGAAGGGAAAAAGTAATCTTGTTGTGTTGATTGACCACTAACAGGTATTCGTCACATTTTTCTCTACTCTAGGCTCGAGGCCCATTCCTCTTGAAATTCAAGGACTAATTTCCTTTGAATATAATTTAGATAGCGGATCCATGAATTTATATTTGATCATATTCATTTTTATGAGTTCACTTTTTTCATCAAATTCTCATTTTCTGATGTGTCTTATCTTCCCATTACACATACTTATAGAAATTCCAATGTTCATCAATAGGGGTATAAGTGTATCTCCTTACATCATAAGTAATAAGTATGTTTAATAATTCATGAAAAACATAATGCTTCCTCTAATTTTACAACATTCATCATTTGGATAATTGTGTTATTTATTCTTATATATGCAAGAATCATGGAGAAATAACATAAGGCCACATAAAACATTTAGATTCTTCCATGTTTTTCTCAACATTGTGATATCAGCTTTAAAAAATTAATTTTCCTTACATTAACCTTTTGTAAATTTGTCGTCTCATAATAGAAGGACATGAAGGAACTCAAAATCAAATACGTAATTTTCATTGTTGATTTTCCTAAATTATGGTAGACCCACTTTAGCTAGATATCACCACACTTCTAAAATTCTAGTTTGGAACACATTTTCATAATCCAAGAATAACTCTTTCTAGTTTCTTATAAGGAACCATGTTAGTATAAAATAAGCTAGGAAATTAGTTTCATCACATACAATCTAACTAGCAAGAATAGGTATATTCAATTTTATATCTTCAATTACATTCAATATTATTTTAACGTGTTTTGTATTTTCATATATGCAAACATAAGTCAACAGAATATATGTAAAAATAACGGTCAAATAAAACCAACCATGAATCAATACAATACTCGATTCATCTCATGATATTCTTCTATTCTCATGCAACACTGCACTTATTCATTATGACATGTCAAACATTGGGTCTCATAACTGAGTCTATACAAAGGGGAAAACACATAAATCATCATGTTTACATATATATTCAACAGATGTATTTCCTGCACTTATAATTAAAACTCTAGTCTCCTATAGTATTTGAAATAAGTAATTTTCTCATATTTATAATCCTTATATTATTAATCCAAATGCATATTTTTCTAATAAGAAATTTTTCTTAGGCTTATATCTAGCCAAAATAACTAGTTTTCATATATTCAAAAATCATAAAAACATGATTGTTTACAAATATAAGTATCTCATTTTAAAATACATTATGGTGTACTTAAAAAAAATTATTCCCTTTGATCTATAAATATCATGTATAAAAGTAACTCATCTTACTTTTAGTATCTATCGTTTTGTTTTATTTCAAAGGCAAATTAATCTCATAGTTTGCTTCTAGTAGTGTACATTGTATCGTCATTAAATTGTAATGCATAACTCATATCATTATTTCTTCACTTTCAACAAATTCATTTATGTCCACAAAGTGAATATTTCAAATCCTTTTAGACTATATTTCAATTGTATTGTCAAATAAATGTGCGGATAACAAACATGAATGAGTTTAATATTAAAATAGCAATCAAATTCTGGAATATACTTATGTCTTTGAAATGATAACATTTTTTCCTCTTTTGGATGAAAATTTTCAAGACCAACATATGAATTTAATATTCAAAATTTCTCCATTCTCATAATTGATATAGTATAAAATCTTGATATAACTACAAAAATTTATACAGAAACAACCTCTTAACTTTAACATTAAAATCCATAACAATTATTATATCAGAATAGGTTGTGATGACCTTGATATTATAAAAACTCATAATCTTTATATTTGAAATCTTTAGATTTATGTTCCTCTCATAATAAATCCAACTCTATAAATAAATCTACATAAAGTCTCTCATTAGTTGGTTTCATTATTTTTTCTTAATGATTTGCCAACCAAATTCAATTTTCATTCAAACATTAAATACATCATTAAATGCTCTTAATTTACTTCCATAAATAAGTAATAAACCAATTACATGATTTAAAAATTCAAATCTCATGCCTTTAACGTTCATAAAATTCTTAGTAAAAATATCTAAAGCAAATCAATATTTTTATCATTTACTTATATGTTATTTACCCATCTGCACATTTGCAACAAAGGCCCAACTTAAAGGTTAACACCATATAATAAATAGATGGTAGGCGTTTTATTTTCAACTCTCAAATATATTTAATATGGTTCATATAAATTTATTTGCAAGTTTTTCTCTTTGGATACTTAAATTTTATTATCAAAATACAACAATGACTGCTCAAGCAAGTGAAGTGAATTGTTAAATTAACAATGTTACATTTACAAGCATTTATGATTTGTACTTGCCATTTTATCTCCTTCTAGAAATGGAATAACAAAATTTATATATTCTATCAAGAGTTTCATTAGTTCATAATTGCTTATATTTCAAATTAATGGTCTATGTTGGAACATTTTATAAATGAAAAGTCTTTAATTTAGATAAATCTGAATTCACAAAACATATAATTTTACATTTATCTCAAGTCAAATTATATGATAAATTCATACCAATGCAGATCGTGGCCATTAACTATAACTTGTGTAATGTTTAATAATAAAATATACCGATTTGAATTTTATTCTACACCATATCTAATTCATTATTATATTCCATATATAGAATGTAGTAATCTAAATCAAAGATACACAATTATAGTGCCTAAATTTGCATAAAAAAACATTTGAGTATATATTTCTTTATTCTCGTACATCTATTAGAAAACTTCACTACAACCTAAATAATTTCTCTTATTATAAACTTATATATGTTAGTAAATATATTTTTATACCCTACACTACACCAAAAGGTCAAATTAGAAATACATGGTTTTCTTGATTTGAAACACTATTATAATGTTGTTAGGCTTAATACACTTTTAAAGTGTTTCTATGTGTAATTAAGTGTTTTAGTAAATTTTTTATTTTTTCTTAAGAAAACCTTTTTGTCCTTCAAACGTAATATTTTTGAGCTTACGGACTAAAATAATCCATCCAATGTAGTACCATTTTGAAAATTTTGGTATGGCCGCAAATATTACTATTAAAGGATTTACCATTCCCAAGCCCGAATCGACCATTTCTCTAGATCAATTCAAGTGTCCTCTTCAAATTACTTCTTCAATATTGAGCATCCATCATTTAACCAAGCTTCCTTCATCGGGTTGAGCCTTCTTACACGTGACGCTTGTTCATCAATCTAATCTAAAAACCAAAGGTAATATATATAACCTCCAATAGAATTTGACTTCTTTAGCTATGTAGGTTTGGATGATGATTTTTTCTACCATGGTTTATATTCATAACTTTATTTGATATTTTATGATATTACTTTTAATTAAAAGGTGGATAATATGGAAAACAAGGGAGTAACAAATTGGTACAAAAAATGGGAGTAACAAATTGGTTTTATCTTTAGGTTGAATTTCCTTTCATTAGTCGGTTTGAATGAAAAAGGAATCTTCAACTAGCAATATCTACATTTGTGTCGCTTTACTCTTTAGAGAATACTATTCTTGACAATGGTTTATTTGGAGCTACCTTGATAATTGCAGGTAATTATAACTAGCTTTTTAGGGTAGACATCTCATATTTAGTTTATTTGTTAGTTAAATAACTGTTGTTTTCTTTCTTTAAACAGTTATGACAAATGTCTTAAAGAAACTATTGAGTATTTAGATGAACTTAAATAGTTGGCTGAAATTGAAGGGGTTCGAATTAAGCTTGTTACTTTGTGCACGATAGCAGAAAGGAATACCGAGCTCTCTGAATGTCTTTTCATTTTGTATACTCTAGAGGTAATTGATTAGTAATTAGTTCAATCTAGTATGGAAAAGCAGATGATTTAACATACTAATAAATTTCAAAGTTTTCTCTACTATATCTAGCAAACATGATAAAGTATTTTTAATGATTTAGCCATTTATGAAATAAACATCACTTATTACATCAAAGTGGAAAATTGTTGCAACTTAAATGAATGTACAAAAGAAAAAATGTATCATTGTTGTATTTTGATAATAAAATTTAAGTATAATGCAAAACTTATTATATCAAATAGGTGAAGGAAGCATGCAGTAATTTTGTTTTTACGTTGAAGTTTAAAATCCAAAAAATGCAAAAGTAAGACATATACAGTTCTGCTAAAAAATAACCCATTAATATCAACTCAAGTCCAACAATCATTATAGTGTGATGCTAATCGACTGGTTTAATAACCATTTTAGCTTTTTCAACAGGATCCTTAGTATCAAATGTAGCAGCCATGCTATGCTCAGGTGCAAGAGCATTAAGGATATATTCATAGGTTTCTCCAACCTAAGAGTGTGAGATTATAAAAAAAGACACTTAATATGAAATCAAATAATAGATAATTTATAGGTTACCAAATAGCATTTTCTTCATTATGTAATAAAGAATAAACTAAAGAGATTGACAACTTACCTTCACCTATTTTTTGAAATACTAAAAGATAGAACCATCATAAGTCCATGGCTATTTCAAAAGATCGAGTCAAGCCTTGTTGTAAATTTTACAAATTTTAGAAAACACCGGTCCACCGGTGGGATACCACCGGTCCACCGGTGGGACTACAGACTACCCAGCGAACGGTGGCCACGAATAGCCATGCCTATTCGAAGAGGTGCAGCTCTTCCTGATGGATGTTGCTTTTTGTTTGATACCTTTTCCAATAGTTTTTTGAAGAGAAGCAACTCCTCTTCGCATCTCCCATCATCCATATAAGCAATGTTATCCCCTACATTTTAAATAGTCAGATTTTGAGGTTAAATCTTTTTCTTCTTTCTCCACTCTTGGCAAATACCAAAAAACACTTTATACCATGTTCTTGGCTTGATCAAAGTGGTACAAAACTTTGAATCAAGTAACATCGTTAGAAAGCTTTGTTGAATCCTGACGGGAATAGTTCGATAGTCTTTTTGTGCTCGATAGGGCTGAACTAGTTTCTGAAAGAATCTTTAACAAATCCTTAAAGTCAGAAGTACAACAGCGGTATCCATACTATATTCAACCAATTTTCAGAAAATATTATCAACAAATGGAGGGTTCAAGCAACTATAATGCACTTCAAGTCATGAATCAATATTTAACAAAGCTAGAACATTTTGATGGCGAGAATTTTACTTGTTGGCAAGAGACGATGAAGTTCTTTCTCATTAGTGTGAAACTATTCTACATACTAGAAGATGGCTTGGAAGAATTACCGATCGAAACTTCAGCAAATACTGTTTAATTGAAAGCTAAACAACATAAGCAAAAGGAGGATGACTTCATGTATAGAGGATACATATTGAATGCACTGTCTACATCCGTCTATAATGCTCATCGAAGCTTGAAAACTATGAAGGCACTGTGGACTACTTTAGAGAACAAATACCTCATTTCTGAGGCAAGTAACAGGAAGTTTCTTATTGGCAATTTTATAGAATTTAAGATGATTAACAAAAAAATGATCATTGAACAAGTAAATGAGATTCTACTTATTGTCAATCAGTGCCAATATAAAGCTTCCTAAATCATACCTAGTTGAGGTTATTATATAATAACTTCCCTCTTCTTGGAATGATTATGAGAAGGAACTAAAACATGCCAAAGTGGATTATTGTTTAGAAGCTTTACAACATCATCTTTGCATAGAAGAAGACTTGCGTAAATGTGAACAAATTGATAGTCAACAAACTGAATTTCATTCCAAGGCCAACCATGCTGAAGAACTTCATCCATTGAAGCCAAAGAATGAAAAAAAGAAAATAAAAGTAGAAAATGACAAAAAGAAGAGTGCTTGTTTCTTTTGTAACAAGCCTGGCCATTATGCTTGTGACAGTCATTAATGAAAGAAACAAAAAGTGAATGTGGTCGAAGAAAAGCTTACCGATGTAGTGCAAGTGGCAAACTCCGTTAGTGGCATAAAAATGATTGGTGGCTCGATACTAGAGCAACCATATATATGCAAAGACCATAGTCTTTTTAAGACCTACAATGAAACAAACGGAGAAGAAAATGAAGTTACCAAGGCAAATAAAGCTCGTAGCAAAGTCATTGGAAAAAGGCACCATTGAAATTCCATTCACCTCGGGAAAAGTTCTTATTTTGATCAATGTATTTTATGTACCTGATATTTGTAAGAATCTTGTATCTGGATACCTCCTTAATAGGTAGGATTCGAGATGGAATAGGAGTTTGATAAGCTAGTTTTATTAAAGAATGGTAGTTTTGTGGGTCAGGGATACTCTTGTAACAACATGATTAAGTTGAGTATAATAAAAGATAATTCTGTTTATATTGTTGACTCCTTTAATTTAGGGCATGTTAGATTAGGATAGGTTAACTATAATTCCCTTAAATGTATGCATAAGTTAGGACTGATTTCTGATTACAATTTTGAATCTGTTGATAAATGTGAGATATGTATTCAAGCAAAGATTCATCGAAAATCCTTCAAATCCATTGAAAGGAACACTAGTTTGCTTGACTTAGTTTATAGCGATGTTGATGATCTTAAAAGTCATACAACATATGGATGAAATAAATACCGTGTCACATTTATCGATGATTATTCTAGATATGCTTATGTATATCTAATTAAAACCAAAGACGAGGTATTTGATAAATTCAAAATTTATAAGACGAAAGTGGAAATAAAATTTAGAATTAAAATTAAAGTGTTGCATTCAGACCGAGGCGGTGAATATTTTTCGAATGAATTCACCTTATTTTGCAAACAACACGGTTTGGTTTACCAATGTACGGCCCCTTATACTCCACAACTAAATGGTGTTGTAGAATGGAAAAATAGAACATTGGTAGAAATGGTCAATGTAAGGTCTAAATTACCAAATTCATTATGGGGTGATGCTACGCTATCCGCCATGTTACATTCTAAATAGATTTCCTTTGAAACAAAAGGATGTATCTCCTTATGAACTATGGTTTAATCGGAAACCAAGCTTATCAAAACTTAAAGTCTGAGGTTGTTTAGCATATGTCAAAAAACTAGATCCTAAAAGACCCAAGTTAGGAAACATAGCTTATAAGTAAGCTTTTAAACGATATTCTCAAAATAGCAGTACTCATAGATTCATTATTTTAGATAACTTAGAAGTTATAGAATTTGTAGATGTTGAACCTTTTAAGAATAAGTATATATTATAAGACCAAAATAGTGATGAACCATTAATATCATCTAGATCAAACATGCTGAGACTAATGGTGATATTGATAATGATTATATCTCTAACCAAAACCATAAGGAAATCTCAGTACCTAAAGCAGATACTGAACGGAGAAGAAATAAAAGAGCAAGACTAGAAAAGAATTTTGGTCCCGACCTTATTACATATCTTACCGAAGGCACTAAGGATGAAATCCATATCACTACATATGTAATAATTGTAAATGATGATCCTACAAACTATTATGACACTATGAGTTCTAAGGATACCAATTTCTGGAAAGAGACAATAAATGATGAAATGAATTCAATTATGTCAAACCAAACTTGGATTTTGACGGATTTACCTCCTGGTGTTAAGCCAATAGATGTAAATGGGTATTCAAGAAGAAATTGAATACAGATGGATCCATTAACAAATTTAAAGCTAGATTAGTTGCAAATGGTTATAAATAAAGACAAGGAGTAGATTATTTTAACACATATGCTCCTATTGCTCGCATTACTTCCATACATTATTTGATAGTGCTAGCATCCATACATAATGTAATGATACATCAAATGGATGTAAAGACAACATTTCTAAATGGTGTCTTAGAAGAAGAGATATTTATGGAACGACCCAAAGGTTTCAAATTGCCCGACCAAGAAAGAAAAGTTTGTAAATTAGTCAAATCTCTTTATTGTCTAAAGCAAGCTCCCATGCAATGACATGAGAAGTTTGATGCAGTAGCATTATCATATGGACTTAAAGTCAATGATGTAGATAAATGTATATATAGCAAATCGAATAAAAATGATTATGTTATATTATGTTTATACGTTGATGATATGCTAATATTTAGGTCTGATATATCTTGTGTGAACAAAATAATTTTTTTTCTATCCTCGAAATTTGATATGAAAGATTTAGGAGAAGTCAATGTTATCTTAGGAATTAAAATTCTAAGAGAACCAGGGGAGTTTGGGTTAACATAATCTCATTATATTGAGAAATTTCTCAATAAATATGGTCATCATAATGACAAATAGCTCCAACTTCTTTAAATCCTAGTATTAAATTAGAGAAGAATACTGAGCGTACTATTTCTCAATTAGAATATTCTAGTATTATTAGGAGTCTTAGTATGCTATGCATTGCACAAGACCATAAGACCTGACATAGTACACACTATTAGCGTTTTTACGAGTAATCCAGGTATGAAACATTGGAAAACAATTTCAAGGGTTTTAGCTTATTTGAACGGTACAATCGACTATGGTCTTTCTTATAAAGAATATCCCGCTCTATTAGGAGGATATAGTGATGCTACTTGGAATAATTTAGAATCTAAATCCAAATATACGACTGGATGGATACTTACAATAGGAGGAGTTGCTATATCTTGGTGTTTTAAGAAGCGGACCTATGTTTCTGACTCAACTATGTTTTCATAATTAATCGTATTAGCAAATGCAAGTAAAAGAGGTAGATTGGCTAAGGAATTTTTTTATAGGTATTCCTGTATGGACCAAGCCATCTTCAACAGTCATGATTAATTGTAATAATTAGGCTACAATATATAATGTATCTAATAAGACATCTAATAGGAAGTCTAGACATGTGAGTGTAAGACATCAGATGATAAGACAATTACTGAAACGAGGAGTAATTACAATCGATTACATAGAAACAAAGAAGAACTTGGCTGACCTGTTTACAAAGAGTCATCCAAAAGCGTGTATTTCTATAAAATCAAGAGCAATGAGATTAAGGTCTACGAGGTTGACCATCGAAAAAAAACAACCCAACTTATGTCTTGAAAAAGATAGACAAAGTTCAATGGGTATCAACAAGTTAAAGGAATGATTATGGAACACTACACCAATTTTCCCATAAGGCATTGTTAGGTATTTTGCATGAATAAGGATGGATTAAATTCCTTAATAAGTCTTTACACAAGTGTATTGTAGAAACACTTAAAGACTCATCTAAACTAGTGTGGAAATCAGGCTATTTCCTAAGAAAGTACGACCACTTTCTAAGTAGGCTCATGAACACTTAGGGTTAGAGCACATGACCATTAATGTGCGGAAAATACAGAACACGGTAACCTATGAAAATCAATATATGTGATTCTTCCGGTCATATCACTAGGGGTACTTAGTTCAAGACTCGTTCTATAACAACCCGCATATTTATCAATTTTATATTTAAATCTTTTATTTAAATATTTTATCGTTAGTCGGATGTTAGTCCGAAAAGCTACTTTTTTCATACGGTCAAATTAGGACTCGAGACCACCTCCATTGAGTTCAAAATGCCGTTTGCAACTTTTTTGAGTATAAACTTCGATATGTTTGGAGCTAGCTAAAAATTTGACCTTTTTCACTTTGGGTTTGGGTTTGGGTTCAGCCCACTAGTCATCCTTATACCCCAAACTGAACCATCCCTCCCCATTCACTCTCACTTCCTCCTCTTTTCAGTTCTAAAGCAAAAATGGTGGGAGAGATGGGAAATTAAAACTCCAAGCCCTAGTTCCTCTTTATATCTCAAATTCTTGCTCCAAATCCAAAGAGAAGCTAAGGTATGCATCTCCATCTTCTTCTCCAATTCATTCTCTCTTTGATTTCAGAAAATTCCTAAACCTAATTTGGGAAGTGTTTCCTTTTTTAAGCTTAGATTCAAGCTTCTTGTGTTGAGATTGAAGTGTGGTTGATCTTTCCTTGTCTTCAAGCTTCTCATTCATTGTTTTTGGGTTAAAAGGTGAGATTTTTATCTCACATCTATGACTATAACCATCTTTGATGTTGGGTATGAATTCCTAACACTATTTCATGATTAATTGCTTTTGGTTTGAATTGATTTGGCGAACATTTCAATTTTTGATGTTTTGAAGTCAAAACTTTGCATCTCCTTGCTTTGAATTGTGAACATGTTTTTGGTTGTGAATCGGAGAGCCTATAAGGCCGAATCATCGATTGACAAAAGCCCCGAATTCCATTGCTTGACCGGGTGAAAGGAGTGGGAGATTGCTCTCCCACTTGGCTGAAAAACAGGTTCAGCTCGTCACCAGACGTCTGCAGGTAAGCTCAGACGTCTGGGGTCTGTTTCAGGAAGTTCCCGAAACTTCCTGCAGACGTCTGAGTCTTTACCTCAGACGTTTGGGGTATGTGACCGTAGCAGGGGCGTTGCCCTCGCACCCCCACCTAAGGGGTTGCCACCCCCCTGGACCCCCCTCCGTAGGCGATCTTTTCTGAAAAACATTCAACAGAACTTCCACTTTGATGCATTTTGAGCTGATTTCCTTGGATTTTGTTCACGTCTTCGAATGTGAATTTTTGTGATAGATTGTTTCAACAATCGTTTTATGACTTGTCACTTTAAAGATATATGAAGGTTTCAATACTAGTAGTAAATATCAAAACTCTTTCATCAAAGCGATTTCAACACTATTTTAAATATCAAAAGTTCGTTTTCTCAAACCGATTTCCAATCTACTAGTATATACAAGCCTTTACTTCACTCGGATGAGAAATCAACTTAAACGACTTAGTAAAACGAGTGGTATGAAACTCTTGCATTCACTTCGTCGGTTAGCTCTTGGACTTGTTCGATTGAACCCTTTTTGTGACAATTTCCTAGTGAAGATCTACAGTTTGTTCGTAAATATTTAAGTTAAGCTAGTGGTTATGGGACATGAAGCTAAACTCATATATTTACTAGCTTAGTGTAATTGACACTTCTTTATGATCATGACGATCATTTTTGTGATTTAGACTAGCGATTGAGCGATGTCTCTTTGTCTGCGAGGGAGACTAGACCCCGCTTTTGTGATGTTTCGCCATCACATATATGGGGTAGCACCCCATGGTCTTCGGGCCATTCCTGTGTGAAAATTTAATGGATAGCTTCCATGAGATAGCTTCTCATCATGTGTTTTACGCGTAGGTGAGTTTTCATGCTCCCATTCATGTGTTAGGCCTTCCCCCCTTTTTATGTGTTTTCTGGATTTCTGGTGATGATTTCTGGAATTTTGTGCTTCACCAATTTTCATGATTTTCATTGATATGATATCAGTTTTTGTGCATTGGTGAATTTATGTGTTATTGACTTGTTATGAATACAAGTATAGGGTATGATACCCTATTTTATCTTTGAGAAGATTCTTGTGATATCGATTGATCTTTTGTTGATTATCATTTTCACACTTATAGTAGTGTGCCGTTATGGTTGTTACATGTTCATGCCATATTATTTATCATATACCTTATCATATGATATTTATAGCTAGACTGATCCGTTTATTATTTTCTTATAAATAATACTCGGGTCAGACCGAGATGTTACAGGTGCTTCTGCTTGACTGTGCTTTAGGATTATTCTGACTTTTGGCTAACTACATAGATTAGTAGTTTTTGGATGTACACATTTGAGATATAGACTCTATGTAGTGTACTTATTCTTTTGTATAGCACGTGATGCTATTCTTTTGTATTATCGTGGATCTTTCTGACCACTACTCTGATGTACACTTTCATGTGTTATATATTTATTCATATCTTCTTTCGCCTTTGTGATATGGATGTCTGTGACTGATTTATGTTATGATTACTTCTATGTTTGTTTCCGAAGATTATATATAGCCACCGTGTGATAGCTTTGTGTTTGTATCGGTATGTCGAATTTCCTCCTTAAAAGATATGCATTCTATTCTATCTGACATATCGGTGCTCGCACAAAGAAGTTACATGGATGGTCGCTCCTCCACAGCCTTATTCTCCATGCTAATTGACAGCACTACATCGTAGTGTTCTTGGTTAGCGTGGGTATAGAGGTGGGGCATCACACGTTCACTGTTGAACTTCGATGTGGCTTTGAAGAGTTCAAACTAAGTGAAGAGTTCAAACCTAAAAAGTACTCATCACCTAGGTGTTGGTTTTCACGATAATGCCAATTTTGTCCTTGAACTACGTTGGCTTGATCCCACTTGCATACGTAGGCAGTCACTCAAGTGATATAACCATTGAAAACTTTTAAACTTTAAAAATAGAGGGAGATTGTTGTATATTTTTCAAATTATAGAAACAACCTGTCCATTGGTGGGATACCACTGGTCCATCGGTGGTACAACAGACCGCCCAGTGAACGGTGGCCCTGAATAGCCATATTCATTCGAAGAGGTGCAACTCTTCTTGATGGATGTTGCTCTTCATCTGGTACATTTTCTAACAGTTTTTTTGAAGAGAAGCAACTCCTCTTCACATCCTCCATCATCTATATAAGCAGCATTAGACCCTGCATTTTAAATAATCAGATTATGAGATTAAATCTTTTTCTTCTTTCTCCACTCTTAGCAATTATCAAAAACTCTTTATACTGTGTTCTTGGCTTGGTCAAAGTAGTACAAAACTTTGAATCAAGTAATATCATTATAAGGCTTTGTTGAATCCTGATGGGAATAGTTCGATATTCTTTTTGTACTCGACAGGGCTGAACTATTTTATAAAATAATCTATGACAAATCCTCAATGTTAGATGTACGACAATGGTATCCACACTATATTCCAATAAGCCTGCGTTAGTTCCTAATTCCTAGAAACTTAAGGAGATTTTGCTACTGAGATTGTGCTTGATGCGTACCTAGCGGGCATGATATGATCTTCATTTGGATTTCCCATGACATAAATTTCTTCTCAAACGTGTTTGGAGTGAAATAGATAAGAGATGATGAAATAGAGCTAATGGTAACACTTTAGTTACAAGTAGGCATAGTCGGCTAGGCTTTAATATTCATTACTCGATCAAGGAGCTGGTCTTATATCGAGCGCCCTAGTCTTTTATTTCTTGGCGCCTTTCTTGCTGCTCAGTTGGTAATAATGCATCTAAATAAGACTGTTTATATAATCATATACCATATGAGTATAACTTATGAAATAGATAGTACATTGTTATCCTTTTTCTTTAACTTTAACTCCAGAGTTTAGAATTCCCATCTAAACTTTATATTTAAAGTTCTGTTTGTTTATTTTACACTACCTTAATATCAAAAGGTGATCATTAAAGTTGATCATCTCGGTGATCCTATCAACAATAATGCATGGTCATATGCTACCAACTTTGTTCCTGGAAAGTAAACGCTTTTGATAGGTTTGTCAGCTTATATCAACAATTTGGTTTTATGTCAATACCGATAGATCATAGACGAAATTATTGATATGCACAATATTCTTGTGCATTAGTGCTTCTTTTTATTCCTTACTTTCTCAAGCCTTTATTTTTACATTGATATTCCTACTTCAATTAACAATGTACTTAATTTTTGCCATGGTTCTATAGGGTAATTTGTAAAAACAAATAAATTAATTTTAAGTTCAGAAAAGTAGTGGCCTAACTATATAATTGCATGAAAAATTCCATGTTTATCCACATTTCATAAAATGGGACAGTAAACATGAAGGGAAATTTCTGATGTCACATGGTTGTGCACATGTGTGCATGTATCATATGTTCATGCTGCTTAAGTAGGTGTTATATTTTGCTTCTTAAGCTTATGGGCAACTACAATAGCATGCTGGTTCCACAGTTTGGAATGAAGTCCGACTTTAATTCATTGATTCATTGATTAATGCATTACTGCTTCTGTAATGATCCGTAATTTAATCACTTTTAAACCTTAATATTTAATATATTTTTAATAATTAATTAATAAAAATTACAACACAAATAAAACTCTCTTAAATAATAACTAGCGATAGGGAAATGACTTCCAAAATAAGTTTTCAAAAATAATTAGTTCAAAGAAAAAACAGAAAATATGATCGAAAATCGTTTCAGAATTTCGAATTTTCGGTATCTAAAATTTGTCGAAAATGTTATGTACATTATAGTTAACATATACACCTACATTTACTAAATAACTTAAGTATGATTAGATATTTATTTACTTAAGTGAAAAGGTAGGAGATGTGACATTTTATTAAAAATAAAAATAAAAATGAAATAAGAAAAAGCAAATGTCACATTTTATGACACATAAGTATAAGAGTTATTAAATGCATGTTGGCTAAACGAAAGAAAGGAGGGGACAAAGGTGATGATGTGGGGAAATTTGGATGGAGGATAGGTACTTTAAGGATAGTTTAGTAATTTGTTTATTTCACTTTATATAAAAACAACTTCCTAATTCTTTTTCATTTCAATTTCATTTTTCAATAATCCATTCTTCTTCTCTTTTTCCTTGAATTAAAATGCTAAAACACCTTTCTTCCTTCTCTACACCTCAAATACTTCAAAATAAGACCCATATCTACCCAAAACAAGCATCGTCGAGCCCAATACCCCCCAAGGCCGAACCATTTATGCCTTATAAGGATCTAAAATTCCATCTTGTACAAGTAAAAGCTAGGAGCCGATTAAGAGTTCGGTGGAAGTTCGTGTCATTTAATTGAGCAAAACCTCATTTTTTTTATATAAAGTTACTAGCTTTGTTTTTGCTCATAATAGTGGTTGTTATTTGTTTGATTCTATGTATTGTAAAGTGATGATGTTTGGTGTGATTTCGTATTTATAAAAAGTTGACATCGTAGTAATTAGTTAGGGACTTGAAGTTAGTCAGAAAAAGTTTAAGTATATAATGTTAGAAAACTCTCTACATGACATATAGTTGTTACATGCCTTTATATTTGTGTTCACCCTTATGTTAATTAATTAAATATGCTGATTAAGATTAATTAATTAGATAATGATGTGATTAAGATTAATTAATTAGATAATGATGTGATTAAGATTAATTAATTAGATAATGATGTGATTAAGATTAATTAATCATTTTATTAATGATGTTTTAAATTTAATTAATCATTTTAAGTAATGATGTTAATGGGTAATTAATTATTTAATTAATGATGTATTAAAATTAATTAATCATTTTGTTAAAAATGTTTTAGGATTAATTAATCACTTTAATAGCAATGTTTAAAAAATTAATTAATTACTTTAATAATAATGTTTTTAAAATAAATGAATTATTTTAATAATAATGATTTAAAATCAATTAATTATTTTAATAATGGTGTTTTAAAATTAATCAATCTTTTAAATTAATGATATTTTATTTAATCGATCATTTTAGTTAATGATATTTGAGTTTAATTAATCATTTTAATTAATGATATTTGGAGTAATAATCAAGATTAAAGTTAATTAATTATTTAAGTGAAGATGTTTTGAAATAAATAATCATCGATTAAAGTTGATTAATTATTTTAAGCGATTATTTTAATTATTTTAAATGTGAAACCCCAGCAAAAGTTTGGTTTTAAAAAGTAAAAGTATCAATTCGGATATGGAAAAGAAATTTCCGTAAATGATACCGCTTATATGGAAAGAATTTAGTTATGCTCCTGACACTAAACGTCGAGGTATGGAAACTTGTCGCTATCTCGAAAGTTAAAAATGTCGTCAAGGCAATGCCTAGAGATAACATTACCTTCACTTGCTCGACTTTATTTTTAACCAAGAAACAGTTTAAGTTTGAAATCAACAAGTAGTAGTACGAATATGAGATTTACTATCCATATACGACCAGTTTTAATTACCCCCGATAGTTGATTAATTAACTAACGGTTCAGCTTTCTTCATTGTGTATCGTCAATCTAAGACGATTTGTTGCTCATTTGAGCTTTGTCATCCTTTGTCGGAAATGACTAAAACCAAAAAGCAGGTGGAGATCAAGTTATGTGAGGTTTCTCCCATTAGGGTATATTCACATCAACCTCTTTTGGTTATACGTGCACTAAGAGGTGAAATACTTGGATTCTTGGTAAGGTCGATGGGGTCCGGCTTGGAGTTCTCGAGAGGTGTCACAGGGGAGAATGACCCTCTCAAGTATATTGACTAGAGGTATACTTTTCATTAAGGGGGTATACCCTCCTAGTCATTTATTAGAAAATTTCTCTTTCCTTTCCTTTGATTCCAAAATTTTAAAACTTATCTCTTTCTTAATTACATCAGGAAATGTAATGAACACTTCACGATGTTTAGTTATTTGTATCCATTGTTTTGATTGGATGTTACTATTGCGAGGGGAAACCCGTTCCGTAGTTGGCAGCATGGTCTCACATATTTTATTTATTTTCACCATTTCTGCTTAGAGATTTGCTCATACTAGACTTATTGTCTGACCCAAGTTATTTCTTTCTGTAAACTCTTAGATACTCAGTTATATTTGAGTAGTCCAAGGGAAGTAGGTTTTCTTTGGGCTCTTTGAAGACAATGGACGAGTAGAAGGTTCTTTATCTATCTAGTTATCTATTTCCACTGTTATGTTATGATAATCATGTATGTATTTTGTATCAGCATATGCGGTGGCTGGGTGTGTAGAATACAATAGCCTATGATTTTTGTTTGATGATAATAAACATAAAATGTATTTGTTATTGTACTATTTTATTTTTCCACATAATTAAATAAATATTTGTTGAATAAAATAAATAAATCAGAATTCATATTTAAACAAATATTTTATTCAAACAAATATTTTATTACAAATTCAAATACTGCAAATTTGAGCTCTCACTACATTTACACATTTTAAATTACAATACAACTTCTATTACAACACAATTTTCAATTACAATACAACTTCTATTACAACACAATTTTCAATATACAGTTTTTCATACATGGTTCACCTCACTACATAATTCACTCAACACTCGTATTTGATCTTCAACTCTGTTCCAGCTTGTATCCAGCATCTGTACTCTGCAAAATAAACACTAACGCAGTAAAATTGAAAAAGAAAATATTTTGCAATGCACAATAAACTGTGTGTTTTGATAATATTATTTGCCTCAGTTCTTTGGCTTGTTCGTCGTCATTTTTGTTAATTCATCTTACACGAACAACTTGTGACATGCACAATGTATCACTGTACATGCTACAAGGTCGTGCACACCGATATACACTTGCTTGTTAAAATTGCAGGGACAGGTGAGCATAAGGTCAAAACCAAGCAAAAACTGGATTCAACTCAATGTACAATGCCGAAGTCATAGGAGCATGCAAACAAATGTACACATGGTCAGTCCAGACTCATGTGCACTAAACCAGACCACTAATTGATACAAGTGCACTCAACATAGAAAAATGTCCAAGCAAAATAAAACAATGAAGTTCAGTTTCAAATGCAACCTGACTTCATAGTGCAGTTCAACATGGAAGGATACAAGGAACTAGACATGGAATGCAACCAGAGTGCCAAGTTTATCAACCCAGTTCAATGAAATACTCATGAACACACTGGAACCAAACATGTATATCAACACACACCAGACTACAGAACAAGGCACCAAATTTATCAAACCAGGTCAATGAAGACTCAAAGCTACATGAGATCATCAGAAATAAATCAATGCAGACCAACTCAGGAACAACACTGTGACTCAGTTTCATCATGTACAAATCGAACCAGATCATTGAAGATCCACATGACAACATGCTCATGAAACCAAAAAGCAGGAACTACACAAGTACAAGTCAACGTCAATGCAACTAGACTACATCAATATGGAACCAAATCAATGTACACATGAAGACTCAAATTTACATGGAACTAGACCACAATACATCAGAGCAATGAAATGTCAAGACCACCAACTATACAATATGTTCAAGTGCACCAAATCAGACCACAAATGCGAACTCAAGTTAAACGGAAAGCAACAGACATGTACACGGCAATTAGAAACCCAAACCAGACTTCAAATCAAAACTAAACAAAAAACGCACATGTTCAAAGAATAAAGCAATGACAAACAAGACTCAAAATGAACCCAACAAGCAAATGCAATAAGACTTCAAACCACCAAACTAGAACCAGATGAACCAGATTGCAATGCTCATGAACACACACGTACACTGAAGTGCAACCAGACCAAGACTACAAGTTCATATGCACGACATGTACATCATGAGGAACCAGTCAGATATGCAACAGAGAATACAAATTGAACTCAAAGCTACTTGCACAGTGATATTCATATGCAATAGCAATGAGCACAGTGCAGACATCAAGCCATGGGTCATGAATCAGCCGTGGGTTACACCACGAACAAGTCAAAGCCAACAAAGAATGGAACAAAGAAAAAGTCGCAGAGAAATTCAAGATGAACCAGTCAATCTTCAGGAAATCAAAGTTAAGTCAAATTCAAATGCAAGCTAAAAGAGAATTGAACAAGTCGTTAGCATTAAAGAACGGAACAGAATTCAAATTCATGGAGTAACACGTATGAAATGAACAGGTCAAAAATCATCACCATCGTACAAGCAAAAATCGAAAGACCAAGCAAATTAACTGAAAGGTTCAAACCAAAAATATACGAATGAAATATAGGGTTTCGTTTCCTATAAATTAAATCCAAAAGTCATCATCGGCATTCATTCGAGTTCGAGTTCAAGTAAAACAGAGAGCATACTTAGAACAAATCAAAACAAATCCAAAACTCGAATCATTGAAGTTGAGCATAATCCAAATCGAAAAGGGAAAAAATCACATACCTATTTCATACCAGTCGAGCTTGACACATTTGAAGCAGCCGAAGCAAAACAAAGAACAAAGATAGAAGAAGCAGCAAAGTGAACTGAGGTACGAAGGTCAATCGATCAACTTCCAAGCGGCAGCTTCAAACCGAACGAACCCTAATTTTGGAGAGGACCAAAAGATCGGCCAAGAGAATACACGAACAAAAGAAAAATAGTCTTCTTTTTATTGTTTATTGGGCCGGTTTTATCCTTACTATTGGGCTTCATTTTTTTATAGGGTTTTGTTTAGTTTTTTATTTCATATGTAAATTTCTATTTGTGTAACTAGGTTACGAACTACGGTTTTGTAGTTCGGGAATTCGCAACTCAGTGGCTGAGTTGTGGCAGGATTTTGAGCTTAGAGTTAGGTTAATCGAGTTAGCGAGTGTCGCGAGTTTACGTGTTTTTTTAAGCGTCTGATTACCTAATTTCTAGTAGAAACCTTAGGGGCAGCACGTAAGCAGGTTTTTGCCAAAGGTGGGTAAAACTGTGTGTGATCTTTACTGCATTACTTTCTGTTATTATTTTTATTTTCGCATTATTTTTAGCATCACCCCCCACTAGGGTGAAAACGATCCTATAAGTGATATCAGAGCTAGGAACAAAAACCATTTTTTAAATGACTTCTTTTAATAATGCTTTTGTTGAGGATCAGTCCATAGCTAGGCCACCAATGTTCAATGGTGAATATGCATATTGGAAAACTAGGATGAATTTTTTTCCAAAAACCATAGATGCATGGAATATAGTTGAAACAGGATATAGCACACCAACAGTAATGGTAGGTAACCATGAAGTTGAAAAACCTATGGATCAATGGACAGACCTTGAAAATAAACTATAAACTACTAACGCTAAAGCTCTAAATTCTATTATTTGCTCATTAGATCAAATTGAATTTAACCGTGTCTCATATTGTTTAACTGCGCAGGAAATCTCGCACACGCTTAAAGTGACTCATGGAGGAACCTTCCAAGTCAAAGAATCTCGTCTTGCCATGCTTATTGGTGAGTACGAGAACTTCACAATGGCAAAGGATGGAAGTGATGAAGATAATGATGAAAGCACTAACAGTGAGAGTGAAAAAGCAAATCTGTGTCTTCGAGGAGAAACAAGTTACATCGATGATGACGAGCCAAGCGAGGTATCAAAACTTACTCACTCTTAATTACTTATATATTTTCATGAAATAAATGGCTGTTTTGAAAGACTTAAGGAGAAGTACGCTAAAATTGAATCACAAAAGGATAGTTTGATAGAACTAAATATGCAGCTTGATCAAATGGTTCGAAACTATAGAAATAAGTGCCTTAAGTGTGATAAGTGTCCATCATTTGAAGAGGAAAAAAATCAGAAATTAAAATTAAATCGCTTGAAAATGAAATTCTGATTTTGAAAGAAAGTGAAAATACTAGGAGAGAAAATTCTATTAAAAAATGCACCTTGTTATTGAATGAAAATGAATCTCTCAAGTCACAAGTCCAACAATTGTCTATAACTTTAGGAAAATTCTCCAAAGGAGAAAGATCACTAAATATGCTATTAGGGAAACAAACTGTTAACACTGTTAGACAAGGACTTGGGTATACTTAATCTGAAAGAGTTAAAAGTAAAATTAATCATGTCAACTCCAAGTGCATGATTTGTGGAAAAATTGGACACAATTAAAACTATTGCTGGTATAGACCCAAACATACGAAAACCATACCAATTTGGGTTCCAAAAGGCATGAATATAAAATACCTTAAAATCAAACAAATCTGGATGTCAAAAGGAACAAACATAAACTGTTTTGGTTCTACACAAACTTTTTTTTCAAAATTGTTTGTCACTAACAATCATGGACTATAAAAATAAATAGGTCATAAAAATCTTTTCTCGTGTAGGTGTGTTGGAAGGCTAAGGAACAACAAGAGTGGTACCTGGATTTTGGCTGTTCCAAGCACATGATGGGCGACAAATCAAAGTTCCTTAGCCTAGAGAAGTATAAAGGTGGCAGAGTCACAATGGGCAACAACGATGTATTATATGTTGAAAATCTGCACCATAATCTGATTTCAATCAGCCAGTAAGAGGAAAGGTGATACTGGGAAAATTTTAAAAATCATTTTTTTTCATGTCAAGAACACCGTAAGTACCTCTACAGTCCTTGAACTAGTTCATATGGATTTGTTTGGACTTAACGATATTGCAAGTCTAGGTTGTAAGAGATTGTTTTGTATTAGTTGATGATTACTCTAGATACACATGGGTATACTTCTTTATCTTACTGCTTCTAGACCAAACATTATGTTCTCTATTTGCTTATGTGCACGGTTTTAATCAAATCCAAAAGAATCTCATTTAAAAGCTATAAAAAGGATTATATGGTATCTGTTGCACACCCCACGGTTTGGTCTATGGAATGATAACTTTGAGTTAAAGGGGCATTCATATGTAGATTATGCTGGTATTCTAGTTGATAGAAAAAGTACTAATGGAACGTGTTTTATGTTGGGACATTCGTTAGTTGCATCTCATTTCCAAAGAAAATATCTGTATAAATTTCATTTCAACTGATTTTCAATTAGTAGACATTTTTTACAAAACCCCTTTCAGAAAATAGTTTTTTTGTCGACTTCATCTCAGTTTAAGCATTTTAGAAATTTGATTTTATATTTTTGGATTTGATCTTAAATGTCTATGTTAACTAATCTGACTCCCTACTGATTATCAAAAAAATAAATAGTGATGAAAAAAAGCGATGAGTGTTGATCTCGATCATACATTATGACTTGAGACAGTATATGTAGTAAATTTCTTTAAAAATTTAAACAAAATTTGTAATAACTTTGATTGGTAAAAATTCCATGACCATATCTATTCCTATCATATTTCTATGACTATCACTCATCAAAATCCAATATAGTATGTCAAAATGTGGTATTTAAACATGAAATTATTCATTTTTTTAATTAGCACTAAAATCAGAAAATAAAATCATCCAAAAGTACCCACTATCATTTAAAAGTCCTCACGGTTATGCAATGGTGAACTACTTGGAATCTTTGATTATATGCTTTCGTGCTCATTTAAAAGTCCTCACGATTATGCATGTATGGAACACATATCAAAATTGATTATTAAATAGGCGAGTTGATTCTAATCCCATTTAAAAGTCCTCACGGTTATGCGTGGTTAAAAGATGCTTGAAATTCATTTTTTAATAAAAATTGGGAATACTACTAATCTCATTTAAAAGTCCTAATGGTTATGCATGGTTAGTAAGTATTCAAATTCCTGTCGTAAATATACCATAAATAGACACAACTATATGGTTTTCTATATCGACATCACCCTTATCACTCTAAAATGGAATATGCACCTAACAAAGTATTTATGATTTTTGTTTGATTTTTTATTGAAATTTAATATTTATACTCGATTAAGTATTAATGTTGTATTAATGTTTATCACTTTTACTCTTTTGCTGATAACAAAACGGGGAGAGAGAAGTTAATATTTTGGCAAATAAGTCATATTTTTATTTGCATAGCATATCCTCATTTAGGCTCATTGCATTTGATTTTTATTTTTGCATGCACATGTGAAGAGGGAGCTTTGTGGTAGGAGGGTATTCAAATAAGGGGAGCTAATAGAATTCATCAAAACCAAATACATTTAATAGAGTCAAAATCTTAATATATGTTTGTTATCATCAAAAGGGGGAGATTGTAGAATACAATAGCCTATGATTTTTGTTTGATAATAATAAACATATATATATATATATTCGTTTTAAATGTATTTATTAATGTACTATTTTATTTTTCCACATAATTAAATAAATATTTGTTGAATAAAATAAATAATTCAGAATTCATATTTATACAAATATTTTATTACAAATTCAAATAGTACAAATTTGAGTTCTCACTACATTTACATATTTTCAATTACAATACAACTTCTATTACAACACAATTTTCAATATACAATTTTTCATACATGGTTCACCTCACTACATAATTCACTCAACACTCATATTTGATCTTCAACTTTGTTCCAGCCTGTATCCAGCATCTGTACTATCAACAAAATAAACACTGGCGCAGTAAAATTGAAAAAGAAAATATTTTGCAGTGCACAATAAAGTGTGTGTTTTGAAAATATTATTTGCCTCAGTTATTTGGGTTGTTCACCGTCATTTTTTTTAATTCATCTTACATGAACAACTCGTGACATGCATATTGTATCATTGTACATGCCACAAGATCGTGCACACCGATATACATTTGCTTGTTAAAATTGCAGGGACAGGTGAGCACAAGGTCAAACCCAAGCAAAAACTGGATTCAACTCAATGTACAAATGTCGAAATCATAGGAGCATGCAAACAAATGTACGCATGGTCAGTCCAGACTCATGTGCACCAAACCAGACCACCAATTGATACAAGTGCACTCAACATAGAAAAATGTCCAAGCAAAATAACAATGAAGTTAAGTTTCAAATGTAACCTGACTTCATAGTGCAGTTCAATATGGATGGATACAAGGAACTGGTCATGGAATGCAACCAGAGCACCAAGTTTATCAACTCAGTTCAATGAAATACTCATGAACACATTGGAACCGGACATGTATATCAACACACACCAGACTACAGAACAAGGCACCAAATTTATCAAACGAGATCAATGAAGACTCAAAGTTACATGAGATCATCAAAAACAAATCAATGCAGACTAGCTTAAAAACAACACATGTGACTCAGTTTCATCATGTACAAATTAGACCAGATCATTGAAGATCCACTTGACAACATGCTCATAAAACCAAAAAACGGGAACTACACAAGTACAAGTCAACGTGAATGCAACTAGACTACATCAATATGGAACCAGATTAATGTACACATGAAGACTCAAATTTACTTGGAACCAGACCACAACATCAGAGCAATGAAATGTCAAGGCCACCAACTACACAAAATGTTCAAGTGCAGCAAATCAGACCACAAATGCGAATTCAAGTTAAATGGAAAGCAACAGACATGTATAAAGCAACCTGAAACCCAAACCAACCTTTAAATCAAAACTAAACAGAAAATGCACATGTTCAAAGAATAAAGCAATGGCAAACAAGACTCAAAATGAACTCAACAAGTAAATGCAACAAGACTTCAGACCACCACACTGGAACCAAATAAACAAGATTGCAATGCTCATGAACACATACGTACACTAAAGTGCAACCAGACCAAGACTACAAGTTCATATGCACAACATGTACAACATGAGGAACCACTCAAATATGCAATAGAGAATACAAATTGAACTTGAAGCTACTTGCACAATGATATTCATTTCCAACAGCAATGAGCACAGTGGAGACATCAAGCCATGGGTCATGAATCAGACGTAGGTTACACCATGAACAAGTCAAAGCCAGCAAAGAATGGAACAAAGAAAAAGTCGTAGTGAAATTTAAGATGAACCAGTCAATCTTCAGAAAATCAAAGTTAAGTCAAATTCAAATGCAAGATGAAAGCGAATTGAACAAGTCGTTAGCAATAAAGAACGGAACAGAATTCAAATTCATGGAGTAACATGTATGAAATGAACAAGTCAAAAATCATCACCATCGTACAAGCAAAAATCTAACGACCAAGCAAATAAACTGAAAGATTCAAACCAAAAGTATACAAACGAAATATAGGGTTTCATTCCCTATAAATTAAACCCAAAAGTCATCATCGACATTCATTCGAGTTCGAGTTCAAGCAAAATAGAGAGCATACTTAGAACAAATCAAAACAAATCCAAAACTCGAATCATCGAAGTTGAGCATAATCAAAATCGAAAAGGGGCAAAATCACAATTTCATACCAATCAAGCTCGACACATTTGAAGCAGCCGAAGGAAAACAAAGAACAAAGATCAAAGAAGCAGCAAAGTGAATTAAGGAGCGAAGGTCAATCGATCAACTTCCAAGCAGCGGCTTCAAAACGTACTAACCCTAATTTTGGAGAGGACCAAAAGATCGACCAAGAGAATACACGAACGAAAGAAAAACAGTCTTCTTTTATTGTTTATTGGGCCAGTTTTATCCTTTTTATTGGGCTTCATTTTTTTATAGGGTTTTGTTTATTTTTTTATTTTCATTTGTAATTTTCTGTTTTAAAATTTGTAAATTTCTAGTTGTGTAACTAGGTTACGGACTACGGTTTTGTAGCTCGAGAATTCACAACTCAATGGCTGAGTTGTGGTAGGGTTTTTAGCTTAGAGTTAGGTTAGTCGAGTTAGTGGGTGTCGTGAGTTTACGTGTTTTTGTAAGCGTCTGATTACCTAATTTCTAGTAGAAACCTTGGGGGCAGCATGAAGGCAGGTTTTTGCTGAAGCTGGGTAAAATTGTGTGTGGTCTTTACTGCATTACTTTCTGTTATTATTTTTATTTCCGCATTATCTTTAGCATCACCCTATTCACCCCCCCTTCTAGGGTGAAAACAATCCTACAAGGTGTATAACTACCTAGGCTAATAGTAGTAGTTCTTTTGTGTAACTTTGATAACTCCATGTTAGGAGTAACCTAATGTACTATATTATTGTTGTATTATATGTAACCATTCTGTGGTGAGATTTTCTGTTCTATTCTGTTCTGTTATTTTATTTTACACTACGATAGCTTGTCTTTCGGATGCTTGGGCAATGGTACATAAACGCCTAGGTTGTGTTAAGTGTCATTCCCAAGGGTAAGAAAGGTGGGTCTTCACAGTTGGTATCGGAGCTTTGGTTGAGCAAACACCTTAGCCTTATTAGGGTTCAAATTATTTGAGATGGGTAAGTGATGCCCTAGAATGAGTTAATTTTGAGAGAGCGTATTTGTAATTTTTTTATAATAATAATATCTACCCTCTAAAGTCTCGTTCTAGATCCGTTGGTGTTGTTTTCCTTAAATTCTTTTGATCCTATTCTTGTGTTCTAAAGATACCTGTTATCTATCTAGGTGATAAAGGATGAATACATGAAGTGAAGGAAGGAGTGGATCTAGAGCTAGCACAGTTACAAATGGCATAGCAAGTAGAAATGGCCCAACTATAGGTCCCGTAAAGGAAGTGGTAGCGCAAGTTCAACCTTCTATGAACTTCACGACTTTGTGCAAGAATTACACCACTTTGGGCGGAAAATGATTCTATGGCACGAAGGATCTTCATGGAGTGTAGACTTGGCTTAGGTCATGTGAAAGTATATTTAGAGACCTTAGGTTGGAAGATGCAAAGAAGCATCTGTTGGCATCGCGACAAATTCAGAAGTTGATGATGGATTGGTGGAATTCTATTACGACTATTACTCCAGAGGAAGAGTTCTCTTGGGCACAGTTTATGGAAGTCCTTGATGTGCAGTTTATCCCAGAAGTGGAAGGACACAGTTGTTAAGAAGTTTTCTGGATTTGAAGCAAGCTGATATGACAGTGGCATAGTATGAGCACAAGTTTAATGCATTATCTTGTTTTGGACTTGGATTAATAAACACATTGTTCAAGAAGAACGAAATGTTTGTGAAAGGGATGCAATCAGAGTTCTATCGGGAAATGACTAATCATGTTAATGGTACATTCACCAACCTTATCAGTATGGCTCTTAGGTTTGAAGCTCTCAACATTGAGGAATGAGTCCAGAAAGGAGCAGTGCATGCAGTCAATACCAAGCCATTATCAGTGATTCCAGTTGGAGGAAAGCCAAATTTCAAGCTCAAAGGAAAGAAGCAGTAAGGAAAGAAACCCGAAGGTGGAGCCTCAGCATCAAGAAGCCACGAGACTTGTCCAATTTTTTTTCTTTCAAGTGCAACAAGATGGGTCACTTCGCAAATCATTGCACTACCTCCTAGCGGTCCAATCTACTACAATTATAACAAGCAAGGACACATGAAGAATGAGTGTCCTTTTCTGAAGAAGGGGTCACAAGGACATGCTTTTGCTATTGAGGAGATACCATATACCTCCTTAGGACAAAAGAGGAAGCAGGTGTTGTAAGGTACACTATAAATCCATGACCTTCCTATTAGAATATTATTTGATACGGGTGCTTCCAATATTTTTATTTAAGTTGATCTCGTTGGTAGGCTTAACCTTAAACCCATCCTTTTGCATAATCCCCTTTTTGTGTCAAACCCAATTAGGGGTCCAACAAATCTTGAGACAACGTGTTTACATATGCCTATTTATTTTTGAAATTATTCCTTTCCCTTTGATCGGTTTGCCATTGGGTTCATGGATTTTGGAGTATTGTTGGGGATTGATTGGTTATCTAAGTTTGAAGCGATCTTTATTTGTGATCGAAGGGTCGCTAGAGTTAGAGATGCGAGAGATGTTGGCTTTGATATATTTTGCAAGGAGCCAAACATGTTGATGAGTAGTTTCCTGTATTCGCTCGAAGTAGCTAAGATGGAGCTTAGTGATATACCTATTGTTCGGGATTTCATGAATGTTTTCGAAGAAGTGCAAGGTTTACCTCCCTACCATGAAGTGGAGTTCCATATCGATTTGGTTTCAGGTACCAAACCTATTATACAACCTCCGTGAAGATTGGATTCAAAAGAAAGGAGAGGGCTAGAAAGCCAGACATTCGACTTGTTACAGAATGGACTGATTAGGCGTAGTACTTCTAGTTGGGGATCGCTAGTCATTTTTGTTACCAAGACGGATAGTTCTTTAAGATTATGTGTAGACTACCGGGAGTTGAATAAAAGGACTACTAAGAATAAATACCATCTACCTAGGATTGACGATATGTTTGATCAACTTCATGGTGCTCGGATATTTTTTCAATTGGATCTTGCCATTAGATTTCACCAATTAGGGGTAGCAGATGAGAGTGTGCCTTTAATAGCTTTTAGGACTGCAAATAGTTTCTACAAGTGGTTAGCCATGCCATTTGGGCTGACTAATGCACCCGCTTTCTTTGTGGACCTAATGAATCAAGTGTTCCGAGATGTTCTTAATAAGTTTGTGTCTATTTGAAGACGGAAGAGGAGTGTGGGTACCATTTCCAAGTCGTACTCGATACTCTGAGGAGTCATGTATTGAAGGCTAATTTTTTAAGTGTCATTTTTAGAAATTTGAAGTTAGTTTTTTGGGGCATGTTGTTTCGGGAGAAGGCATATCAGTTGACCCGACAAAAGTGGTTGTAGTTCAAGGAAGAGGCCTAAGAATGCAATGGAAGTTAGAAATTTCTTGAGATTTGCTGTTACCGTAGGTTCATTAAGGGTTTCATGAAGATTGCTTCTCATTTGATGAAGTTAACGAAGAAAGATGTTAAGTTCGTGTGGACGTCTAAGTGTGACCAAGCATTCAATAAATTGAAGAAGAAGTTGACTGGCACTCCTATTTTGACCATTCCAGATGGGAGTGGAGGTTTAACGATATATACAGATGCTTGTAGATTTGGTTTGGGAGCAGTTCTGATGCAGCATAAGAAGGTTATTGCCTATGCGGGTTGATAGCTGAAGCCACATGAGAAAAATTATGCTACACACGATTTGGAGCTTTTAGCTATTGTTTCACACTTAAGATACGAAGGCATTATCTTCTAGGTGAAAAGTTCGAGTTATACACGGACCACAAATTCCTAAAGTATCATTTTACCCAGAAAGACTTGAATTTGAGGCAGCAAAGATGACTAGAGTTTCTGACTTCTTATGGTTTCGAGATTCTGTATACCCATGGGAAAGCTAATGTTGTTATAGATGCGTTAGTAGGAACGTTGCAATGGTTGCTAAATTGGAAGTCAATCCAGTGTTGATATAGAGGATTGCAGCTAGTCAAGAAGAAGATCCTATTTTAGCTTGACTAAAGAAGGATGTCCAAGAAGGTAGTGTTTCTAGTTTTGAGATTGATCCTCAAGGAGTATTGAGAATGAACGGGCATATCTGTGTTCGGAATATTAATGGTCTTAGAAGAGAAGTGTTAGCAGAATGTTACCGTTTAAAGTTATCTTTCCACCCAGGAGTGACCGAGATGTTCAAGGATATGAAGATAGTATTCTAGTGGAAGGGGTTGAAGCGAAATGTTTCGATCTTTGTAAGTCAATGTGCAAACTGCCAGTAAGTTAAGAGTTACCAATAGAAGTTAGCATGCATTCTCGACTTTGGAGGTTCTTGGGAAGATCATTTACCCTTGATCGAGTTCACTTAAAACAACAGCTATCAGGCAAGTATCGGCATGACCCCTTGCGAAGCTCTTTATGGTTGTCAATGTCGTTCTCCTTCATGTTGGGTTGAGTCTAGTGATTGGATTGTTCTTGGGCCCGACATGATCTTAGAAGCAAGTGAAAAGGCAGCTGATATCATAAGGAAGATGAAGGAGGCGTAGGATTGGCAAAAGTGTTATGCATATTGAAGGCGCAAGGATCTTGAGTTCTCAGTGGGAGATTCAGTGTTTGTGAAGGTTTCTCTATTGAAGAGTGCTGTGAGGTTTGGGAAGCCATTGAAAGCTAGCCCCTTGATTTATTGGCCCTTTTCCCATTCTAGACTGGATTGGTAGGCCTGCTTATAGAGTGAAGTTACTAGATAGACTATCAGATGTGCATAACGTATTTCACGTATCTCATTTTTGTAAGAATGTACATGACACTTAGTGGAACTAGCACGACAAGTTGATTTGGAAGTTCAACCTAACCAAACCGTTTTTAGGTGGCCTATTTGTATCATAAAGCGATTAAGGATGAAGGAAGTGAACAATGTTAAGGTCCAGTGGAGTTAGGATGATGGTGATTGTACTTGAAAACCAAAGATTATATACGAGATTCGTATCTCGAGTTATTGTCCTAGTTGTTTGTAGGTTGTTGTGCCTTTTAATGTACTCACTAGCTGTGGTGGAGTCACTTTCTTTGTACTTGTTTGATTGAATGATATCATTTGAGTTTTTATTAGTATCTATTGTTGTGTACAATTTCGAGGACGAAATTTCCTTTAAGGGGGAGAGAATGTAACGACCCGTAATTTAATCACTTTTAAATCTTAATATTTAATATATTTTTAAATAATTAATTAATAAATAATATAACATAAATAAAACTCTTCTAAATAATAACTAGTGATAGGGAAATGATTTTCAAAATTTGTTTACAAAAATAATTAGTTTAAAGAAAAATAGAAAACGTGACCGAAATCGTTTTTTAAATTTTCGACTTTCGTTGTCTAAAAGTTGTCGGAAATGTTATGTACATTATAGTTAACATATATGCTTACATTTACTAAATAACTCAAGTATGGTTAGTAAAAAGTGGTAGATATTTATTTACTTAAGTGAAAAGGAATGAGATGTTATATTTTTTTTTTAAAACTTAAATCAAAATAAAATAAGAAAAAGCAAATGTCACATCTTATGACACATAAGTAAAAGAGCTATTAAATGCATGTTGTCTAAACAAAAGAAAGGAGGGGACAAAGGTGATGATGTGGAGAAATTGTGATGGAGGGTAGGTAACTTAAAGGTAGTTTAGTAATTTGTTTATTTCACTTTATATAAAAACAATTTCCTAATTCCTTTTCATTTCAATTTCATTTTTCAAACCTTCATTCAAGTTCTTCCTAAACTTTTAATGGCTTCCAAAGGGTTTGAAAATTAAAAGTCCAATCTTTTTCTCTTTTACCTTGTATTAAAACACTAAAACACCTTTCTTTCTTCTATACACCTCAAATACTCCAAAATAAGACCATATCCATCCAAAACAAGCATCGCCGAGCCCAAAACCCCCCAAGGCCGAACCACTTAGGCCTTATAAGGCTCCAAAATTCCATCTTATAAAAGTTAAAGCTAAGATCTAGTGTCGATTAAGAGTTCGGTGGAAGTTCGTATCATTTAAGTGAGCAAAATCTCATTTTTTATTTAAAGTTATTAGCTTTGTTTTTGCTCATAATAATGGTTGCTAGTTTCTTGCTTCTATGTATTGTAATTGTAGATGTTTGGTGTGATTTCCTATTTAAAAAACGGTAATATCTTGATAATTAGTTAGCGACTTGAAGTTAGTCAAAAAAGTTTAAGTATATTGTAACGACCCGAAAATTTTACTGGTTTTATAATGTATTTAGCTGGTAATTTTGTGAAATTTTAAACAATAAAATTTTGAAATATAAATTTGATATTTGGAATAAGTCTTCTTAAACATAGCAACTGGTAATTTTCATCAAATAATTTTAAAGTTTATTTTCTTGTGTAATTCTATTTCAATTTAAATCAGTTAATATTGATGATAATAAAATGTTTTCCAAACCTGAATATTTTTCCATAGAAAATTTGTAAATCATCTTCTGAGTGAGACGTCATAATTCGTTTCTTCAAATTTGGACTTCTATTGCTCCGTTTCTCTTATTTTCGGCAGATTAGTAGCATTTCTGGTACCGATTATCGACTTTTGATCGAATGATCGTACCACTGATATCTGTATACCGTTTTGATCTTCTCGTTGCGCTGATCTCTGCGGTATATTCAATTCTGTATTTTGAAGTCCGGTTCACTACAAAATTGATAAAATGATTTCGTATCGATACCCAATTTAAACACTTTTGGTTTCCATCTACATATCGGTCCAAAAATTTATCAGCCACCTGATATTTACTTCCCTAAATTTAATATACGTTGTGATTCTATCCTTTCAACTTATACTTGTCGGTTCATATAATTAGATTAGTTGGCCTATGTTTTCATTTAGGAAGTGATACGACGTGTATATATAACCTGTTCATCTGCCTCCTGTCAAGCTTTATGTTTGTTCCCAAATATATCCAGACTCTTTCTCTTTGATTCCTCACTATCACCGAATCCTCCCTCCCCTGGCATGTTCCCCTTCCTTCCTCCACCGATTTTTCCCTTATCCACGTCAGCCTTGCCTTCCACCAAGCCGTTGCCGAGCTTCGGCCTCCACCCTGCACGCAAGCACCAGCACGTGCATCTCAATCTCCCTCCCTTTGCCTACTGTAATGGTTCGTGCTTCTCTGGTGATGCTTTAAGGTATTATATATATATATATAAGTTGTAGATGTGTGTTGTTTTGAAATATATATATCATGATTTTTTTTATTTTCAACATGGGTTTGTTGTGAAGCTGTAATGCCCCACCTCTATACTCACGCTAGCCAAGGACACTATGGGGTAATGCCATCGACTAGCACGAAGAATAAGGCTGTTGAGGAGCGACCATCTGTGCAATTGCTTTGTGCGAGTCCCGATATGTCAGATAATATAACTTACATTTCATTTCAAGAGGAAATCCGACATATCAAATACAAACGCAAAGCTACCACACAGTGGCTAAGTGGCCTTCGGAAACAAATATAGAAATAAACATAACACAAATCAGTCACAGATATTCATATCACAAAGGCGGAATCAGATTTGAATATAACACATAAAAGTGTACATCAAAGTAGTGGTCAAACAAGATCCACTACATCACAAAAGAATAGATACATGTGCTAGACAAAAGAATAAAAATACATCAAGGAGTCTATATCTCAAATGTATAATAACAAAAACTACTAATCTAAAGTAGTTAGCCAAAAATCAGATGATAATCCCAGATATGAAGTCAAGCAGAATCACCTGAAACATCTCGGTCTGACCCGAGTATTATTTAAGAAGAAACTAATAAACGGATCAGTCTAGCTATAATTATCATATATAAAATGAGATATAAGAAGAGATATAACAAAAACGTATGATAAGAATAATGTCGTACAGTGACAAGTATACTTTAAACAACAACAAAATCATACAATATCTCAAGAATCTCAAAGCACCAAAAAGAATGTCATATTCTTTATTTTCTTTTATTCACCAAACCCCAAAGATTGACAAACATATCATTGCCAATCACAAAAAGAAGTGAAACACAAATTCTAGAAATCATCAACTAGAAATCTAGGAATCACAAAGGGGGAGGCCTATCACAAACGGGAGCATAAAAACTCGCCAACACATGTATCACAAACGAAACGCTATTCCATGGTCGCTAACCATTAATTTTGAGCCGAAGCTCCACAAACGGCCCGAAGACCATGGGTCGCTACCCCACCAAATTAAACTGAAGTTCCATAAACAGGGTTTTTAGTTCCCACACAAACAAATAGACATCGCACATCGCTAGTCTAAATCACAAAATGATCATCATCGATAAATAAAAAGGTGAATTACACTAAGCTAGTAAATATATGAGTTTAGCTTCATGTCCCATAACAACTAGCTTAACTTAAATATTTACGAACAAATTGTAGATTTCCACTCGAAAATTGTCACAAGAGTTCAATCGAACAAGTCCAAGAATTAACCGATGAAGTAAACACAAGTGTTTCATACTGCTTGTTTTACTAAGCCGTTTAATTAGATTTCTCGTATGAATGAGGTAAAGGTTTGTATATGCTAATAGATTAGAAAACGGTTTTGAAAACAAGCTTTATATTTAAAATAGTGTTGAAATCGTTTTGATGAAAGAGTTCGAGTATTTACTACTAGTATAGAAACCTTTGTAATTTAAAGTGACAAGTCACAGAAATGATTGTAGAAACAATCAATCACCAAAAATTCACATACGAAGACGTGAATCAAATCCAAAGAAATCGATACCGAATCCATCAAAATGGATGTTGCCAAAAATCCCGAAAAAGAAATTATCAAAGTCAACTAAAGTGATAACAACTAATCGGAGAAAGGAGAATCGATCAAAAATTGGAAATCCACACAAATTTGCCTAAAATAGGCAAAATAAACATTTCCCAGAATCATTCGACTGGACTACAGGGTCAGTCGACTGACACAAACCTGGAAACACTCGGTTTCCAGGCTCAGTCGACTGACTCAATGTGTCAGTCGACTGATACAGACTTGGAAACACTCGGTTTCCAGGCTTAGTCGACTGACTCAGTGTGTCAGTCGACTGATACAGGGGCAGAGAATTTTTTGCCCCCTGGTTCAGTCGACTGAACCTGCTTCATCAGCAGTTTCAGCCTAGGCCCCTTGTGGGGCAAAATCAATAACATGGAACGGAAGCGAACGAGCAAGCAACAACGACTAGGGATTTACGCCAAGCGTCAACCCAGCCTTGTATGGCCCTCCGAAACACCCCACTAAAGTGTTCAAACATCAAAGATTGGATTTTTTTAAAGATTTGACCTCAAAACACCAAAAATTGGAATATTCGCCAATTTAATTCAAACCAAAAGCAAATGAACATAAATAAGTGTTAGGAATTCATACCTAACAACAATGATATCTATAGAAGTAGATGTGAGTTCAAAAACTCACCTTTAAACCCAAAAACACAAGAGAGAAACTATAGAGCAAGACAAGAACAATCACTCTTCAATTTTAACCTAAGAAGCTTCAATCTAAGCTCAAAAGAAAAACATTTCCTCAGTTAGGGTTTAGGAAATTTCTGAAATTGAAGAGGAAACGAGATGGAGAAGATGAAGAGGATGCTTACCTAAGCTTCTCTTAGATTTTGGAGCTAGAACTTGAATTTCCAAAGGAAACTAGGGCTTAGGATTTTAGTATCCAATCTCTTCCCCCATTTTTCTAAAGCTTGAAGTGTTAGGAAATGATAGTGTATGAAGAGGAGATGGGGTGGAGTTAGGATATAAGATGAGTTGGGTTAGTGGGTTGAAACCCAAACCCAAGCCCAAAGCCCTAAGTGAAAATGTCAAAATTCTACTCAACTCCAAACACAATGATGTTTGTACACAAAAAGATCGCAAACGCCATTTTGGACTCAATGGAAGTGGTCTCGAGTCCCAATTCGACTGTTTGCAAAAAGTGACATTTCGGACTTGAATCCGACTAACGATGCTATATTTAAATAAAACATTTAAATATACAATCGTAAAATATGCGGGTTGTTATAGACTCCTCTCCTTTAAAAAATTACGTCCTCGCAATACTTAAGAAAAAGAAATAAAAAGTAACAACCATACAAAGGCATAACAACACAAAAAAGAAGAAATTTGAAATAAGAAGTTCACCTTAAGGAGCACGAGAGAGCAAGTCCGGATGTGTTCGCTCGATGAATTCTCTGGATTCCCAAGAGCAATCCTTAGGGTTTGAGAACCATTGAACTTTCACAAGAGGAACATCTTTATTTCGAAGGCGTTTAACCTCCAAAGCAATGATACGAATAGGATGTTGCTCATAAGTCAAATTAGGTGAAACTTCAATTTCTTCAATAACACCGGGCTCAAGAATAGAATCGGAATCTCGAAGGCATTTCCGTAGTTGAGAGACGTGAAATACGTCATGAATAGTAGAAAATTGAGCCGGTAACAAAAGGCGATAAGCCACGGAACCAATGCGTTCGGTGATGGGAAATGGCCCAATATATCGAGATGCTAATTTTCCCGATCGACTGAAACGCACAACATCCTTTATAGGTGAAACACGAATGAACACCAAATCTCCCACATAAAATTCTAATTTCCTTCTTCGGTTATCGGCATAGGATTTTTTTCTACTTTGAGCTTCTTTTATCCTATGATGAATAAGGTCAATCTTTTCTGTGGCATCACGAATAAAATATGGGCCTAAAACCAGCCTCTCACCGGCTTCAAGCCAACACGAAGGAGATCGGCATGACATTCCGTATAGTGCCTTGAAAGGTGCCATACCAATACTAGATTGGAAGCTATTATTATAGGAAAACTCAACAAGAGAAATATAATCTTCCCAACTTCCACCAAAATCAAGAACACACGCACGAAGAAGATCTTCAAGAGTTTAATTCACACACTCGGTTTGTCCATCGGACTGAGGATGATAAGCGGTGCTAAAATTAAGCCTTTTTCCCAAAGCTTTTTGAAGACCTTTCCAAAATCCACTAGTAAACAATGGATCACGATCGCTAACAATAGAAGTAGGAACTCCATGTAGTTTAACAATTTCCTTTGCAAAGAGTTTAGCCAAAATAGGTACGGTTTGATTGGACCAAACGGGAAGAAAATGGGCGGATTGTGTAAGTCTATCTACTATCACCCATAGGCTATCATGACCCGAATGAGAACAGGGAAGACCGTCAATAAAGTCCATGGAAATTTGATCCCACTTCCATATTGGAATTTCCAAAGGTTGTAATAACCCACCGGGCCTTCGATGTTCGGCCTTTACAAGTTGGCAAGTCATGCAACGCTTAATAAAGTTAGCAATGTCGGATTTCATTCCATCCCAATAATAAAGTCGCTTCATGTCCGCATACATTTTACTACTACCGGGATGAATGGTAAATTTAGAACGATGAGAATCTTCTAAAATATCTTTACGAAGATCACTAATATTTGGCACAATAAATCTACCAAATTTTCGAATACCGCCACGAGCATCAATATCAAAGTCTTTCAAACCTTCGATATCAATTTTATCCCTACAACTTTGGCTAAGAAGAACCAATTCGGGATCATGCTTTTGAGCTTCAAGAATGCGGTCTAAAAGAGAAGGATGAGCCTCAAGGCTACACAAAATAAGAGATAAACATTAATTGGATTCACGATCTCGAATCTCACAAGTAGACAAAGTCTCAAGATCATTCCACTCGGATATCATCATAGAAACAACCGCTTGTTGCTTACGACTAAGGGCATCGGCAACAAGATTCGCCTTTCTGGGAGTATAGAGAATATCAAGATCATAAGATGCAAGGAACTCGAGCCAACTTTGTTGACGCAAATTAAGTTCCTTTTGAGAGAATAAATACTTCAAAGATTTATGATCGGTGTAGAGAACAAATTTCTCTCCCAAAAGATAATGGCATCAAATTCTAAGGGCGAAAACAATAGCTGCGAGCTCTAAATCATGAGTGGCATATCTAGTCTCGGTAGGCTTTAATTGCCTAGAAGCATAAGCGATAACACGTTCCCTTTGCATGAGAACGGCTCCCAAATCAACACGACTAGCATCGGTATAAACAATATAATCTTGGTTCCCATCAGGAATCACAAGAATATGAGCATCGAAAAGGAGTTCTTTTAGTTTCTGAAAAGCAGCTTCACATTTGTCGGACCAAATGTATTAAACTCCCTTCTTTGTCAAATTAGTAAGAGGTACGGAAATATTAGAAAAGTCTTTTATGAACCGACGGTAATAGCCCACCAACCCGAGAGAGCTACGAATTTCCGTCACACTCTCCGGTCTCTTCCAATTTTGAATCGCTTCAATCTTTGAAGGATCCACAGAAATTCCGGATTTAGAAATAATATGCCCCAAAAATTTCACACGAGATTGCCAAAAGTGGCATTTAGAAAATTTTGCTTTCAATTGGTTGCTCCTAAGAGTTTCCAACACAATCCGAAGATGATTTTCATGCTCTTTCTCAGTTTTAGAATAAATAAGAATATCATCAATAAAGATGAGAACAAATCGACCGAGAAAGTCTTTGAAAACTCGATTCATAAGGTCGATGAAATAAGCTGGATAATTCGTCAAACCAAATGGCATAACAAGCCATTCATAAGATCCATAACGTGTACGGAACGATGTCAAAGGAATGTTATCCTCTGTAATACGGAGCTGATGAAAACTGGTTGCTAAGTCTAACTGTGAAAAGACTTTAGCACCACTAAGTTGATCGAATAAATCATCAATCCGCGGTAAGGGATATTTATTCTTGATGGTGAGATCATTAAGCTAGCGGTAGTCAACGCAAAGCCTAAGTGTACCATCAGATTTCTTCACAAAGATAGCCGAAGCTCCCCAAGGAGAGGAACTAGATTGAAAAACTCTTTGGCTTCCAATTCGGATAATTGTTTATGCATCTCCTCATTTTCCTTATTGGACATACGATAAGGAGGATGAGTGATAGGTAGAGCTCCAAGGATTAGATTAATTCTGAACTCAATTGCTCGCTTAGGTGGTAATCCTAATACGGGCTCAAATATATTGGGAAATTCACGAACAATGTGAGTGAGAGAAATAACATCTTCCTCATCATCATTATCGTCATCATGAGGATTTAGAGAATACAAGGACGCTTTCGAATTGGAATCCGAATCTTTCAGAACAAGAGAAATCTGCTTAACAGATTGAGGATGCCGAAGATATATAGTCCGTTCAGGACATAGGATATGGGCTTCATAACGTTTAAGCCAATCCATTCCCAAAATCATTCTGAAGCCTAAGTAACGCGTAACATGCAAATCGGCACGGAAAGAGTAACCACATAAAATAAGCTCGACATCTTTACACAATAAACAGAGTGTTGTGGATCCACTAACCGGATTCGCAATTCTCAATGGAGTCATCAAGCCAATAACATTCAAAGACAAAGCATCAACAAGTTATTTTGATATAAAAGAGTGAGATGCACCTGTATCAAAAAGAACTCGAATAGGAAGATCACGAAATATAATAATGCCATCAAGGATAGAATGAGAAATACCTTGACCACGAGAAGTGTTAGCAGGGGCTTGTACAACATTTAGCTTGCCTTCCTTCTTGCTTTGAAGTTTGGGACACAAAGATATAGTATGACCCGAACTCTTGCAATAGCGGCAAGAAAGGGGCTTCGGGCACTTGTTTGCATAATGGTCCTTAGAACCACAATTGTAACATTCTCCACGACGAGAGGTAGGAGTATTTGCTACCGAAGTTTCTTGCTTCCCTTTCTTGTTGGGATTAGGATTGAACTTAAAAGGCCTCTTCTAATTGATATTTTGTTTGACTTCAACATCACTTTCTTTATCGGCCTCTTCAAGTCGAAGAGCGATATCAACAAGCTGATCGAAAGAAACTTCTAATTTCAGAAGTAATGGCTTTTTTAGGTTCTTATTCAACCCGTAGACAAATCTCTGATTTTTCTTCAATGGGGTATTAATATACTCGACCCCATATTTAGATAGAGATTCGAAAGATGCGACGTAATCCATCACAGAAGATTCACCTTGAACAAGGTCAATGTAGCGTCGAGCTAGAGATACCTTTTCAGCTTCTGGCACAAATTTTAATTCGAACCTTTCCCGGAATTGCTCCCAAGTAAGATCCGCTTCAATAATTTCAGAGATCAAGAGCTCATACCAATCTAATGCTCTCTCCTGGAGCATACTAGAAGCCACTTGGACTCGATGAAGATCAATAAGATTCATGCGGGTAAAGATGCGGTCGCACGATCTAAGCCAAGCTTGGACTTCTATAACGCTCTCGGAACCTTTGAAAGGCTTTCCACCCAAGCTGGTGTAATCACTGCACAAGCGTGCAAACCCAGATTTAGGATGAGTAGGCTCTGGAATGGGTCCGATAGCTTGAGCGTTTTTCACAAGATCTAGAAGTTGCTGGGCAAACATAAATACTCCATCCTGAGGAGTAGCACTTGATTGACCGGCGCTGGGACGGCCTGGTCTAACCATTTCTCTTCTTTAAGAAAGAAAGAAAGAAGAGGAAAAAGGTTATTCATATAATGAATATCAAATAAACTTGATTGATAAAACAAGGCATCATAAAAAGAAATAGGATAGAACGGGTTCAATGACTCGAATTAATCCTAAGGAACGACTCATAAGAAAGACTTAGGACAATGATCCTTGCTAGATTATTCTACATTGTTCCGAAGTTTGGCTCTAATACCAAGCTGTAACGTACCACCTCTATACTCACGCTAGCCAAGGACACTACGGGGTAATGCCGTCGACTAGCACGAAGAATAAGGCTGTTGAGGAGCGACCATCTGTGCAATTGCTTTGTGCGAGTACTGATTTGTTAGATAATATAACTTACATTTCATTTCAAGAGGAAATCCGCGATATCAAATACAAACGCAAAGCTACCACATAGTGGCTAAGTGGCCTTCGGAAACAAATATAGAAATAAACATAACACAAATCAGTCACATATATTCACATCACAAAGGTGGAATCAGATATGAATATAACACATAAAAGTGTACATCAAAGTAGTGGTCAAACAAGATCCACTACATCACAAAAGAATAGATACATGTGCTAGACAAAAGAATAAATATACATCAAGGAGTCTATATCTCAAATGTTTAATAACAAAAAATACTAATCTAAAGTAGTTAGTCAAAAATCAGATGATAATCCCAGATATGAAGTCAAGCAGGAGCACCTGAAACATCTCGGTCTGACCCGAGTATTATTTAAGAAGAAAATAATAAACGGATTAGTCTAGCTATAATTATCATATATAAAATGATATATAAGAAGAGATATAACAAAAACGTATGATAACAATAATGTCATACAATGACAAGTATACTTTAAACAACAACAAAATCATACAATATCTCAAGAATCTCAAAGCACCAAAAAGAATGTCATATTCTTTATTTTATTCACCAAACCCCAAATATTGACAAACATATCATTGCCAATCACAAAAAGAGGTGAAACACAAATTCTAGAAATCATCAACTATAAATCCAGGAATCACAAAGGGGGAGACCTATCACAAACGGGAGCATGAAAACTCACCAACACGTGTATCACAAACGGAACGCTATTTCATGGCCGCTAACATCAATTTTGAGCCGAAGCTCCACAAACGGCTCGAAGACCATGGGTCGCTACCCCACCAAATTGAACCGAAATTCCACAAACGGGGTTTTTAGTCCCCACACAAACAAATAGACATCGCACATCGCTAGTCTAAATCACAAAATGATCATCATCAATCAATAAAAAGTGTGAATTACACTAAGCTAGTAAATATATGAGCTTAGCTTCATGTCCCATAACCACTAGCTTAACTTAAATATTTACGAACAAATTGTAGATTTCCACTTGAAAATTGTCACAAGAGTTCAATCGAACAAGTCCAAGAATTAACCGACGAAGTAAACACAAGCGTTTCATACCACTTGTTTTACTAAGCCGTTTAATTAGATTTCTCATACGAATGAGGTAAAGGTTTGTATATACTAATAGATTAGAAAATGGTTTTGAAAACAAGCTTTATATTTAAAATTGTGTCGAAATCGTTTTGATGAAAGAGTTTGAGTATTTACTACTAGTATAGAAACCTTTGTAATTTTAAGTGACAAGTCATAGAAATGATTGTAGAAACAATCAATCACCAAAAATTCTCATACGAAGACGTGAATCAAATCCAAAGAAATCGATACCGAATCCATCAAAATGGATGTTGCCAAAAATCCCGAAAAAGAAATTATCAAAGTCAACTAAAGTGATAACAACTAATCGGAGAAAGGAGAATCGATCAAAAATTGAAAATCCACACAAATTTGCCTAAAATAGGCAAAATAAACATTTCCCAGAATCAGTCGACTGGACTACAGGGTCAGTCGACTGACATAGACCTGGAAACACTCGGTTTCGAGGCTCAGTCGATTGACTCAGTGTGTCAGTCGACTGATACAGACCTGGAAACACTCGGTTTCCAGGCTCAGTCGACTGACTCAGTGTGTCAGTCGACTGATACAGACCTAGAAACACTTGGTTTCCAGGCTCAGTCGATTGACTCAGTGTGTCAGTCGACTGATACAGGGGCAGAGAATTTTCTGCCCCCTAGTTCAGTCGACTGACCTCCTGGTTCAGTCGACTGAACCTGCTTCATCAGCAGTTTCAGCCTAGCCCCCTTGTTGGGCAAATCAATAAAACAGAACGGAAGTGAACGAGCGAGCAACAACGACTAGGGATTTACGCCAAGCGACAACCCAGCCTTGTATGGCCCTCCGAAACACCCCACTAACGTGTTCAAACATCAAAGATTGGATTTTTTTAAAGATTTGACCTCAAAACACCAAAAATTGGAATATTGGCCAATTCAATTCAAACCAAAAGCAAATGAACATAAATAAGTGTTAGGAATTCATACCTAACAACAATGATATCTATAGAAGTAGATGTGAGTTCAAAAACCCACCTTTAAACTCAAAAACACAAGAGAGAAGCTATAGAGCAAGGCAAGAACAATCACTCTTCAATTTTAACCCAAGAAGCTTCAATCTAAGCTCAAAAGAAAAACATTTCCTAAGTTAGGGTTTAGGAAATTTCTAAAATTGAAGTGGAAATGAGATGGAGAAGATGAAGAGGATGCTTACCTAAGCTTCTCGTAGATTTTGGAGCTAGAACTTGAATTTGCAAAGGAAACTAGGGCTTAGGATTTTAGTTTCCAATCTCTTCCCCCATTTTTCTAAAGCTTGAAGTGTTAGGAAATGATAGTGTATGAAGAGGAGAGGGGGTGGAGTTAGGATATAAGATGAGTTGGGTTAGTGGGCTGAAACCCAAACCCAAGCCCAAAGCCCTAAGTGAAAATGTCAAAATTCTACTCAACTCCAAACACATCGATGTTTGTACTCAAAAAGGTCGCAAATGCCATTTTGGACTCAATGGAAGTGGTCTCGAGTCCCAATTCGACTGTTTGCAAAAAGTGACATTTCGGACTTGAATTCGACTAACGATGCTATATTTAAATAAAATATTTAAATATACAATCGTAAAATATGCGGGTTGTTACAGAAACTTTATATTATACAGTTTATATATGTTTTGGTTTGTATAAATATTTAATACTTTGAGATATGTATATGAGGTCTGTTATATGAAAAGTTATCTAAATTTATATATATATATATCTAATACCAGATTTTACACTTTTGATTCCAAAGTATGTATAACAGTTTGTTAGTATATATATATATAACTGTTTTGGTATACTTTATGTATTCAGTTTATTGTAGTTTTATATACATGTTCACAGTATGTATATGGGCTTTGATTTTGACATATGTTATATTAGTGATTTGTATACATATATTTATATTAGTATGCATAAGTTTATATAAGATCTATATTGTCTGATTTAATTTATATATATGATTTAACAGTTTACTGGGTATAAGTTTTATATACATATTATAATAAACTGTTTATAGTATAGGGTATATTTTAAAGGAGGCATTATAAATAAAATTGCAGCAGTATGTATATTTATAGTCTGCAATATATCATGCTATAATGGGTATTTTGATCGGTCAATTTTTTTATAGATGTTGTTTATGTTATCTCAGTAATTTGAGTTGCAAGTATAAGAATATAGTGAGTATTATCTGTTATGTATATAAGTGTAATGTGCTAGCTATATATGTATATTATAAAGTAAAGCCTGCAATCTATCTGGTTATTTGATTTATATATATTACGAGTTATGTTTGTATATATAAAGTATATCTTAAATGTGGTTAAAATGTTAAGTTTATGGTGTTACAGTAAGTTTTTATATAGTATATATATGTAGGTGTGCGTTGGTTTATAAAAGTAAGTATATATTCATTATTTTATTTTATACTATGCTAATACGTTGTTTTATATGTGTTTTGTTATATTCAAAATAATATGTGTTTAATTTAATATTGATTCCATGGAAAATAATAATAATAGTAATATGTATATCGTTGCTGTTCTATCAAAATTGATTCTGATTCGTTTCTCATCGATTCTTATCTATCAGCATTGTCCGCCGAACTCGAATCCATCTTGCTTTGCTTCGAAATTCGTGCTTGGATCCGTAACTCATCTCTTTTCGTTCATCTCTCTAGCCTCGAAAGGTGAGTAATCACTCATGATTAATGTTCTTATATTTATTAAATTTGATTTCAATTGAAACGACAATTGAAATATGGTGCTGTTAGATATTTACATTACTATATATATGCCATTATCTGTATCTGTTCACTTGTGACATCTGACACCATTATCTGTTATTTATCATTGATGATATATGCATCTTAGAGTTGTTATGTTATTATCATATCTGTTATCACTCTACAAGTTCACTGTTAGTATAGAATTCACTATGGGTTGAAATGATACATACCCAAACGATCTGTAGAATATGAGAAAATCGTTATGGGTTGAAATGATAAACCCAAGCGATTTTCATTGAATTGAATTTGGGATTGCGGGTTGAAATTATATATACCTGTATATATTTAAATTGCGGATTGAAATGATAAATATCCGTATCACTTGACCATAGGATAGAAAATTATATACAAACACCGTTGGTCTATATATAAATATTTTGGAAATGATTTCTATGGTTTTGAAAAGAAATATATGGTTTCAATCAATATTGATTTTAAAGATTTATTAAAGTTGATTGAATAAAGTTGATAAATAATATGTTTAAGTATTTATTTAATATCTATATAGAGTTTATAATGATTTGAAATTGGTTTGAAATTATATTTATTTAAGAATTTTACTTAAATAAGTTTGATTTGAAATTTATAAAATTTGAAATTTTGAAGCTATGATTTCATAACTTGTATTTGATTAAAAGTGATTTAAATTAATATTTCAAGTTTAAATAAATTGAAGGAAATATTCAGTTTATTGTAATTTGGGGTTTGTTTTAAATGATATTGGATTTATTGAGTGAATATTTCAAAACTAAATAATAGTAAAGTGAATTTGATATATATATATATGAAATTATCGAATTTAGTTTTGAAATGTTGAATATTTAAAGCTTTGAAATATATTGAAATTGAAATGGCTTGTTTTATGGTTCAAATATGTATTTGAAATCGATAATTTGAAATGGGTTATTTAGAAACTAAATCGAATTGAAATTGATGATTTGAAATTTGATTAAAATTGAAATTTGGAATTTGAGTTGATTTTGAATCAATTTGTGGAATTTAAGGAAGCTATTTTTATATAAAGTATTTTAAAACTATATCTAAAACTATTTATATTTTTCTTTATAAATTATTTTAATATAAACTATTTTAATATAAATCATTTTCAATATAAATTATTTTATTATAAACTATTTTAACTTATAACTATTTTTTTTAATGCGGGTTCAAACTTATAACTTATAACTATTTTATATAAACTATTTTTATTTTATAAACTATTTTATTATATATAATTTTAATATCTAAACTGTTTAAGAGGAAAGTGTTATGGATTCCAAAATGTATTGATTTCAAAGGGTTATGATTTCCAAAGCTATGAATTTCAAAGTATTATGACTTCCAAAGTATTATTACTTCAAATTGTTTTGGTTCTGAAAGTATTATATCTTTGAAAGTACTATGATTTTTGGAAGTGAATTATTTGAAATGGAAATGATATCGTATTGATTTGTTTTTGAAATGAAAATGATATTTTGGTTTTGAAGTATAAACTATTTTGAAATGACCGCGGTGTTATAATAACGATTGGTTGTTAAAGAGACCGGGATCGGATATGGGCATACTCTCTGTCGATACCGAAAACCACTTTAACAACTGTGTACGCGGTGGAGATTCCAGAATGAAGTAGGATGGTGGTGATGATTCCTATTGAGGTATATACGTGGACCCGACTCCCGTGAGTTGGCATAAGGTGGCTAAAACAGGAGCGATCGACGGGCCAATGAGGTAGCACCTCTGATCGGACGCATTTCTTCGATACCATTCTATTACTTTGTGATTGATTTGGTGGCCACCCTTCGATTTTGATTTTGGAGTGTGTTCCGAGGTGGGCGGTAGTGGCTGCTATGTGTTTCCACCAGCCCAGATGCGTAATTGGTATATCTACCCTGGCATTGCCTAGTTGTGCCGTGTCACCTACCATATCGAGCTTTACTACGAGTTTGGATTTGTGCCGTAGCCTGTGGAGTATTGACGGTAGTCCCCGATCTGGGAGTAGGCTAATACTGGATAGACTACAGGGACTATTACGTGTTAAGGGCTATATGGGTAACCCCTTGACGCTATTAAAAAATAAGTTTATTTTATTATTAGACATTATTATAATAGCGTATATTATTACATAGTAGATAGTTTAACGGATCCTTAGAGGATGGTTATCCCAAACATCCTTTGAGTTACTTGTATTTCAGTTGATATTTCACTTGAGTTGGATTTATTGATATAAGAATGTTAATCCCGACTCGAGTGTTTTGTGTTTTGCTTTATGCTCGGGTCAGACTGAGTGGCTCAGTGTTCGAGACTCACCTTTGGAGTTGGAGCTTTCTTGGAGATCCAGCTATCTATCCTGCTTTTAGTTGTTCAATTGATTCCAATGATGTATTCAGATTTTGTATTTGATTATTGGATTGAGACATCTATGTATTCGTGACTACTATTGTATCTTGTTTAACTCTGTTATATATATAGTAGCTTCATGAACTACTATTCTTTTATTTTCGCTGCATTATTGTTATATTACTCTGTGTCTCTGATCTGTGATTATTTCATTTACTGTATATGCTGAGTTTTGCCAACTTTTATTTACAATCTATTGTTTTGAATTATTCAAATCCGACATGTGTGGATTTATTGTCGATTTGAATGGTCCAAAATAGTGGGTCGTTACATATATAATGTTAGAAAACTCTTTACATGACATATAGTAGTTACATGCCTTTATATTTGTGTTCACCCTTATGTTATGTATGTTTGGTTGAATAAGTGACATGTGAAAGTGCTTATGAAAGTGTATGTATAGCGACTATCGCTATATCGGCACTTTGAGAATGTTATTCCTTTTGAAATCTTTGTTTAATCTTGTGCATGGGTTTTATAAAGATAATTAATTATTATCATAAAGATGTGATTAAAGGTAATTAAATATTTTAATAATGATATTTTAAAATTTAAATAATCATTTTAAATAATAATGATTAAGATTAATTAATTAATGATGATTAAGATTAATTACTTAATTAGATAATGATGTAATTAAGATTAATCAATCATTTTATTAATGATGTTTTAAAATTAATTAATCATTTTAACTAATGATGTTTTAGGATTAATTAATCACTTTAATAACAATGTTTTGAAAATTAAATAATTACTTTAATAATAATGATTTTAAAATCAATTAATATTTTTAATAATAATGATTTAAAATCAATTAATTATTTTAATAATAGTGTTTTAAAATTAATTAATCATTTTAAATAATGATACTGGATTTAATTAATCATTTTAATTAATGATATTTGATTTAATTAATCATTTTATAAATCTGAGTTTAGCCAATCATGTAACGAACCATAAATTTTAGTGATTTTATTTATTTAATTAATTGAATTTTTGTGAGATTTTAAACAATAAAAATTGAAAATAAAAATTTAATATTTGGAATACGTCTATTTAAACATAGCAACTAGTAAATTTTCATCCAATAATATGGAAGTTTATTTTTTGTGTAATTCTATTTCAATTTAAATCAGTTAATAGTTGATGATAATAAAATGTTTCCGAAACCTAAATATTTTTACATAGAAAATTTGTAAATCATCTTCTGAGAAAGACGTCATATTTTGTTTCTCAAAATTTGGACTATTATTGCTCCGTCGATCTTATTTTCTACGAAATAGTAGCATTTTCGTACCGATATCGACTTTTGATCGGATGATCGTACCACTGACATCTATATACCGTCTTGATCGTCTCGTCGTGCTGATCTCTACGGTATATTCAATTCTTTGTTTTGAAGTTTGGTACCCGGTGAAATCCGTGTAAACGGTAACTGTATCGGCAACCAGTTGTCTCTATTGGTTTCCTGTACCGTTTCATTTTCCCACCGTGCAAACCAATAGACTTTTGCCATTATTATTCCTGAACTTTAGCCTTAACTATTGCTATTCCCATCGTTTAATTTATATTTTTCTTTTGTTCACCGATTTCTTTCTTTTTGCTATATTTATTTCTTCATTCTGCTCGTCCCTTCATTCCCTAACCCGATCGCCTCTTTTTATATATAAAAAAAGAATTAGAATCTAAGCCCTCTTTCCTCCACAAGCCACGCCTGGACCGCCATCTCCAGCATATCCCTATCAGCCATCCCCTCAACCCTAGGTCTCCATCCGCCCACTGCCACCATGTACGAGCATTGGCTGAGAACCTCTACCAATAACCGCTTCCCTCCACCGTTTGTCTGAAGCGAGCTACAGCTACCCTTCCCTTTGCTTCACCTTTGCAGCCGCTTCCAACTTGAGCAAGTGGCACTCCTCCTTGCAGAGCATGCACCGTTCGACCCACACGCGACTCGAGCGCCTTCCATCAGTCTTGCCGTGTCTTTGCATCTACTTATATAAGAGCTTACGTAGGTGTATAGGTATCTATATTCACATATATATATATATATATATATATGTTAAGCTAATATAAATTATACTGTCTGATAAATTTAATCCGTTGTTTTGAAAAGAAAAGGAAAGAAGAAAAACAATGTTGTTTATGTATGTATAAAATGAAGGCAGTATATATATAGATTGTGTAGTTTTATAATATTAGTTAAATATATGTATAATTTATATGCTATGCTTGCTGATTTCCATTTGTTTTCAACTAAGTTTATATATATGATACATGTTTGTTGTGCTCTGGTATAGCAATATAAACTATATAAGTTGGTTCCTACATTTCCAAACAGCCTATTTGAATTGCAATCTACTGCATTTATTTTTTATTTGTAGTATCTGCATATATATAGTAGCTTTGTTTATATATTTGTGCAGCAGCCTCTTTTTTTTGGAATTTTTTTATATATTAGTTTATATAAAATATGTATAGGTTGTAAATATTTTATTCATAATCTGTTAGTTGTATCTACATAAATACAGCAGTTGTATATATATATATATATATTAGTCTTATACAAGTAAGCTACAACATAAATGTTTACAATTTATTATACTATTAATGAAATTTTATCATAGTTACGTTCGTGTATATATATATATATATATATAGTTTGAAATATGGTTCTTATATCTATGTGTATTTATATGTTTGCAATCTTGTTAAAATCGTATGTTATATATATAATTAGCTTATATATTTATAGCAATCTAAGTCTACGCATATAATAATTTCTGAAGATTTCCATCTTACTCTAGGTTCTAAAATATATATAAGTATTATATAGGTTACTGTATTATGTTGTAGTGATATATATAGTGTTTATATTTGGGTTCTCTTATTTTACCTTCCTCTTCTTATAGTTTTATATATATGTAGTAATTTGGTTTTCTGGCTGCTGTGGAAAGAAAATAGACAAGGTTATATATTAATTTTAAGAACCGGTTGCATGTACTGTGTATATAATATTATATATATGTACTATAAAGTCTATTCTTTTATACAGATTTTAAATGTTGAGATTTCTGAATATAATATGTATATTATGATTTAAAAAAAATTATGTATTTTAAGGATAATGATTTTATGTATATTTCATTTTAATATTTGTCTTAAGTTAAACAGTTGATTTATAAAATAATATAATAATAAGGTATATAGTTTCAGTTTATACCGAAACCAATTTATCTGTTCTCATCAATTCCTTATCTATCAGCTTTGTCCGTCAAATCCGTGTTCAGCTTACTTCGCTTTGGGATTGGTAGTTGGATCGGTCGATAGTTTAGATCTTGATTCAAATCGTATCTTGTCGCGTTATCTATATCTCTAGCCTCGAAAGGTGAGCAATCACTCACGATAAACGTTCTTATATTTATTAAATTTGATTTCAATTGAAACGTCAATTGAAATATGCTGCTGTTAGTTATTTACATTGTTATATATGCTATTATCTGTATCTGTTCACCTATGACATCTAACACCATTATCTGTTATTTATATTATGCCTGTTATGTTATTATCATATCTATTATCACTCTGCAAGTTCCCTGTTAGTATAGAATTTACTATGGGTTGAAATGATACATACCCGAACGATCTGTAGAATAGGAGAAAATCGTTATGGGTTGAAATGATAAACCCAAGCAATTTTCATTGATATTGAATTTGGGATTGCGGGTTGAAAAGATATATACCCGTATATATATTTAAATTGCGGATTGAAATGATAAATATTCATATCACTTGACCATAGGATAGAAAATTATATACAGACACAGTTGGTCTATATATATATATATATATTGAAAATGATTTCTATGGTTTTTGAAAAGAAATGTATGGTTTTGATAAATATTAATTTTAAAGATTTATTAAAGTTGATATATAATATGTTTAAGTATTTATTTAATATATATATTTTCAAATATTGAGTTTATAATGATTCAGGTTGGAAAGATAAATTTGAAATTGATTTTGAAATTATATTTATTTAAGAATTTTACTTAAATAAGTTTGATTTGAAATTTATTTAATTTGAAATTCTAAAGATATGTTTTATAACTTGGATTTGATTAAAGGTGACTTAAATGAATATTTCAAACTTATATAAATTTAAATGGGTTATTTTGTTATTTAAATTTGTAACTTGAAGTTGTATTTAGATGTTATTGAAATGATTAAGTAAATATTTCAAAACTAAATAATAGTAAAGTGAATTTGATATATATATATATATATATATGAAATTATCGAATTTAGTTTTGAAATGTTGAATATTTAAAGCTTTAAAATATATTGAAATTGAAATGGCTTATTTTATGGTTCAAATATGTATTTGAAATCGATGATTTGAAATGGTTTATTGAGAAACTGAATTGAATTGAAATTTGAGGATTTGAGATTGGATTAAATTTGAATTTTGGAATCCGTGTTGAGTTGAATCGATTTGTGAAATTTGAGGAAACTATTTTATTATATAAAGTATTTTAAATTATATTTAAAATTATTTTATATTATTTAATAAACTATTTTTAATATAAACTATTTTAATATAACTATTTTAATATAAACTATTTTTAATACACTATTTTAATATAAACTATTTTAAATATACTATTTATTTTAATATAAATTATTTTAGCTTATAACCATTTTATATAAATTATTTTATTTTATATACTATTATTAATATCTAAACTGTTTGAAGGAAAGTGTTATGATTTCAAAGTGTTATGATTTCCAAAGTTATGAATTTCAAAGTATTATGATTTCTAAAGTATTATTATTTCAAATTGTTTTGGTTTCGAAAGTATTATATCTTTAAAAGTACTATGATTTTGGAAGTGAATATTTTTGAAATGGAAATGATATTTTGGTTTTGAAGTATAAACTATTTTGAAATGACCGCGGTGTTATAATAACGATTGGTTGTTAAAGAGACCGGGGTCGGATATGGGCATACTCTGTGTCGATACCGAAAACCACTTTAATAACTGTGTACGCGGTGGAGATTCCAGAATGAAGTAGGATGGTGGCGACGATTCCTATTGAGGTATATACGTGGACCCGACTCCCGTGAGTTGGCATAAGGTGGCTAAAACATGAACAATCGATGGGATAATGAGGTAACTCCTCTGATCAGACACACTCCATCGCATGCCATTCTATTACTTTGTGATTGATTTGGTGCGCACCCTTGATTCGGGAGTGTGGCTCGAGGTGGGCGATTGCTGCGGCTTTGCGTTACCGTCGGCCCGGAAGTGTAATTGGTATATCTACCCTGGCGTTGCCTAGTTATGCCATGTTACCTACCCTAGCGTGCTTTACTATGAGTTTGATTTGTATCGTACCTATGGAGTATCCTCTGGTAGCCCTAGTTTATGGGGTATTACGGTACTGTATAGACTATTGGCACTATAAAATGTGTTAAGGGGGATATGGGTAACGCCTTAACGCTATTTTTAAATAGTTTACTTTGCTATAGACATTATTATAATAGCGTATATTACTAAATAGTAGATAGTTTAACGGATCCTTAGAGGATGGTTATCCCAAACATCCTTTGAGTTACTTGTATTTCATTTAATATTTCACTTGAGTTGGATTTATTGATATAAGAATGTTAATCCTGACTCGAGTGTTTTGTGTTTTGCATTACGCTCGGGTCAGACTGAGTGATACAGTATTCGAGACTCACCTTTGGAGTTAGAGCTTCGCTTGGAAATCTAACTATCTATCCAGCTTTCAGTTATTCAGTAGATTCTAGTGATGTATTCGGATTTTGTATTTGACTATTATATTGAGACGTCTATGTATTCGAGATCTCTGTTGTATCTTACTTAACTCTGTTATATATATAGTAGCTTCATGAACTACTATTCTTTTGTTTCCGCTGCATTATTTTATATTACTCTGTGTCTATGATTCTGTGATTATTTTATTTACTGTATATGCCGAGTTTTGCCAAATTTAAATTAACAATCTGATATTTTGAGAAATTCAAATCCGACATGTATGGATGCGAATGGTTGAATACATGTGGTATCAGAGCTTTGGTTTTAGGAAAAACTCAATATATAAAGTAAATTTCAATTATAGAGTCACATTCGTTCGAGCTTGAATCCCTTCTTCTTTGACTCGGGTTTCCCTTGAATTTTGGAACGTTCCCTTCGTTTCCAGAATTCATTCTTGTCTCTCCCTATTCGTGTTACCTTGATTTTGGAGCATCCCATAGCTCCACCGAATGATTTGTAAATGGGTGAACTCCTTTACAACAGACATCGATTCACCGAAGATTTCTATATCCTCGGTTTACGATGCTGCTACCTCTTGCTATGCCCAAATCCTATCTCTGGCGATCAAATGTTGATTTGCCTCAGAAATTTTGTATCGATCTAAATTTTGAAGTCACGGTTGACCCGGCTAAAGTTGCCCATGGTTTATATAACTCTATCCATTCTTTTTCTCTTTAAATCTATTTATCTCCCTATCGAGCCTACCTTCTAGTTGAATTCTTTTGGTTAGGATCCCTCTATATTTGGATTTCTATCCCTGTTTTGAAATATATTCTGGAATCATCGATTGAGGGTGTGTATTTGTATTAATATTAAAATGTTTTATAGTGTGTTGTTTGAGTTGTTGATGTTGATTTGGGTCTTCGATCGATTCGTCTGATCAACGCTATCGATAGGATTTCCAAAACACTTGAACAGAGCAAACTGACACAATACTATTTTCAAAAAAAATTGGGTAAATGAAATAAATTTGTATGATTATATTATAAATATATAAGTAAAATTTTCTGGAATTTAATAAGTTAATTAAATTGGTTGTTTGAAATGATAATATTTGATTATCATTTATTGTTCAATAAATGAAATTATAAACATTGTTTATAAATTGATTTGGAATTGAAATGAATTAAATCAGGAATTTGAGAATTTAATTTCCGGTGATTTCAAACTTTGGTTTTAAAGTTTTAAAATGTATATTATTTAAAGTATTTTTAAATAGAAATCGTTTCCAAAGAATTTTTAAATGTTAGAATCAGTACTCTTCTCTATTGTTGCTGGAAAATAATTTCGGTGATGGCGGCCACATCATCGACATTCATTTTTGAGTTTCAGAGTGGAGAGACCATTATGTAGCTTTGCTACAATTTTGTTTTGAAAATGAATTTTATTTGAAATTTCTTAAGTATGACCTGTTGTATTATATAGGTATATGATTTTAAATTTGATTTGATATATATGATATATATACATATATATATATACTTATCTCTAAATTGTTTGAAGATGATCAGAAATTTAATTCTAAATTTTTTGGTAAAGGATGATTTCAATTATAAATAAAGCTAAAAATTTTGAATAAATATTTTAAACTTGAAAAAATTTGAATTGGAAAATTTTACTTGAATACTACTCAATTACATTCCAATATAACTTACCTAAAGTATTCAGAAGTTGAATATGTAATTGAATAGTATACAATATAATGGTGGTAATAAAATTTTAAATAAAATTTGAATGGTTATAATAAATGATTTTACACTAAATCCATGTTTATAGGAAATGTTAATTGAGATAGATTGAATATTAGATAATGAATAAATAAATATGAATTTAGAAATAGTCATAATTGAATTATAAGTGAGATTAACTTATGTGAAATCAAATGGATTAAACCAAATTGTTAAATATTAATTTGTTTAAATTGAAATTTATATGGTTTAAATTAATTGTTTTATTTTGCATTTTCAAATCTATTTTCTTTCTGGTTGTTTCTATTCTCCTACCTCGTTCCTTTTCGGGGACAAAAAGTTTTGAGTGGAGGAGAGTGTAAACACCCATAAATTTTAGTGATTTTATTTATTTAATTAATTGAATTTTTGTGAGATTTTAAACAATAAAAATTGAAAATAAAAATTTAATATTTGGAATACGTCTATTTAAACATAACAATTGGTAAATTTTCATCCAATAATATGGAAGTTTATTTTTTGTGTAATTCTATTTCAATTTAAATCAGTTAATAGTTGATGATAATAAAATGTTTTCGAACCTAAATATTTTTACATAGAAAATTTGTAAATCATCTTCTGAGCAAGACGTCAAATTTCGTTTCTCAAAATTTGGACTGTTATTGCTCCATCGATCTTATTTTCTACGAAATAGTAGAATTTTCGTACCGATATCGACTTTTGATCGGATGATCGTACAACTGACATCTATATACCGTCTTGATCGTCTCGTCGTGCTGATCTCTACGGTATATTCAATTCTGTATTTTGAAGTTCGATACCTGGTGAAATCCGTGTAAACAGTAACCGTATCGGTAACCAGTTGTCTCTATTGGTTTCCTGTACCGTTTCATTTTCCCACCGTGCAAACCAATAGACTTTTGCCATTATTATTCCTGAAATTTAGCCTTAACTATTGCTATTCCCATTGTTTAATTTATAATTTTCTTTTGTTCATTGATTTCTTTCTTTCCGCTGTATTCATTTCTTCATTCTGCTCGTCCCTTCATTCCCTAACTCGATCGCCTCCTTTTATAAAAAAAAGGAAAAAAAAGAATCAGAAGCTAAGCCCTCTTTCCTCCGCAAGCCACGCCTGGACCGCCATCTCCAGCATATCCCTATCAGCCGTCCCCTCAACCCTAGGTCTCCATCCACCCACTGCCACCATGTACGAGCATAGGCCGAGAACCTCTGCCAATAACCGCTTCCCTCCACCGTTTGTCTGAAGCGAGCTGCAGCTACCCTTCCCTTTGCTTCACCTTTGCAACCGCTTCCAACTTGAGCAAGTGCCGCTCCTCCCTGCTGAGCATGCACCATCCGACCCACATGCGACTCGAGCGCCTTCCATCAGCCTTGCCGTGTCTTTGCATCTACTTATATCAGAGCTTGCGTAGGTGTATAGGTATCTATATTCATATATATATATATATATATATGTTAAGCTAATATAAATTATACTATCTGATAAATTTAATCTGTCTATTTTGAAAAGAAAAGGAAAGAAGAAAAACAATGTTGTTTATGTATGTATAAAATGAAGGCAGTATATATATATAGATTATGTAGTTTTATAATATTAGTCAAATATATGTATAATTTATATGATATGCTTGCTTATTTCCATTTGTTTTCAACTAAGTTTATATATATGATACATGTTTGTTGTGCTCTGGTATAACAATATAAACTATATAAGTTGTTTCCTACATTTCCAAACAGCCTGTTCGAATTGAAACTCAATCTATTGCATTTATTTTATATTTGTAGTACCTACATATATATAGTAGCTTTGTTTATATATTTGTGCAGCAGCCTCTTTTTTTTGGAATTTTTTTATATATTAGTTTATATAAAATATGTATAGGTTGTAAATATTTTATTCATAATCTGTTAGTTGTATCTACATAAGTACAACAGTTGTATATATATATATATTAGTCTTATACAAGTAAGCTACAACATAAATGTTTACAATTTATTATACTATTAAGGAAATTTTATCATAGTTACGTTCATATATATATATAGTTTGAAATATGGTTCTTATATCTATGTGTATTTATATGTTTGCAATCTTGTTTAAATCGTATGTTATATATATAATTAGCTTATATATTTATATCAATCTAAGTCTACACATATAATAATTTCTGAAGATTTCCATCTTACTCTAGGTTCTAAAATATATATAAGTATTATATAGGTTACTATATTATGTTGCAGTGATATATATAGTGTTTATATTTGGGTTCTCTTATTTTACCTTACTCTTCTTACAGTTTTTTTATATATATGTAGTAATTTGGTTTTCTGGCTGCTGTGGAAAGAAAATAGACAAGGTTATATATTAATTTTAAGAACTGGTTGCATGTACTGTGTATATAATATTATATATATGTACTATAAAGTCTATTCTTTTATACGGATTTGTAACAACCCGGGATTTGCATTACCAATTAATAAATAAAAGTTAGGATTTTTTTTATTTTAATGAAGCATAAAAGGATTTGGAATAACAAAATTTATTTGAAAAAGGCTATTTTAATTAAATGGAAAATATGGGATTTTAAAATGAGGATAAAATGTTATTTTGGAAAGTTAAATATTTTAGGAGAGATTTTAAAACGGGTTTGGATAAGAAAAATGAGTTTTATAAACATATATGAACACTTAGACTAATTTTTGGAAACATGTAAATAACTCTCTTCTTATTGGGTTACTAAACCTAGCCTAATAACCCACCCTAAACCTCCTTTATAAATTATCTCAAACTCTCCAAACCTCATTCATTCATCCCTAATCAAAACCCTAATCATTTCCTAAAGCTTTCTTAACAAAAATTGCCTCTATCTTCATCTCCTTCTAGTTTTAGCTTATGCAAGTCATTATATGCAAAGGTAATGCAAATACCCACCTCAAATCCGTTTTTATATCTTTCTCATTTATGAAATTTATTTGGTAACACATGTTTTATGTGTTTTTTTGATCTTATAGCCTCCTAATCATCTTTTTCTAACTTGGGTTGATGCTATAGTAATCTTTGTTGCTTTCTAGAGAGGTATATTGCTAAAAACCTCTTCTAATATGTGTTTAATCATCTTTTGATTTCAGTAATCATTTAGTAACACATGTTTTATTATGTAACATGTGAATCATAGCTCTTTGATCCTCTTTGCTTTCATTTTGGGTGTGCACACAAGTTGCTTGCTATATTGGTTGAGGTAAAATTGCTAGCTAAATCCTTTTTTACTTGATGCTTCTATAATTTTCGTTTTGGAATTGTAGCTGAAACGAAATCAGGCATAACTTCTTCATTTCTCACCCGTTTTTGGTCATGTTTTTTTGCTGCAAACTAGATTCAATAAGGAACACTTTTTGTTCAGTGAGTTTTCTGTAATTTTTCCATTTAGATGACCTGAAATGCGTTCAAAGACAGAAGACCAATTCTGTCTTTAACAAGTTATCTTGAGTTTCAATCTGATATTTTTTTGCATGTATCTCTCTCGTTTTTGATCCGAATTAGATAATTTTGGATGTTCCGGAAAGCATAAAACATATGCTACAATTTTTGTTCAGTGAGTTTTCTATAATTTTGCCATTTAGATAACCTGAAATGCGTTCAAAGACAGAAGACCAATTCTGTCTTTAACAAGTTATCTTGAGTTTCAATCTGATATTGTTTTGCATGTATCTCTCTCGTTTTTGATCCGAATTAGATAATTTTGGATGTTCCGGAAAGCTTAAAACCTATGCTACAATTTTTGTTCAATGAGTTTTCTGTAATTTTGAGTCTAACTAGGTCAAAATTTTTCTACTATCTTCCCGAGAGCGATACACATATTAGCTCTGTGGATGAAACTGAAACTATTTTGGTCATAACTTTTGAGCCGCTAGTCAGAATTTGACGATTTTGGTCTCATTGGAAAGATGGAGTTATGAAATCCATATCTGGAAAGTTTGGTCATCATTTGAGTTCATTAGACCCTTCGAATTTCCTGTCAGAGTTGAACCCAGATCGCTGTGCAAAAACAGTGCATTTCATGTTTCTGTGTCCGACTTTGGAACGTCGCTACGCCTTCGTTTCAAGTTGGAATCGAGTATTTCTTTTTGCGTTCTGAAGTAGGAATGTCGGACTACGTTCCTACCAATTTTCATGCCATTCGGATTCATTCTGCTGGTCCGAATAATTTTCCGAACTTGGGTTCGCGTCAATTTTGGACTATTTTCCAACACTTAGAATATTTTCAGTGATTTTCTAGTTTTATCGATTTCTTTGAGATTTGTCTCTGGATTTTGTACACGGGCCTTATAAAAAGGTTTTAAAAGGATTTTCGCTCTGAAATGGCTTTCGAAATTATTATATAATATTATTTTTAATTAGTAAACTATTTACTCCATAATAGGAGAGTTTCAAAAGTCGTTTTAAAGTGTTCTCAAAATCAATTATAAATCCGTTTCGAACCATTATTTTCTATAATAAAAATCTCACACTCACTTTTTAGCACGTCGAGCGAAGTGAAAAGGTGCTTAAACGGTTAGGAAATCTCCGGCCTATGGAACCGTATGTATTTTCTTTCCGGTTAATCCCCGACCTATTCGATTGATTGTTTTGACCTTTGGGTCTAGTTTACCGATGATACGAGGTGGACTTTTTATTGTTTGGAGTGTGAGCTTGCTATTGGTTAGTAAACTGTTTAGTGCGAACGTGGGGTATGGGACTCATTGTTAACACTTTACGGGTTCCTCTCCAAGAAGTTTGTGACACATTAGCCTCTGGGCAGCCAGTACTGGACCTCTGGGTCACCACGCCTCTGGGCAACCGTCTCTGGACACCTGTTCTATGAGCAGTTTCTTTTTCGGCATGTGCCTCTGGGCCTTTATCCTTCTGGGAAGGATCTCGCCGTCTCGCCCGTTCCGCATCTGTGCGAGTGATCGATCGCAACTCTACAGTACTTGGCAATAACGACTCCGGTCGGTGCACGTGCTATACTTGTATTATCTGATGATTTTTATATCCATTCGAGTACCGCCATTCGGTGTTGGTTCTATGGAACCATACGATGTAAGTGCGATTACCTTGTGGATTCACAGTGTCTCTGGGCACTACTTTTCAGTGTTTGATTTCATTGACTTTTCAGTATATCCCCATTGCTCTTTGGAGCATCGATCTTTGCTTGGGCATTGATTACAGACTCTGGTCATTCTTAGGATTATTGCCTATGGGAAACTTTATATAGCTTTGGCTACGCCGATGATATGAGGCGATTTTATTTATTCAACACTTTGGTGCTGAGATTCTCTTTGGAGATTTTTACTGTTGATTGATGATTAGGGACCGTCATTATATTCATGTGGTCCAAAATACTCTTCTCTTAGGAAAAGTACTGCTTTATTTATGTACCACATTATTATATATCTCAGTTATTACTGATTGTTTAGCTAGCCTGACCCGAGTGTTTTCGCTCGGGTCAGACCGAGTTGTTTCAGGTTAGGTCTCTGGACTTAGCTTCTGTGCTTCCGCTTTGGACTTATCTGCTATGCTTTTGATATAGCTTATCTTAGTGTCCGCCTTATGTTATCATTCAGACTTTGATATGTACATATTTTTGACTCACATGTGTGAGCAGTGGCTTTGTACCCACTTATGATATTTGGATCTGTATTGACGATGTATTTTCCTGGGATTTTATATCTGTTATGTGATTCTGTCCTGTGATGTTTTATCATTTATTATTATGCTTGTTCTGATAGGTCTTTAGCCATTGTAATTTCGTTATAAATATTTATTGAATATGTCGAACCACTTGAAAAAAAATATAGATACCATCCTTTCGACGTATTCAGTAGATAGTTATAGCTCGATTACAAATGGTCGCTTCCACTATACTCTATTCTCCGCTTTAACAGATAGTATTACTCCCGTAATACTCTTTGTTACAGCGGGTCTCAGAGTGGGGCGTTACAGGATTTTAAATGTTGAGATTTCTGAATATAATATGTATATTATGATTAAATTTTTTTTATGTATTTTAAGGATAATGATTTTATGTATATTTCATTTTAATATTTGTCTTAAGTTAAACAATTGATTTATAAAATAATATAATAATAAGGTATATAGTTTCAGTTTATACCGAAACCAATTTATTTGTTCTCATCAATTCCTTATCTATCAGCTTTGTCCGTCAAATCCGTGTTCAGCTTACTTCGCTTTGGGATTGGTAGTTGGATCGGTTGATAGTCTAGATCTTGATTCAAATTGTAGTTTGTCGCGTTATCTATATCTCTAGCCTCGAAAGGTGAGCAATCACTCACGATTAACGTTCTTATATTTATTAAATTTGATTTCAATTGAAACGTCAATTGAAATATGCTGCTATTAGTTATTTACATTGTTATATATGCTATTATCTATATCTGTTCACCTGTGACATCTGACACCATTATCTGTTATTTATATTGATGATATATGCCTGTTATGTTATTATCATATCTGTTATCACTCTGCAAGTTTCCTGTTAGTATAGAATTTACTATGGGTTGAAATGATACATACCCGAATGATCTGTAGAATAGGAGAAAATCGTTATGGGTTGAAATAATAAACCCAAGCGATTTTCATTGACATTGAATTTGGGATTGCGGGTTGAAAAGATATATACCCGTATATATATATATATTTAAATTGCGGATTGAAATGATAAATATCTGTATCACTTGACCATATGATAGAAAATTATATACAGACACCATTGGTCTATATATATATATATATTTGAAAATGATTTCTATGGTTTTTGAAAAGAAATGTATGGTTTTGATAAATATTGATTTTAAAGATTTATTAAAGTTGATTTAATAAAGCTGATGTATAATATGTTTAAGTATTTATTTAATATATATATATATATATATATATTTTCAAATATAGAGTTTATAATGATTCAGGTTGGAAAGATAAATTTGAAATTGATTTTGAAATTATATTTATTTAAGAATTTTCTTAAATTAGTTTGATTTGAAATTTATTTAATTTGAAATTTTAAAGATATGTTTTATAACTTGGATTTGATTAAAGGTGACTTAATTGAATATTTCAAACTTATATAAATTTAAATGGGATATTTTGTTATTTAAATTTGTAAATTGAAGTTGTATTTAGATGTTATTGAAATGATTAAGTAAATATTTCAAATCTAAATAATAGTAAAGTGAATTTGATATATATATATATATATGAAATTATCGAATTTAGTTTTGAAATGCTGAATATTTAAAGCTTTGAAATATATTGAAATTGAAATGGCTTATTTTATGGTTCAAATATGTATTTGAAATTGATGATTTGAAATGGTTTATTGACAAACTGAATTGAATTGAAATTTGAGGATTTGAGATTGGATTAAATTTGAATTTTGGAATCCGAGTTGAGTTGAATCGATTTGTGAAATATGAGGAAACTTTTTTATTATATAAAGTATTTTAAATTATATTTAAAACTATTTTATATTATTTTATAAGTGGAAATAAGCCACAAGGGCCTCTTTAGCAAGTGCAATTAGTTTCTAGGACATACAACTGAAATAATTACTTTTAAGGACAAAATGCAAAATAGTTAGTTTCTAAGGCCTAAAAACCTATGAAATTATATCCTTAAAAGTAATTGGACTACTGACTTTGTCCTTAAAAGTAATTATTCTGCTAATTTTGGCCTTGAAATTAATTTCTGTGGATGTGTGTCCTAGAAACTAATTGGAATGCAAAGTTTGTCCTTCTAGTGAAATGCCCCATTTTATAAACTATTTTTAATATAAACTATTTTTAATATAACTATTTTAATATAAACTATTTTTAATATAACTATTTTTAATATAACTATTTTAAATATACTAATTATTTTAATATAAATTGTTTTAGCTTATAACTATTTTATATAAATTAGTTTATTTTATAAACAATTTTATTTTATATACTATTATTAATATCTAAACTGTTTGAAGGAAAGTGTTATGATTTCAAAGTGTTATGATTTCTAAAGTTATGAATTTCAAAGTATTATGATTTCTAAAGTATTATTATTTCAAATTGTTTTGGTTTCGAAAGTATTATATCTTTAAAAGTACTATGATTTTGGAAGTGAATATTTTTGAAATAGAAATGATATTTTGGTTTTGAAGTATAAACTATTTTGAAATGACCGCGGTGTTATAATAACGATTGGTTGTTAAAGAGACCGAGATCGGATATGGGCATACTCTGTGTCGATACCGAAAACCACTTTAATAATTGTGTACGCGGTGGAGATTCCAGAATGAAGTAGGATGGTGGCGACGATCCTATATGAGGTATATACGTGGACCCGACTCCCTTGAGTTGGCATAAGGTGGCTAAAACAGGAGCAATCGACGGGCTAATGAGGTAGCTCCTCTGATCGGACACACTCCATCGTATGCCATTCTATTACTTTGTGATTGATTTGGTGCGCACCCTTGATTCGGGAGTGTGGCTCGAGGTGGGCGATTACTGCGGCTCTGCGTTGCCATCGGCCCGGAAGTGTAATTGATATATCTACCCTAGCGTTGCCTAGTTTTGCCGTGTCACCTACCCTAGCGTGCTTTACTACGAGTTTGATTTGTGTCGTACCTATGGAGTATCCCCCGGTAGCCCCAGTTTACGGGGTATCACGGTACTGTATAGACTATTGGCACTATAAATGTGTTAAGGGGGATATGGATAACGCCTTAACGCTATTTTTAAATAGTTTACATTACTATAGACATTATTATAATAGCGTATATTACTACATAGTAGATAGTTTAACGGATCCTTAGAGGATTGTTATCCCAAACATCCTTTGAGTTACTTGTATTTTAGTTGATATTTCACTTGAGTTGGATTTATTTATATAAGAATGTTAATCCTGACTCGAGTGTTTTGTGTTTTGCTTTACGCTCGGGTCAAACTGAGTGATACAGTATTCGAGACTCACCTTTGGAATTGGAGCTTCGCTTGGAGATCCAGCTATCTATCCAGCTTTCAGTTATTCAGTTGATTCCAGTGATGTATTCAGATTTTGTATTTGACTATTATATTGAGACATCTATGTATTTGAGACCTCTGTTGTATCTTACTTAACTCTGTTATATATATAGTAGCTTCATGAACTACTATTCTTTTGTTTCCGCTACATTATTTTATATTACTCTGTGTCTGTGATTCTGTGATTATTTTATTTACTGTATATGCTGAGTTTTGCCAAATTTAAATTAACAATCTGATATTTTGAGCAATTCAAATCCGACATGTATGGATGCGAATGGTTGAAAATTTCAGGTCGTTACAAATCATTTTAATAAATGATATTTGGAGTAATTAATCAGGACTAAAGGTAATTAATTATTTTAAATGAAGATATTTTGAAGTAACTAATCATCAGTTAAAGTTGATTGATTATTTTAATTATTTTAAATGTTAAACCCCAGGACAAGTTTGATTCAAAAAAGTAAAAGTATCGACTCTATTATAAAAAAGAACTTTTGTAATTGATATCGTTTATATGGAAAGAATTTAGTCATGTTCTTGATATAAAATGTCGAGGTATGGAAACTTGCCACTATCTTGAAAGTTAAAAATGTCGTTATGGCAACGCCTAGAGGTAACATTACCTTCACTTGCCCGACTAAATTTTTAACCAAGAAATAGTATAAGTTTGAAGCCAATAAGTAGTGGTAGGAATATGAGATTTACTACCCATATACGATCAGTTTTAATTATCCCCGATAGTTGATTTATTAACCATCAATTCCGCTTTCTTCATTGTGTATCATCAATCTAAGATGATTTGTTGCTCATTTGAGCTTTGTTTTCTTTTTTTGGAAATGACTAAAACCAGAAAGCGAGTGAGGACCAAGTTATGTGAGGTTGCTCCCATTAGGGTATATTCACATCAACTCTAGGTTGGTTTTGGTTATACATGCACTAAGATGTGAAATACTCGGATTCTTGGTAAGATGGCGGGGTTCGGCTTTGAGTTTCCGAGAGGTGTCACAGGAGAGAATGACCTCCCAAGTATATTGACTAGAGGTATACTTTTCATTAAGGGAGGTATACTCTCCTAGTCATTTGATGGAAAATTTCCCTTCCCTTTCCTTTGATTCCAAAATTTTAAAACTTACCTCTTTCTTAATTGCATCTTGAAGTGTTGTGAACACTTCATGATGTTTAATTATTTGTATCCATTGTTATGATTGGATGTTACTATTGTGAGGGGAAACTCATTCCTTAGTTAGTAGCATAGTCTCACATACTTTATTTATTTTCACCCTTTTTGCTTAGAGATTTTCTCATACCAGACTTATTGTCTGACCTGAGTTGTTTCTTTCTGCCTATGCAGTTAATGCCCCGCGCTTACCCCGCTATATCCCATAGAGGATTCCCGCCACTACGATTTTCCTAAATACCCTTAAATATAGCCTTTCCGCTTTAAGCCCCACCATTTCCGCTATATCCCACTATTCCCGCTATATTTTGCTATTCTGCTATATCCTTTCAGAGAAATGAACTGAAAAAATGTCATTTATACATTATACAAATTTTGAAATTAATTTTTTAATTGAATGTCATAACATATTTTCAAAAATAAAAATACTCTAATATTCTATTAAATTTAGTTGTGTTAAATAACAATTTACATTTATTTACAATATATTTACACATATTTTTATTCAAAATTAAATATGTATTAATTATAGTTAAATTAAATGTTAATTTTTCATTTAATTACCATTTATATATTTGTAAAAACATTAAGTATGAGTTTTATATGCTATTTTAGACTCATCCGCTATTCCTTGCTATATCCTCGTTATATCCCCGCTATGACTTTTTGCACCTCCGCCGCATTGAATCCGCTGAGCGCTTTAACTGCACAGCTTTCTACAAACTCTCTGGTACTTAATTATATTTGAGTAGTCCAAGAGTAGCAGGTTTTCTTCGGGCCCGTTGAAGACGATAGACGAGTAGGAGGCTCCTTATATATCTAGTTACCTATTTCTGCTGTTATGTTATGATAATTATGTATGTATTATGTATCAGTATGTATGGTGGCAGGGTGTATAACTGCCTAGGCTGATAGTAGTAGTACTTTTGTGTAACTCTGATAACTCCATGTTAGCAGTAACCTGATGTACTATATTATGGTTGTATTATACGTAACCTTTCTATTATGAGATTTTCTATTCTGTTCTATTCTGTTCTTTTATTTTACCCAACGACAGCTCGTCTTTCGGACGCTTGGGCAATGACACATAAACACTGAGTTTGTGTTATGTGTCGTTCCCAGGGGTAAGAAAGGTAGGTCGTCATAGTTGTTGTCAGAGATTTGGTTGAGGGAACTCCTTAGCCTGATTGGGGTATAACTCATTAGAGATGGGGCAACCGATGCCCTAGAATGAGTTAATCTTGAGAGAGCATATTTGTAATATTCTTTATAATAATAATATATATCCTCTAAAGTCTCGTTCTAGATTCCTTGGTGTTGTTTTCTTTAAAACTCTTTTGATCCTATTCTTGTGTTCTAAAGATACATGTTATCTGTCCAGATGATAAAGGATGAATACAAGAAGAGGAGAAAGAGGTTGATCTGGAACTAACACAGCTACAAATGGCAGAGAAGCTAGATATGGTCCAACGATAGGTCCCATTGAGGAAATGGTAGCACAAGTTCAACCTCTTATGAACTTCATGACTTTGTGCAAGAATTACACTACTTTGGACGGGAAACCATTCTATGGTACTAAGGATATTCTTGGAGTGTAGACTTAGCTTAGGTCCTATGAAAGGATATTTGGAGACCTTAGGTTAGAAGATGCAGAGAAGCGTCTGTTGGCATCTCAACAACTTCAGAAGTCGGTGATGGATTGGTGGGATTCTATTACGGCTATTACTTCATAAGAGGAGTTCTCTTGGGCACAGTTTAGGGAAGTCTTTAAATTGCAGTTTATCCCAGAAGCTGGAAGGATGCAATTGTTTAGAAGTTTTTTGGATTTGAAGCAAGATGATATGACGCTGGCATAGTATGAGCATAAATTTAATGCGTTATCTCATTTTCGACTTGGACTAATAAACATGCCCCTAAAGAAGAATGGAATGTTTATAAAAGGGATGCGACCAGAGTTTCATCGGGAAATGATAATCATATTAATGGTGTATTCACCAACCTTATCAATATAGCTCTTAGGTTCTGGGATTTCGACATTGAGGAAGGAGTCCAGAAAGGAGTAGTGCTAGAAATCAATGCCAAGCCATTATCAGTTATAATAGTTGGAGGCAAGCCAAATTTGAAGCGCAAAGGAAAGAAGTATTAGTCAGGAAAGAAACCCAAAGGTGGAGCCTAACACAGAAGAAACCACGGGACTTGTCAAAAATTCTTTGTTTCAAGTGCAACAAGATGGGTCACTTCGTAAATCATTGCACTAACCCTTCTAACGATCCAATCTGCTACAATTATAACAAGCAAGTACACATGAAGAATGAGTGTCCTTTTCCAAAGAAGGGGTCACAAGGACATGCTTTTGCTATTGAGGAGATACCATCTACCTCTTCAGGACAAAATGGGAAGCATGTGTTACAAGGTACACTATCCATCCATGATCTTCCTATTAGGATATTATTCGATACAGGTGCTTCCCATAGTTTTAGTTCACTTGATCTCATTGGTAGGCTTAACCTTAAACCCAACCTTTTCAATAATCCCTTTTTTGTGTCAAGCCCAATTGGGGTTCCAACTAATCTTGAGACTATGTGTTTACATGTGCCTATTTATTTTTGAAATTATTCCTTTCCCTTTGATCTGTTTGTTCTTGGGTTCATGGATTTTGGAGTGTAGTTAGGGATGGATTAGTTATCTAAGTTTGGAGCGATCTTGAATTGTGATCGAAGGGTCGTTAGAGTTAGAGATACGAGAGATGTTGACGTGGATATATTTTTCAAGGAGCTAAACAAGTTAATGAGTAGCATCTTGTATTCGCTAGAAGTAGCTAAGAAGGGGCTTAGGGATATACTTATTGTTTTGGATTTCACGGATGTTTTCGAAGAAGTGCAAGGTTTACCTCCCCACCGTGAAGTGGAGTTCCATATCAATTTGGTAACAAGAACTAGACCTATTGTTCAACCTTTGCGAAGATTGGCTTTAAAAAAAGGAGAGAGTTAGAAACCCGACATTCGACTTGTTGTTGAAGGGATTGATTTGGCGTTGTACTTCTAGTTGGGGATTTCCAGTTGTCTTTATTACCAAGGCGAACGATTATTTAAGATTGTGTGTAGACTACCGGGATTTGAATAAATGACTAATAAGAATAAATACCCTCTACCTAGGATTGATGACATGTTTGATCAACTCCACGGTGCTCGGATATTTTTCTAATTGGATCTTGCAACCAGTTTTCACCAATTAAGGGTAGCAAAGGAGTGTGCCCTTAACGACTTTTAAGACTCCAGATAGTTTCTACGAGTGGTTAGTCATGCCGTCTGGGCTGACTTATGCACCCGCTTTTTTGTAGACTTAATGAATCGAGTTTTCCGAGATGTTCTTAATAAGTTTATGACTATTCAAAAATAGAAGAGGAGCACGAGTTCCATCTCTAAGTCGTACTCAATTCCATGATGAGTCATATGTTGAAGGCTATGTTTGTTAAGTGCCATTTTTGAAAATCTGAAGTTACATTTTTGTGGCATGTTGTTTCGGGAGAAAGCATATCAGTTGACCCTGCTACAGTGGTTGCAGTTCAAGATTAGAAGAAGCCCGAGAATACGATGGAAGTTAGAAGTTTCTTGAGATTAGCTGGTTTTTGCCATAGGTTCATCAAGGATTTCTCTAAGATTGCTTCTCATCTGATGAATTTAACGAAGAAAGATGTTAAGTTCGTGTGGACGTCTAAGTGTGACCAAGCATTCAATGAATTGAAGGAGAAGTTGACTAGCACTCCTGTTTTGACCATTCCAGATGGGAGTGGAGGTTTAACGATATATACAGATGCTTGTAGTATTGGTTTGGGAGTAGTTCTGATGCAGCATGAGAAGGTTATTGCCTATGCGGGTTGATAGTTGAAGCCACATGAGAAAAATTATGCAACACACGATTTGGAGCTTTTAGCTGTTGTTTCGCACTTAAGATACGATGGCATTATCTTCAGGTGAAAAGTTCGAGTTATACACGGACCACAAGTCCCTAAAGTATCATTTTACCCAGAAAGACTTGAATTTGAGGCAGCAAAGATGACTAGAGTTTCTGACTTCTTATGATTTGGAGATTCTGTACACCCTTGGGAAAGCTAATGCTGTTGTAGATGCGTTAGTAGGAATGTTGCGATGGTTGCTAAATTGGAAGTCAAGCCAGTGTTAATAAAGAGGATTTGTAACAACCCGGGATTTTCATTACCAATTAATAAATAAAAGTTAGGATTTTTATTTATTTTAATGAAGCATAAAAGGATTTGGAATAACAAAATTTATTTGAAAAAGGCTATTTTAATTAAATGGGAAATATGAGATTTTAAAATGAGGATAAAATGTTATTTTTGGAAAGTTAAATATTTTAAGAGAAGTTTTAAAACGGGTTTGGGTAAGAGAAAAAAATGAGTTTTATAAACATATATGAACACTTAGACTAATTTTTGGAAAAAACATGTAAATAACTCTCTTCTTATTAGGTTACTAAACCTAGCCCAATAACCCACCCTAAACCTCCTCTATAAATTATCTCAAACTCTCCTAACCTCATTCATTCATCCCTAATCAAAACCCTAATCATTTCCTAAAGCTTTCATAACAAAAATGGCCTCTATCTTCATCTCCTTTTAGTTTTTGCTTATGCAAGTCATTCTATGCAAAGGTAATGCAAATACCCACCTCAAATCCATTTTTATATCTCTCTAATTTCTGAAATTTAATTGGTAACACATGTTTTATGTGTTTTTTTGATCTTATAGCCTCCTAATCATCTTTTGCTAACTTGGGTTGATGCTATAGTAGTCTTTGTTGCTTTTGTGAGAGGTATATTGCTAAAAACCTCTTCTAATATGTGTTTAATCATCTTTTAATTTCAGTAATCATTTAGTAACACATGTTTTATTATGTAACATATGAATCATAGCTCTTTGATCCTCTTTGCTTTCATTTTGGGTGTGCACACAAGTTGCTTGCTATATTGGTTGAGGTAAAATTGCTAGCTAAATCCTTTATTACTTGATGCTTCTATAATTTTCGTTTTGGAATTGTAGCTGAAACGAAATCAGACATAACTTCTTCATTTCTCATCCGTTTTTGGTCAGGTTTATTTTGCTGCAAATTAGATTAAATAAGGAACACTTTTTGTTCAGTGAGTTTTCTGTAATTTTGCCATTTAGATGACCTGAAATGCGTTCAAAGACAGAAGACCAATTCTATCTTTAACAAGTTATCTTGAGTTTCAATCTGATATTGTTTTGCATGTATCTCTCTCGTTTTTGATCCTAATTAGATAATTTTAGATGTTCCGGAAAGATTAAAACATATGCTACAATTTTTGTTCAGTGAGTTTTCTGTAACTTTGCAATTTAGATGACCTGAAATGCGTTCAAAGACAGAAGACCAATTCTGTCTTTAACAAGTTATCTTGAGTTTCAATCTGATATTGTTTTGCATGTATCTATCTCGGTTTTGATCCGAATTAGATAATTTTAGATGTTTCGGAAAGTTTAAAACATATTCTACAATTTTTGTTCAGTGAGTTTTCTGTAATTTTGCCATTTAGATGACCTGAAATGCGTTCAAAGACAGAAGACCAATTCTGTCTTTAACAAGTTATCTTGAGTTTCAATCTGATATTGTTTTGCATGTATCTCTCTCGTTTTTGATCCGAATTAGATAATTTTGGATGTCCCGGAAAACTTAAAACCTATGCTACAATTTTTGTTCAGTGAGTTTTCTGTAATTTTGAGTCTAACTAGGTAAAAAATTGATTTTTCTACTATCTTCCCGAGAGCGATACACATATTAGCTCTGTGGATGAAACTGAAACTATTTTGGTCATAACTTTTGAGCCGCTAGTCGGAATTTGACGATTTTGGTCTCGTTGGAAAGATGGAGTTATGAACTCCATATTTGGAAAGTTTGGTCATCATATGAATTCATTAGACCCTTCGAATTTCCTGTCAGAGTTGAACCCAGATCGCTGTGCAAAACAGTGCATTTCATGTTTCTGTGTCCGACTTTGGAACGTCGCTACGCCTTCGTTTCAAGTCGGAATCGAGTAATTCTTTTTGCGTTCTGAAGTAGGAATATCGGAATACGTTTCTACCAATTTTCATGCCATTCGGATTTAGTCTGCTGGTCTGAATAATTTTCCGAACTTGGGTTCACGTCAGTTTTGGACTATTTTCCAACACAGAATATTTTCAGTGATTTTCTGGTTTTATCGATTTCTTTAAGATTTGTCTCTGGATTTTGTACACGGGCCTTATAAAATGGTTTTAAAAGGATTTTTTGCTCCGAAATGGCTTTCGAAATTATTATATAATATTATTTTAATTAGTAAACTATTTACTCCATAATAGGAGAGTTTTCAAAAGCCGTTTTAAAGTGTTCTCAAAATCAATTATAAATCCGTTTCGAACCATTATTTTTTATAATAAAAATCTCACACTCACTTTTTAGCACGTCGAGCGAAGTAAAAAGGTGCTTAAACGGTTAGGAAATCTCCGGCCTATGGAACCGTGTGTATTTTCTTTCCGGTTAATCCCCGACCTATTCGATTGATCGTTTTGACCTTTGGGTCTAGTTTACCGATGATACGAGGTGGACTTTTTATTGTTTGGAGTGTGAGCTTGCTATTGGTTAGTAAACCATTTAGTGCGAACGTGGGGTATGGGACTCATTGTTAACACTTTACGGGTTCCTCTCCAAGAAGTTTGTGACACATTAGCCTCTGGGCAGCCAGTACTGGACCTCTGGGTCACCACGCCTCTGGGCAACCGTCTCTGGACACCTGTTCTATGGAGCAGTTTCTTTTTCGGCATGTGCCTCTGGGCCTTTATCCTTCTGGGAAGGATCACGCTGTCTCGCGCGTTTCGCATCTGTGCGAGTGATCGATCACAACTCTACAGTGTTGGTTCTATGGAACCATACTATGTAAGTGCGATTACCTTGTGGATTCACAGTGTCTCTGGGCACTGCTTTTCAGTGTTTGATTTCACTGACTTTTCAGTATATCCCCATTGCTCTTTGGAGCATCGATCTTTGCTTGGGCATTGATTACAGACTCTGGTCATTCTTGGGATTATTGCCTATGGGCAACTTTATATAGCTTTGGCTACGCCGATGATATGAGGCGATTTTATTTATTCAACACTTTGGTACTGAGATTCTCTTTGGAGATTTTTTTCTGTTGATTGATGATTAGTGACCGTCATTATATTCATGTGGTCCATAATACTCTTCTCTTAGGAAAAGTACTGTTTTATTTATGTACCGCATTATTATATATCTCAGTTATTACTGATTGTTTAGCTAGCCTGACCCGAGTGTTTTTGCTCGGGTCAGACCGATTTGTTTTAGGTTAGGTCTCTGGACTTAGCTTCTGTGCTTCCGCTTTGGACATTATCTGCTATGCTGATAGATAGCGCTTTTATTTGTCCACTATTCCGCTACTCTGTTATTATTCAGACTTTGATATGTACATATTTTTGACTCACATGTGTGGGCAGTGGCTTTGTACCCACTTATAGTATTTGGATCTGTATTGACGATGTATTGTCCTGGGATTTTATATCTGTTATGTGATTCTGTTCTGTGATGTTTTATCATTTTATTACTATGCTTATTCTGATAGATCTTTAGCCATTGTAATTTCGTTATAAATATTTATTGAATATGTCGAACCACTTGAAAAAAAAATAGATACCACCCTTTCGACGTATTCAGTAGATAGTTATAGCTTGATTACAAATGGTCGCTTCCACTATACTCTATTCTCCGCTTTAACAGACGGTATTACTTCCGTAATACTCTTTGTTACAGTGGGTCTCAGAGTGGGGCGTTACAGTTTGGTATCAGAGCCAAGGATCAGAATTAAGCATAACAAACACAGAACAGACACGTAGTACAATACGTTATAATACGATCCAAATTGAACATATCCACCTTTAGATAAATAAGTTAGGAATATGTGTAGGAATCTATTATATTCTGTAATATTCCTTAATGAATTATCTATCTTTGAATCGTGCTTAACTAAATCTACCGATCATATGTTCGAGAGTGTCCCAAACCTCTCTATTGCACCTTCTGCAAGAAGGAGGGACACAGGATCTCCGCTTGTCCTATTGCTCCAGCTAGTTCCAAGCCTAGCAGGCTTAATGCTGCCAAGGCTCCTACCACTTCTGCTCAGCCTAAAGGTACACATCCTTCCGTTCTTGAAGTCTCTATTTTATTTCATGGTAGATCTATTAGAGTTCTTTTTGATACGGGTGCCTCTCACTCATTCGTATCAAAGGAACTAGTTGATACTTTATCTTTGGATGTTACTTGTTTGGTTTCTTCACTAAGGATTGTGAATCCCATCGGCGGATCCATGACCCTTAGCTTGCTTTGTGAGGATATAGATATCTATCTTTGTGGATTTTCTTTCCATGCGAATCTGCACGTTATGGAGTATTTGGGCTTTGATATGATTCTTGGCATGGATTGGCTCGTTCAGCACGACGCCAAAATTATTTGTTCGGAGCGGATATTATTCATTCATCACCCTGACTCGTCCTCTCCGTTAGCTATTGTTCTTCAAGATGTTGGGCTTTCTGATGTTACTTTATTTTCTCTCGATTCACGAGATGAGGATTTGAACTTATCTCGTATTCCTGTTGTTCAGGATTTCCCCGACGTATTCGAGCCAGTATCCGGACTGCCGCCCAAGCGGGCCATTGAGTTCCGCATCGATCTCATTCCAGGCTCCCACCCAGTTAGGCGTCCTCCCACGAGGATGTCTATTAAAGAGAATGAGGAACTCAAGAAGCAGTTAGTTGAGCTTGAAGCGAAGCAGTTCATCCGATCCAGTTCTTCCCCATGGGGTGCTGTTGTGGTCTTCATTAAGAAGGCTGATGGCTCTCTTAGGCTTTGCATTGACTATCGCAAGCTTAATGAGTTGACCATCAGAAATCGTTATCCATTGCCACGGATAGACGACATGTTTGACCAATTGAGCAGTGCGAAGGTCTTCTCTCAGCTTGACCTTGCCACCGGATTCCATCAGCTACGAGTCGCGGAAGACAGCATTCCTCTTACAGCATTTCGCACTCGTTATGGTTCTTTTGAGTGGTTGGCCATGCCGTTCGGCTTGACGAACGCTCCGGCTTTCTTCGTCGATCTCATGAATCGAGTATTCCGGGAATACATCGATAGATTCGTTCTGGTTTTCATCGACGATATTCTTATTTATTCTAGATCCGAGGCGGAGCATGCTCATCATTTACGGATCGTCTTGGATACTCTTCGTCAGCATCAGCTTAAGGCCAAGCTCTCCAAGTGCCATTTTTGGGAGAGCAAGGTCAAGTTCTTGGGCCATATTGTATCATCTGAGGGTATTTTTGTCGATCCTGCCAAGATCGAAGCTATTCAGAATTGGAGGCAGCCCGAGAACGTTCATGATATTCACAGCTTTCTTGGTCTGGCAGGTTATTACCGTCGATTTATCAAAGATTTCTCTCGTGTTGCACTTCCCCTCACGACCCTGACTCGTAAGGGGGTTCGCTTTATTTGGTCTGATAAGTGTGAAGTTTCTTTCCAGCGATTGAAGGAACTTCTCACTCATGCTCCTATCCTTGTGGTTCCTGAGAGTAACCAGGATCTTGTTGTTTACACCGACGCTTGTGGTAGCGGGCTCGGTGCTGTGCTTATGCAGAAGGATCGGGTAGTTGCTTATGCTTCTAGGCAGCTACGTCCGAATGAGGTTCGCTATCCGACTCATGATCTTGAGTTGGCAGCTATCGTCTTTGCTTTGAAGACGTGGCGTCACTTTCTATTAGGCGAACGCTTCACTCTTTACACCGATCACAAGTCTCTGAAGTATTTATTCAGTCAGAAGGGTCTCAATATGAGGCAGCAGCGATGGCTTGAGTTTCTCGCCTCATATGACTTAGACATTCAGTATACCCCTGGCAAGGGTAATCGTGTGGCTGATGCACTCAGTCGCAAACACTCGGCAGTAGTTTCTATGATGATAGCCGAGTGGGATATTCTTGAGACTCTTTCTATGTGTGATATTCGAAATCGAGCTCCGTCTTCTGATCCTCAGATTTTGCTATTCAGCTTGGAAGCTCGACCTATTCTATTGGATCGCATTGCCCATGCTCAGCGGCAGGATCCAGACTTGTTACGATATATTCATCTCCTTGAGTCGGGATCCAGTGATGAGACATTGTTGGATTATTCTATTGATTCTCATCGGTGTCTTCGCAGGAAGAACCGTATTTTGGTACCATCTGATTTATCACTTAGGCGTGACATTCTAGACGAGTGCCATCGCACTAAGTACACTATACATCCCGGGTCGAGTAAGATGTATGCCGACATGTGTCGCCTATTTTATTAGGAGGGCATGAAGAGTGATGTTGCAAGTTATGTAAGCCATTGCATGACTTGTTAACAGATCAAAGCTGAGCATCAGCGTCCATCTGGTCTTCTTCAGCCGCTAGAGATTCCATTGTGGAAATGGGATCAGATATCCATGGATTTTTATTGACGGTCTGCCTCGATCGAGGTCAGGCCATACTTCTATTTGGGTCATAGTCGATCGCTTGACCAAATCAGCACATTTCATTCCTATTAAGTCCACTCGGACTGCTCCTCAGCTTGCCAAGCTATATGTGAAGGAAGTCGTTCGACTTCATGGCATTCCTAGCTCTATCGTCTGTGATCGAGACACTATCTTTACTAGTCACTTCTGGAAGTGCCTACAGTCAGCTTTGGGCTCAAAGCTGAATCTCTCGACTGCTTATCATCCTCAGACCGACGGTCAGACGGAGAGGGTGAATCGTGTTTTAGAGGATCTTTTGCGCTGTTGTATTCTGGATTTCGGAGGTAGTTGGGAGGATCACTTACCGCTTGTAGAGTTCTCCTACAACAACAGCTTTCAGTCTAGTATCGGCATGGCACCTTTCGAGGCTCTCTACGGAAGGCCATGTCGCTCTCCTGCTTGTTGGTTAGAATCTGGCGAGAAGCTCATTCTTGGTCCAGATTCAGTTCGGGAATCTTCTGAGAAGATTATTCTTATTCGTCGGAGAATGAAAGAGGCGCAGAACCGTCAGAAATCCTACGCGGACAACCGTAGGAAGCCTCTTGAGTTCTCCAATGGTGATCATGTCTTTATTCGGATATCTCCTATGAAAGGGGTTGTGCGTTTCAGCTCTACGGGGAAGTTGGCTCCTCGCTATGTTGGACCATTTCCTATTACGGAACGCATTGGCCCCATGGCTTATCGAGTGGCTCTACCTGCTCACTTCTCTGGAATACACGACGTGTTCCATGTTTCCCAGCTTCACATGTATGTCCACGATCCTGATTCTATCATTGAGCCGCATGCTGTGCCTGATTTAGAGATCTTACCTGATTTATCTTTGGAGCAGCAACCTCTTCGTATGCTCGATTCGGAGGTTAGACGCCTTCGCAACAAAGAGGTCCCACTCGTGAAGATTCAATGGTCACCGAATCCTAAGGACTGCACTTGGGAGACCAGAGAATCTATCGAACGCTCTTATCCTGGCTTTCTCCCATCTTCTTCTGCGGGTGAGAATTCTCTATTTTATCTCTATCACTTCTTTTGTGGATTTGACGTTATAGACGACATCTATCTTAAGGAATTGCGGGGACGCAATTTTCTTAAGGGGGGAGTCTGTAACAACCCGGGATTTGCATTACCAATTAATAAATAAAAGTTAGGATTTTTATTTATTTTAATGAAGCATAAAAGGATTTGGAATAACAAAATTTATTTGAAAAAGGCTATTTTAATTAAATGGAAAATATGGGATTTTAAAATGAGGATAAAATGTTATTTTGGAAAGTTAAATATTTTAGGAGAGATTTTAAAACGGGTTTGGATAAGAAAAATGAGTTTTATAAACATATATGAACACTTAGACTAATTTTTGGAAACATGTAAATAACTCTCTTCTTATTGGGTTACTAAACCTAACCTAATAACCCACCCTAAACCTCCTTTATAAATTATCTCAAACTCTCCAAACCTCATTCATTCATCCCTAATCAAAACCCTAATCATTTCCTAAAGCTTTCTTAACAAAAATTGCCTCTATCTTCATCTCCTTCTAGTTTTAGCTTATGCAAGTCATTATATGCAAAGGTAATGCAAATACCCACCTCAAATCCGTTTTTATATCTTTCTCATTTATGAAATTTATTTGGTAACACATGTTTTATGTGTTTTTTTGATCTTATAGCCTCCTAATCATCTTTTGCTAACTTGGGTTGATGCTATAGTAACCTTTGTTGCTTTCTAGAGAGGTATATTGCTAAAAACCTCTTCTAATATGTGTTTAATCATCTTTTGATTTCAGTAATCATTTAGTAACACATGTTTTATTATGTAACATGTGAATCATAGCTCTTTGATCCTCTTTCCTTTCATTTTGGGTGTGCACACAAGTTGCTTGCTATATTGGTTGAGGTAAAATTGCTAGCTAAATCCTTTTTTACTTGATGCTTCTATAATTTTCGTTTTGGAATTGTAGCTGAAACGAAATCAGGCATAACTTCTTCATTTCTCACCCGTTTTTGGTCAGGTTTTTTTGCTGCAAACTAGATTCAATAAGGAACACTTTTTGTTCAGTGAGTTTTCTGTAATTTTTCCATTTAGATGACCTGAAATGCGTTCAAAGACAGAAGACCAATTCTGTCTTTAACAAGTTATCTTGAGTTTCAATCTGATATTGTTTTGCATGTATCTCTCTCGTTTTTTATCCGAATTAGATAATTTTGGATGTTCCGGAAAGTTTAAAACATATGCTATAATTTTTGTTCAGTGAGTTTTCTGTAATTTTGCCATTTAGATGACCTGAAATGCGTTCAAAGACAGAAGACCAATTCTGTCTTTAACAAGTTATCTTGAGTTTCAATCTGATATTATTTTGCATGTATCTATCTCGGTTTTGATCCGAATTAGATAATTTTGGATGTTCCGGAAAGCTTAAAACATATGCTACAATTTTTGTTCAGTGAGTTTTCTTTAATTTTGCCATTTAGATGACCTGAAATGCGTTCAAAGATAGAAGACCAATTCTGTCTTTAACAAGTTATCTTGAGTTTCAATCTGATATTTTTTTGCATGTATCTCTCTCGTTTTTGATCCGAATTAGATAATTTTGGATGTCCCGGAAAACTTAAAACCTATGCTACAATTCTTGTTCAGTGAGTTTTCTGTAATTTTGAGTCTAACTAGGTCAAAAATTGATTTTTCTACTATCTTCCCGAGAGCGATACACATATTAGCTCTGTGGATGAAACTGAAACTATTTTGGTCATAACTTTTGAGCCGTTAGTCGGAATTTGACGATTTTGGTCTCGTTGGAAAGATGGAGTTATGAACTCCATATCTGGAAAGTTTGGTCATCATCTGAGTTCATTAGACCCTTCGAATTTCCTGTCAGAGTTGAACCCAGATCGCTATGCAAAACAGTGCATTTCATGTTTCTGTGTCCGACTTTGGAACGTCGCTACGCCTTCGTTTCAAGTCGGAATTGAGTAATTCTTTTTGCGTTATGAAGAAGGAATATCGGACTACGTTCCTACCAATTTTCATGCCATTCGGATTTAGTCTGCTGGTCCGAATAATTTTCCGAACTTGGGTTCGCGTCAGTTTTGGACTATTTTCCAACACAGAATATTTTCAGTGATTTTCTGGTTTTATCGATTTCTTTGAGATTTGTCTCTGGATTTTGTACACAGGCCTTATAAAAGGGTTTTAAAAGGATTTTTCGCTTCGAAATGGCTTTCGAAATTATTATATAATATTATTTTAATTAGTAAACTATTTACTCCATAATAGGAGAGTTTTCAAAAGCCGTTTTAAAGTGTTCTCAAAATCAATTATAAATCTGTTTTGAACCATTATTTTCTATAATAAAAATCTCACACTCACTTTTTAGCACGTCGAGCAAAGTAGAAAGGTGCTTAAACGGTTAGGAAATCTCCGGCCTATGGAACCGTGTGTATTTTCTTTCCGGTTAATCCCCGACCTATTCGATTGATCGTTTTGACCTTTGGGTCTAGTTTACCGATGATACGAGGTGGACTTTTTATTGTTTGGAGTGTGAGCTTGCTATTGGTTAGTAAACTATTTAGTGCGAACGTGGGGTATGGGACTCATTGTTAACACTTTACGTGTTCCTCTCCAAGAAGTTTGTGACACATTAGCCTTTGGGCAGCCAGTACTGGACCTCTGGGTCACCACGCCTCTGGGCAACCGTCTCTGGACACCTGTTCTATGGAGCAGTTTATTTTTCGGCATGTGCCTCTGGGCCTTTATCCTTCTGGGAAGGATCTCGCCGTCTCGCGCGTTCCGCATCTGTGCGAGTGATCGATCACAACTCTACAGTAATTGGCAATAACGACTCCGGTCGGTGCACGTGCTATACTTGTATTATCTGATGATTTTTATATCCATTCGAGTACCGCCATTCGGTGTTGGTTCTATGGAACCATACTATGTAAGTGCGATTACCTTGTGGATTCACAGTGTCTCTGGGCACTGCTTTTTAGTGTTTGATTTCATTGACTTTTCAGTATATCCCCATTGCTCTTTGGAGCATCGATCTTTGCTTGGGCATTGATTACAGACTCTGGTCATTCTTGGGATTATTGCCTATGGGCAACTTTATATAGCTTTGGCTACGCCGATGATATGAGGCGATTTTATTTATTCAACACTTTGGTGCTGAGATTCTCTTTGGAGATTTTTTTCTGCTGATTGATGATTAGTGACCGTCATTATATTCATGTGGTCCAAAATACTCTTCTCTTAGGAAAAGTACTGTTTTATTTATGTACCGCATTATTATATATCTCAGTTATTACTGATTGTTTAGCTAGCCTGACCCGAGTGTTTTCGCTCGGGTCAGACCGAGTTGTTTTAGGTTAGGTCTCTGGACTTAGCTTCTGTGCTTCCGCTTTGGACATTATCTGCTATGCTGATAGATAGCGCTTTTATTTGTCCACTATTCCGCTACTCTGTTATTATTCAGACTTTGATATGTACATATTTTTGACTCACATGTGTGGGCAGTGGCTTTGTACCCACTTATAGTATTTGGATCTGTATTGACGATGTATTGTCCTGGGATTTTATATCTGTTATGTGATTCTATTCTGTGATGTTTTATCATTTTATTACTATGCTTATTCTGATAGATCTTTAGCCATTGTAATTTCGTTATAAATATTTATTGAATATGTCGAACCACTTGAAAAAAAATAGATACCACCCTTTCGACGTATTCAGTAGATAGTTATAGCTTGATTACAAATAGTCGCTTCCACTATACTCTATTCTCCACTTTAACAGACGGTATTACTTCCGTAATACTCTTTGTTATAGTGGGTCTCAGAGTGGGGCGTTATAGGATTGCAGCTAGTCAAGAAGAAGATCCTATTTTAGCTCGACTAAAGAAGGATGTCCAAGAAGGTAGTGTTTCTAGTTTTGATATTGATCCTCAAGGAGTATTGAGAATGAACGGGCATATCTGTGTTCCGAATGTTAATGGCCTTAGAAGAGAAGTGTTGGCAGAATGTCACTGTTTAAAGTTATCTTTCCACCCAAGAGTGACCAAGATGTTCAAGGATACGAAGATAGTCTTCTAGTGGAAGGGGTTGAAGTGAAATGTTTCGATCTTTGTAAGTCAGTGTGCAAACTGCCAGCAAGTTAAGAGTTACCAGCATAAGTCAGCTGGACTTCTTCAGCCGCTTGAGATCCCTAAGTGGAAGTGGGAGTTTATTGATGGACTTCCTAGGTCAAGAAGAGGGAATGATGGTATTTTGGTTATCATCAATCGGCTGACCAAGAGTGCTCATTTCATTCCGGTTAAGCTGACTAGGACTACTGAAAGTCCGGCGAGTTTGTATGTGAAGGAGATTGTGAGGCTTCATGATATTCCTTGTAGTATTGTAAGTGACCAAGACCCGATATTCACTAACAGGTAATGAGAAGGATTACAAACTGCTTTAGGGACTTAACTGAATCTGAGTACATCTTACCATTCCCAGACAGATGGACAGACGGAGAAAGTGAACCGGATCTTGGAGGATTTATTGCGAGCATGCATTCTCGACTTTGAAGGTTCTTGGGAAGATCAATTACCCTTGGTCGAGTTCACTTACAACAACAGCTATCAGACAAGTATCGGCATGGCCACTTTCAAAGTTCTTTATGGTCGTCCATGTCGTTCTCCTTCATGTTGGGTTGAGTCCGGTGATAGGATTGTTCTTGGGCCCTACATGATCTTAGAAGTAAGTGAGAAGGTAGCTGATATCAGAAGGAAGATGAAGAAGGCGCATGATTGACAGAAGTGTTATGCAGATCGAGGGCGCAGGGATCTTGAGTTCTCAGTGGGAGATTCGGTGTTTGTGAAGGTTTCTCCATTGAAGAGTGTTGTGAGGTTTGGGAAGTTAAGAAAGCTAGCCCTTCGATTTATTGGCCTTTTCCCATTCTAGACTGGATTTGTAGGCTTGCTTATAAAGTGAAGTTACCAGATAGACTATTGGATGTGCACAGCGTATTTCACGTATCTCATTTATGTAAGTATGTACATGACTCTTCAACGATAGTGGAATCGGCATGACAAGTTGATTTGGAAGTTCAACCTAATCTAACCATTTTTAGGCGCCTATTCATATCATCGCACAAGATATAAAGAGACCGAGGACGAAGGAAGTGAACCATGTTAAGGTCCAGAGGAGTGAGGATGATAGTGATTGTGCTTGGAAATCCAAAGATTATATAAGAGATTCGTGTCCCGAGTTGCTGCCCTAGTTGTTTGTATGTTGTTGTCTCTTTTAATGTACTCACTGGCTATGGTGGAAATACATTCTTTGTAATTGTTTGATTGAGTGATATCATTTGGGTTTCTATTAGTATATATTGTCGTGTATGATAAATTTCGGGGATGAAATTTCTTTTGAGGAGGAGAGGATGTAACGACCCGTAATTTAATCACTTTTAAATCTTAATATTTAATATATTTTTAAATAATTAATTAATAAATATTATAATAAAAATAAAAATCTTTTAAATAATAACTAGTGAGAGGGAAATGATTTTCAAAATTTGTTTACAAAAATAATTAGCTCAAAGGAAAACAGAAAATGTGATCGGAAATCATTTTTCGAATTTTCGACTTTTCGGTGTCTAAAAGTTGTCGGAAACGTTATATATATTATTGTTAACATATACACCTACGTTTACTAAATAACTTATGTATGGTTAGTAAAAAGTGGTAGGTATTTATTTACTTAAGTTAAAAGGAAGGAGATGTGATATTTTTATTAAAAATCTAAATAAAAATGAAATAAGAAAAAGAAAATGCACATCTTATGACACATAAGTACAAGAGCCATCAAATGCATGTTGGCTAAACAAAAGAAAGAAGGGGATAAAGGTGATAATGTGGAGAAATTTGGATGGAGGGTAGGTACTTTAAAGGTAGTTTAGTAATTTCTTATTTAATTTTATATAAAAATAATTTCCTAATTCCTTTTCATTTCAATTTCATTTTTCAAACCATCATTCAAGTTCTTCCTAAACATTTTAATAGCTTCCAAAGGCATTAAAAATCAACACCCAAAACAAGCATGGCCAAGTCCAAAACCCCCCAAAGCCAAATCACTTTGGCTTTAAGACTTCGAAATTCCATCTTGTACAAGTTAAAGCTAAGATCTAGTGTCAATTGAGAGTTCGGTGGAAGTTCGTGTCATTCAATTGAGCAAAATGTCATTTTTTATATATAAAGTTATTAGCTTTGTTTTTGCTCATAATATTGGCTTCTATGTATTGTAAAGTGGTGATGTTTGGTGTGATTTACTATTTAAAAAAGTTGACATCTTGATAATTAGTTAGTGACTTGAAGTTAGTCGAAAAAAGTTTAAGTATATAATGTTAGAAAACTCTCTACATGACAAATAGTTGTTACATGCCTTTATATTTGTGTTCACCCTTATGTTATATGTGTTTGTTTGAATAAGTGACATATGAAAGTGCTTATGAAAGTGGTCCGTATAGCGACTATCGCTATATTAGCACCATGAAACTGTTATTCCTTTTGAAATCTTTTGTTTAATCTTATGTATGAGTTGTATAAAGATAATTAATTATTAACATAAAGATGTGATTAAATTTAATTAATTTTTTTCATAATGGTATTTTAAAATTTAATTAATCATTTTAAATAATGATGATTAAGATTAATTAATCATTTTATTAATGATGTTTTAAAATTAATTAATCATTTTAACTAATGATGTTTAGTGCTAATTAATTATTTAATTAATGATGTATTAGACTTAATTAATCATTTTGTTAATGATGTTTTAGGATTAATTAATCACTTTAATAACAATGTTTTAAACATTAATTAATTACTTTAATAATAATGTTTTTAAAATCAATTAATTATTTGAATAATAATGATATAAAATCAATTAATTATTTTAATAATGGTGCTTTAAAATTACTCAATCATTTTAATTAATGATATTTAATTTAATTAATTATTTTAATTAATAATATTTAATTTAATTAATCATTTTAATTAATGTTATTAGAGTTTAATTAATCATTTTAATTAGTGATATTTGGAGTAATTAATTAGGATTAAATCTAATTAATTATTTTAAATGAAGATGTTTTGAAGTAATTAATCATCGATTAAAGTTGATTGATTATTTTATGTGATTATTTTAATTATTTTAAATGTGAAACCCCAGCACAAGTTTGGTTCTAAAAAGTAAAGAATCGATTTGGTTATGGAAAAGATTTTTCCGTAAACGATATCGCTGATGTGGAAAGAATTTAATCATGCTTCTGACACTAAACATCAAGGTACGGAAACTTGCCACTACCTTGAAAGTTAAAAATGTCGTCAAGGCAATGCTTAGAGGTAAACTACTTTCACTTGCCCGACTTTATTTTTAACCAAGAAATAGTACAAGTTTAAAATCAACGAGCAGTGGTTGGAATATGAGATTTACTATCCATATACGACCAGTTTTAATTATCCCCAATAGTTGATTTATTAACTATCGGTTCAGCTTTCTTCATTGGGTATCGTCAATCTAAGATGATTTGTTTCTCATTTGAGCTTTGTTATCCTTTATCGAAAATGACTAAAACCAGAAAGCGAGTGGGAGCCAAGTTATGTGAGATTGCTCCCATTAGGGTACATTCACATCTACTCTAGGTTGGTTTCGGTTATACGTGCATTAAGAAGTAAAATACTTAGATTCTCAGTAAGGTTGGTGGGGTCCGGCTTGGAGTTCCGGAGAGGTGTCATAGGAGAGAATGACCCTCTCAAGTATATTGACTAGAGGTATACTTTTTGTTAAGGGGGGCGCACCCTCCTAGTCATTTGTTAGGAAATTTCCCTTCCATTCCTTTGATTCCAAGATTTTAAAACTTACCTCTTTCTTAATTGCATCGGGAAGTGTTGTGAACACTTCGCGATGTTTAATTATTTGTATCCATTATTGTGGTTGGATGTTACTATTGTGAGGGAAAACCCATTCTACCGCTAGCAGTGTGGTCTCACATACTTTATTTATTTTCAACCCTTTTCTTAGAGATTTGCTCCTATGGACTTTTTGTTTGACCCGAGTTGTTTCTTTCTGCAAACTCTCAGGTACTCAATTATATTTGAGTAGTCCGAAAGTAGCAGGTTTTTTTAGCTCTTTGAAGACGATGGATGAGCAGGAGGTTCTTTATCTATCTAGTTATCTATTTCCGCTATTATGTTATGATAATTATGTATGTATTTTGTATCAGTATGTGTGGTGGCAGGGTGTATAACTGCCTAGGCTGATAGTAGTAATACTTTTGTGTAACTCTGATAACTCCATGTTAGAAGTAATCTGATGTACTATATTATTGTTGTATTATATGTAACATTTCCATTATGAGATTTTCTATTCTGTTTTTTTATTTTACCCTACGACAGCTCGTCTTTCGGACACTTGAGCAATGACACATAAACACTGAGTTTGTGTTAGGTGTCATTCCCAATGGTAAGAAAGGTGGATCGTCGTAGCTTCCTACTGCTATAATGTGTTAACAACTAATATAACACAGCAGGTCAAAATGTGTGAAGTAGCATGACAACTTTCATTACATTGTGATCTTCAGTTAATTTGGTAATCTTAGTTAATTGCTTTACATGATATTCTGTGCAGTAAAAAAAATTGAAATAGGAATCCGTTTTGTTGCACTGGATATCTACTATTTGTCTTTATAACCATTTGTCGAGCTGTCTACATATAATGTAGTCTCTACTGTATGCCGCCATGCATAGTACTGTTGCTCAAACTAACCAGTTTCTACCACTGATATCTGCTATATTTATAGGCGCTACATATGTCTGAACTAAGTTAAGCATAGGAAATTTTTACAATTTGCACCGTTATTTCTATTGGTGAGTCTATGTTTTCAAGTCTTTTTTAAACAAGTAAAGATTATAGTGATATTAACCTAAGCTTGTTCTTTATCTGGCCGACTTTATACTAACTGCATTCATCACTAATTCAGATATATTTATTTCACTTTATATTTGATCCATCCATCTATTTATTTCACATTATTATGCCTATTACAATGTTCACATGTACTAGTAAAATCTATTATTTTGAATGTTGAAAGCTAACCATATAGTCATTGTTCACCAGTTGCTCCAATTTTCTATGCACATCTGGTTGCTGCTCAAATAAGCCAATTCATGAAATTCGATGAAATGTCAGAGTTGTCATCCACACATGGAAGAATTACCACTCCTGGAGCTGTCGTTGTTCTAGAATTGCCAAAACTGCATGAAAATGTGAGCAGTTCTATGTTTTCTGCTAATCTTACCTATCTGTTACGACTATTCACACAAAGGTGATTAAGGTAGATCTAATCTAATGCTACTATTTGCAGAGGAGTTCACCTTTGTGAGGAGTTGATTGACTCTTGCAGATCAGATCTGCCTTAAAATACTTTCTATATTACTATTTGATAATTAGGCTCGATAGGTACTTTTCCATCCCTATTTATTTTATCATGTAATAAAATCGAGACAAAAGCCAAAATACTTTCTTAAGTTATTGCAATAACTTGGTTCAATATATCGTTGTTTTTTATTGTGTAATTTGAAAAAAAAAAATATCGTTGTTTTTAATTAAACAATAATGATAATACGTTGTACCTTTTTGAATAATTTTGTTTACCAACAACTGGTATAATATGTTTAACTTGGTAAGGGTTGAAGGACTATAAATGTGGATAACAGTTGTGTTAATCACGTTTCATCTTTGATAATTATTGCTTAATACTAGAATATGTCTAAGTTTAATTGCTAATCAAATGGATCTATCTGTTAATTTCAAATGGATCTATCTGTAAATCTGTAATTGATTATGATCTAAAAATATTTCTTTTACACTGAAATGATTTATGGAAACCGATAAAAGCAAAGTTACTCACCACTATTATGAGAAAATTTTGTCATTGCACAATATAATCCATGCTAAAGAGAAGTTGGCACTCTCTTCTTTTTCCTAAAGAGTAATCATCAAACATTATCTATAGTTCATAGAAGAAAAATAAATAAAGAAACTTAACCAAACTACATGGTATTACATGCGCTTTTCTTTTCTCAACAACTTATAACTAACAATAACAATATTTCACTTGCACAAATAATCAAACTCCAAAATGACAATTATTTACTTATTATGTGATTCAAATTTGTTTTAATAGTTTTATATCTAAGGAAATCTCAAGTTCCTAAACATATGTCATCTAGCTGGTACAAGAATTAGAGAGAAGAATCCACCATAAACCTATCAAGTAATACTCGCTTATAGGTGTGGTTAAGCTGTGTTTATACTTTTCAGTTACAAAATGTCAAAGAAATTTGTTCACTTTATAAAGAATTTAATACAGTCTTTGAATGCACATCATTCCATTGCCAACTACAAAGTAAAACCTGTCCTGAATGCATGTTTTGCTATAAGTAACAATAATTACCAAGATCATGAGAAAATGCTATAAGTAACAACAACTACCGAGATCCTGAGAAATGTGTTCACTTTATAAGAAAACTTTTGTGTGTATAATGTTGTTCAATGAAACAGAATACTCAAGATCTTGAGAAAATGCTTAGTGATGCAACTTTTGACCCTGATTTACCATCATTGTAAGTGATTCACTCTAGTATAAGGGAAGTTCTACTCTTTAAGGCTAGTGTAACCACTGGTTATGAATTTCCATTAAGTGTTATGTTACAGAAACAAGAACTAACCTTCTTAAAACATTAAGTTCTTAGATTATTAAGTTTAATATGCTTAGCAATATATTAAGATCATAGTAGCGCTCGAGATTTTGATGCGGTAATTCATCAATTTGGGTGGACCTTGTGATGATTCTATTAAAGGAAAATCTGAATGGTACATAAAATATTTTACCCATACATTCCTTTATGCAGTTATGGTAAGAAGAAGTGTTCTATAATAGTACTTTATTTTTTGAACAAAAAATCTTATCTAAAAGCCTATACATCCATTTTAATCACTAACTTCTTCTGTATCCATTATTAATTTCTACTCTGTTGATAATTCAATTTTTTCTTAAATTTGTGCATTGGTTCTGTGCAGGTTGCTTATTTAGGTGCCCTACTTGAGGAGTGTTTTGGCGAAGTTTCAGTATTGATTTCTTTGATGGATGTTGAGAGGCGACATGGTATATGATGAACTTGATACCTTCTCAATTTACCGATTTCAAACTATATAAACTTCTATGCAGTTCCTTAAGAATTTTTTGAATTTGACTTTTCACTTTTGATTAAAAATGACTTAGGTGATTTAGCTTTGTTCTCAGTTTGACCGTGTTAAATTTCTACATCATTTGATATTGAAATTCAGGACTGTAATATGAAGATGTGTGTGATTGCTTATGAATCCTGTTTGGAGTATCATTAAGTTTTTACATATGATATTTCAATAGAAATTAATTTTATGTATTTGAGTTTGTGAAACATCTCTTCATAGATGTTAATTTGGTTGCAAGATCGATTATGTTGTTTGAGATGAAATTTATATGTGAATTCGAATTGTAATACCTTTTTTGTGTTGCAGCTATTTAAACCGCTAAACCGCAACACTTAATGAGCGTTGCGGTGTTTCAAATCGCAACACTCAGGCGGTGTTGCGGTGGTTCAAACCGCAACATTAGTCGACTGTTGCGGTTTTCCAAACCGCAATTCTTAATCGGTGTTGCGGTTGTATAAATTGCAACACATCATGGGTGTTGCAAATCCACAAATCGCAACACCTAATAGAAGTTTTAGATTTAGAATTCGAAACGATAATCTAGTGTTTCAAAAAGTAGCAATATGCAAATTTGAAAGACTTAAAAAATGTTTCTAAAATTAATTGAAACATTTTTTGACCATTTCAAAAGGATGTTTTTGGTGTAGTGATAGCATATCAAATTATATGTTGCTATGATTAACATATATCATTAACCAAAATAATTTTAAAAGATGATACGTTATCGACAGTATCATTGATACGAAGTCATTATCAAAATCCAAAATTAATTCAAACAATAAGGCAGAAGGTGATAGTAGAACATACCTTAGTATTACTATTATATAGTTCTTACCGTATCAGTGATTTGAATATCTCAAATTCAATTCAAATTTACATAACATTCTCGATCATCATAACATTCTAACCTTTGCTCCAAAATCAAAATAGTTTATTCTTTACGAAAGATGGATTTAATTTTGCTTTCAAATTGTTGGAAAATTGATGGGGAGGAACAATAAAGAGAAAGTGATGAAAGCTGTATTATGGATGAGGCTACTGCCTTTAAAGCAAAATTCGGCATGACTATGGTACAATCGATAATTGCCGTCTTAAGGTTAACACAATGACCCTTTATACTTGCGCACTCAAGATTAAATAATTCAAAGATTTGTAAAGGTCACTGCCTAGGAGTTTTGAGTATATTCGGAAAACTGATTTTATTTTAGAGGAAATTGTGGAGAGAATAAGATGAAGAAGATGGCTTTTATTTTCTGCCAATATTATATTCCTTTTATCGAAGAGGAGAGAAAGGAGAGAGAATAAAAATAAACTTACAGTTCACATCTCTTTTGAGCCTAGCAATCATAATAAATAAGCATTCCAAAAAAATATATTTTCTCCTTAATAAAGAATACAAAAGATCAAGCAAAAGACTTTGATTATTATTGTAATTATCCAACGGACTTAAGTGCATTTAAGTATCATGTGGTGGTCGTCCACGCATGTTAATATTGGTAAAATATTTGATTGATAATGCACAAAAACACAATTTAGTTTAGACATTTTGAACTAAATAGCAATAGTAATTGTCTTGTGCACATAAAGATCATACATGATCTAATATCTAAAGCAAACACAAGAAGGAACCCGTAATAAATTTTTAATACATTTTTTAACTCACATTACACTATAGTAATATCCTCGTTAATCGAATCAATAATTAAAAAAGTCCACATTTCAGTGTCACGATCTTTAGGAACGGTCAAACCTCCTCTAATAACTGTAATTAGCTCTTCATAAATATGAATACAACACTCTTCATATCACCATATAGTTTTGTGAAAATAAATGGTTCTCTAATATGGTATCAAAGTTGAATTTATTTTGACTGTGTGCCTACTGATGGAACCATGTCACAAACGGTGGGGTGAAATAGGTAGATTTCAAAAAAAAATCTCTATTTGAATCATGGTAAGCATATAAAGTCAATGGGTTTCACTAGATCCAATCTAGTTAATTTAAATAAAATCAATTTTTTTAACTTTATAATTTAGTTTATTAAATCAATGTTTATTAAGTATAAACTTTGAAAAGTTATGAATATATCAAAATATTCATATTTCTAAAAGGTGTATAAAAAGGGATGAACATGTTATTATTAAATTTAAATATAAGCACATCAAGTTCTAAAAAGAGAAAGATAAAGGTGGTATCAACAATTGATTACACCTTCTTCATTTGCAAACATTCTACTAAAACTATATCTATTCATTATTCAAAAATACATGTAATAGAAAAATGTTTGACATGATAAAAATAACAAAACAATAACAAGGTCTATATATGCATGTATAGATTTTAGGATTTACATTTGCTATGTATTAGTCGTTTATATGTATATATCAATCATCTTAATCAATTTGATTTTGTAAAATGTATGTTTGGTTACAAAATATTACAAGACCTTAAATGTTCATAACAAAGATTAATTAAACAAACATAACATAATGGTTAATAGAAATTTCAAAATTCAAATTTAAAGTTAGAAAACTAAATTTGTATGGGCATGTTTTATCGATAATTAAGATCTAGATTATATTTGATTAATGAAACAACCTTAATGAATTAAATACTAATATTAAATTGTATATTTATATTTATATAATTACGAAGTTGAAATAATTTCAGTTATTCAAAATGTGTGTGTGTCTACACACACACATACGCATAAATATTTAATTTAAGATGTTTTACTATAAACATAAGGTTCACATATTTCTAAATATTTTTATATTTAAATCTATAATAAATTTGTGTGTGTGTGTTTATATATCTGTGTGTCTATACACATACATAAAATGTTTAATTTTATCGCTCAAAATTAATACAATTTAAAATAAACCAATCAAAAGGAAATTATAGAATTAATACATATACATAAGTTTAGAAAAAGATGTTAATGTGTTCCATGTTTCAAAATAATTCAAATCAATACCGTTTAATTCAGTTAAATTATAAATTACCTTAGAAAACCATTACATATATATTGAATCATATTTATAAATAAAATTATAATTTTACAAACATAAAAATTTTTAGTTTTAAATAAATGGATTAAAAAAAATCACATCATCCAATTAATTGTTTAAAATATAAAGTCAATTATAAATCATAGTGAGGCAATATATATATATATGCACGCACGCACGCGCGTGCGTGCGTGCGTTTGCATATCAAATCGTTATAAAGAGAAAAAATAAAAATAAAAACATGAAAAATAATTTTACCTTTATGGATATAGCAAACATGTTACACCTCGTTTTTAGATTTCTCCTCAAATATCTAAGTTGATCCACACTCAACATTGCAAGAGAATGATGAACCACTTAATATTTTTTCATTTGAAGCTTTCATTTAATATGGAGTTGATTTTGTTTGGAATGGAAGATTTTATTTTCGGTCATGGCAATGGAGAAGAGGAGAGAAAAAGTGAATGATTGAAAATGATTACTGGATTTGTTTTAATTGAAAGAATGAAACATTTCCTTCTTTCAATTGAAACTTCCCTAATCAATTTACTTAATTTTCTCTCTCTACCTCTCTCTCTTCTCATGATTTGGCCAGCCATTTGTGCCATCAAATAGCACAAAATTTTCATAAATCCCTTTATGCAATTATTATTTAGTGGAAATTAGGGAGGCATCCCTATCATACTTTCATATTGTAAAGCGGGTCCCTGTCAAAGTTTCATTGTAAAGCGGGTCCCTGTTTTCTGAAAACGAAGAAAAATTATTGCTGAAATGTCAGCAACTTTTATAAATAAGTGCTGATATTTCAGCAACTATCTGTGTCAAAGTTTTATTGTAAAAACAAAGAAAAATTATTGTTGAAATGTCAGCAACTTTTATAAATAAGTGCTGATATTTCAGCAACTTTCATAAACTGTGTTCAAAGTGTACATAAATGTTGCTGAAATATCAGCAACTTTTATAAATAAGTGTTGATATTTCAGCAACTTTCATACACTACGTTCACCGTGTACATAAATGTTGCTGAAATATCAGCAACTTTTATGAAATGTTGCATCATGCTCTGCAATAATCGTGAATAAAAAACAGGGACCTAATTTACACTGAAATTTAGTGAAGGACTTTTCGTGAATTTTGAAACTTAATAAGGACCTGTGCCAAAAGTACCCTATTATTTATTCAAACTCATTTAAAGTTACACTGATATCGCATATCGATGCGTGCAAATATAACTTTTATATATGCATACAAAACAATTCCAAACAACTCCAATACATCAAATAAATTGACTAATAAGTAATATTTCTCAAATATTAATTAATTTAATTAATTTACAAGATTTTATAAATTAAATCATGTGGTTTTTTTGGGAAATTCATAAATACGGTTGTGAGACTCAAATGTGTGAATTCAACTATTAATATTCACATATCACTTTAGCTAGTAGTATGACAATTTGATTGAATTCACCACTTATAGATCTTTTTGGTAAAATCCATTCACATTTTATTAAGCGTACCTTATATCAACGATTATTTACAAATATTCTCTTCGCCAACACTGTATCGCTTTGGGATTTATGGAATTAAGTTTTAGTCGAAATTCTAATAACATCCTTGTTCAACTCAGTTAGTCCATAAACAAAGTCCTTAGTTCAATAATAATATTTTTATTATTAACCGTACTACTTTGGCCAGAGATTTTGTATTTGAGTTGAGTATAGTTGACTGTGATACTAACCTTATGCAACTGATAAGACGAATTCACTATACTGTTTCACTTCCAATGATTCAACTCAGACCAAACTATAGCCACTTGGTGGATCACTATGCCATGATTTTAATGTAATCTAAGTGGAGTATTCATTTAAAGTTCCATAGTATTCTCAAGTCGAGGGAACTGTGTAGCATCGTTACCTTGAGATTTCATGTTTAACCTAGTTGTTATTAACAAATAGGAACCTCTCGGATGAGTCATTTCATAGTTATACGATAACTACAGGTAGGTAAACTCTTGGTGCCTCCAACAACCATAAGCAGTACAATGCCCAACATTTAGAGAGCCTTACGCACTCTGGTCTTAATGGATATACCAATATCCTTTCTTGAAACATCTTGACTAGGAATATTTAAAGCAAAATTTTATTTTATTTTGTGACTAATTACCAACGATTGCAACTATTTGCAACTATAATCACATAACATTATATTTAAGGATTTTCTTATTATATACTTCAAATTAATTATTTAATTAATTATATCATAATATAACAAAGTACATAAAAGAATAACAAACACCATTAGTATGAAAAAGATTGACTATAGAGTTAGATATATGCAACAAATTACATAATTGCTCCTAGGGAATACCACTAACTCTTTCGGTCTCCCACTTGCACTTGAGGCCAATTATGAAGTCTCAATATCATCCCTTCGATCAATTTTCCACAACTAATCGAGTCAATCCCTTCAAGAATGAATATGCTATATTATCCTAATTATATACTCTTTTAATCAACTCTCTCCAACGTTGATAAGATGCCTTTATCAATTGGACCTTTTTAGAGTGTGTGCCTTAACTTCTAGTGAGCTCTAGGTTCTTTCATGATCCTTATTATTGTTTTCACAAAACATAGTTATGAGATTCTCAACAATTGAAATCACCATAGCTTAGTTATAAATTTGTGCATTATATACAAAGTGCTTTCACCATGGCATTATTCAAGGCGATGTACTTGGCCTTTTGGTTCAATCGGTCATAACCTTTCATTTGGAACAATTCCAACATAAAGCTTTTTAACTAAGATAATACATGAATTCAGGATTGATGTATTATAGTCGATATTACTTATAAAGTTCGAGTCTAAATACCTCTTCACTAGGAGTTCGTTATTTACACATACATTTCTCTAGTATTTTGCAAATACTCGAGAATGATCTTAACTACTATTTAGTGAACTTAATTCAAATTTGATATTTGCTCAAAGTGCTAGGTACATATGCAAAATGTGATATAGTAGACTACATAGTATATGTGATAATTCCATTGTCAATGCACTAAAAATCAATCTCATAAGCTTCATATTAAACATTTTAATATAGTATATATGTATATCATATGGGACTGCCCCAACATCCTTTTTTACTGAAGATGTCATTTTCAAATCCAATGTCGAGGATTAGAAAACCAATGTAAAATGATTTTAACATAGTTACGTCGTTAACAATCATAAATTTGTTGTTTACTTATAGGTTAAGTAATATTTTAGTATTTATAATGTTCTTTCTTATATACGCACGCTTCCTTTATATTTTGAGTGAAAATCAAACTATTTGATTTCTTTGTCAAAAATACTAGTTTAGCTCTGATGCTTATTGCACGTCATCATTGTATCTACTTTTAGGTCAATCCAAAACATACGAGTATGTTATCGCTCCCACCAACTTTGAGACATTTTGGTTGTTATATATAAACAGTCACTTCTAAATTACTATTTAGAAGTTCCATTTTAACATCAAACTGCCATGACCCAAAAATCAAATTGTGTGGTAATTACGGTAATTACATGTAGAATTCGAATGGTTTTGAGCATGTTGACTAGAAAAATTACATCAATAATTTCAACTTTTGAAAAGGGATTTCCTACCAACACTATTTTATATAATTTCAACTGCATTAATCTCCTTAAAGATGCACTTGTAGCCAATGGATCATATCCCTTTAGGTATAACTATCAAAATCGTATTTTGATAATATACCTAGAATTTATTTTGGATTTAAACAATCGTGTCGTATGGCAGAGTTTATACTCTTTATAGCTTATTGACAACTAAGGACTGCTAACAATTCTTTTTCTCGACACTGATGAGAAACTCATAGTTTCTATTAATGTACGAGAATTATTATTGGACATTCTAATGTGTTGTGTGTCCATTTTATTCTTGGTTGATTTTGTTTTATCTATATGTAATCAGTTTCTATGTTTGAGTCTTTGGATCATATCCAAGTCCACTGTACTACCACTAATTTCTAAAAAAAAACCTTTGATTATGAAGGTCATGTTTCTTGTATTTTTTCTTAGTACAACGAAATAGGCATTCAAAAATATTTTATGAACTCCCTGTTATATGTGTATAAAACTGATTTAATTTTAAGTTTAAGAAACTTATGTTCATAACATAAATTAGGAAACCAAAAATCTTAAACTATTTAAGATCGAGGTTTCTTATTAATTCATATCTTAAATGAGTATGATCTTGATAAACCCTTCTTAAAATGAAACTAAACTTAACCTATGTACTTACTCTTAAGTACCTGTCCTTATAAAAAGAAGTTAACTCAACTTCACTCACCGTCAATTGTACTTTGTCCAAAAAAGTCCAATTACCCTTTATCGATAAATCATTATGAACCATAAGGAGGACTGACTTTTGAGATTGAATCTTATTCATTTTTAGATACATTGAAGCTGATCTTTTTCAATACACTCACATATTGATCAAATTGAATTTCTTTTATTTCTTTTGCATGTAATTTTTTCTACTTCTGTTGTATATTATCTGAACTTATCATACATACATTACTTGTGTATCAAATATACATGTTCATTTATATGATAATTCATTTATGAATTTAATGAAATAAGTGGATCCGTTTTGTTTTCATTAGACTTTGAACTGCATATATCTATACATATCAATCAAAATAGTTCATTTACTCTTTTTTGGCTCCCACTGACTAGGTGCTTCGCCCTTAATCTTCTAAGATACAATTCATTGGTACCATGTGATTTTTAATCATATGATTATTGAATTATTCCTTAAAAATATGGCCTAGTACATAATTCTAAAATAATTGTAAAAATTTTAGATGCTTATGTATTTTCTAGTGCATCACTTTTGTTATAAATATCATTATTATCGATTTATTATAACAAATATTAATGATATTCATATAAAAAAACTATATTTATTTTCAGTTAGTACTCAAAACAGTTATTATTTTATTTGCTATATTTACGGAAATATTTTTTATAACTTGATGCATCTACTAAGAAATGTTATATGAAATGCTCCCACTATTCCGCCATTACTATAATAGCGTATGAAATACAAAGTTCCATTTAACCACTTATTACCGAATTTTATTTCATACACTATAACTAGTTTACAGTCAACAGTTTTAGATCAAATATCTTGAACTCAAAAAAATAACTTTCGTAGATAATAATTTTCTATATGAAAATATATTTGGAAAAGAATAGCACTTCTCATTCCACATTAAGAATCTTTTTGTATTTTATACAATTATCCTCTCCAAGGTCTTTTCATGAAGCAGAGGCGACCTTTCACTCTCTTTATCCTAATTATGCCTAAGTTACATCCACTTTCATACATTCGCTTTCATTTCCAAGACCGTAACGAACTCTTTACAAAAATTCATTCGGTTAACCCAATTTTCTCAAAAGTTTGATTTTTAACATGTATTAAATGTTAGAAAATAATTTGGAGATTTAATTTGTTAAATTAAGGATTTTTGGAATTTATTAGAATTTGTTCCACTTTTCTCATTTTTATTAAAATAATTTTAGTTTGAGATTAATGATAAAATCTGGTTTGGGCTTTAGTTTGGTGTTTAAGTCCATTTAGTGGAATTAATGAAGAGAAAATGAGTAAACACTTAGCCAATTGGAGCTTTTGCCTTCGTCAACTTTGCCTTGATCTCCTTTGGCCTACACCTCATCTCAATATCTCCAAATTTAGAAAACACTACAAAATTTTGTCCTCAAACTTCTTCAAAGAGAAAAACAAAAAAACTTAAAAACCTAGCTCTAAAATCCTAAAATCAATTCAGAAAAATCCTTAGAAAATCCAAGATAAATAAAGTAAGTATTCTAAACTCTATCTCTACCTTCTGGACTTATAAAAGTATGATTTTGGTCTCGTTTTTGATATATGTGTTGCTAGTTGGATTTTGGTTTTGAGCTTTTAGGTGTATTTTGGGTTAGCCAAGAGGTTGCAAGGTCTAGTAAGGCTTAGGTGAAGATCTAGCAAGCTATATGAGGGTACAAAGGTGAGTGATCCTCATCAACTATCTCTAATAGGGCTGTGTATACTTTAATTGTTGAATTGATTTTTGTTTTGATTGTATATGATTGAATGGATGATAGTTATTGAATGATCTTTGGTTGTTTGATGTTTGTTGATTGTGAATATATTGGATGTTAATCACCGTTAGTAATTTGGCCATATCCTTTTCGTTTCTCGTCGGAATTTGATAATTTATAATTCTCTAGAAAGCTTAAACTTTTATCTACAAGTTTCATGTTTTGAGTTTTGTAAAATTCTGATATTATAATGGTTGAAAATTGTGTTTTGTTTCGCTGCCCTGAGAATAGAATAGGAATTAAGTAATTTGAACCTTAGAATTGTTTTGGTCATAACTTTTCAACATAAGTCCAAATTTGATGAACCTTCTCTTGTTTGAAAGCTTAGACAATTTTCTACAACTTTCGATTTTTACATTTTGCAAAATTTTGAGGTCTAAATGGTCTAAATAGCATTTCTTTGTCGCTGGCCTGAGAATAAAAAACAGAGTTAATAAATTTAAACTAGAAATTTAATTTGATCATAACTTTTGAATCGTAAGTCCAAATTTGATGATCTTTTTCTTGTTGGAAAGCTTAGACTTTTTCTACAGCTTTTATGTTTTATAAAATTTAGAGGTTTAAATGGTCGAATTAGCATTTCTTTGTCATTGTCCTGAGAATAAATGACAGAGTTAATAAATTTAAACCCAAAACTTAATTTGATAATAACTTTTGAACCGTAAGTCTAAATTTGATGATATTTTTCTTGTTTGAAAGCTTAGACCTATATCTACACCTTTTATGTTTTGCGTTTTGCAAAATTTTGAGATGCAAAATTTTTATCGTAAGGTGTATATATTCTCTTTTACATATAAGGTGGTAGTATTTTACAAAAGAAAGTAATTTGTGTATTTTTTTGATAAAAAGAAATGAGTCTTAATTTATATAAAGATGCATATATTTGTAACTCGAAGATAGATTTTATAAACAATCTTATAAAAGAGAAATTTCTTGATAAATTATATATTTAATTAATAATAGCTTTTGATTAACTATGGAAAAGAGAAATTTATATAAATATGATTTCAAAACACTTTTTCATGTTTTCTTAAAGATATAGTTCTGTAGATTTAAATTAAGGATTTGGAATAAATTTTGAGATAAAATTTTGAGAGTCTTAATTCTATAATATGAGAAATACTAATAATCAATTTAGTGTTATTGGTTGGTTTAAATGCTCTCAAATGACGCTTCATCGAATATGGTATAACTCATTGAATAGAATGTTTGAGTGAAATTTACTAACTCATTAGCGAATACTTGGATTTTACCAGGTAGTATGGGATGCTTTGGTTAAATTCTTGTGATTTCCTTTGGGAAAGTATTTAACATTTTAGGGCCGTATTCTCTTTTGGTGTTCGACATTTGTGTAAGCTGATAGATCCTTAAGAGATATGTAGTTCAGGTTTTCTAGTGATATCCGTAACGAATGAGATTTATTAGATTCTAGTGAATACTTGAATTTCACCAAGCAATATGGGACGTTCTAGTTAAGTTCTGGTAATTATTAAAAGTGATAGTATTTGGCACTTTAGAATGTGTTGTCTTTTGGTGTTCGGATTTCAGGTCGATAGATTATTAAGAGATAAGCTCCTGGATTTTTATACAATCCTTGTGATCAGTATGAGTTATATGTTCTCCAATCTTTGAGTTATGTTTCTACGATCATTTTGATCGGTATGGCCAATCATTGTGATCGGTGTGGACGATCCTTGAGATCGGTTAGTATTTTTTTCCACGGTATGGACGGTCCTTGGTGTCAGATCGGTATGGATGATACCAGATTTTGTTTTCCATGGTATGAGTACGATTATTGTGATCGGTATGGATTTGGTTTTCTTAGATTTTGAGACATTATTAATTTTAGGAATTCTGGACTTTGTGACTATTTCATGTTTCGTGATTCTGCGTTGTGAGATGGATTCCAAGATTTTTTGATTTTCCTATGTTTCATGATTTAAAATATTCCTATGTTTAAAGATGGATTCTGAGGTAAATTATTCTAATGACTTGTTTATATATATGACCTATGTATTTATTATAATGTCATATACCTTTGTGTTATATCTTGTTCTCACCCTTTGGATATTTAGAGATAGTATGACCCGTTTATTTATAATACTCGGATCAAGCCCAGACTTTTCAGGTTACAGGATATGTAGACTGTTGGATGGGTATGGTAGGAGGGAGATAAACCATTTTCACTTTTTAGTTTATCTCATGTAGGATTATGTGTATGTGTATGGGATGTAAATTTTGGAGACAGTGACTTGTATTGGATGTATATCATGTGGGACTAGTATTATATTTTGTAGACTCACGGTATTTATTTGTATATGATGTTTATTATTCCGCTATGATCTGTGACTATTGTTTTATATGATATACTATTCTAATTTTGAGAAACCAGTGTATTTATTACTTTAGAATGAGATTGTACATGTCAAATTTTATTCCAAATATTCAGTAAAACGGTAAATATGACATGTCAGTGTTAGTTTAAAGATATATTTACATTTGGTCACCCTTAACAAGCCATATTTTTGGTATTATTAGATGACATTATTTATAATTTTCTCTAATAATATGGGCATGGTGATTGGGTCATTACAACATCTGTCTGATTGTAATCTTTCAAAGACTACCTTACGTGTTAGTTAATTATCCATGTTAGCATAATGCAGACTCTGATACCGTTGATGGATCGCATGAATTAGCGGTGGGGGCAAAAGGAGGGAAATTTCAAAGAATTCCCTTCATTAGTTATTGCACTTGATCTTTAACATGCGCTATCATGAATAATTTTTACACATTAAATCTTATTTAATGTTAATTTATTGTATTGGTGATCATGTAGATTAAAAATCAATATTTTTTTAATTTACTTTATTTGTTTTATGTTAAATTAAGTGTTTGAACATCATATGTTCATATGCAATGTGTATAGTATTATGTCATAAAGTGTTATAACTTAAATAATAGTCTGAATTACATATACATATCTTTATGCCATTAAACAAGCAATCGGATAAATATGATGTGATGTATTATAAACTACACAAACCCTTATAGATATAAAAACTTATTTAAATGTTTTTTTTATTTCAAACCCCAATGGTGGCTACTAGATCCACCCTTCTCCAGATCTAATTTCTATCAATCTCTCTTCTTTGTTTTCCTTTCTAACGTTTCTCTTATAATCTCGATAACTTTAGGTCTCAAGCGAAGCCAGAGGAGTAGTTTGAAAATGGGATGTCGGTTTGGATGATGGATAGGAATTGTTGGTAGGTCGAAAACAAAAGGGAAAGGAAAGGAAAATCAAAGCTTTTAAAGCCACATGTGCTAATTTAGTGAGACATTAAGCCTTATTTAGATCTGCAAACGGAAAAGGGTTGATGGACATAGAGAACAAAGGTGCAGCAATTAAATTTATAGTCTCCAGCGATGCTAAAAGACTACCTACTTGGATATGGCTCGGGGTGAGGGCGGAGATTGTTCCTTAAATCTTGAATTCATAGAGCCTATATAAGAGAAAAGGGAAAGGTGCTCTATCTATGGAGGATCTTAATGAAGCTAAAGGAGGCTGGAGCAACTGTGCTATGTTTTATGTTGTAGGGCCTAGCGTTTTTTGAAAATGATTTTTTGTTGCTTGTTTTAAACAAGAACCGGACTGCATGAGAATTTTGGAAGGGGGTCCATTGTTTTTTAATAGAAACCTAATCATTATGACAAGGTTGAACCCTAACATGAAGGCAGATAAAGATCTATGAACAACCATGCCAGTCTGGATTCGTCAGCCAGTTTAAGCTTTCGTCTCTTGGGTCCTAAAGTCGGTGCTCTTGTGAGCTTTATTGGAAGACCTATTAAAATGGATGAAGAAACTCAAAAGAAAACAAGGATTTCATTTGCAAGGGTTCTAGTTGATAACCAAGATGAATATGTATTTCCTAACTTTCCTAAAGCTATAGGAGAGAATGGAAATTTTTTTAAACAAGAAGTAATCTATGAAATTCCCCTTCTAGATGTGAGAATTTTTTACGTTTTGGTCATCTTCCGAAGCAATAACCAATGAGCAAAGTGTGGATCCCAAAGGTAGATGAAGGTTTGACACATCACAATGAGGTGGGGAAGGAAGGGGAGAAAGGCAAGGAAAATATCAAAAATAAAGAGGAAAAAGAGCCCAATAATTCAACCATGGAGAAGGATGAAGTGGAAGGGATAGTCAAAGAGAAATCGCCCAAAATATATCTTAGAGAAATGGTAGAGGCTATCAACCAGCTAAAACAAGTTAAGGAGGTGCCATCTAGAGAAGTCAAAGGGAAAATGAAGCAGGAAAATGAACTTCAATAGGAAGTACATAACATAAAAAGGAGAATAGTATGGATTTAGGGGAGTCCTCAACTAAAACCTTGGAGGGGGAAATCAACGCATAGTCGAACCAACTCAACTCACTTCAGCCTCTGAGATTCAGTCAGAAGGATCCATCGGGCCCATCCAGGCTAGAGCAGGCTCAACAACTAGTCTAGGACATCCTGAATCATCATTGGACCCGACCAAAACTAGATCTGAAGGAGCTAAACCTCCCTCTAATAGCAATTTCTATTCTTATCACTGATAATATTAAGTAATAATGCATGTTCGATTTTGTCATAAGGGACCCATAATACTATGAGCAATGAGGTAGATGCCTAGAGGAAGGACAAGGATACACATGATCATAAGCCCACAAATCATACCGCCTCAACTTCAGAACCTACTCAATCAAAAGAGGTCAACAAGCATGAGACTGTTAAGAAAGAAAAACTAGTCAAAATGAATCCAGAATGGGAAGACATCATATATGATAAAAAAGATTGGAACAAAGATGCCACAACACAAGGCCAAGAATTAAGGAGCAGTCACAATAAGCAATCTAAATGACGACGATTGCTTGTTGGAATGTCAAGGGGTTCCACAACCCCGATTGAATGATAGAAGTAAGTAGATTGATAAAATTTCATTCTGTTGATTGCTTGGATATCGTTAAAAACAAATTAAGAGCTTTTGAAATCGAAAAACTAAGGACAAAATTAGATGCTAAGTGGGACATATGAGCAATGTTTCCTGTTACTATAATGCATAATTTTTGTGACGATTGATAGAAACATTTAGGATTATAATTCAATCAATATGAGTGACAAATACATCACCATAGAACTTGTTAATTGTAAAGATGCTAGATTTTTTGCCTCATTTATTTATGCTTAAATCTTTGACTATTTAAGAGGAAGACTTTGGTAGAACTGATCCAGTCCGCAATAGAAGAAATATGTGAATTTCATTTATTTTTTGTTACCATTTTAGATCTTTATTGGGCCTATGAAGTCAAATGTATATTAGATCCAATCTAATTTTTTTTTAAATAAAATCTTATTTGGTTTAAATTGTTAAAATGAAGATTTAAATATGATTATAAATTAATGTGATACAATTATTTAGAATGAGGTTTGGACAAAGTAGGCATGTGTAAATTTTTGTGATAAGAATTTACATATCTAAACAATGCAGAGAATAATGACAAGTTATAAAAAGTAACATGTGATTCAAAACATCTCAATTTATTATGAACATATGTTCAAGGTAGATGATGAACGAATGCAGATCTAAATCAAAACAATATGGTGAACATGATTTAATCAAATTAGACATAAGGCAGATTTAATTTACATGTGGCAAGATGAATAATTAAAACATGAGGTAAACCATAGGAAATATAATTATATCAATCATATAAATACATAGCTAAATGTAAATAAGAAAATTACGTTTGGATGCAGCTAATAAATCACACCTTGAACAATGAATCAAAGCTCCTAGATTCAGAAATCAATGTCCGGATTTTGCAAGAATCAAGAGGGATAAATCACTTTTAATAAACTAATTTGAATTGTATTTGTTTTTGGGAATTTTAAAGCCATGAAAGCTCTCGTATTTTTAGTCTTTAGAGAGGAAGGAGAGTACAAAAAAAGTTACAGAAAGGAATAAAATAGCCAAAAGGTTATGAATAGAATAAAATAAAGAAGGCAATCAATGTCAACTAAAGAGACTTTTTCCTTCTTTATATTATTCTATTCCCTTTATTAATTCTTTTGATAACTTATCATCTCTCTCTTACGTGGATGGCCAAACATGGAAGCAACATGGGACTCAAATGATCCCAAACCCATTCAGCATTTATTTCATTAAAATCTAATTTAAATAATCCATCGATATCGTATATCGATACGTGCGTTCACTTTTATTTATGCACTTTATTAAATGCTAATGGTATACAAACAAATAACATATAATATAATAATCAATATTTCGCAAATATTAAGTGATTTAATTAATTTACAATGATTATAAATTAATTAAATTGTATAGTTTATTCAGAGTAGTCGTAATTACGGTTGTTCGAATCAAAGATGTAAATTTAGTCAGTGATTAATATCAAACAATACGAATATTAACGTTCACACGTCACCTTAGCTAGTGGTCTTACATTATGACCGAATTTATCGCTTGCACATTTTTGCGATAAAATCCAATTTTTCTTATTTAAGCGTTACCCGGTAGTGACACTTATTTACACCAATTCTTTTTGTCAAAATTATATCACATTAGGTCTTATGTAACTTGGTAACAGTCAAAATTCTAATATCGTCAGTATTCAACTCTATTGTCCAAACAAAAAGTACTTGGTTCAATTATTACAAGTATTATTAACGATATAGCTCTAGCCAGAGACTTTGACTTTGAGTTGACTTCAATTGGCCGTGATACTAACCTTATATAACCGAGGAGACGAATCCTCTCTTAAATAATATTTCACTTTAAATGCTTCATCTCGACCCAACTACAGTCATTCTATGGATGTAGGCCATGATTTAACTGTAACCAAAGCGGAGCTTCCATATTGAAGATCAATAGTATTCTCAAGTCGAGAGAACTGTGTAATTTTATCACCTCAATATTTTTCGTTTGACATTAATTATATTAACCAACAAAAAAATATCGGGTGAGTCATTCCATAATTACTCAGTAACTATCAGTACATAACCCCTTGGTGCTCCGAGTAGTCATGAGTAATACATTACTCAATATTTGAAAAGCATTACATATTCTAGTCTCAACGGATGCATCGATATCTAGTCCCGATACATCTTGACTAGGAATATTTAAAACGATACGTTCAATTTCATTGTGATAGATTACTTATGGTTACAACACTTTATAGCTACTATCACAAAACATACCATTTATGGATTTTCTATTAAATATACCTTTAATTAAGTTAATTAATTAATATAACACATTATATCAAGTATGTAACATAAAACAAAACACCTTTTATTTCAAACAAGATTGGATATCGAGTTAGATATATGTAACAAACTACATAATTGACCCTATGACATACCCCTAACTCTATCAATCTATCACTTACACTTGGGGTCACTTATGGAATCTCTATCTCATCCCTTCAACCGTTTTAATGAGAACTGATCGAGTTAGACCATTCGTAAATGGATCTGCTATGTTGATTTAATTAACAATTATGTTAATCAACTCTCTTTGTTATTGGTAAACTATCTTTATCATATGGAACTATTCAGAATATGTTTCTTGACTTCTGGTGAGTTCTTACTATTACATTATTATCATCATATAACATTAACGTAGTATTCTTAATACTTGGAATCACCTCTAGTTCAGTTATAAATTTGTGCATTTATATTTATATACATTTCTTTTATTGCAGCGCTATTTAAGGCGAAGTACTTACCCTTTCGTTGAATCAGCCACAATCTTTTGTTTGAAACATTTCCAACTTAAAGCTTTTTAATTAAGGTTTGAACATAATTTAATATTGACATATTATACTCGATATCACTTATGAAGTTTGAGACCGAACACTCTTTCATAAAGAGTTCGTTGCTTCTATAAACAATTCTTTAGTATTTCATAAATACTTAAGAACACTCTAAACTACCGTTTGGTGAACTTAATTCGGATTTGGTATTTGCTTTATGCATCAAATATATAAGAAAATTATGATATCATAAACAACATAACATGTATGTTAATCGCTATTGCAATTGCAAAAAGATCCATTCCACATGTTCCATGTTAAACACTTAATAAAGTGTTTCTGCATGTCATCTAGGGCATTCCCAAAGTTCTTTACACTATTTATGAAAGTCATCATTTACAAATCCAGCTTCAAGTATTAAAACAACTAAAGCAGATTTTAGCACAATCACATTGCTAATAATCAACCGTGTGTTGTTTACTTATGGTTTAGAAATATCTATGTACCTTTTAACTTTATTTCTTATGAACACGCGCTTCCTCTGCATTTTGACTGATAATCAAACTAGTTGATATTTTTATCAAAACACTTGTTCAATTTTGATATATGACATTTTCTTATCTATTCTTGGATCATATCCAAAAAATCACAAACTCAATATCGCTTCCACTGACTTTGAGAGACTTTGGTTGTTATGTGTAAATGATCGATTCTAAATCATTGTTTAGGTTTTTCCATTTTAACACATATGAACACAAAGTCATGCTAAACAATAATTTTTATGAGCAAATCTAAATTAACTTAAGAACGTTAAATAATGAAACTACTATGCAAGTTTCAACTATTGGAATTCGTGATGCTATTCTTATTAACATTGCTCATTATATTCCAATTGCATTAGTCTTGCTCCTGAAGACTCATTCATGGCCGATGGATCATATCCCTTCGTGTATAACTACCAAAATCATATTTTGATAACGTATTTGGAATCCTTTTCAAATTTGTGCATCGTACCATATTGTAGAGTCAATACTTTTAATGGCTTAATTGATAGCTGAGGATTATCTATTCTTGACATTGATAAGAAACTCACAGTTTCTCTTAAATGCATGAGAGTGCTTATTAGAACTCTAATGTGATGTGTTAGTTTAGGTTATGTTAATTTCATTTCATCCCATGTAATCGGTTTTATCTTTGGATCGTATCCAAATCCATTTTAATACCAACAATTTCTCAAAGAAATTTCTTTGCTACGAAGTTGGTATTTTAAAATAACTGTTGTTTCTCAGTGCAAGGGAATGGCTATTCATAAACACTTTATTGCCTTATAAAACTGATTTGGTTTTTAGTTTACAAAATTTATATTCAAAACATAAATCGGCCATCCAATGACAATCTTTTCCAAACTACTTTTGGGGCAATTCATGTAAGATCCCTTACGGACAATTATCACATGTAGTCTTTCGACCTGCATAACCAGTCAACTTCTTGGCCTAGGATATGTTGGGGTTTCTTATAAACCCTTATCTTGTATGATTTTGTAAACCATTCTTTAGATGAAATTAATTTGGACCATGTGTGCAACTCTTAAGTGCACGACCTTATAGAAAGAAGTTAATCAAACTTCACTCACTATTAATCGTACTTTGTTCAACACAGTTCGATAACTCCTTATCGATAAATCATAATGTATTATAGGAAGGAGTGACTTTTAAGATTGAATCTTTATTCATTTTAGGTATGTTCATAACTCTTTTCAATATACTCACTTATTCGATCAAATCAAATCCTTTTATATTTTTTGCACGTTATCTAATTTACTTCCGACTTATATTTTGTAAGCTTATATAAACATACTACATGTGTATCGGATACACATGTTCATGTTTTTGATAACTCATCAGTGAATATAATGAAATACATGGAACCATTTTAGAATTAATAGACTTTCGATTGCATACATCTTTATGTATCAATCAATATAGTTCATCAACTCTTGTGAATGCTCTGACCGAATGGGTGCAATGCCTTTTATTGTTAGAGGTATAATTCAATAGTACCATATGATTCATAATCATATAATCAAAAAATTGTTTCTCCAAATTTTGCCTTAGTCCATAATTCCAAAACGATGGCAAATAATTTACATACTTCTGTATTTTTTCAATGCATCAAAACTACCACTATTATAATTTTATTTTATAACGAATATTCATAATATTTATATTGAAATGAAACCATGTCTATCTTTCAATCAAAACTGAAAAAATAATTATTATTTCATAAATAATGTTTGGTATGTTTTACGAAAACAATTTTTGTAACTTGCGACCAATAAGTGTTATATGGCACAGTCCCACTATTTCAACCATTACCATAGTAGCATATGAAAAATGAAGCTCCATTCAACCACTAAATATAGGCTATTTATTTCATTTAATGTGACTAGTTTATAGTTGAGAATTTTCAGACACATATCTTAAATTCAAAGAAATAAATATCATAGAAAACAATTTTCTATATAAAAATAATTTTGGAATGAAAATCATATTTCTCATTCCAATGTTAAGTAATATAATTATTTTACAATTATCATTTTTGAATTTCTTTATGAAAGTGACAATTCACTCTTTTCATCCCAATTGTGCCTTAAGTTCAATCACTCTTATACATTCAATTTCCTTTCTAAATGGTCAAACCATTAAAGGTAATCCTTACTACAATATCACAATGAAACCTTTACAAAAGCGCATTTGGTCGTTTTTAACCTTTGAGGATATCATATAAATTACACTTTCGTAAACTGATCAAACTAACATTTCAGTGGTCGAATTCTTAGATCTATCTTGTAGTCTTTGGTCTAGTGTTACATTTAACACAATAAGATTATTATTGTAATCGATCATATTAAATAAATGATCTCACAATACAATTTATTTGCTTATTTCAATGAACTAATTTTATCAAGGTTTCGTACATTACAAATTATGACCGTTTATCATATAACATTTATATGTGATCGCATATGGATCAAATATTCATATTCTTGTATTGCTTTTAGAGTTCAATACTTGTTGAAGACAATACACAGTCTTGAGCAAGTAAACTCGTAAATGGCCAAGTTTCGAACATGTTTAGTGGTTGTGTAATTAGGTGCTTGCATGAGTCAACATGCAAAAATTTATTGGTAAGTATATTTTATGTTTTATATTAAAATAAGTATATTTTATGTTTCTTTATCAATATTTAATCTAGTTCCATTGTGTATTTTAATTGATAAATATTTTATCAATTATATTTAATGCACAAATTTGTCGAAGTAGATTATTTTAATTATACATAACGGATGTTCTTACAATATTATAAAGGTTAAGCATTACCATTTCATCTTTCTAATAAGGCTCCAACTAGTATTTTATGTTTTGCCAAACCTTAAGATGAAACATAGAAGTCATTTGACTTCATTAGTGGGTGTTAGGACTCGTCTTTCTTGAGATTCTAACCTTCGGTTTGATCAACAAGTCATAGCCCTACAAACGAAGGATGACTCCTTATCGGTTTTATCATATGAAACACCTTATCTATGGTTTCTTGTCCTAATATTATTTCGATTTTGAATTGCTCAAGAAATCAAAAAAAAAATTATTCACTAGTACCTACCATTTCGCGATGGCCTAAGTATAGTATATGTACCTTGAGTTTGCTTAACAAATACATATAATTATCTTACCTCGTCTAGTAAATATGTGAATAATACTATACATGATATCTCTAGCTTGAGTTTGTTTAATAACCAAAGAGAATTCAAGTAGTTTATTAATATATAAAAGGTAGAGAACAACATTTATATTAAAAATTCATAATCTTTAATATATTTAATTGAGTAATATCGAATTATGGAATAATATATTTCTTACGAAATAACCTCATGATTCAAGTGTCGGACACATCATAAATCACGGTATACGTACTATATGCATGTATTTATTCTTTAAGTCTATTTGGCTTTCAAACCATTCCACCTTTAATTTATACATTCGTATTATATACGTTTCAATTATAATATAACTTTCATATTTTAATTAACTTATACAATAGTCTTATGTATAATATTATATTAACTAAATCTTATTTAACTAATTTTAATTAATTAACCCCCTAATTAATTTTATATTATTCCAATATAACATTTATATTGAACACACAAACACATACACACACACATATACACGTAGATACATCATAACCTTTATAGCATAACACATATATCTTATATATGTGTATTTTATAGAATAAATTATCCTTTGATTAATTTATTTATTTAGACAATTTTAATTAAACTATATTAATTTTGAAAATATTTTTTATATACATACATGTATACTTATGTTATCTTAAACACATTTAAAATTACATAACATATATCAATATATATTATACATGTATATAATTATTAATTAATTAACCTATTTAATCAAATTTATTTTATTAATAAACTTTAAATTCCGACATTAGTATTTAAATATTTTCAAACATTTTGAAAACTTATGTTCTATTATAACTTTTATAATAAACATGTTTTCATTTTAAATTTAACTTTTAAATTTAAAATTTTTTACTTTAATTTTCAATACAATTTTAAAAATAAGCTTAAGGCCCGATTCAAATTGGACCTTTTGTATTAGGCAACCTTTGGGCTCACTTTACCTTTCAAGCCAAGCTAGTAATCAGGTAAGACAGAGTACTTGATTACCCAATTCCAATCCTAGACATTACCTTTCTAGACATCGTACTAAGTGGGCAAGCTTAATTAGTTAGCCCTAATATGACTAAATTAGACTGCGTAGACTATTGGGCTCTGATATCATTGTTGCTCCAGCTCATTCTCCTTTGGGGTGAGATAACTAGGTACCTTACAGGCGAGTTTTGTGTACAACGTCTCGACTAGCACTACCAACATAGGACATGTAGGGGCAAGAGGCAATGCTTCGTCATAGATCATAATGTGAGAACCCCCTACCAGGCTAGTTGCAGGAATCGAACCTAAGACATCCAATGTATCAGGTGAATGCCTCAACCAACCTCGCTCTGATACCATTGTTTTAACTGGGCCAGCCCACAGTGGAAAAGATAGATGAATTTCAATTTTCTTTTACCATTTTGGATCTTTGTTGGACCTATGAAGTTTAAATGTTTATTAGATCCAATCAAATAAAATGTTAAATGAAATCTTATTTGGTTTAAAATTTTAAAGTGAAGATTTAAATATAACTTAAACTTATAGGTATTATAATGAATGTATCAAATACATTCATTTGTGTGAAGTGTAAGTGCAGTATATAAGTGGAGTATATAAATATGTATATAAATGTGTAAATGAAACATTTATAAATGAATTTAGAGGGGGAAACCATTTTTTTTATTTCTTACCCTATGTAATTAATAAATAGGAGATATGACAATACATAAAGAGAGATAAACCTTTCATTTGCCTCCCTCTTTAATTGTAATAATTACTGTATTAAATGACATTTATAACTTGTCAACCAAGTTTACACATGCCTTTATTGTCCAAGTTTTGATTAATGAATATATAACTATAATATTATAAATACATACACATATATACATATATATAAAGTGAAAACCTATTGTTTGTTTTAAATAATTTGAAATCCAAATTTAACGTTAACGAGAATGATTTTAATTAAAGAAAGATTTGATAACAAAAGGTCACATTATTGCATAAGAACCTCTTATAAATTTGAATTAAACTAGACATGTATATTTCCATATGTATGATTATTACAATTTAATAGTTCAGGTCTAAACAACATATATTTGCAAATATTGTAACATATGATATATGTATATATACATTTATACTGATAAGTTTTGATTTTGAAGTTAACAGTTTTCATTAAACCTTTAATTTAGAAGTGAAATGATACTTTATATTTACATGAGACTTTAAATATAGAAAACTATAAAGAATCAAATTTTGCACTAAAGTCCATTCATTAATCTTAAGTCAAGTTTTTTTAACAAGGACTGAAACAATTATACACAAGAATTTACTGTATGAAATTAAAGATCAATTTCAATGAACAATAGATAACTTAACATATACAATTCATTAGCATTTGAGTACATAAATGTTATATAATTGTATAAAAAAATGTTATCCAAAGTTAATTTTCAATTTCACAAGTTTTAAAAATAAAATAAAAGAAATTTGGACAAAGTAGGCATATGTAAATTTTTGTGATAAGAATTTACAAATCTAAACAATGAAAAGAATAATGACAAGTTATCAAAAGTAATGTGGGATCTAAAACATATCAATTTATCATGAACATATATTGAAGGGAGACGGTGAACAAACATAGATCAAAATCAAAACAATACAATAAACATGATTTAATCAAAGTAGACATAAGACATATTTAATTTACATGTGGCAAGATGAATAATTAAAACATGAGGTGAATCTTAGGTAATCTAATTATATCAAGCATATAAATATATGGGTGAATTTAAATAAGAAAATTACATTTGAATGTAGCCAATAAATTACATCTTGAACAATGAATCAAAGCTCCTAGATTTCGAAATCAGCATCCATATTTTGCAAGGATCAAGAGGAATAAACTACTTTTAACAGCTAATTTGATTTGTATTTGTTGTTGGGAATTTTTAAAGCCGTGGAAGCTCTCATATTTTCAGCCATTGAGGAAGGAGGAGGAACCAGAAAAGTTACAGGAAGGAATAAAATAGTCAAAAGGTTATGAAAAGAATAAAATAAAGAAGGCAATCAGTGCCAATTAACTAGACTTTTATCCTTCTTTATATTATTCTTTTAAAAACTTATCCGCTCTCTCTCTTATGTGGCCGACCAGACATGGAGGTAACATGGGCCTCAAATGATCCCAAAACCATATAGCATTTATTTCATTTAAATCAAATTAAACAATCTATCGATATCATATATCGATACACGTATTTAAACTTCCATTTACGCATTTTATTAAATGTTAATGGTAAACAATCAAATAAAAAAATAATAATCAATATTTCAGAAATATTAATAATTTACAACAATTATAAATTAATTAAATCGTGTGGTTTATTCGAAGTATTCATCATTACGGTTATACGACTTAAATGTATAAATTCAGTTAGCGATTAATATCAAATAATTTAAATATTAACATTCACATGTCATCTTAGCTAGTGGTATAACATTTTGGCTGAAGTTATTGCTTACACATCTCTTCGGTAAAATCCAATTTTACTTATTTAAGCGTTACCTGATAGTGACAGTTATTTACATCAATTCTCTTCATCAAAACTATATCACTTAAGGACTTATGGAATTTGGTAATGTTCAAAATTCCAATATCGTTTGTATTCTAACTCTACAGCCCAAACAATCTAGCCAGAGGCTTTGACTTTGAGTTGACTTAGTTGTCTGTGATACTAACGTAATATAACCGAGAAGATGAATCCTCTCTTGAATAGTGTTTTACTTCCAACGCTTCCATTCGACCGAACTATAATCGTTCGATGGACGCCACACCATGATTTAACTATAATTAAAGCGGAATTTGCACATTGAAGGTCAAAAATATTCATAAGTCCAGAACTGTGTAATTTTATCACATCATTTCTGTTTGACCTTAGTTATATTAACCAACAAAAAACTATCAAGTGAGTCATTTTGTAATTTTCCAATAACTATCAATGTGTAATCCCTTGATGCCCCCAGCAATCATGAGTAATACACCGTCCAACATTTAAAGAGCGATACATACTCTATTCTCAACGGATGCAGCGATATCCAATCTCGGTACATCTTGACTAGAAATATTTAAAACGGTATGTTTAATTTCATTGTCATAGATTACTCATGGTTACAACACTTCGTAACTACTATTACAAAACCTACCGTTTATGGATTTTCTATTAAATATACTTTTAATTAAGTTAATTAATTAATATAACACATTATATCAAATATATAATAGAAAAAACACCTTTTATTTCGAACAAGATTGATTATCGAGTTAGATATATGTAACAGATTATATAACTGCCCTTATGATATACCCCTAACTCTATCAGACTTTGGGATCACTTAGCTGAAGACTCCATCTATATCACTAGATCATGGATCCTTCTTGGGGACTTAAACCACGTCAGGAAATCTAGCGAAAAGAAAGGTGGTACCACTGTACCTTTTAGCAAATTAATAGAGTTATATAATGTAATGTTTAGAGCTAGGCTCTCATAACTGAACATCCAAGGTCATTTATTTTCTTGGTGGTCTGGGCTGAGTAAGAATATCCCTACTAAAATTGATAGGGTTCTAATAAATGCAGTCGGGTTAAATCAATTCACATGTTCAATTGCAAAGTTCCTTCCATTTAGCATAAGTGACCACTTGCATATTTAAATATCTTTGACTAAAAGGTGCAAGAGAAAGCTAAATCTTTTAAATTCATAAATCATTGGCCTCTGTTCAAAGACTATCCAAACATGTTCACCGAATTCTGGAACGTGGAGGTATGGAACCCTTTGTTCTTCTTACTATATTAACATAAAGTCAACAATAAAAGTGTTAAAAAGATGGAGTGGTAGCAAATACGACATTGTAAACTAGTGGAATTTTATTGGAGACAGTGTGGACAGCTACAATGAATACTTGAAACAAGCAAAGAAGAAAGTTTAGGTTTGGAGCTCTTCAACATGAAAACCAAATTAGAAACAGCCTTGAAGCAGGAATGCTTGGATGTTATTCAAAAATCAAAATACGATTGGTTACTACAAAGTTCATAGAGATAAAGCCTCGACCATTTTTTATGCTAAAATGTCTAACAACAGAAACACTAACAACTGGAATGGAGCAATTTTAATGGAAGGGAACCTCTGCAATAACTTGGGAGACTTCATGTAGTCGACCATTGAACATTTCAGATACCTATACAATCAGCAAGGCTATTGGGATCTTCCTAGAATAGTTTGCAAGAATATCATTTCTGAATGCTGAAAAATATTTTTAAATGATCAATTTGACCTCTGTGAGGTCAAATAAGCAATTTTTAACACCAAAAAACTACCTCGCTATTGGAATTTTTACATGAAGATTGAACCAGCAAAGAATCATTCTTTGCTGAAGAATAGAGTGCAGCATTTTTAATTGTTTAAGTCGTGTTCAATAAGCTAGTTTCTAGGATCTAGTTCCTAATATCTCTCCTTGTTTGTTTGTTTTACGTTCTGAGTTGTAGGCTATAAAAGCCATTTCAATTTTCATTAATAAAGTTGAGTCTTCATGCAATATTGAAGTGCGGCTTACTTCTTTTTGTCTTTATTATGTGTGAAGGGTTTAAACAGTCAATGAAGGAAGAATTTGAAATGAAAGACCTTGGTAAAATGAGGTACTTTCTTGGTGTGGAGGTGCATCAAAGCTTGAATGGGATCCACTTGTGTCAAAAGAAATATGCTAAAGAGGTGCTGGAAAGATTCAATATGTGGAACTGTAATCCTGTCAAAAATCTCATAGATCCAAGGACCAAGTTAACAAAAGAAGGAGGTGAAGAAGTTGATGCAACCATATACAAGCAATTGGTGTGCAGCTCAATGTACTTGACAGTTACACGACCAGACATGATGTATGTTGCGTGCTTGATATCTCGTTTTATGGCCGAACCAAGGGAGGAACACATGCATATAGCCAAAATAGTCTTGAGGTATCTAAAAGGTACATTGGATCTTGGTCTGTTGTACAAGAGGGAGTCTGGTTCTGGTTCGAAACTTAAGGCATACACAGACAGTGATTATGCTGGAGATGTGGATGACAGAAAGAACACTTCAGGGTATGTCTTTCTACTAAGTGGAGGAGCAAAAGTGTGTGAAGTGTGTAATATTGGCAAACAACACCGAGAAAGCTTACCAAAGAAAAGTCGATGGAGAGCCTCAGAAAAGCTACAGCTGGTGCAGGCTGATTTATGTTGTCCCATCTCTCCAACTTCTCACAGTGGAAAAAGGTACTTGTTAGTAATTATTGATGACTTTACTCGTAAAACTTGGATTTACTTTCTTTCAGAAAAGAGTGAAACATTAGAAATGTTTAAAGTTTTTAAAAGTTTTGCTGAGAAAGAAGTAGGAAAATCTATATGTTGCTTGAGAACAGACAAGGTAGGTGAATTCACTTTAAACCTTTTCAACAAATTCTGCATAGAGCATGGAATAAAGAGATAATTGACAGCCGCTTACACTCCACAGCAAAATGGAGTAGCCGAGAGAAGGAATCGTACCATAATGAACATGGTACATTGCCTCCTCACAGAAAAGGACATGCCGAAGACTTTTTAGCTGGAAGCAGCAAGGTTGACGATTCGTGTGCTAAACAGTAGTCTCACAAATGCAGTAAAAGATAAGGTGCCAAAAGAATGTTGGAGTGGGATCAAACCAAAAGTTGATCACTTCAGGGTGTTCGGTTCCATTGCACATGTCCACATTCCCGAACAATGAAGATTAAAGTTGGATAATAGAAGTCACAAATGCATTCTTCTTGGGGTGAGTGATGAATCAAAGGCATATAGATTATAATCCGATTTTGAAGAAAATAATCATAAGACGAGATGTCATATTTGAAGAAAGAGAAAAGTGGGACTGGAACTTAGATACAAAGGAGTCCAGGTTAAATGTTCTTGACTGGAGAGAAGATGAGGCAACAATAGAAAAACATGGAGAAGATGAACCTAATAAAGAAGTTGCTACAACTAATGAAGATAATTAGAGGCACTCACCTGTGTCGAAAGGGCATCCAAAAAGAAATAGAAGAGCACCAACATGGTTGCAGGATTATGAAAGTGGAGAGGGTCTCTTTGAAGGTGAACTTGAGGCAGGTATTACACTATTTATTTCTAATGATGATCCTACAAGCTTTGTTGAAGCTGCCAGGGAGGAAAAATGGCGGAAAGCAATGCCACTTGAAATAGAAGCTATCTAAAGGAACAAAACCTGAGAGCTTGTTTCTTTACCGACCAAAGTAAAAAAAAATTAGGGCCAAGTGGATTTTTAAGACAACTGAACAAGGAGGGAAATGTAAATAAATGCAAGGCAAGGCTCGTTGCTAAAGGGTATGCTCAAAAGGAAGGAGTCGGCTACAATGATGTCTTTGCACCAGTGGATCGTTGGGACACAATTAGAATCTTGTTGGCTGTAGCGGCGCAAAGAGGGAGGAGTGTGTACCAGCTAGACGTAAAAAGTGCCTTCTTATATGGAGAATTAAAGGAAGTTGTGTATGTAGATCAGGCAGAAGGTTTTTCAAGAAGGGAGACAAAGACAAAGTTTATCGACTCAATAAAGCTTTATACGACTTAAAGCAGGCTCCCAGAGCATGGTTCAATCAAATTGAGGGATATTTCAGACGTGAAGGCTTCAAGAAAAATAATCATGATCACACCTTATTCATCAACAAATGGGGATGAAAAATGCTAAAAGTAAGTCTTTATGTTGATGATTTAATTTATGTTGGGAATGATAATATGATGTGTGAAAAGTTTAAACAGTCTGAAAGAAGAATTTGAAAAGACAGACCTTGGTAAAATGAGGTACTTTCTTGGTGTGGAGGTGCATCAAAGCTTGAATGGGATCGACTTATGTCAAAAGAAATATGCTGAAGAGGTGCTGGAAAGATTCAATATGTGGAATTGTAATCCTGTCAAAAATCCCATAGTTCCAGGGACCAAGTTAACAAAAGAAGGAGGTGAAGAAGTTGATGCAACCATATACAAGCAATTGGTGAGCAGCTTAATGTACTTGACAGTTACATGACCAGACATGATGTATGTCGTGTGCTTGATATCTCGTTTTATGGCCAAACCAAGGGAGGAATACATGCATATAAACCGAAAGTGTCTTGAGGTTTCTAAAAGGTACACTGGATTTTGGTCTGCTGTACAAGAGGGAGTCTGGTTTTGGCTCGAAACTTAAGGCATACACTGATAGTGATTATGCTGGAGACATAATACAGCTTATCCCCACTTAAGAGCTTAATCAAGGAGCTATTGGCACAAAGAATTTCAAAACACTTACTTTTCTCAAAACCGATCTGATCAAGAACAGCTTTCATCCAAACATAGTGGCATGCACAAGAAGTTGCTGCCATATATTCTGCTTCAGTTGAGGATAATGTCACAATAGCTTGCTTCCTAGAACTCCGACATACTGCTCCTCCACTTAGCAGAAAGACATACCCTGAAGTGCTCTTCCTGTCATCCACGTCTCCAGCATAATCACCGTTAGTGTATGCCTTAAGTTTTGAACCAAAACCAAACTCCCTCTTGTACAGCAGACCAAGATCCAGTGTACCTTTTAGATACCTCAAGACACTTTCGGTTATATGCATGTGTTCCTCCCATGGTTTGGCCATAAAACGAGATATCAAGCACACGACATACATCATGTATGGTCGTGTAACTGTCAAGTACATTAAGCTGCCCACCAATTGCTTGTATATGGTTGCATCAACTTCTTCACCTCCTTCTTTTGTTAACTTGGTCCCTGGAACTATGGGATTTTTGACAGTATACAATTCCACATATTGAATCTTTCCAGCACCTCTTCAGCATATTTCTTTTGACACAAGTGGATCCCATTCAAGCTTTGATGCACCTCCACACCAAGAAAGTACCTCATTTTACCAAGGTCTGTCATTTCAAATTCTTCTTTCAGACTGTTTAAACTTTTCACACATCATATTATCATTCCCAACATAAATTAAATCATCAACATAAAGGCATACTTTTAGCATTTTTCATCCCCACTTGTTGATGAATAAGGTGTGATCATGATTATTTTTCTTGAAGCCTTCACGTCTGAAATATCCCTCAATTCGATTGAACCATGCTCTAGGAGCCTGCTTTAAGCCGTATAAAGCTTTGTTGAGTCGATAAACTTTGTCTTCGTCTCCCTTCTTGAAAAACCTTCTGCCTGATCTACATACACAACTTCCTTTAATTCTCCATAAAAGAAGGCACTTTTTACGTCTAGTTGGTACACACTCCTCCCTCTTTGCGCCGCTACAGCCAACAAGATTCTAATTGTATCCCAACGAGCCACTGGTGCAAAGACATCATTGTAGTCGACTCCTTCCTTTTGAGCATACCCTTTAGCAACGAGCCTTGCCTTGCATTTATCTACATTTCCCTCCTCGTTCAGTTTGGTCTTAAAAATCCACTTGGCCCTACTTTTTTTTTACTTTGGCCGGTAAAGAAACAAGCTCCCAGGTTTTGTTCCTTTAGATAGCTTCTATTTCAAGTGGCATTGCTTTCCGCCATTTTTCCTCCCTAGCAGCTTTAACAAAGCTTGTAGGATCATCATTAGAAATAAATAGTGTCATACCTGCCTCAAGTTCACCTTCAGAGAGACCCTCTCCACTTTCATAATCCTGCAACCATGTTGGTGTTCTTCTATTTCTTTTTGGCTGTCCTTCCGACTCAGGTGAGTGCTTCTAATTATCTTCATTAGTTGTAGCAACTTCTTTATTAGGTTCATCTTCTCCATGTTTTTCTATTGTTGCCTCATCTTCTCCCCAGTCAAGAACATTTAACCTGGACTCCTTTGTATCTAAGTTCCATTTCCACTTTTCTCTTTCTTCAAATATGACATCTCGTCAATAGTTGAGAAAGTGTATTGCTATTGACACCCCGATTTTCTCTTCTGGCCACCTACACTGAAGGCCACCCCAAAATAATGTGCACTCCTCTTTCAACACCGCTTATTTTTCTCTCTAAATCAAGTGGCCCCCCAATCGGCCACAAAGAACCGAAATACTGTTCGACCATCTCCGTCCGTTTTTCATGAATAAGTTTCGATTGCCAACGGCCGTGCGGCGTTAAACCACCGAAAAACTGCTGATTCAAACGGTTGTTTATAACCGAGTGAAGGAATATGATATTGGTGGCCAAAAGCACATACAAAAATTTCATTTCTATTAAAACTACAATGGTGGCCAGAAGAGAAAATCGGATACCAATAGCAGCACACTTAACTTGGTGCTTAACTTAAAAGACAAGGATTGTGTCAGTCTTATTGACAGGATTAAAAGAAAAATTAAGGGCTAGGAATCCAAATTACTGAGTTTGACTGGTAGGTTAGAGCTGGTCAAATCTACCATTTATGTTACAATTCAATATCGGATGTAGAGTTCCATTCTTCCATCAGCGACTATTAAGAAAATTAAGCATTATTGTTTGAATTTTCTTTGAAAAGGGAAAACTTCAAAGAGTACATGGGAAGTTGTATGTAAAGCAAAGGAAGAATGGGGTCTTGGGCTTCGGCAACTAGAAGAAATAAACTTAGCTTCAAGCGTAAGATTAATTTAGAAAATAGTCAATTCAAAAGGTATCTAGACCAAGTGGATGCAGGCTAAACATGTTAAAAATCAATCCTTTTGGGAAATTCACTCTCAAATGGTGATTCATGTATTTAGAAATTTTTTCTCAAAATCCGACTTTAGGCATTAAAATGCAAGGATAGAAGAATGGTGGATGGTAAAACCACATCACTTCGGTTTGACCCATGGTTGAAAAGAGGAAGATTAACAAATAAACTCGAAGTTGAAACTATAGAGAGGCTGAGAGGTGAAAAAATTGCTAGTTAGCGATACATTAGAAGAAGGTAATTGGAAGATTGACAGATTTAGATATCTAAGACAAGTTTCAAATGAAATTTCTTTGATTAAGATATATAATGACTATGCAGATGATTACTGGATTTGGTCATGCTCCAAGAATGGTAAACATAACTTTAAATCCTTATGGTACTCAATTCGAAAACAATATAATAATGTTCAATGTGCTAAGTTCGTATGGCATCATATCCACATAATTTGTGTATCCAAATCAATCGCCAACAGACTTCCTACAAAACACGGACTTATACAAAGGAATTTTATGGTCGATCCAACTTGTATACTTTGCAATGCTTCCAACGAAGATTCAAAAATATCTATTTTTTGAATGCTCATTCAGTGCTTGTGTTTGGAAACAGTGTAGAATTAAATTGAAATGGCCTGCATCGCATATAGAAGTTCTAAATATACTAACAGAGATTGAAAGCACGACCTCAAAATTTAGCAATGGAATTAAAAGTGACATTGCCAAAGTCGTATTTTCAACTTGTGTTTGGGCCATTAGGAAAGAACGAAATCACAGAATTTTCAAGAACAACAGCAACTCAAAACAGATAGTTTGCAAACAAATCTCAGAAATTGTGAAAATCGGTATAACCAAATCTAAACACAGAGACAGAGCATGCATAAATAATAAGTCATGCCAAAAATAGTTATAGAATTATACTTGTTTATCTGGAATGGATGACTACTTGATGAAGTGTAGCTAGATCATGTATATCCGAATCCCCTCTTGTCGAGCTTTGGTTTGGCTAACCTGTCTTAATTACATCTTGTTTTCATTACATAAATTATATTACAGGATATAGAATATCAATACTTTCTATTTAGTCTAACTGTTTATATCCAGCAAATAATTTGCAAAATTGTTAAGTATATGTTTCAGAGATCATACAACATGTTTATAGTTCACATTTCTAATACCTATCTTCTATTTCATCGAATAAAAGAAACATGCATCAACTTATTAGATCTATCCACCGATGGTGTGACAAACCTGAATAATTCATTCTTTATCAAAAGGCATGGATTTTTACTCATACTAAGCAAATAGTCACCCATTTGCGGACCTCACCTTTGAATTCTTTCCAAACACAAAGCTACATGCTAAGATCTGAAGCAGATCTAACCAGATCTAAATAGATCTGGAATTTTTTCCAACATCGTGAATTGCTCACTAGTGGTTAGAAGTTAAAGCTACTTAGATCTATAATTTCTGAAGTAGGAGAGAAGATTAATTGGAGGAAAGTTATCATAAATGAGGAATAATTTTCCTTTTACGAACCGCCATTAACGTTCTTCAGTTAGAGGAACTAGCATTAAATGAAGTATCTCAAAATAAGTGGAACAAAACGAATTTGAATAACGAAGTTGAATTGAATATAGCGGCAGCTTATTTGGATGCTTCCAAAAATGCAAAGCATTTTGCACTTTTCTGACAAAAAATGAAAAATAACTTGTACTTTTCTAATTTTGAAATATTTTTCGAAATTTTCGAAATTTTCTAAAATTTTAAAAATGTTAAAAAACGCAAGTTAAGTTCCACTTTCTATCAGGAAAGTGCAAGCTAGTTTGCGCTTTCTAATTTTGAAATTATTTTAAAAATTTTAAAATTTTTGAAAAGCGTAAGGTAACTTACGCTTACCTTACGCTTTCTAATTTTTAAAAATTTTTTGAAAATTTTGAAAAGCGTAATGTAACTTGCGCTTTCTATCAGGAAAACGCAAGCTGGTTTGCGCTTTCTGATTTTGAAAATTTTAAAATTTTAAAAGCGCAAGTTAATTTGCGTCTTTTTATTTAGAAAAAATAGGGACTAAATTTACATATTTATTTCTATAGGGACTTTTCTTGTAACACCATCAGAAATAGGGACCTTTCGTGCAAAGCCCCATACTTTGGTCGATCCTAGTTATAATAAAATTTTACAAACATATTTTCAGTTCAATCTGAGGTCGTTTGGTCCTCTGTTTCATGTCTGTAAGTTGAACCCGAGATGGTTTTCAGGCCTGTACACATTTCCGTTTTCTAAGCTGCTGCAAACATGGCCTGAGTCCATGTTTGAGACAGCGTATCCTTTTCATTTCCTGTCGGAATTCATCAATTCTTTTTTTATTTGAAAGTTGAAGTTTTCTACTATGTGCATGTCAATTTTCAGTTCAATCTAAGGTCGTTTGGTCCTATGTTTCATGCTTGTAAGTTGAACCCGAGATGGTTTTCAGGTCTGTACACATCTCCATTTTCTGAGCTGCTGCAAACATGGTCCGAGTCCATGTTTGAGACAGCGTACCTTTTTCATTTCCTGTCGGAATTCATCGATTCTTTTTTTTTTGAAAGATAAAGTATTCTACTATGTGCATACCAATTTTCAGTTCAATCTGAGATTGTTTGGTCACCTGTTTCATGCCTGTAAGTTGAACCTGAGAGGGTTTTCAGACCTGAGCAGAATTCAACATGGTCTGAGTTCATGTTTGAAATTCCATATTTTTACCATTTCATGTCGCAATTTAGTGAATCCTTTTCTAGTTCATAGATAAATTGTTCTACTTTGGGTGTATCAAATTTCAGACCATTCTGTGGTAATTAAGCCATTCGAATTATGTCTGAAAGTTGAACCCGGAGAAGATTTCAGACCTGGGTATTGTTTTTGTTTGTGCACTTTTTTTTGTTCTGCATTGTTTTCCCGTTCGATTTTCGACTTCTGCATCTTGTATTTGTGACATTTCTGAACTATTTTGAAGGCCATGAAGATCAATAGGCGAGCCAGAATTTTGGTGAATTTCTAATTCAAAATGAATCGATTTTGAGATGTTTTCGCATGTCGGTTTTAGTGTTTTTCGATGATTTTTCTTTGATTTCGAGCACGGGTTTTTCTAAATAATTTTGAAATGATTTTTTAAAAAAATCGGCTTTTGAAATAATTATTATATAATATTTATAAATTATTTTCATGCTATAAAAACCATATATTCTCTATAATAAGAGAATTTCAAAGATTGTTTTCCAAAAACGATTTCGAAAATTGTTTTAAAAGCTTGTTTTCTCAAACAAATTATTTTCTATATAAAATACATGTTTTTCACTATTCGAGCATATGAGAAGGAGAATTAAACGGTTTAGTAAAACATGTGGTATGAGACACGTGCGTTTACTTTATCAGTTAATTCCTGACTTGTCCGTTTGAACGTGTTGACCTTGGGTCGTATTTGCCGATAAGATGAGGAAAATATTTTTACTGATTTTCTAGTGTGGCATTGGTTAGCAGTTAGCAAACCGATAAGTGAGAATGTGTGGTATGGGACGCATTGTTACCACTTTTCGGGTTCCTATCTGAGAGTTTGTGACACATTCTCGAGTATTGCCAGTACTGGACCTTCGGGTCATTTGTCCTTCGGGATGTTTGTCCATTGAGACGTATTTGTCCTTCAGGATGTTTGTCTTTGAGATGTATTTGTCCTTTGGGATGTTGTCCTTGGGGACGTTTGTCCATTTGAGAAGTGGCGCCTTATTTTGAGAGAACAGTACTTGGCAAGCTTTGGCCATTTTATAAGCACGTGCTATCTTTTGAGATGATTTCATTGATTTATTTGTGATTTTCAAAGTGTATCTCCTTATTACATTATTGGCCGTTTGAGCCGTTCGAGACATTATATATGGCGAATACATCTTTGGGAAATTGAATTCCTTATCGAGTTCTATACTTTGAGATTTAGGTTTGCCAACACCTGGCGTTTATTTTGTGATTTCTAATCTCCTTTTTGGAGATATATGTGTTTGCCATTTTTTGCGTATCTTGAGTTTTGAGACTTCTCTATTTTGAGAATATATTTGTGATTGCCATTTACGGTGAGTTTTGAGTTCTGAGATTTCTCCTATTTAGGAGTATGGTTTAGAGAAACCATTATAGTTGCTTTTGGGTTTATGCCGATGATATGAGGGCATGCTTTATGCTTAGTTGCTTTTATTGTTAGTTTACCTCTTTCGAGGATATATGTACTTAGTGATACTACCTCACTTGAACTAATGATATGTTCCTTGCATTCTTCTTCTCATTTGAGAAGAGATATCACCCCTTTACCTTGTACTCTGTTACTACTATGATGTTTTAGCTAGACTGACCCGTGTATTTTTATATACTCGGGTCAGACAGAGTAGTTTCAGGTTAGATACATGCTTTGGACTTTGCTTTGATTGCTTCCGCCTTGGATGTCTGCTTATCTCTTTTTGAGTAGTTTTGTAGTCTTTTTGATTGACTCTGATATGTATCCATATTTTTGACTCCTTGTATATAGTGTGGTCCTAGTACCACTTATGATGTATCATTTTGTATTATACTGGGGATGTATCAGTGTATATGTATATATATGTCTGTTTGCTATTTTGTGATGTGCTGTACATTTTGTTATTGTATTTTCTTCTGATAGATCCATTAGCCACTATAGTTTTGTATTAAGCATTTATTGAATATGTCGATCCACTTGAGAAAGAAAAAAATTTAGAGCATTAAGTCGACGTATTTAATAGATGTTTAAGACAAAGCTATAGATGGTCGCTCCTAACTAGCCTTATTCTCCGCATTAGCAGACAGTATTACCCAGTAATACTCTTTGTTAATGTGGGTCTTAGGGTGGGGCGTCACAGCTATATATACGTGTGTATCAATTTAATGTTTTGTTTTACAAAGAGTTTGGGCTTTAAAGCCTGTGGCTATGCTTTTATTTGTATATATACGTATGTACATTCTTACACTCTTATATCAGTAAAGTCCCAAAAACTGATTCAAAAAAAAACTACGCAAATGATACATGAACAATAAAATATATATATTAAATTAACATTTATTTAATTGCTTAAATTGATTTAAAATAATAATAAGTGTGTGTATGTGTGTGCATATTAACCGAAAAATAGTTTTTCTATTTTCGTATTGAAATATTGTTATTTTATGTGTAGTATAATATACATACATACATATACGTATACATATATATACATACATATACATATATATAAGTACTAAACACTTCAAAATATATTTATGTATACATATCATATTTTAGAAATTATTCTTTTTTATAATATATCACATAATCATAAAACAACATTTCAAGATATGTGTGTGTACGTACGTACATAAGTACGTACGTGTTAGAAAATGTAGTTTCAATATGTTAATGAGGCAACTATTTAGATGAAAAATAACACAAACTATAACATAATATATCTTGACCGGCGGATCCCATCGTGTTTACGTTGGGGTTGAAATCAAGGGGCAATCCAATGGTCAAGATCCATTGTGTCGCCAATTGTTTCACCAACTTATGTCCCAATAGAATTTCCCTTATTTAATTCATAATATACATATAACTATTTTGTGTTTATGTTCAAGGTGGAGAATACATTGAAAAAAAAGTAAAATTGAACTAAATTAATTTGATCTAGCCGGTTGATTACACGTTATACTGCGGGTAATTTCTCATCGGTCTTCCTTTATCCTCCTAGCTTGGCTTGCAAGACTAAGCTATAGGCTTCAACTACCTATAATGAAGGTGAGAGCTTGGGCTATAAAAGGCATGAAGAGAATGAGGTAGTATTTATAGTCCCTAAAAGCTAGGAAATATCTAACATATTTTCCTCTTCTTACCCTTTCATTTAATTGGTAAAATATATACCAAATACAAATTCAAACTCATTTCTCCAACATTGTTTTTCCAAGTAGGCCGACCATTATATATATATATATATAGCCCAACATAACTAAAATATTAATTATTTTAAAAAACATTTAAGCCCTTTTAGTTTAATTAAATTAATACATAATGTTTATATATTATTTTAACTAATTTTACGGCTTCAAATGAATAAATTAATATACCATAAAATTAATATAACATTTATGTTAATTTCCTTCATTTTAATATATAAGGTTTATAGATTAATTCGAACTAGTTGGAATCGAAATTATGCTTACAAGTACTATTCTATGACTCCCTAGTGCTAACTCGACCCTTGGTAATATTTAAATAATTAAATATTAAAGATTATATGATGTTTATTGAAGTACAATAGTGGACATGAGTTCAGTTGCTTATAAATCATTTAGGCGATCTTATTTCTAGTCTTTATTAAGCTACACTTGAAGAAATAATATGTTGTGCATGTTTTCATTTTATCATCATTATATCACTAAGATATTTAGAGTTTGTTCATTGGTTAAAAACTCCAATAATACCCATAGTTAATTATAGAGTACAAATTCAAACCCTTTGGTCCTTTTGATAATGTTTATCGATTAACTGTTTTACTTTGACTAAAGATTTTGAATTTAAGTTGATTACCAATTATGGTGATATCGACCTTCTACAAAGAAGGAGACGAATCCTCTCTTAAGTAGTATGTAACTTAAATTGGTTCAACACCGTAACATGAGAATTATGTCATATGATAGATTATAATAAAATTTCCTTCAACAAACTGAAGATTAACAGTACTCTCAAGTTTGAAGGTTACTACACATCATTACATAAAATCTTCTATTTTGACTTAATTGTATTTAAGGAGACTCTTGTTGAGTGGTTTTGTGATTGTTCCAAATAGTTCTATTATGTAACCCCTTAGTATCCACAACTATCATGAATAATTCACCGTTCATCATATGAAATACGTTATGTACACTAGTCTCTACAGATGTATTGATATCCTTTTCTTGGTACGTTTTGAATATAAATATTTATGGAAAAATATTTTAAATACACCATTTAATGCTCATGGTTACAAACACATTAACAATTGCAATCGGTTAACTACATTTTCTAAGGATTTTCTACTTGTGTATATTTAATGCTTCCATATAATGATTTATGTCATAGTATAACAACACATACAATATGGAAAAATAAATAAAAAATGTAGTTTATTTCGAACAAGATTCTCATAAAAGAGTTACGTTATATAACAAATTACATAATTTCACTTAGGGCACAATCCATGGTCCAATTATTTCATGTATCCCTTGGGTAATTCAAATTCCTAACACGTGTTGGGGAAAATCCCTTCAGATGATCAGTCAAAGGGAATAAAAAACCCAACGAAGTGGAAAAACAACGAACTAGATCGTGATTGTAGTGAGACGGAAAAAACAGAGATAAACACCAGAACAGACAGTCACAGATCAATGCAATATAGAAAAATAAATAACACCAGTATTTATAGTGGTTCCACAACGGCGAGGCAGTGTACGTCCACTTGGGGAGAGGAGATTTTATTAATCACTGAAAGAACAGAGTTATAAGATTGATTCACTTTTGGAGGCTGTAACGACCCGGATTTTTCGATGTTTAATTTGAAATATTTAAATGGTTTAAATATTGGATTTGGAATTTTAATTTAGTTAATGGGTTTTTAAAATTGAAAATTTCGAGTGATTTCAACAATTTTTTAAATCTTCAATTTAATTGACGCGTTAAAATAGCGATCGGGGGTACAGTCTCGGAATTCGACGAAACCAGTTCCATTGGATCCGTAATAGTGTATTACTATCGGATTCCAAATTTCATAGTGTTTGGAGTTATCGTTTGGCCGTATGGGATATTAACGCGTTGAATTTAATATCGAAAATTCAATATAATAATTAGGTCCAAAAAGCTATCTTCTCTATATGATCGAATTAGGACTCGGAACTTTTTCCATTGCGTTCGGAATAGGGGTATAACATTATAAATGCCAGGCGGCATGCCTAAATAGTGGTTCGAAATTGCGAGGTACGTAACGAGATAATTTCAATAATTAAAATTATAAAATCTAATCAAGGTCAGACTCAGTCAAACTCTACCTTCTGAAAACACGCTACCTATCGCAGACCTAACCTCTCTATTCTAAGCTGCCATCTCCAAGTTTAAAAAAAAAATCTCGTATCCTTCCCCCTTTCAGAAAAAACGAAAATCAAAATCAAGAAGAAAGAAAAGAAAAAAATCAGATCGAATAAAAATCACAGCCTCTTTCTCATTTTTCCTGCCATTCAAAGTAAATGAAATCGAATCGTGTTTTTTTCCCCCCTTCTCTTCTTCAAAAATGAAATTAAAATCAAATTAAAATTGTGGGCCGCCTCCTTCTTTTATTTAGTTTTAACTCGCGATGCTCTCTTTCTCGTTCAAATCGAAAAAAAAATCACGCGGTTTGAATTCGCGTTTGTTCGCGGCAGAGCATGAAGTCGCGGCAACACATGGTCGCATTGACCTGAGAGGTGATGGCGGCGTTCGAAATGGTGATGGAGGTTCGAGGTTCGCGAGGCAAGCATGGGAAGCAAAAGCGCGTGGGCGTGTTGGGCAGGTGGTCGAGTGTGACGTGGTGCGCTGTTCTCGAAATCGCGCGCAGGGGTGGTCGACGAGGCTGAGGAGGGCAAGGGTTTGGATGACCTCAGATGGAGGATGGTGTTTTCGTCCTAAGGCAGTGACGTCGGGATTCGCGGGTAGGGGTTTGGGTGAACAGGGAAGTTAGGGTTGTGTGGTCTGATGTTCATTGTGGTTGAGACGTGGAAGGCCACGACAAGCGGTTGAAGGAGGTGGTGGCACAGTTGTCTCAGCCTGACTTCGATCACCTGAATGTGTGTATGCGACCTGGAATTTGCAGAAGGGCTAATTTAGAAGGTTGTTAAGGTAAAATAATTTGTTTAAAAATAGTTTTGAATTTTAAGTTCTCTTAATATAATTATTTTAATTATCTCGATGATTAATAAAATTCATAATTTGCTTACGAGATTTAAATCGAATGAAAGCTGTGCAGAAAATATAAATTTGGGATGGATTGCAATTTAAAAATCAAGATGAGTAAATCTCACTCCTTTTGGATTGCTAGATATTAATTTTAAATAGTTAAAATTAATTATTGGATGCCTGGTTGATTTAATAATTATTATTTGATGAATGATATTATATATATATAGTAGTATATATATACTAGTATTTGGAGCGATATTCCTGCACATTATAGCGGATGAGGCCCTATGCGCCCCTCATAATAGCGGATGGCCCTTTATACCGCGATATCCCCATCGAAGTGGGATTGGTATTTTTATATTGTATTTACATCTGTGGATGCAAGAAAACAGGTTGGAGAGATCCAACTGGATTCCTCAAAATGTTGAATTTAATTTCATATATTGTGATATATGGATTGTGTAGAATAATCTATTATAGATTATTGTAGTGATTGGAATTATTGGATGCTATTGTAGCACTGGCCTGAATTTTGATATTTTAAATACCATAAATATATTTTAAAAATTTAAGGAATTAAAGGGATTTTTGACATAAAATATTTATATTGGAATTGGGGGTATTTTTAAGAAATTGAGTTAGAAAAATATATTTGATTTTTGGTTATACTTAACTATTTTTGAATTATTAAATGAAGATTTTGAAAATAAATTATATAAAAGAATGTAAAATGTTATTCTGGAAATATAAAAAGGAGTTGAAGTCGATATTAAAAATAGATTGGATGTTATAAATAGATTTATAAAGAAATGAGTTTATAAAATGGAATTTTATAAATAAGATTGTTTTATTTAACAAGTAGAACTCAAAGGAGCATAAAAATTTATAAACGATGTTTATAAATAAGGCTAGCGATACCAGTTGCTAAATTGGAAATATAAAATTCATAGGTGAATTTATATTAGAATATGGAAATAGAGTGGGAAAAATAGTGGTACTATTTTGGAAGTGAAAATGGTTAAGGAGATCCGAATGGAAGGACATGATGTGATTCGAGAAGAATTTATAAATTTAATTGGTTATTGAGGTTTTAATTTTTTTTATTTCTAAGAAGTTAAGCTCGTTTTTAAAAGGAAAATTTTATTTTTAAAAACTATGGAATTTTAAACCAGTTAGGATTGAAATGCTTTGGTAAATAGATTTTTAAATATTAAGTATTTATTTTAGAAAATTCTAACCTTTAAATTTAGCTTTGAAAATTTATTTGCTTATCTAAAAATGGGTTATTGATGTTATAAAAGTGTTTTCGATATTTTAAATAATTATTCGAACATGTTTTGAAAATAAATTATTATTCTTTTAAATACTTATTTTATATATATATGAGTTTGAAATGATTTTTACTTTATTCTCTCGAGATTTGTAGGCGGGTTTATTTAACGGGAAGGTTTTATAAGAGAATTTTTATAATGGGATGCTGGGAACTTAAGACATTTTCTAAAGGTTGAAATACCGAAACTTGAAAAAATAAGAATTCGAGTTAAATAAAGAAGTTACAAATGGTTAGATGGGATTATAAATAAATACAATCGGTTTTTTGAAATTGTGAGAAGAAATTTATTAATAGTTTCGGAAATGTAGGAGATAAGCTAAGAAAATTCCTAAGTTTTGATACTTGAGATTATTTTGGAAAGTGGACTTAGAATATTTTCCTAAGTGTTGAGAGGTTTTGGAATATCCTGTTATGGATTTAAATATTGAAAATTGTTTTTTCAAATATTTGAATATGGAAAGGAATTGGATATATACCTTGTAAAGGTATTTGGAAAAGAATATTTTTTTTGGGAAAATGAATAATAAGGCCTGATCTCTACTTATGGATGTTTTATTGATAGTTAAATAACCGACTGTCAATATTGGCCAATTTCGTTAATCATTTCGAGGAGATCGAGATCGGATTTAATTATCTGAAAACCACTTCGATCCAGTTTGAACGTAACGAATGAATACCATGGAGATGACGAAGACGGTGATTCGGTTTGTCCAGACCCAGGACAACTTGTATGGACGAATGCTATCAGAACATCGTCATTAGAGGACGATGAGCATTCTAAGAAGAACTGTTTCTTGAAAAGTAACGCTTAGCCTCAAGCCTCGTCAACCGTGAATGACTAAAACAAGAGAGATGCAGCAAGGCTAAGTGGGTCGCACCAAATTAGGGTATGTTATCACTTTTCTAGATGTCCTCGGAAACCTATATATTATGGATATGGTTGTACATGAAAGAAGGAGCGCTCGATTGTAAGGGTGGGAACACCCGGGGTGATAACATATTCAGTCTATCCAGGTTAGGGGTAGGCCGGTCTTGTGTAGCAGGGGATCCCGGCGAGGTCCTCAGTACATTGTTCTAGAGGTGTACTGTGATGGGCGGTACCCCAGTGGCCCAGTCATTTGTATGAGATCCATTCTCCAATACGAGCGTTTACGGTTTTGTTTGTAGAGCCTAGTATGCTGGAATTTAATTAATGTAACAATTTCGGCTATTTGAATAAGTATTTGTACTTAGACACTATTATAATATCATTGGATTTTCTATAAAATGCTTTGGTTATCGTAAGGGAAAAACCCGTCGTGTTTATGTGTGACGCGGTCTTACGAGATACCTTTGTTTTTCAAAAGGTTTTGATCACTTTAATAATTCAAATTGAGTGCATTTTCTCATGCTAGTTTTTCAGACTGACTCGGGTGTTATTTTATTATAATGCTCGGGTCAGACTGAGTATTACAGATTCAGGATAGGGTGTAATGGAGCTCAGGAGACGAGCTGGATGATAGAGACGTATTTCCGTACTTGACTTATATTTTCGCTGTATGGGACAAGTTACTATAACTATCCAGATTGATGTATTGATTATTGTACTCAAATGATTGTAAGTATAAAACAGTTACAGATTCTTCTGTATAAAAACCTGCTATTATATATTATATTTTGTTCCGCTGCGACTGTGAGATTATGTGTTGTTGTTTTATTTTCCTCTATCTCTTTCTTCTTCTTTACCTTAGTTATTTGCTCTTTCGTACAATTTGGTTTGAACATGAGTGAATTATTATCAACTCAAAGGGTACGGAACAGTGGGTCGCTACAGAGGCTATACATAAGAAGAATTTACGATACAGACAAAATTCTGTAGAGTTTCAGCTCTCTAGGATGGCAGTCATTGTTGTCCTGAAGCTCCGCTATTTATAGAGTGAAGATATGAGGAGGGGTAGCTGCTATATAGTAGTCCTGAGATTTGGTTCGGCACATCTGGTTCGGCAAGGTCCAGTAAGCATGGTTCGGCACTTCTAGTTTGGCAAGGTCCAATAGCATTTAGTTCGGCAAACAACACTCAAGATATGGACCGGCATATTTGCCTCACCGCTCCAGACTTTTGGTTCGGCAAAACACACTGCATCTTCACAGCCGAACGAAGTCACCACCACCGGTCGAGATATTTCATCGGGTCCTCCTTAATGTCGAACGAAACATCATCGAACCAGATCCTCTCCTTCATACCACCGAACGACTTCATCACGAAGCCCAAGCACCGAATGAAACTACTCCTTCACCGAACAAGATTACTCATTCGGTCTTCATAGCATCAACACCAAACGAACTTCACCGGACCAGAGATTTGGTTCGGCATCTCCTCTACCGAACCAATGTTTGGTTCGGTATCTTCTTCACCACAGCCTAGGGCTTTACCTTCGTTCTAGGGTTTCGGCATCAGCCCTCCACGAGCTTCTCTAATGGCTTCTTCTCGAATTTAGGTATCATCTCTAACAATCTCCACCTTGATACCGAATTCCAAACAAGCCTTCCTACTTCATCTACACCTTCATGCTCCAAGCAATGGATATTTACCCAATGTCATCACCCATTACACTCTGTCAACGAACTCCAGCAAGGCCACCGCCCATCAACAAAGTGTACGAAGTACCCAGTCCATGTAGAAGCTATCAATCTCCACCATGAAAACAAACGTCTTCATGAACCATCTCAACTCTCCCCCCATGCCACCCCGTGGCACCTAGCACTTCATTAAGCGAATCAAGTCTGAGCAATGCTCGAACTTAGTAACAGGCAACGACTTGGTAAACATGTCTGTTGCATTCTCCTTTGTGTGAACTTTCTGAAGATGAACTAGCTTCTCTTCACTCATTGAGACAAGAAACGATTCTCCTATCTCAATATGCTTCATCCTCGAGCTAAATGCCAGATTTTCAGCTAAGTGAATTGCACTCTGGCTGTCACAGTACACATCCACGCCTTCATATATGAAGTCCAAATCACACAACAGTCGCCTCAAATAAAGAGCCTCCTTAGATGCTTCAACCGCAGCTATAATCTCTACCTCTGTAGTAGACAAAGCCACAATCGTCTGCAACCTCGCTCTCCAACTGATCGTTGTCCCACCAACGGTGAACACATATCCGGAGGTTGACTTCCTTCGATCTCTATCGCCGGCATAGTCAGAATCACAAAATCCAACCAAGCTGAAATCACTTCCTCTACTGCCAAAGACAAGTCCATGGTTTGGAGTTCCTCTAAGGTATCTGAAGATACACTTCACTACTTCCCAATGCGTCTTTCCTGGATTTGCCATGAACCTACTCACCAATCCAACCGCCTGTGCAATGTCAGGCCTAGTGCAGACCACGACATATATCAAGCTGTCAACTGCACTTGCATATGGGACCTTCATCATATAAGCCTTGTTCTTTTCTGAGATCGGAGAGCCTTTACTAGAAAGTTGTATGTGCAAAGGCATAGGTGTGCTGATTGCCTTTGCCCCTTCCATGTTAAACCGAGCAAGCACCTTTCGAATGTACTCCTTTTGAGTGAGGCTCAAAAGTGCTAGCTTTCTATCCCTTTGGATTTCCATACCCAAAATTTTCTTTGCTTCTCCAAGGTCTTTCATTTCGAATTCCGCTTTTAGCTTCAGCTTTAAAATATCGATTTCAACATTATCCTTGAAAGCAATCAACATATCATCCTCGTACAAGAGTAGGTACACCCATCTACCATTCTTTAAATGCTTGAAGTACACATAAGCGTCTTTGATGCTACGATCAAAACCAAGTGAAAGCATAAAAGAGTTAAACCTCTTGTACTATTGTCTAGGCGACTGTTTAAGTCCATACAATGACTTCTTCAATTTGCAAATCCAATTTTCCTTCCCATCTACAACAAATCCTTCTGGCTGCTTCATGTAGATGGTCTCATCCAAGTCTCCATGCAAGAAAGTAGTTTTCACGTCCAGTTGCTCCAGCGCCAAGTCATGAGCTACGACGATAGCGAGCAAAATGCGGATGGACGGATGCCTCACTACTAGAGAGAATATCTCATTATACTCCAATCCCTTTCTTTGTGAAAACTCTTGAGCAACTAGTCTAGCCTTGTATCTCCCATCATCCTTCACCTTGAACACCCATTTGCAACCTATGGCTCAACTTCCTTGAGGAGGTGGTACCAAATCCCAAGTCTTGTTCTTCTTCAACGATTCTATCTCCTCTTCCATAGTGCACATCCACTTCGAACTGTCACATGACTTCAAAGCTTCATCAAGGTCAAGTGGCTCCTCATAAACCACATGTAGAGCATAGTCAAACTGATCACCAGGGATAAGGTTCGCAAACTACTGATCACTATACCTTTCGGACGGCCTAATAGTCCTACGACTGACCCGGGTAGGTACTGCTTCGTCTAAACTCCTTTCAGCTCCACCTTGAACTGAACTTCCTCTAGATTCATGCACATCACAAGCACTACTAGAAGGTACATGTGGACTATCCTGTGATGTTTCATCAACTGCATTTTCCTTGACAGCATCAACAATAACTCTACTATTTGGTTGGAACACGGGAACTTCTTCCATCTCCTTAGGCCTATCAGAATCTTCCGATGTGGTAGGTAGCTTCTCCTTCGGATTGAACATAGCAGACTCATCAAAGGTAACATGTTTGGAATGAACAATCTTCCGATCAACAGTGTTCCAAATTCGATACCCTTTGATACCATCGGTGTATCCTATTAGTATGCCCTTGTATGCTCAAGCCTCCAACTTATCATCACCTATATGGTGAACGTACACAGGACAACCAAAAATTCGGAAGTAACCAAGATACACTGCTTTACCTCTCCACCTTTCTTCTGGAATCTTCCCATCTATGGCTGAGCACGGAATTCGATTTATGATATGCGCCGCAGTTGATAATGCCTCAGCCCAAAAGCCTATAGATAAGCTCGCCGTCAATCTCAAGCAACGAGCCTTCTCCAGTAGAGTCATGTTCATCCTTTCTGCAACCCCATTGGATTGCGGATCTCTGGGTGTAGTGAAATGTCTCTGAATGCCATGTTCTCTACAAAAGTCGAGGAACTCCCTAGAGACAAATTCACCACCATTATCAGATCTCAACACCTTCAACCTAGAACCAGATTGGTTCTCAACAAGCACTTTCCAGTCTTTGAATTTCTCAAAACTTTCTGATTTGGCTTTCATCACATACACCCATACTTTTCGAGAAAAGTCATCAATGGAAGAGGTAAAATAATTTGCTCCTCTAAGAGAAGGAGTATCAACTGGTCCCCAAACATCTGTGTGCATGTACTCAAGTACTCGCCTCGATCTATGGATCCAACTCCAAAAGATAATTTAGTTTGCTTGCCTAACACACACTCCTGGCAAAAGTCCATCTTGTCGAAGCTTTCTCGTTTGATCATCTTCCTTCTCTGAAGCAACTCTAAGCCTTTCTCTAAAATATGATCCAACCTGAGATGCCAAAGCTTTTTGGCATCCAATGCACGAGAACTATCTACTTCAATACACGACTCTCCAAGAACTGTGGTTCCTTTCAGCAAATACAAATTTCGGAACACATCTCCTTTCATAAGAACTAGTGCACCTATCGAAACCTTCAGACTATCCTTCTCGATAGTTACCTTGCATCCCAAAGATGTCAATTGTCCTAAAGAAATTAAGGACTTTCGAAGACCTGGAACATACCAGGCACCTGTCAAAAGTGCATATCACTCCATCAAACATCCCGATCCTCACTGTACCTTCAACCATTGCTCTATAGCTAGCATCATTACCCATAAGAATAGAACTTCCCTCTCGTCCAATGAAAGAACTGAAGTAATCCTTATTAAGCGTCATATGGAAAGATGCCCCCGAGTCCAGCACCCAATGGTCTGAGACATCCGATACTGCTGTAGACAACACATCGTCAGGTACAGACTTCTCCACCGCAAATGATGAAGATCCGTTTTCTTCCTTCTTCTTCAAATCTGGACAAATCCTTTTTCCAATGACCAAGTTTCTTGCAGATAAAGCACTCCCCGTCCTTAGAATTTCCTCTCCTGCCATTACCGGGCTTCCTGGACTTGGAACGCCCTTTAGAGTGCCAATTCTTATTATCTTCTCTACCTATTTCAACAAACAGGCCGTGACTACTACTTCCACCTCTACTTCCTTCACTTATCTCCTTCATCTGATCTCTCAAACCCTCAGATAGAAGGTCTGACTTTACATCTTCCACTGTCAATGTGTCTCTAGCAAAGATAAGGCTGTTAGCGAAACCTGTGTATTGCTCCGGAAGAGAACACAAAAGAATCATTGGCATTTGCCCCTCATCCATATTTAAGTCAATAGTCTTCATCTTCATCACGAGATCATCAAAGAAATTAAGATGTTCATTCACTGAAATACCCTCTCTCATCCGCATGGTGAAAATGTCTTTAGCAATATCAAACGGCTAGTCAGAGATTTCTTCAAGTAGAAATTATCCAGCTTGATCCAAATGCCTCTAGCATTGGTCTCACTGCTAATCTCTGAGATAACATTCTCTCTCATAGCTAGTTGTAAAGTAGTTAACGCCCATTTCTCCATCTCCTTCCTTTCCACGACTGAGATGTCAGCCGCCAACTCCTCAGGGGAAAACACTACTGTATGGACTTCATTCCTCATTAGAACAGCCTTCATCCTCCATTGCCACTTCTCGAAGTCTTTATCCCCATTCCATTTCTCAATTGCCAACTATGATCCTGACGCGATATACATCCCTCTAGTATAGGTCTTATAACAACTGGAGTCGCTTCATCTCCTGCCACAGCGTCTAACACTCCTTAATCAACCTTGTAGCTCTGATACCAGACTGTTGAGGAAAATCCCTTCAGATGATTAGTCTAAGAGAATACAAAACTCAATGCAGTGGATAAACAACGAACTGGATCGTGATTGTAGTGAGACAGAACAAACAGAGATAAACACCAAAATAGACAGCCACAGATCAATGCAATGCAGAAAAATAAATACCAACAGTATTTATAGTGGTTCCACTACCACGAGGCAGTGTACGTCCACTTGGGAAGAGGAGATTTTATTAATCACTAAAAGATCAGTTACAAGATTGATTCACTTTTGGAGGCTATACATAAGAAGAATTTACAATATAGACAAAATTCTGCAGAGTTTCAACACTCTAGGATGGCTGCCATTATTGTCCCGAAGCTCCACTATTTATAGAGTGAAGATATGAGGAAGGGTAGCTGCTATATAGTAGTCCTAAGATTTGGTTCGGCACATCTGGTTCGGCAAGGTCTAGTAGCATGGTTCGGCACTTCTGGTTCGGCAAGGTCCAATAGCATTTGGTTCGTTAAACAACACTCAAGATCAGGACCGACATATTAGCTTCACCGCTCCAAACTTTTGGTTCGGCAAAACACACTGCATCTTCACAGCCGAACGAAGTCACCACCACCGATCGAGATATTTCATCCGGTCCTCCTTAATGTCGAACGAAACATCACCGAACCAGATCCTCTCCTTCATATCACCGAACAACTTCATCACAGAGCCCAAGCACCGAATGAAACTGCTCCTCCACTGAACGAGATTACTTGGTCGGTCTTCATAGCATCAACACCGAACGAACTTCACCAGACCAAAGATTTGGTCCAGCATCTCCTCCACCGAACCAATGTTTGGTTCGGTATCTTCTTCACCATAGCCTTGGGCTTTACCTTCGTTCTATGGTTTCGACATCAGCCCTCTACGAGCTTCTCCAATGGCTTCTTCTCGAATTCAGGTATCATCTCTAACAACATGTACATGAACTAGATTTCAATAATACCAAGCTTGCAACATACGAGATTTCTACCAATTCCAAGCATGCATTGTAGTGCATTGTACTACTACTACATTGTACACCAAGTATGTACACTAGGTTTCATCCAATTTCAAGCTTGCATTGTACTATATGTTTGTGCTTTCCAAGATTAGATCCAATTATATTCTTTAAGATTTATAGCATTCAAAGGCACGAGAATTGAATTTTTAACATAGAGCGAGAGCGAGATGTAGTTTTGTAGCTATCATCTTGATTGAGAATATCAAAAAAGAAAATTAATTAATAAAATGAAACAGCGGAGTACGGCTAGTTCATATTCTCACCCGCTTTCCTCCTTACACTTCCCGCTTCTTGATCATTTTTCAAGTGTTTTAAAAAGCCCCTATCTCCAAACCACAACAGAACATTCAAGAGAAACAATCATGAAAATAAGCTCCAACGGAGCATGGCTTATGTAAAACCACCCTCAACCCAAGCGAGGTTCTTTTAATAGTCTCGCTCGAACCAAGCGAGGTTGGTATAATAATAACCTACTTTGGGCCGAGCGAGGTTTGTATAATAACCTCGTTTGCATCAGGCGTGGTTCATGAACAAACTATGTCATATTTGAATGTATTTTAAGGAAAGTGAGAGTATTTTCGAAATGAATTAAGGGGAGAATGGAAAAAAGTGGTATGTGATAATTATTTTTTAAAACTCCTATAGATATAAAAGAGCAACATAACATGTATGTCTCAGAACCTCTTTCTTTCCTTCCACCAGCTCCCTAAGTTTGTTTATTTGTCATAAATGTTGGATAATTACAACAAAAATCAAGGTCTTTTCATTGCTTGACCTTTTACATTCTTTATTAATGGAAAAATGTTTCTATTTATAGAATGCTTATTTAATGCGGGTGATGGGTTTAAGAAAATAATAACCTTTACGTTTATTTTTATTCTCTCTCATTTCTCTCTTCTTTGAAAAAGAAATAAAAATTTACAGTAAACAAAAATTATCTTCTTCATTTGCTCTCTCTAAAATTTCCTATGAAATTAAATTTATCTTTCAAATATGCTTAAAAATCATGAGCAGTGACTTATACAAATATCCAAATCCGTCAACCTTGAGTGTACAAATTTGAAGGATCATTATGTTAACCCTGGAGAGCGGACGATAATTATCGATGGCACTATAGCCATGCCGAATTTTGCTTTCAAGGTAGTGGCCTCATCCATGACACGGATCTCATCACTTTCACTTTATTCTTCCTACCCATCAATTTTCAACAATTTGAAAGCGAAATTAAATCCAATCTTTCATGAGGACTAAGCCTTTTGGATTTTTGAGCAAAGATTATAATGTTATGATGATTAGTGAATGAGAAGAAAATCTAGAATTTTGTGCAAATTTCAATTGAATATGAGATATCTAAATCACTGGAACGGTAGTAAGTATACTAAAGTAATACTAAGGTATGTTTCACTTGTACCTTCTGCCTTCTTATTTGAGTTATTTTTGGGTTTTGAAAATGAATTCATATCATTGATATTATTGAAAACATATTGTGTTTTGATAAATTGATAACATATATTAGGCATTATCGTAGCATATATATGTTTATGATGTTGATATGCTATGGCACAAAAATATATTTACTAACATTTATATGTTTATGATAAAAGCAAGTGAAGTTTTCTAATAGATATATATAAGAATAAAGAATATATACCTAAATATTTTTATATACAAACTTAAGCACTACAATTGTGTATCTTTGATTTAAATTACTGCATTTTATATACGGAATGCAATAATAAATTAGATATGGTGTAAAATAAAATTTAAATCGGTATATTTTATAATTAAACATGATACAAGTTATAGTTAATGGTCACTGGTCTAGATTGATATGAATTTATCATATGATTTGACTTGAAATAAATGTAAAATGATATATTTTGAGGATTCAAATTAATCTAAATTAAAGACTTTTCACTTTTAAAACATTTTAACGTAGACCATTAATTTAAAATGTAAGCATTCAATGGACAATTAATAGTATAAAACCTTTATAGTTATGAGCTAACGAACTCTTGATAGAAAATATAAATTTTGTCATTCCATTTTTAAAAGGAATTAAAATAGCATTTATAGATCATAAATGCTTGCAAATATAACATTGTTAATTTAACAATTCACTTCATTTTCTTTAGCATTCCTCATTGTTTTTCTGATAATAAAATTTAAGTATCCAAATGGATAGAATTACAAATGAATTTATATGAACTATTTTTAATATATTTAATAGTTGAAAAAAAAGATAACCATCTATTCATTGTATGGAGTTAACGTATAAGGTGGGCTTTACTTGTAAACACTCAAATGAGTAAATAACATGTAAGCAAATGATAAAAATATTGATTTTCTTTATTGTTTTATTACAAATTTTATGAGCATTAAAAACATCGTATTTAAATAGTAAAATCGTATATGATTTATGACTTATTTATGGAAGCAAATTGAAAGCATTCAATGCTTTATTTAATGTTTGAATGAAAAGTAAATTTGATTGATAAACCATTATAAAAAATGAAACCAACCAATGGGAGATTTTATCTTTATCGATTTATGGAGTTAGATTTATTACGAAAAGAACATAAATCTAATGACTTTAAATTTAAAAATTATGAGTCTTTATAATATCAATGTCATCACAAACCTATTTTGGATAATGATTACTATGGATATTAATGTTAAAGCTAAGAGGATGTTTGTGTATAAAGTTTTGTAGTAGAAAGGTATGTTAGATATATCTAGGTTTATTATTAAATCAATTATGAGAATGGAGAAATTATGAATATTTAATTCATATATTGGTTATGAATTTTTTTGTGATGCCCCACCTCTATACTCACACTAGCCAAGGACACTACGGGGTAATGACATCGACTAGCATGAAGAATAAGGCTGTTGAGGAGCGACCATCTGTGTTATTGCTTTGTGCGAGTACCGATATGTCAGATAATATAACTTACATTTCGTTTCAAGAGGAAATCCGACATATCAAATACAAACTCAAAGCTACTACACAGTGGCTAAGTGGCCTTCGGAAACAAATATAGAAATAAACATAACATAAATCAGTCATAGATAATCATATCACTAAGGCGGAAACAGATATGAATATAACACATAAAAGTGTACATCAAAGTAGTGGTCAAACTAGATCCACTACATCACAAAAGAATAGGTACAAGTTCTAGGCAAAAGAATATATAAACATCAAGGAGTCTCTATCTCGAATGTATAATAACTAAAACTACTAATCTAAAGTAGTTAGCCAAAAATCAGATGATGGTCCCAGATAAGAAGTCAAGCAGAAGCACCTGAAATACCTCGGTCTGACCCGAGTATTATTTAAGAAGAAAATAATAAACGGATCAGTCTAGCTATAAATATAAGATAAAATGAGATAGGATAAGAGATATGACCAAAAACGTATGATAACAAAAATGCCATACCGTGTCAAGTATACATCAATTAACAACAAAAAGCATACAATATCTCAAATCATCTCAAAACACCAAAAAAATCACATTCTTTAAATTATTCACCAAAACACAAATATTGATAGAGCTTATCAATGCAAACCACGAAAATTGGTGAAACACAAATTCTAGAAATCACAACCAAAAATCCAGAAATCACAAAAGGGGGAAGGCCTATCACAAACGGGAGCATGAAAACTCACCAACACGTGTATCACAAATGGTACGTTATTCCGTGGTCGCTAACCATCAATTTTGAGCCAAAGCTCCACAAACGGCCCGTAGACCATGGGTCACTACCCCACCAAATTGAACCGAAGTTCCACAAACGGGGTTTTTTAGTCCCCACACAAACAAATAGACATCGCACATCGCTAGTCTAAATCACAAAATGATCATCATCGATCAATAAAAAGTGTGAATCACACTAAGCAAGTAAATATAAGAGTTTAGCTTCATGTCCCATAACCACTAGCTTAACTTAAATATTTACGAACAAATTGTAGATTTCCACTCGAAAATTGTCACAAGAGTTCAATCGAACAAGTCCAAGAATTAACCGACGAAGTAAACGCAAGCGTTTCATACCACTTGTTTTACTAAGCCATTTAATTAAATTTCTCATAGGAATGAGGAAAAGGTTTGTATATACTAATAGATTGGAAACGATTTTATAAACGAGATTTGTATTAAAATAGAGTTGAAAACATCTTTGTGAAAGAGTTTGAATATTTACTACTAGTATAGAAGCCTTTGTATTTGAAAGTGACAAATCACAAAAATGATTGTAAAAACAATCAATCACCAAAGATTCACGTTCGGAGATGTGAATCAAAACCATAGAAATAGATATCAAATCCATCAAATGGATATTCCTAAAAATCCAAAGAAAGAAGTCATCAAAGTCGATAATAAGTGATGACAACTATCCAGATCAATGACAATCGATTAAAAATAGGAAATCCACATAAAACAGCCTAAATAGGCAAAAATGAACGTTTCCAAACGTCTGGATTTTTTCCGGAAAAAGTTCAGAAAACCACCGAGACGTCTGGAATATCGAAGCAGACGTCTGAGCCATGACCAGACGTCTGGCTTAGAAACGAGACGCCTGGATTTGTTCTCTGGAAATAATCCAGAGAACCCCCAGATGTCTGAAACATCAAGTCATACGTCTGAGACTCATCCAGACGTCTGATCCTAAATTTCAAACGTCTGGAATTAGTATCTGCCTTTTTATTATTATTCTACATGCATATATTTTTGCTCCAGGTCCAAACCAGACGCCTGGACTTGGTCACCAAACGTCTGGTCACCTGGTCTGGGCAACAATTTGCCTAGGCCAAAGTGGCCAAAACGTATCGGAAGCGATGGGACGAGCAACGACAACTAAGGATTTATGCCAAGCGACAACCCAGCCTTATAAGCTCTTCGATATACCTCAAACAACATGTCCAAATATCCATAGTAGGATTTTCATAAAATTGGACCAAAACACCAAAATTTGGAGAATTCACCAAATCAATTCAAATCAAAAGCAAATGATCATGCACAAATGTCAGGAATGTTGGAATCTCATTCTATATGATATTCCATATATACTATATTTTGACGTCAACAACTATATATTTTTATATTCTTCTATACACTAACCATTTATTGCAGGAATTATATGAAGATTCAAGATTCTTGAAGAAGAGTATTTGTATGGTTTTGTATGCGTCTAGAGTTTATACATATGTTGAAATCTCTCCTTGATATGATATGAATATATTTATAACTCATATAGGCAAGATATACAAAAATGACCAGAAACAGACGGCTGTTTGGACACAAACAGACGGCTGTTTCTGAAGTCAAAAATTTTGTATACCACAATAAACAGACGGCTGTCTGTTTATAAAAAGCCGGCTGTTTTGAGGCAAAAATTGCCTATTTCCTTTCTGGTCGTAATTTGATGAATTTCAGCTGGCTAAAAATTATTTTCAGACGGTTGTTTTTCTATAACGGCTATATTTTTTCTGAAGGGTTACTTTCATTCGCGAAGGGATACAACTCTTAATTAAGAGATATGACTATATCTCTTCATAGAAACTTTTCGCGAATAATTGCAACCTTTGACTCTTTATAAATACATGTTAGAATCACAATTTAATTAATCTTAATCTCTTGTTTTATATCTTTCTTATTCTCTCTGATTCTAACTCTTGTGTGAAAACAATTCCATATTCAAATCACACTTATTCTTCCATAATTCTTCAAGATTATAAATATACATTTCTACAAGGAGAAGATTATAGGAAGTCTGTACTTTATTGACTCATTCGTGTTATTGCTAGAACACAAGAAGTTAGAAACTTTTGTTGTACTATTGAAGTCATGTTCGGCTGTTCAGGCACTGAGAAGTCCTCTTCTGCTGTTGAGGCACGAAATCCTGTTCTGTTGCTCAAGTCCCCGTTCGGCTGTTCGGGATTGTTGTTAACCTATTCCTCCGGGTGAAGTGAGGGTTTTTTGATTAGTGAAATTCCAGAAGGAGTCTGGGACTTGACGTAGAACGGGAAGTTCGAACCAGTATAAAAATCTTGGTGTGCAAGTTTTTACTTTTCTATTGCTATAATTCCGCACTATTGTTGTTATCTCCATATAAGTACGATCCATACACCCTTTTCATTTGGTATCAGAGCAGGAATCTAATAACCGTTACATAGTTATTTTGATAATCTGCTTATATGGCCAACACGGATAACAACGCTATTCCAAATCCTGTCACTGTCACTAACTCTGGCATTGTAGAAGGACAAGCCACTGGACGACCTCCATTCTTCAATGGATTAAATTATAACTATTGGGCGACACGAATGCGTATTTATATGCAGGCTAATGGTTTTGATGCTTGGAATATCACACAAGCCGAATACACTGCACCAACCACTGAATATACTAATTGGTCGACAGCCCAAAAAGCAGAAGCTACCCTAAATGCCAAGGCTATGAACATGTTGTTTTGTGCTCTAGATAGAAATGAGTTCAATCGTGTTAGCATATGCACCACTGCATATCAAATATGGCAAACACTAAAAACAACTCATGAAGGAACAAGCAAAGTCAAGCAAAGCAAGATATCTATGCTCAAAAATCAGTTCCAAAATTTCAGAATGAAGCAAGCCGAGTCCATAAATGATATGTACTCTAGATTTCAAGATATCCATCATGCCTTGATCGGACTTGGTGTAACATATTCAGATGCAGATGTTGTCTCAAAAATCCTAAACTCTCTAACTGACGAATGGGAAAGAAAAGTTTTGGCGATTGAAGAAGCTAACGATATTTCAGAAATGAAGCCAGAAGAATTAATAGGAAATCTAATGTCATATGAAGTCAATCTGCAGGCAAAACGAGTTCAAACTCAAGACAGGAAGAATATAGCCTTCCATGCTGAAAAAGATGAATCAGAATCAGATGATGAAGATTTAGCATTTATTGCTAAAAATTTCAAAAAGTTTCTCAAATACAAAAAGGGAAATAGAAACAATGGAAAAAGGAACTTTAATAAACCATCTTCATCAGTTCTAGAATGCTTCAACTGTCACAAGAAAGGACACATGCAAAAAGATTGTCCAGACCAGAAGAAATCGAAATACAACAAGTTTAAGAAGGACAAGATCAAGAAGAAAGCATTCTCTGTCACTTGGGATGATTCAGACTCTTCATCTTCTGATAGTAGCAGTGAAAGCGAAAATGAACAAGCCAATGTATGCTTCATGGCTACTGAAAATGAGGTACCAAATTTTACCTTCGATGATATGGTTGAAATTAATACTGAATTAGTTAGTACTATGAAAAATCTCAAGAAAAAGTATAAAGAAGCTGTTGAACAAAAGAACAAAGCAGAATTCGAAAGAGATATGCTTAAAGACGAGAAGAAAATATTAGAAGAGGAATTAGAGAAAATTCAACTTTCATCTTCTAATAATGATTCTCAATTAACTTTCTTGAGTCAAGAAATTGAAACTCAAAAAGAAAAGAACGATGCTTTGTCTTCTGAAAATCATGAGCTAAAATCTAAAGTCAAACTGATTGAGTTGGAAAATACTGGATTAAAGGCTAAATTAGAAGATATTTTTAAAAATATCTCTAATTTTAATAAGGGGAGAGAAAATTTATCTAAGATAATTGAAAACTCTCAGCCTTCTACCAGTAAAAAGGGACTAGGATATATTAAGAAACAAATAGCTCCTCAAAATAATTGGAGACAGTTTGTTAAATCAAAATCCACATTGGCTCAATCTAAAAGGAATCAAGAGTTGAAAGCTTCTATAGATAAACCAAAAATGATACAGACGTCTAAAACCATAAAAATATGGGTTCCTAAAACAAACAATAGTTTGATTAGGAATAAATATATAAAATCCTTTTTGGAAACTGTTCATAAAAGTCAGAATTATATTTACAAAGGGAATACCGGACCCGAATGGGTTTGGTTTCCTAAGACCTAACTCTTAGGACCCTATAAAAAGGTGGGTACCAATGTTCTTAATTCTATTTTTTGCAGGTCCCACTTAAAAAGAGAGGAAAGTGGATTCTAGACAAAAGTATGCTGACAAATATTACCTACGCAAATGAAGGCTCAGTCACATTTGGAGATAATTCCAAAGGTTATATCATCGGCAAAGGCGATGTGAGCAACTTCGGTAACTCTAATACTCCTCTCATCTCTAATGTTTTACTTGTTAAAAACCTGAAGCACAATTTGTTAAGTATTAGCCAATTGTGTGACAAAGGATTCAAAATCTCTTTTTCCGAAGATAGGTGTAGCATTTTAGATCACAGTGGAAATCTCATATTTGAAGGTAATAGAGACAGAAATATATATGTTCTGAATATGAAAGTCAATCATAATTCAGATATGTGCTTAATAGCTAATGAAAATGATCCTTGGCTATGGCACAAACGATTCTGTCATATTAACTTCAAATCCATTAATAAGTTATCTAAAAATAACTTAGTAAAGGGGTTACCAAAAATGAACTTTAAAGTAGATCATATTTGTGATGCTTGTCAATTAGGTAAGTTAACAAAATCATCATTTAAATCTAAAAAGGTCATTTCGACATTACAACCACTTGAGTTACTTTATATGGATCTATTTGGACCAACACAAGTGCAATCCATAAATCATAACAAATATGTGTTTGTAATTGTCGATGATTTTTCTAGATATACTTGGACAATTTTTATGAAAAATAAAAGTGATACTTTTGATCACTTTAAAATTTTCGTCAAGAGAATCCAAAACTTGAAGGGATTAAAAATTAAGAATATTCGGAGTGATCATGGAGGAGAGTTCGAAAACGAAGCTTTTGAACAATTCTGTAAAAAGAAAGGAATTTCTCATAATTTCTCGTTTCCTAGAACTCCACAACAAAATGGAGTTGTAGAACGAAAGAATAGAACTTTACAGGAATGTGCAAGAACTTTGTTAAATGGAAGCACACTTCCAAAACATTTCTGGGCAGAAGCCGTAGCAACTGCCTGTTATGTTTTAAACAGGGTTTCCATTCGACCTCTCACTAAGAATACTCCGTATGAACTCTTTAATGGCAGAAAACCAAACATATCCTATTTCAAAGTTTTTGGTTCAAAATGTTTTATATTAAACACTAAAGATCAGCTTGGCAAATTTGATGCGAAATCTGACGAAGGTTTCTTCCTAGGATATTCGGATCGAAGCAAGGCCTATCGAGTGTTTAATAAAAGAACAAATACTGTTGAGGAAACTCTACATGTATCGTTTGATGAAAATTTTCAACAAATAACAAGTATAAATAATGATGATGATGACAACATCATAAATACAGAATCTGAAAATTTTGAAATAAATGAAAACGAAATTGATAATCCTAGTGAGAACAATAATATTCAAAATGAATTAAAATCTCCACCACATATTTTACGGGATCATCCTGTTCAAAACATTATTGGAGAAATTAATTCAAACGTTCGAACTAGGAATCAATTAAATCAAATGGGCCACGTAGCATTCATATCTACTATCGAGCCAAAGAACCCAAAGGAAGCTTCTATCGACGAATACTGGATCATTGCAATGCAAGAAGAACTAAATCAGTTTGAACGCAATGAAGTTTGGGAATTAGTTCCTAGACCAAGTAATCAAACTGTTATTGGAACAAAATGGGTTTACAAAAACAAGGCGGACGAACAAGGAAATATCAGTAGAAATAAAGCAAGATTGGTGGCTCAAGGATACAATCAGGAAGAAGGTATCGACTATGAAGAGACATTCGCTCCTGTGGCAAGACTAGAAGCAATTCGAATATTACTGGCCTATGCGTGTTTTCATAATTTCAAACTTTATCAGATGGACGTTAAAAGTGCCTTTCTGAATGGATATATTAAAGAAAATGTGCATGTTGAACAACCTCCCCTGTTTGCTCATGAAAAATATCCCAATCATGTATATAGACTTAAGAAGGCTCTATATGGTTTAAAACAAGCACCACGTGCTTGGTACGAACGTCTTAAGAGCTATCTAATCTCTTCGGGATTTCAAACTGGAAAGGTTGATCAAACATTATTCATTAAACATTCAAAAAGGGATATTTTAATAGTTCAAATCTACGTTGATGATATCATATTTGATTCCACCAACGAAAAATTATGTCAGGATTTCTCGGATATTATGACTAAGGAATTTGAAATGTCCCATATGGGAGAATTATCATACTTTCTTGGTCTACAGATTAAGCAATTACCGAATGGTATATTTATTAATCAAGAAAAATATTGTAATAATCTAATCAAACGCTTCGGAATGGAAAATACTTCTGCCAAACCAACTCCTATGAGTACAACAACCCATCTTGATAAAGATGAAAATGGCAAAAGTGTAGACCAGAAATTATATCGAAGTATGATTGGATCATTACTATATTTAACTGCAAGTCGTCCCGACATAATGATGAGTGTTTGCTTGTGTGCTAGATTCCAGTCCAATCCAAAGGAATCACACTTAAGAGCAGTTAAACGAATATTACGATATCTCACTAACACCAAAGATTTCGGTTTATTCTATCCGAAAGAATGTCCGTTTGAATTAGTATCATATAGTGATGCTGATTTTGGTGGATCACGAACGGATAGAAAAAGTACTAGTGGTACGTGCCACTTCATTGGAAAATCACTAGTATCTTGGTTTAGTAAGAAACAAAATTGCATTTCACTATCTACGTGTGAAGCAGAATATATTTCTGCTGCTCTGGCTTGTGCTCAAGTAATCTATATGCAACAAACACTTAGAGATTTCAATATTAATTTATCTAATTCAACTATTTATTGTGATAACTCAAGTGCTATTAATCTATCCAAAAATCCTGTCAACCATTCACGAACAAAGCATATTGACATTCGTCATCACTTTCTTCGTGATAATATTGAAAAAGGATTAATTAATTTAGATTTTGTTTCCTCTGAAAATCAGTTAGCTGATATTTTTACAAAACCGCTTCTTGAAAATTCTTTTATTAAACTACGACGCGAATTAGGAATAATTTCCTATAACGGGTTATAGTTTAATTTTTGGCTAAAATATGACGTTATAGCCACTTGAGCTATGAGTGTTTCTTGCTTCACTTAGAATGAAACAACATTATCATAGCTCGTTCTCTTTAATCACCTCCTATAATTCCTTAACTACTTTCTATTCTTATCCTATGGTTTATATTCCTGCAAGCTTCTCCACCATACATCCCTTTTCTGTTCCAACAATATATATATATCCTTCTCTCAAAACTAGAATATATTCATATATTCCTCGTTCATCTTCCCCTCTCAAATTATGTTAAATTTTTTCATCTTCCTCTTCATCATGGCATATGGCCAAGAAGATACTCCTACCTCTGGATCAGACTACGCTACACCAACAACTTCTTCTAGTTCTTCATCGTCTCTACCTACTCCAACACCGTCAACCGAACCAAGACATAGATATCATTCCAGCCATTCTCCAGACAAAAAGAAAACGAGACGTTGTCTCTTTGCTTCACCAAACTCCAAACAAAAATTAGACGATATTCATCACTATCAGTACCATCAAATGGAATTGCAACGTGAAATGTACTATGAGCAAAAAGTGATAAATAGTCGTTTAAATTTTTTGGAAAGAATGGCGCTTAAGGTTTGTGGACCTTCAAAAGTTCATGAACCAAGTAGTTCTAGACCAAGTTCCTCAAAACAACGACCGGCATGGGAACCCAGTCCTCAACCACCTCCAAAATCTCCTTCTACTATGACAAGAGAAAATATATGGTCTCCTCTACGACCATATATTAAAGATCATTCAGAAAACGAAAAATCTCCGAAGACTCCAGTTAAAACTCCTTCGAGGAAATAAGTTTTTTTTATACATATATGGATGTAATCTTCAAATAAGTTGTTTGGCATGTTTTCTCTCAGAACTGTGCAATATATGGATGTAATCAGTCACACCACGCACGGGAAGTTATCAAGAAGTGCGCAAACTTAATTTCCAAGCACTTTATGCAATTTACTCACGACAAAATATTAATTGGGGTCGATACATCTTGGAAGGGTTTATGGATGTTAGCAAACGCCGTAAATATAAGACAATTCATTATGGCTCTTACATCATGAGAATTCTTAGTGCTTATGGTGTTCCTACTCCGGATTCTGAATTTTCCACTATTTCAGAACTTGGGGCTAGAACTCTGGGTCTTATGGGTTTGAGTAAACGTCCTCAAAATTTGTCTCACATCACTTTTCAACAATGGGTTGCTAATCGAGAACAAAACCGTCCTCAACCCCGTCAACAACAACAACATATTGGTCATGAGGAAGAAGAAGAGGATGATGATAGTGACAAAATTGAGATTGTCCCTCCGGAATCTACTTCTCGTAATGCTTATGCTATTATTTCTCAAAACCAAGCCAAACTGAGAGCGCGCATGATCAAACACGAGAAGAAGACCGAAAAACGTTTCAACTCTATTCGCGGCTTTCTTAATAAGATTTGGGAGCGTTTGGGTTGTTCCGGAGCCTCCTCTTCTCAAACTTTTGAACCGGAACCTTTTCAATGGACCTCAAGCTCCGGCAACAATGGAGACGAGGAAGTTGCTGATACCTCCGAGGAGTTATAGTTCCCTCTTTTAGTATTTATCCTACCCTATCTTACTATATTATGGATTTATGGTTAAACTATGTGGTTTGTAATATTTTTTGCTACTCTTGGTCTATTTGTCTTGTGATGGTAGTTATGATACTCTATGGCATGTAATATATCTACGGTAATATCTATGCATATGTTGGTTATTATCGATTTATACATGTCTTTTTGGCGATGCCAAAGGGGGAGAAAATATTCGTATATATAAGCACTAACTCTTTTTTGCAGGGGGAGTTTATATTCAGGGGGAGTAAATATATAGAGATTATTGTATATAGTTTTCATCGTCAAAAAGGGGGAGAATGTTGGAATCTCATTCTATATGATATTCCATATATACTATATTTTGACGTCAACAACTATATATTTTTATATTCTTCTATACACTAACCATTTATTGCAGGAATTATATGAAGATTCAAGATTCTTGAAGAAGAGTATTTGTATGGTTTTGTATGCGTCTAGAGTTTATACATATGTTGAAATCTCTCCTTGATATGATATGAATATATTTATAACTCATACAGGCAAGATATACAAAAATGACCAGAAACAGACGGCTGTTTGGACACAAACAGACGGCTGTTTCTGAAGTCAAAAATTTTGTATACCACAATAAACAGACGGCTGTCTGTTTATAAACAGCCGGCTGTTTTGAGGAAAAAATTGCCTATTTCCTTTCTGGTCGTAATTTGATGAATTTCAGCTGGCTAAAAATTATTTTCAGACGTCTGTTTTTCTATAACGGCTATATTTTTTCTGAAGGGTTACTTTCATTCGCGAAGGGATACAACTCTTAATTAAGAGATATGACTATATCTCTTCATAGAAACTTTTCGCGAATAATTGCAACCTTTGACTCTTTATAAATACATGTTAGAATCACAATTTAATTAATCTTAATCTCTTGTTTTATATCTTTCTTATTCTCTCTGATTCTAACTCTTGTGTGAAAACAATTCCATATTCAAATCACACTTATTCTTCCATAATTCTTCAAGATTATAAATATACATTTCTACAAGGAGAAGATTATAGGAAGTCTGTACTTTATTGACTCATTCGTGTTATTGCTAGAACACAAGAAGTAAGAAACTTTTGTTGTATTATTGAAGTCCTGTTCGGCTGTTCAGGCACTGAGAAGTCCTCTTCTGCTGTTGAGGCACGAAATCCTGTTCTGTTGCTCAGGTCCCCGTTCGGCTGTTCGGGTGTGTTGTTAACCTATTCCTCCGGGTGAAGTGAGGGTTTTTTGATTAGTGAAATTCCAGAAGGAGTCTGAGACTGGACGTAGAACGGGAAGTTCGAACCAGTATAAAAATCCTGGTGTGCAAGTTTTTACTTTGCTATTGCTATAATTCCGCACTATTGTTGTTATCTCCATATAGTACGATCCATACACCCTTTTCAAGGAATTCATACCTAACAACAAAGAAAGTTATAGACATAGATGTGAGTTAAAGAACTCACCTTTACACCCAAAAACAACGAACGAGAAGCTCTAAAGCAAAGGAAAGATCAGCCACTCCTCAATTTTAACTCTAGAAGCTCCAATCTAAGATCATAAGCAATATTTCCTAAGTTAGGTTATAGGAAATTTCTGAAATTGGAGAGAGATTGAGATGGAGAAGAAGAAGAGGATGCTTACCTAAGCTTCTCTTTGATGTTGGAGCTAGAATTTGTATTTCCTAATTAAAACTAGGGTTTGGAATTCTAATTTCCTTTCTCTTCCCCCATTTTTATTTTAAGCTTGAGAGTGTTAGGAAATGAAAATGAATGAAGGAAGTTGAGTGGAGTATATGGTATTAAATGAGTAATGAGCTGAAACCCAAACCCAAAGCCCAATAGAAAAATAGCAAAATTCACTCAACTCCAAACATATCGATGTTTATACTCAAAAAAGTTGTAAACATCATTTTGGACTCAATTGAAGTGATCTCGAGTCCCAATTCGACTGTTTACAAAAAGTAGCTTTTCGGACTTTAATCCGATTAACGATGCTATATTTAAATAAAACATTTAAATATACGATCGTAAAATATGCGGGTTGTTACAGACTCCCCTCTTTAAAGAAATTGCGTCCTCGCAATACTTAAGAAAAAAGAAATAAAAAGTAACAACCATACAAAGGCATAACAACACAAAAGAAGATATTTTGAAATGAAAAGTTCACCTTTAAAGAGCACGAGAGAGTAAGTCCGAATGTGTTCGCTCGATGAATTCTCTGGATTCCCAAGAGCAATCCTTAGGATTTGAGGACCATTGAACTTTCACAAGAGGAACATCTTTATTTCAAAGGCGTTTAACCTCCGAAGCAGTGATACGAATAGGATGTTGCTCATAAGTCAAATTAGGCGAAACTTCAATTTCTTCAATAACATCGGGCTCAAGAATAGAATCGGAATCTCGAAGGCATTTCCGTATTTGAGAGACGTGGAATACGTCATGAATAGCAAAAAATTGAGGCGGTAATAAAAGGTGATAAGCCACGGAACCAATGCGTTCGGTGATGGGAAATGGACCAATATATCGAGGTGTTAATTTTCCCGATCGACTAAACGCACAACACCCTTCATAGGTGAAACACGAATGAATACCAAATCTCCCACAGAAAATTCTAATTTCCTTCTTCGGTTATCGGCATAGGATTTTTGTCTACTCTGAGCTTCTTTCATCCTATGTCGAATAAGGTTAATCTTTTCTGTGGCATCACAAATAAAATCTAGACCTAAAACCAGCTTCTCACCGGCTTCAAGCCAGCACGAAGGAGATCGGCATGGCCTTCCGTAGAGTGCCTCGAAAGGTGCCATACCAATACTAGATTGGAAGCTATTATTATAGGAAAACTCAACAAGAGAAATATGATCTTCCCAACTTCCACCAAAATCAAGAACACATGCACGAAGAAGATCTTCAAGAGTTTGATTCACACGCTCGGTTTGTCCATCAGACTGAGGATGATAAGCGGTGCTAAAATTACTTCGTTCCCAAAGCTTTTTGAAGACCTTTCCAAAATCCACTAGTAAATAATGGATCACGATCACTAACAATAGAAGTAGGGACTCCATGCAATTTAACAATTTCCTTGACAAAGAGTTTAGCCAAAATAGGTACGGTCCGGTTGGACCGAACGGGAAGAAAATGGGCGGATTTTGTAAGTCTATCTACTATCACCCATAGGCTATCATGATCCGAACGAGAACGGGGAAGACCGTCAATAAAGTCCATGGAAATTTGATCCCACTTCCATATTGGAATTTACAAAGGTTGCAATAACCCACCGGGCCTTTGATGCTCGGCCTTTATGAGTTGGCAAGTCATACAACGCTTAATAAAGTTAGCAATATCAGATTTCATTCCATCCCAATAATAAAGTCGCTTCATGTCTGTGTACATTTTACTACTACCGGGATGAATGGTAAATTTAGAACGATGAGAATCTTCTAAAATGTCTTTACGAAGATCAATAATATTTGGCACAATAAGTCTACCAAATTTTCGAATACCGCCACGAGCATCAATATCAAAGTCTTTCAAACCTTCAATATCAATTTTATCCCTACAATTTTGGCTAAGAAGAACCAATTCAGGATCATGCTTTTGAGCTTCAAGAATGCAGTCTAAAAGAGAAGGATGAGCCTCAAGGCTACATAAGACAAGAGATGAACATGAATTGGATTCACGATCTCGAATCTCACAAGTGGATAAAGTCGCGAGATCATTCCATTCGGAAATCATCATGGAAACAATCGCTTGTTGCTTTCGGCTAAGGGCATCGGCAACACGATTTTCCTTTCCGGGAGTATAAAGAATATCAAGATCATAAGATGCTAGGAACTCAAGCCAACGCTGTTGACGCAAATTAAGTTCCTTTTGAGAAAATAAATACTTCAAAGATTTATGATCGGTGTAGAGAACAAATTTCTCTCCCAAAAGATAATGACGCCAAATTCTAAGGGCGAAAACAATAGTCGCGAGCTCTAAATCATGAGTGGCATATCTAGTCTCGGCAGGCTTTAATTGCCTAGAAGCGTAAGCGATAACACGTTCCTTTTTCATGAGAACGGTTCCCAAACCAACACGACTAGCATTGGTATAAACAATAAAGTCTTGGTTCCCTTCGGGAATCACAAGAATAGGAGCATCGGAAAGGAGTTCTTTTGATTTTTGAAAAGCAGCTTCAGATTTGCCTGACCAAATGTACTTAACTCCCTTCTTTGTCAAATTAGTAAGAGGTACGGAAATTTTAGAAAAGTCTTTTATGAACCGACGGTAATAGCCCGCCAATCCGAGAAAGCTACGAATTTCCGTCACACTCTCTGGTCTCTTCCAATTTTGAATCGCTTCAATCTTTGAAGGATCCACGGAAATTCCAGATTCAGAAATAATATGCCCTAAAAATTTCACACGAGATTGCCAAAAGTGGCATTTAGAAAAAATTTCTTTCAATTGGTTGCTCCTAAGAGTTTCCAACACAATCCGAAGATGATTTTCATGCTCTTCCTCGGTTTTAGAATAAATTATAAGAATATCATCTATAAAGATGAGAACAAATCGATCGAGGAAGTGTTTGAAAACTCGATTCATAAGGTCGACGAAATAAGCTGGAGCATTCGTCAAACCAAATGGCATAACAAGCCATTCAAAAGATCCATAACGAGTACGGAACGATGTCAAAGGAATGTTATCCTCTGCAATACGGAGCTGATGAAAACCGGTTGCTAAGTCTAACTGTGAAAAGACTTTAGCACCACTAAGTTGATCGAATAAATCATCAATCCGAGGTAAGGGATATTTATGAGATCATTAAGCTTGCGGTAGTCAATGCAAAGCCTAAGTGTACCATCAGATTTCTTCACAAAAATAGCTGAAGCTCCCTATGGAGAGGACTAGAACGAACGAACTGTTTTGCTTCCAATTCGGATAATTGTTTACGAATCTCCTCATTTTCCTTATTGGACATACGATAAGGAGGACGAGTGATGGGTAGAGCTCCAGGGATTAGATTAATTATGAACTCAATTGCTCGCTTAGGTGGTAATCCTAATACGGGCTCAAATATGTCGGGAAATTCACGTACAATGTGAATGAGAGAAATAACATCTTCCTCATCATCATTATCGTCATCATGAGGATTTAGAGAATACAAGGATGCTCCCGAATTGGAATCTGAATCTTTGAGAACAAGAGAAATCTGCTTAACAGATTGAGGATGTTGAAGATATATAGTCCGCTCAGGACATAGGATATGGGCTTCATAACGGTTAAGCCAATCCATTCCCAAAATCATTTCGAAGCCCAAGTAACGCATAACATGCAAATCGGCACGAAAGGAGTAATCACATAAAATAATCTTGACATCTTTACATAGTAAACTGAGTGTTGCGGATCCACGAACTGGATTCGCAATCCCCAATGAATTCATCAAGCCAATAACATTCGAAGACAAAGCATCAACAAGTTCTTTTGATATAAAAGAGTGAGATGCACCCGTATCAAAAAGAACTCGAATAGGAAAATCACGAAATATAATAATGCCATCAAGGATAGAATGAGAAATACCTTGACCACTAGAAGTGTTAGTAGGGGCTTGCACAATGTTTAGCTTGCCTTCCTTTTTGCTTTGAAGTTTGGGACATGAAGATATAGTATGACCCGAACTTTTGCAATAGCGGCAAGTAAGGGACATCGGACACTTGTTCGCATAATGGTCCTTAGAACCACAATTGTAACATTCTCCACGACTAGAGGTAGGAGTTTTTGCTACCGAAGTTTCTTGCTTCCCTTTCTTGTTGGAATTAGGCTTGAATTTAAAAGGCCTCTTCTTGTTGATGTTTTGTTTGACTTCAACATCACTTTCTTTATCGGCCTCTTGGGTCGAAGAACGATATCAACAACCTGATCAAAAGAAACTTCTAGTTTCAGAAGTAATGGCTTCTTGAGATTCTTATTCAACCCATAGACAAATCTCTGATTTTTCTTCAATGGGGTATTAATATACTCGACCCCATACTTAGAAAGAGATTCAAAAGATGTGACGTAATCTGTCACAGAAGATTCACCTTGAACAAGGTCAATAAAGCGTCGGGCTAAAGATACTTTTTCAGCTTCCGGCACAAATTTCAACTCGAACCTTTCCCGGAATTTCTCCCAAGTAAGATTCGCTTCAATAATTTTAGAGATCAGAAGCTCATACCAATCTAATGCTCTTTCTTGGAGCATGCTAGAAGCCACTTGGACTCGATGTAGATCAATAAGATTCATGCGGGAAAAGATGCGATCGCATGTTCTAAGCAAGCTTGGACTTCTATAACGCGCTCGGAACCCTTGAAAGGCTTTCCACCAAAGCTGGTGTAATCACTGCACAAGCATGCAAACCCAGAGTTAGGATGAGTAGGCTCTGGAATGGGTCTGATAGCTTGAGCATTTTTCACAAGATCTAGAAGTTGCTGAGCAGACATAAATACTCCATCCTGAGGAGTAGCACTGGATTGACCGGTGCTGGGACGGCCTGGTCTAACCATTTCTCTTCTTTAGGAAAGAAAGAAAGAAGAGGAAAAAGGTTATTCATAGAATGAATATCAAACAAACTTGATAGATAAAACAAGGCATCATAAAAAGAAATAGGATAGAACGGTACGAAGACTCGAATTAAATCCTATGGCACGATTCCTAAGAAAGACTTAGGACAACGATCCTTGCTAGATTATTCTACATCGTTCCGAAGTTTGGCTCTGATACCAAGCTGTGACGCCCCACCTCTATACTCACACTAGCCAAGGACACTACGGGATAATGCCGTCGACTAGCACGAAGAATAAGGCTGTTGAGGAGCGACCATCTGTGTAATTGCTTTGTGCGAGTACCGATATGTCAGATAATATAACTTACATTTCGTTTCAAGAGAAAATCCGACATATCAAATACAAACTCAAAGCTACTACACAGTGGCTAAGTGGCCTTCAGAAACAAATATAGAAATAAACATAACACAAATCAGTCACAGATAATCATATCACTAAGGCGGAAACAGATATGAATATAACACATAAAAGTGTACATCAAAGTAGTGGTCAAACTAGATCCACTACATCAAAAAAGAATAGGTACAAGTGCTAGGTAAAAGAATATATATACATCAAGGAGTCTCTATCTCGAATGTATAATAACAAAAACTACTAATCTAAAGTAGTTATCCAAAAATCAGATGATGGTCCCAGATAAGAAGTCAAGCAAAAGCACCTGAAATACCTCGGTCTGACCCAAGTATTATTTAAGAAGAAAATAATAAACGGATCAGTCTTGCTATAAATATCAGTTAAAATGAGATAGGATAAGAGATATGACCAAAAACGTATGATAACAAAAATGCCATACTGTGTCAAGTATACATCAATTAACAACAAAAATCATACAATATCTCAAATCATCTCAAAACACCAAAAAAATCACATTCTTTAAATTATTCACCAAAACACAAATATTGATAGAGCTTATCAATGAAAACCACGAAAATTGGTGAAACACAAATTCTAGAAATCACAACCAGATATCCAGAAATCACAAAAGGGGGAAGGCCTATCACAAACGGGAGCATGAAAACTCACCAACACGTGTATCACAAACGGGAGCATGAAAACTCACCAACACGTGTATCACAAACGGTACGTTATTCCATGGTCGCTAACCATCAATTTTGAGCCAAAGCTCCACAAACGGCCCGAAGACCATGGGTCGCTACCCTACCAAATTGAACCGAAGTTCCACAAACGGGGTTTTTTAGTCCCCACACAAACAAATAAACATCGCACATCGCTAGTCTAAATCACAAAATGATCATCATCGATCAATAAAAAGTGTGAATCACACTAAGCAAGTAAATATAAGAGTTTAGCTTCATGTCCCATAACCACTAGCTTAACTTAAATATTTACGAACAAATTGTAGCTTTCCACTCGAAAATTGTCACAAGAGTTCAATCGAACAAGTCCAAGAATTAACCGACGAAGTAAACGCAAGCGTTTCATACCACTTGTTTTACTAAGCCGTTTAATTAGATTTCTCATACGAATGAGGTAAAGGTTTGTATATACTAATAGATTGGATAACGATTTTATAAACGAGATTTGTATTAAAATAGAGTTGAAAACATCTTTGTGAAAGAGTTTGAATATTTACTACTAGTATAGAAGCCTTTGTATTTCAAAGTGACAAATCACAAAAATGATTGTAAAAACAATCAATCACCAAAGATTCACGTTCGAAGACGTGAATCAAAACCATAGAAATAGATATCAAATCCATTAAATGGATATTCCAAAAAATCCAAAGAAAGAAGTCATCAAAGTCGATAATAAGTGATGACAACTATCCAGATCAACGACAATCGATTAAAAATAGGAAATCCACATAAAATAGCCTAAACAGGCAAAAATGAACGTTTCCAAATGTCTGGTTTGGAATCCAGACGTCTGGATTTGTTTTTTGGAAATAGTTCAGAAAACCACCTAGACGTTTGGAATATTGAAGCAGACGTCTGAGCCATGACCAGACGTCTGGTTTAGAATCCAGACGTCTGGATTTGTTCTCTGGAAATAATCCAGAGAACCCATAGACGTTTGAAACTTCAAGTCATACGTCTGAGACTCATCCAGACGTCTAATCCTAAATTTCAAACATCTGGAATTAGTCTCTGCCTTTTTATTATTATTCTATGTGCATATATTTTTGCTCCAGGTCCAAACCAGACGTCTGGACTTGGTCACCAGACGTCTGGTCACCTGGTCTGGGCAACAATTTGCCTAGGCCAAAGTGGTCAAAACGTATCGGGAGCGATCAGACGAGCAACGACAACTAAGGATTCACGCCAAGCGACAACCCAGCCTTATAAGCTCTTCGATACACCCCAAACAACACGTCCAAACATCCATAGTAGGATTTTCATAAAATTGGACCAAAACACCAAAATTTGGAGAATTCACCAAATCAATTCGAATCAAAAGCAAATGATCATGCACAAATGTCAGGAATTCATACCTAACAACAAAGAAAGTTATAGACATAGATGTGAGTTAAAGAACTCACCTTTAAACCCAAAAACAACGAACGAGAAGCTCTAAAGCAAAGGAAAGATCAACTACTCCTCAATTTCAACTCTAGAAGCTCCAATCTAAGATCATAAGCAATATTTCCTAAGTTAGGTTATAGGAAATTTCTGAAATTGGAGAGAGATTGAGATGGAGAAGAAGAAGAAGAGGATGCTTACCTAAGCTTCTCTTTGATGTTGGAGCTAGAATTTGTATTTCCTAATTAAAACTAGGGTTTGGAATTCTAATTTCCTTTCTCTTCCCCCATTTTTACTTTAAGCTTGAGAGTGTTAGGAAATGAAAATGAATGAAGGAAGTTGAGTGGAGTATAGGGTATTAGATGAGTAATGAGCTGAAACCCAAACCCAAAGCCCAATAGAAAAATAGCAAAATTCACTCAACTCCAAACATATCGATGTTTATACTCAAAAAAGTTGTAAACGTCATTTTGGACTCAATAGAAGTGGTCTCGAGTCCCAATTCGACTATTTACAAAAAGTAGCTTTTCGGACTTTAATCCTATTAACGATGCTATATTTAAATAAAACATTTAAATATACAATCGTAAAATATGCGGGTTGTTACAATTTTCATCTGAAAAAAGAAAGAATGTTATCATCTCAAAGGCATGAGTATATTTCAAAATTTGATTACTATTTTAATATTAAACCCATCCATGTTTAGTATGCCTATATGTACATGACAATGCAGTTAAAATATATTCTGAAAGGATTTGAAATATACACTTTGCTAACATGAATGAATTTATTGAAAGTGCAAAACGAATGAAATAAGTTACGCATTACAATAAACTGCAGACATAATGTACAAAAACTTATATGTAGCAAGTTGTAAGATTAGTTTGTCCTTGAAATAAAATAAAACAATGGATACTGAGGAGAGGTATATTTACGAAGAGTGTTTATAGATCAAAGAGAATATGTTTTGTTCACTACAACAAACTGGGACTTCCATAGCATTTGAAAAATGCTATTATAATTTACCATAGCGTTTCAAAGAACGCTTTGGAACGACATGCTATAGTAGACAATCAACTTGTAATAGCAAAAATAAAACGCTATTAAAAATCCTAATTCCATAGCATTTTAAAAATGCTATTCAAAGTAAACGCTATAGTAGAACATCAACTTGTAATGCATAAACTAAACGCTATATGAAATCATGTTGCCATAGCGTTTTGAATTTTATGATAGCAGTTGCTTTTCTATAGCATTTTCATTTCGATGGCATTTTTTAAACCCTATAAAATGTAATATCATTTTTGCAACTTTTATTTAATGTTGTTTTAGTTTTCATAAGAATTAATTAATTCTAGAATATATAAATATTCCAAATTTTCACATAGATGTAAATTAAAGCACATGATAGTACATACATTTTGTTCAAACAATTTTTCTCATGTTCATACATCTTACATATTTGCAACAACTGCTTAACAAACAACTTCCTAACAAGGAGGCTTCATATTTATCTCCCGGCAAATGATGAATCATAACAACAACTCACCTAGTAAAATGATACACTAGAGCTAATTTATATGCTTCACCTCACTCAGTCCCAAATTAGCTATCAACAAGCTTTGATGATTCCTGCATACCAAAAAATACATATGTAAATATTAACAATTTTAACTTGAATTTTTTTGAATCTATGCATTTACAGATATTAACAAGTATGAAAATATAGTCAACACATTTATAGATACAAATATAATGAATACGTTTATAGGTAAACTTAATCTTAACCAGGCATATTGCATTTTTATTCCAAATAGACAACGCATTGATGTATAAAGAACACTAGATCACTACCACTCAAGTGTTCAATGTAATATTAACCAATACATCAACTAATCTATTACAGAAGCTTGGATCGAACTTTAATTTTATATCCGTGTAACATGCACTATAGCACCTTATAAGTATTCCAAGAAGAATGTAGAAGAAAGACATCAATTCTTTAGTAGGGGATGGTAAATCATATGGTTACCAACAGATATATTGAATTCAACTTACAATAATTATATTAGTAGGAAGTGAGATACAAAAAGTACACACAATAAGAATATTGAAACTTCAATACTGATTGTAAATTAGAAAAAGCTATCATCCATCTTAGTGCTACTTGGATACCTCCCCAAGATAATGAGAGATAATAGGATTTAGCCACATAGCTTAGTTTTATCTACATTTATTTGTTGGGCATCAGATCACCCATATGATTATATACATGTTAAATATGGACCCAAATACTAATGCTGAAAAACCATTAGGTAGTTGTTTCTCTATGATTATACTTCTTGGCCAACGCGTTCGTGTTAATCGTTTTTATTTGTGGTGAATTAGTAGCCACTTTAAAACTAATTTTCAAATAGGTGGTGGATCTAACTAAGTTATGTGGACCTGATTTAGTAGTAGTACAGTCAAACAAATTGTTATCATACTGATTTGGGCATGTATACATTATATACATGAACATGCATATTTATACAGTTTTTAGTTTACAAAGATTATTGATAGAGCAAACAACATGAATTATTATAATTAAAAATCAATCAGTAATGTGATATGTATTATTCTAATAATTTAAAATGAGTTTTCCCCTAGAATTCAATCGCTGGACATGTAAACTTTTTACTAAATGAGTTCTTGTAGTGGTTGTGTTATAGAAGAAACACTAGAAGGTAATGTGAGAATCCATAAGACAAATCAAAACTTGAGCCAAGAAGTAAAACAACATTTGGTTTTTATCATTTATCCCCTTTCGCCAAAATTGAAAAGACCAGTTCATCAAATAAGAGGATGGACAATGTCTTAAAATTCAAATTCCAAACAACCTTACATGTTTACATTAATAAATATCCAACTCTCAATTCAGTATTTTATCATTCTGAATATCCATAAATAAAATGAATGGTCTAATAAGTGCAGTGCTTATGTATGGACAAAACTCAAAATGAAAAAACTATAAATACAACTAACTCGGATACTAATAACATACCTGACATCACGTTTACCCTTACAATTTTAGTTCCTTTCATGACTTTCTGACCCTTGCATTACTAGCATAAGTTCTATCAACAATTCAAACATAGTAAACACATAATGATCACATACAATGCACCTAAAGAGCCAGTCCACAGATTAAGCATACCCATAGACCCTGTAAACAAAAAATTAGAAAAGAACAATAAAAGTAAGGAAAAAGACAAAGATTTATATAAGTAAAATATGGAATAAGTAAGGAAAAGACCCGTCTCTGCAAAATTTGCAATTTAGACAACTCGAACAACTTTCATTGTGTAAATCTTACTACACATGATCAAAATGAGCAACGCATAAAAAATATGAGGTATATGTTGGCTAACCAAAATAATAATTAGGGCCAGTATTGATACCAAACCTCCCTCATGTTGTCGTTGGTGTGTTCAGACCTCTTCCTATTATTGTTGATGATGTACTTGTGCTACTGCCAATACTTGTTCCCGCAACGCTATAACATGGCCAACCAAGTCGGATTAACAGAAATGAAAACTATGAGCAACAAGTTATCAAATTCAATAAAAACTTGCTTTTTATGTACTTATACTTTTAGGTAAACTAATTTTTACAAGTTTTACCTTGATGTAGCAGGGTAGGTGTATCCAGACTGACCTATGGAAACAGCAAAAGTTGAAACTTGAAGAAAATAAGTTCTGAAAAATACATAACGGGAAGTGATTAAGAAAGTGAACATACCGCATAGGATCGGTATTGGAGTGTTGAGCAAGCATTTCACTCTTGTATACTGATATAAAAATGCATGTAAAAACATGCATGCTAGAACGTCCTCATCACCAAAGTGTGGAAAAATTGCACATGCATGTCGTGCCATCTTGTATTCAACGTACCAACACAGAATACCAAATATCACTTGGAGAAAGTACCGAACTTTCGAATATTAATAGAAACAGAATTAGTTCCCATAGTTAATCTATCATTGATTTTCCAAGGACCAAATTAGAAGTGACACCGACAATGTTCCTCCATCAATTCTCACTCGATATGAATGCAGTTGTTTATGGAGCCCTATTATTTATTTCTTTGAAATTCCTCTATCAGTTTTTCCATTTAAAAGAGTATGAGATTAAGCTAATCTTTTGTGTATATTTCATTAAATCACAGATACAAAATTTTGGTTATTTTTTAAACTTCCAACACTTTAAATTTTGTGTATAAATCAATAATGAAAATAAATATTTTCAATCGCTAATATTCATTTATGATTTAAATGGTATAAAAGTTTTTAAAATGACATTAATTTATTGAAGATTATATATATATATATGTATGTATGTATATATATATATGTATGTATGTATGTATATATATATATGTATGTATGTATATATATATGTCATATTCGCAAATTTTGCTCAATCCGTGCTACCGGTAGGATTGCAACTACAACTACATGTGCATTTAGTGCGATGGATTAGAACCAAGCTACCTTGAACATCTTATGAAGTTCTATATAATCAACCGACCAAAGACTTCCATCGTTGAATGTTCTACAGATTGATAATGACTTAAAACCAGTTAAACCATGAATGAGTCTGCTTTGCCTAATTGATTGGGCCTATGCCTATGAATCTCGCTATCATCGAGTTAGGGATTCTTTAATGTGCAAAAATCGATGGAGGAATAATGGGAAAAAGCATAGGTTATATTTCCTATTAGGATCATCTCCACAAATTTTTGTATAACTCAACTCGTTCGCAACTACATTTGAAGTTGAAAATGAAAATTAATGTTGATGATTTATATTAATTTTTATTTTGAGTTAGATACAAGTTTCAAAATAATGTATTGTATTATGTAGATGATTTGGATAGTAATATGATCATATCTGCAAACATTGATGTATTTTTAACTGAACTTTGCCAATCAGATGGTTTAACAGATGGTTTAACAGATTCACTTCGCTTGGGTGAAAATTTAATGTAAAAACTATTTCGCGTCTTTTGATTACATAAATAAAATTCAAGTTCCTATTCTATATCTCCAAACAAGGAAATAAGTTGTACACTTAAATACCAGGTAGATTACTATTATTTATTGAAATGGCATGAACTAACATGCATAAGCTAACATTAGATGGAAAAGCGTGTTGCAATATTTTATTAACATTATTAATTTAAACAACACGATAAAGTAATAGAGATTAATATAGCACAAACCATAATCTTACTAGTTCAAGAAGAAACTTTTTGTTGAGAGCATCAAGGAATTAGTACAATTGGTCATCAAGATAGATTCCTATTTAAAGGGAAGCTATTTTTGTTTCAAACCCGTGTACTCTAGAATTTTCTTTAAGTGGTTAACTTTTAAGAAATTTGTGGCAGTTCCGATTCCAAATATAATAGGTGAAAGAAAATAGGGGCAGTTGAAGATTATATAGTATCAATTGTTAGTGTCATTCATGTTGTGGCAAGTCATGTTGAAGCTAGCAAATATGGAAAAATAAACCAAGAAAGTGAAAAGATAACTTTGAATATATATATATATATATATATATATATATATATATATATATATATATATATATTCTTTTTCCAAACAGATATAAAGGCATAAAACTGGTAATACACAAGTAAAAGCACAATAACACAACTAAAATGTGGATGGATGGAGCGCTTGAAGTAAAATGCATAAAATAAAATTTTGAAGGGCGCACTAACTTCACAACATGCATTTGTTAATTCGAGTATTTGCTCAAAAGTTAAATTTAATGAATATTAAGTCAGAAAAACTAATCTTACTACCTCAGTAGAAAATAAATAGAGCGAATAATAAAAGCAAGGTAGGACAGAAATTGCAAAAAATAAAGAGAAGCACTTTGAACTAATTTTCACCTGTACAAAATTGAAGAAAAGCAAATCAGGAAGCATATCTTTTTTCCAACCTGTAGTAATGTCCGAGAATGCCATGCCATTGTATGTGTGTGATTGCTTGTGACATAGCCTCGTTACATTCTTCTATTTTCATTGGATTAGACTTGGTCATATTTCTGATTAATCAATTAGTTGCAAAATACATATGAGTGCTATGCTTAAAACTAAGTACAACTTCTGTTATCAAAAAACAATTAGTGGCAAAATAGATTCAAAATTATGAAGCGCTATCATGAAAGGAATGCCAAAATAAATAAATAAATTCAAGGGACGTGTTGAGAAGAACTCAGTTCACTGATATTTGTTTTACCAAATATTAGTCCCCAGGATACGGTCGGGTGGTTGAGCAAAATGTGTGGAATTCTATCCACGATGACAGTATAAAAAATAGCTTCTTCTTGATTGCCTGGATATATGTTATAGGGCATGTATACATCTCACGGGGTTCATTCACTAACTTTTTTCTTTCATCAAATATTTGCCTCCACGAGGTGGTCGGATGATTTGAGAAAAATGCATGCAGTTCAAACCATAGTGATATAACACACCTCTTTTTAGTTATCCATATGTATTAATAGGACATGTATACATTCCTCAGGTCCACCAGTAGTGATGAAAATCTAGGCTATGAAAAACTTGAAATTGAGTTCTTTTAGCATTAAAAAATCGTGTTTAATAATAATAATAATTAACTAATTCTATAATTGGTAGATGACTTAGATCTAGCACACATGAAGCCATGAAAGATATCACACCATGTGAAGAAATGTGTGCATAATTGAAAGAAAAGGTACACTTAGTTACCTCAAAACGCAAACTGTGTTCATCTCATTAGGCTATTCCCGCTCTTTCTTAACACCGTTACCTTCCATATCCCTCCTTATTTCTTCCGCCTTTTCCCACTCCCCCAAATCTATATACAAATTTGCCAACATTATATACCACCCTGCATCAAGCGGTTCCATTTCAATCAACCTTCTCCCAACCCGTTCCCCAACTTCAACATCTCCATGCTTTTAACACGCTGACATAATGCTCCCCACTGTGGTGCTTCCGCCTCCATTGGCATTGAAACCAGCATTTTCTCGGCCTCCTTCACCCTTCCAGCCCGGCCCAATAAGCCCGCCACACACCCATAATGGTCCATCTCAGGCCCAACTCCCACCACTTTCATTGACTCGAATATCTCAATCCCTTCATCCACCATTCCACCATGCACATATGCAGTTAACACTGCAATATACATCGACCTATTTGGTCTACTTTTCATCTTCTTGAAAACTTCTACAGCCTTTTGGCTTTCAGCCTTTCACCATGTGTAACTAAGCCACTAGTAATCGCATTCCATAAAACCACATCATTTTTGTTTGGAATGTTCTCGAACAACTCCATTGCTTCATCGATGCAGCTACACTTCAAGTACATGTCTATGAAAGCTGTTTTTAGAATAACATTGCCCTCCATCACAAGATCATTTTGGTTAACATAATGATGAATTTTGTGGACTTCATCTAAGGACCCTGAATGGGCACAGGCCTTTAACACACTTACAAGCACGACATGATCAGGCTTAAGTCCTTCATATTGCAACCTATATAACAATATTAATACTTTAGAGTAGTCTTTTTTCCTTACAAACTCATCTACCAATGCACTCCAAGAAACCATGTTTCTATTCTGCATCTTTTCAAATGCATTTATAGCATTTTTATATCACCTGCTTTTGCATACGCTGACAACAATGTGTTCTAAGAAATCAAATCTAGATTGTAACTTGTCTTGAATAATTCTTGAACTTCCTTTACAAAACCCAAACTGCAGTATATCACTCTTGTATACTGATATAAAAATACATAAATTTTTTATTAGTATATATCTAGAAAGCTAGCAAGCATATCACTCTTGTATACTGATATAAACATATATTTTGTATAATAAATAGAATAGTTTCTCATCAACATATTATACTAATATGTTTAGGTGTTGATTGTGAAGCAACAATGCAAAGGCATTGGTAATTTTCTATACTGAATGAATAAAAAACAAGATGTAATATCTGCAAGCGACATTATGTTTATTTTTATGCTGCTAAAATTTTTCAAACCCTACAGTCTACAAAATTTATTTTTATCCAAGTATTTTTTTGTAGTGTAAGCAGCTATTATAGAATATAAAGAACTAAACATTTTCGCTAATCATAAACATACCTCAATATGAATTGGCCACTGAATCAGATCACCACCCCCGGCTAACAGCCTGACACCATCTTTTATTTGTTTCCATGTTGTTATTGTGTCCTATTAGCAAAGATGAAACTGATTAAACTTGGTGCATTGTAAACCAAAATATTCTAGTCTAGTGATGGATGTGCTTTGAGTAAAAAATACCTTAAGAGTTTCATTGTCCTATCAGCCGCACCTTTATAGTTTATACCATATTTCTTACAATGACAAATAAGTTAATAAGTAAAAACGTCAACTCATTTGAGTAATAGTGAAACAACTGGACAATATGTGCCTACAAGTTATGATTATGTTCTAAAGATGACTATTCTTATGCAATGCATGCACTGCTGCGTTGAAAAATAAAATCATTTCTATTTGCATGCATTGCTTTCACAAATGCTCAATCTCTTATTACAAACTTCTACAATCGAAATGAAATGATAATATTTTGATCATTCACTGACTTCTTTATTTATATTTTGTGTATTGCACTTCACTATTTTCTATAGATACCTAGAAAACAGTGATGTGTCAATATGTGCAGGATTCAAACACTAGTTTTCTTCACTAATGAATTTGGACTTCCCTTAACTATGAACTTAAGTATGCCATCCTCTTCTACATGGTAAGTTGCTCAGTAGTTATACAAAAAGTTCCTTTAACAATATTATTTTTATATTAATGCAAATTTTGAAGATATGAGTTATGAAATTATATGCAAACAAATACCTTCATTTGAAGATCTTGTCTCTAATCAGCCTTGTTATATAATCTCTAATCTCTAATCGGCCTTGTTATATAAACTTAGCTAGGTAATATAGTTTAGTGAAATCATAGTGAAGTAAAATGAACTGGTAAATCGAGGAACTACAATTGCTTTCACTACAGTTTCCAAGTGCTTATATTCAGATTTTGACATAAAAATCAAATATACAATGGTGCAACAGCAAATCAGGGACAATTAATAAGCAAGCAAGGGATTTTCTCACACAAGGTATCATCTTGGGCAGACTTGATTAAAGAGGGAGGCTTCAAACATGAATATACCTTGAAATATCAAGCACCTATAACCATTAACAACAATAAAATGGTTATAATAAATGAAGGGGTTAGTAAGAGAACATAGTCCAAATGGGGCTGCTCGGTGATAGCATACGTTTAGGTTAATAGGCCTTTCTATCATCATTTTAAAGCTTTTGTTCAAAGAACTTGGAATCCCACAGGTAATTTCAAAATTTTCACAAGAAACAATGGTTTCTTTATTATCAAATTTGCTGTTGAAAGTGATTGTGAAAAAACAATCAATGGAGGTCCTTACTTTATTAATGGAAAACTGATTATTTTGAAAAGATGGAACAATAAGATTGCTTTTGATAAAGATCTGCTAAACACAATCCCAATCTGGATTCGTCTCCCAGAAATTAGTTTAAAACTATGGGACAGTGAAGCTTTTGGAGCAATAGCAAGTACAGTAGGAACTCCTCTAAAATTGGATGAACAAACAGCAAAAGAAACCAGATTAAGCTATGCTAGAATCCTTGTTGAAATCAATGCAAAAACAGATCTACCTGAGGAAGCACATATTACAATGCATGATGGAGAAATCATAGTTCAGAAAATTGAGTATGAGTGGATTCCTCCTAAATGTTCAATTTGTGAATGTTTTGGGCACAATACAGATGGTTGTTCATCAAAAAAGGTTTGGAAAGAGAAAGTGAAAGACTCAAGCAGTAATCAAGAAAAGGAGAATTCAATAGAACAAATACAAAGAATAATGGAACGAAATCAAGAAACAATCTACACTGCTGAAAACAATTCTATACTGATCTCAGAGTAGCAGGAAGCTCACATTCCTGGAAATCTGGAAAGCTCCCTTTCAGGCAAAATCAAATTTTTTGAAAATATTAAAAACAAAAAATGTGGCTTCCAACCCTCTGATACCTCACAAGGGAAGGATTTACCAGATCAAGATATGATAGATAATACAGAATAAAATGCAAATACAAGTCATCTTCAATAGCAAGCAAGCTTAGCAGAGGAGGCTATGGAAATCAACATGAGTACAGGGGATAAAATCAACTCTGCTGGGAATACTGAGCTCTCAAATCAAAATGGCAAGCAGTTCACAACAAAATGTAGCAGAAGACTTGATTCAAAAAGCCATAAAGTTTATCCCAAAACCTCTCAATACAGCAAAAAAGATTATTAAAGAAAAGAAGAAAAACAAAACAAAAAATTTACAATATATTATAGCTCAAGACAATGAAGGTAGTAGGGAAAAAGATGATTTTCAGGAAAAATATATAATGAAAAATCCAAGGTGGGCAGAGCATCTAAAAATTCAAGGCAGAAAATCACTTAAAAGAAAGAGGACTAAAGGCATTGAATACATGGAGGAGAAGAAAGACAGAGAGAGTTTGGAGGAATTCAATCCTAGTATCTCAATCTAGCAGCAGAGATATCCTTTTGTGTATCCTATATTTCTTTATTTCTATTATTTATGTCGATTGTTGCTTGGAAAATTAGAGGGTTAAACTCTCCTGAAAGAAAATTAGATTTAAACAATCTAATATATACAATTAGACCAAGTATTGTTGGTATCCTTGAGCACAAACTTGAGGATACTAACATGCTAAATTTTCATGCTAGAAATTTAAAAGAATGGGGCATAGTGAATAACAATATTATGGGGGGTAATGGTAGAATTATGGTGCTATGGGACCCTAATATCTGGAGTTTAAATCAACACTTTTTAAATTTTCAATACATTAATTGTAAATTCTCTAATAAGGGAGGATTTCAAATTGAAGTGACTTTTGTATATGCTTCAAATAGTGAAAAAATTAGAAACTCCCTCTGGAATGATCTTGAAACTTTAAACAAAAACTTGAGCAAGCCATGGATTGTATTGGGAGACTTTAATACAGTTTTACACTCTTTTGAAAAAAGGGGTGGTATTCCAATTCCCTTTAGAAAATTGGAATTTCTTAATAATTTTTTACTTAAAACAGGTCTAATTGAACCCAATATATTTGAAAATAAATTTACATGGAAATATGGTGAATTTAGAAATATTCATTGTAAGCTTGATAGGATCTTAGTTAATCATAATTTTGCAAAAGCATTATCTAATTATCAATGTTCTACTCTTCCTCAGGCCACTAGTGATCACACACCTATCCATATTCTTTTCTCTGGTAATCAAACTTATAGAAATAATTTTCCATTTAGATTTGTCAATGGGTGGACTTTAGAAAAAGATTATATGGATACGGTGAAAAACAATAATATCTCTTCCAACCATGGCTCAGCTCAATACAAACTCAGAAATTTTTAAAAAAATACAAAAGAAAATCTGAAACAATGGAATAAAAACAGAAAAAGAGATAACATTAATACAATTAGAAAAGAATGGGAGTCTCTCCAAAACATTATTAATATAGATAGCTCAGACAATTCTATTGTTAATCAATTTTTCCAGAGTCAGAACAAACTAAGTAAAAGTTTGCATGTGCAAGCTATCAACATGAGGCAAAAAGCCAAGGTGGATTGGCTTACTAATGGAGATGAGGCTAGCAAGTTTTTCTATGCCAAGATGTCTAGTAGAAAGAAAATCAATGACATAGGAAAATTGCTAGACAAAAATGGGAATATCTTAAATGATGTTTTACAACTTGAGCAGTTAGCTGTTAATTATTTTTCTGATCTGTACAATACTGATGAGTATAGGAAGGAGTTCCCAAATGTTGAAACAAAGTTTATTCTTAATGATAGAAGTAAGGATATTCTTCTTGCTCCAATTGTTCTGGAAGATATTAAAAATATTGTTTTTAATCCAAAGATGATAAAAGCCCTGGCCCTGATGGGTTTGGGGCTAAATTTTACAAGGTTCATTGGGAGGATATTAAATATAAAATTTTTGATGCTGTAAATGAATTTTTTTCTACTGGAAAACTTTTGAAAAGCATAAATCATACTTTTATCACTCTTATTCCTAAAGTTAAAATCCCTTTAGGGCTAGGTGATTACAGACCAATTTCTTGCTGTAATTTTATTTACAAAATTATTGCTAATATTCTGAGTAACAGAATTAAAATTTCTAAAATACTTGATTTCTGAAAATCAATGTGCATTCATCCCTGGTAGATTTATTATTGAAAATAACCTATTGGCACAAGAAATCATTAGAAGCTTTAACAAAGGTTGCAAAAATAAAGTATGTATCAAAATTGATATTCACAAAGCTTTTGACAAGATAAATAGATCTTTTATTATTCACATGATGAGGCAATTGGGTTTTCATGAAAAATTCTGCAATCTAGTTAAAGTATGCATTGAAACTGCTTCATTTAAATCTTAATTAATGGATCACCATGTGGGTTTATTAATAGTAATAGAGGTATTAGGCAAAGAGACCCTCTTTCCCCCTACTTATTTGCAATTGCTATGGAATTTTTAACTCTTCAAATGGAGACTGAACAAATTATAGGCAATCTCAAACCTGTTAATAGGATCTTGCCTAATATCACTCATTTATTATATGCTGATGACTTGCTTTTGTTTATGAATGCATACTCTAAAAGTGCTCATTCCATAGGAAAAGTTTTTGAATGCTTAAAAGAATATGCAGGACTTCAAATAAATGAGAGTAAAAGTAAAGCTTATTTTAGCAAAAAATGTGAGAACAAAGGGGAATTTCTTAACACTCTTAAAATTCGAGAAGGTCAACTGCCTGTCAAATACTTGGGACTTCCTCTTAGTACAAATCAGCTAACAAATAAAGACTTCTCAAGACTTTGTAACATCATTCAAGAAAAATTAGAAAGCTGGTCCAGCAGACTCTTATATATCGCTGGAAGACTAGAACTCACACACACCGTCATCACGGCTATCATAATGTATTGGATTTAGACCCACAATATTCCAGAATCAGCCATTCATAAAATTGAAAAAATGTGTGCAAATTTCATATGGAAAGGAAATTATCATAAAGTCTCATGGGATATAGTCTGCAAACCAAAAAAGGTTGGAGGACTAGGGTTAAGAAATATCAAGGATTTAAAAGAAGCCTGTAATATGAAACTCTTTTGGAGATTTATAGAAGTAAAATCTTTATGGTCAAAGTGGATGAAAAGTAAATATGTTAAAAACAAAAAAATTTGGACCATGCCAGCAAAAACTCAAAACTCAAGCTCATGGAAAAACATCTTAAAAAGCAAAAATATTGGTATCAAATTATTGGATAGAAGTTTTAAAGATGGTAAAAACACCAGCCTTTAGTTTGATCCTTGGATCAATGGAAAGTCACTAATTAGCTTACTAGGTTGGAATAATCTCCTAAATTTTGGTGGTGCAAATTTAAAAGTAGATCATATCATTCAAAATCACATTTGGAAGGCAAATCTTTACCCAACAACTTCAATTTTTAAAAGAAGTATAGAAAACATTGATATTGATCCAAATATGGCTAAAGACTGATGGAGATGGAAACTCTCAAAGAAAGACAAATTTTCCTTTAAATCTACTTGGAATCATATAAAAGGGTTTGAAACTGAAATGGATTGGCATTCTGTCATCTGGAATAGAGCTAACTGCCCAAAAATGGCACATTGTGTCTACTTTTCTCTACTGAACAGACTGCCAACCGGAGATAGATGCAATAAATGGAATAAAAATAATGAGTTAAAGTGTCTCCTTTGCAAGAATGATTTTGAAACAGCAGAACACTTATTTTTTGATTGCAAATTTTCAAGACACATCTGGTATATCGCCAAAAACAAGCTCAAATTCAGTAAAAAGATTCCAATTCAAAGCATCAAAGAATGTATTCATCATATCCGACAAAACTTCAAAACCAAATCAAAAGAATTCAATAAAGCTAGCATCATGCTAACTACTGCCATATACTATATATGGAAAGAAAAGAATGCTAGACTGCATACAAGAAAGGAAACAGATGCCATCCAAATTTGGAAATGCATTGAATCAAACTTTCAAATTTTAATTCACAAAGAAAATAGAAATGGAAATCACTCTCATCAATTATTTTCAGATATTAATGATCAAGAAGATCTCGAAACAGGAGTGGAATCATACTTACAGAATGGGAAACTCGATAATGTTATTTTCCATGGCAATTATCTCCAGACTAATACTCATAGGAATTCATATTTAGGGAAGGATACTATCAACTTCAACACTTCATATACTGGAGGCGGCCATTACAATTCCAATAACAGAAGATACCTCTACAAGGGAAGAAAACAAGACTTAAACATAAATATTACTCCTAATAAATATATTCAAAATAGATTTTCTAATTATTCCTCACCTGATATTGGTAGGAACTACCGCTCAACAAGCAAAGAGGCATTGAAGCTGAAGTTTCCCTTGATTCAAAACAAAGCAAAGCAGTTAGATCATAATTTGCAAAGGATCGGTAATTTCCACTACATCAGTAAACTGAATGGCAATATTTATCACTTATCTATGTGGGAAAAGGGAGAAAGCAGCAAAATTTCCAACAAAGTGGAATGCGAGACAACTAATGTTGCTGATAGTAGCAAGCTTTACTGCAATTTTGACCTCCAGATTGAATCCGAAGTTCAAACCAACTATAAACGCAGCAAGCTTTACTACAATTTTGACCTCCAGAATGATTTAGAAGTTAATAACAGCAATTGGAGACATGAAGATCACGAATTTTTCAAAGATACTCTTGCCAAGCAAACTATCAACAATAACCTCAAAGAGGTTAAGAAGATTTGGAAACCGCCGTAGCAAGAGTTCGCTCTAGGAAGTTCGCCATTTTTGATTTTTTTTTGAGCTGTAATAAATGGAGGCGTTTGTTTGCCCTAGATATCCTAGGGTTGGGTTGTAATGAGTAGATATTGGGTTTAGATCTCTTGTTACCCGACTTTCTTTTGTAAACTATTGGGCTGGGCCCATTTACCAATCTTTCAAAAAAAAAGATTTTGACATAAAATATAAAACATACAACTATGGGGAATAACCACTGATTTTCATTCTCACTTCACACAGTTTGTTCGCAATATGAGCTACTATATCATCAGTAGAAACAAAAGCATTCCAGTTCAAATTAGTGTATCAAGACAAGTTAAAATATACTAAAACCAACTTAATAGATGCTTAAATATCTTAAAATTCCTTATTATTTAGCATCATGTGTACTAATAATAGCTAAACTATGAGAATTTATTCTAGAAAAAGTAGAGAACGATATCTTTTCATTTTAGCAATCTAATAATAAATAGAGGGCATAATTGGTTTTCAACTATCACTTTTTCTGCTTTGATTCTTGCAAGTATTAACTACAAGTTACTGAAGCATGATTAGACGTCCAAAATCAATGTCTATGTTTTAATTTTCATATGCTTTAGTGTGTCCTTACTGAACCCAGGTAATATGATTGAAACATTTGTAATACATGCATATCTGTGTGTTATGACAAGCCTATACATGAATATCAAAGTAATACGTGCATTATATAAAAAAAGGAAACAAAGAATATCAAAGTTGTTGGGGAAAATCCCTTCAGATGATCAGTCTAAGGGAATAAAAAACACAACGCAGCGGAAAACAACTGGATCGTTATTGTAGTGAGATGATACAAACAGAGAAAAATACCAGAACGGATAGTCACAGATCTATGCAATGCAGAAAAAATAAATAACACCAGTATTTATAGTGGTTCCACTACCGTGAGGCAGTGTACGTCCACTTGGGGAGAGGAGATTTTATTAATCACTGAAATATTAGAGTTACAAGATTGATTCACTTTTGGAGGCTATACATAAGAAGAATTTACGATACAGACAAAATTCTACAGAGTTTCAGCTCTCTAGTTAGGCTCTGAAATTAGCTCTCAATTTCAGCTACCATTGTTGTCCAGAAGCTCCTCTATTAATAGAGTGAAGAAATGAGGAGGGGTGGCTGCTATATAGCAGCCCTGGGGTTTGGTTCGGCATGCATCCGGTTTGGTTCGGCAAAACACCGAGCAAAAATTTGGACCGACGTTAAAATACCAAACGAAAATTTTGGTTAAGCAAAACACCGAACGAAATATCTCATTCGGCAGATTACCGAACGAAATAATTCATTCGCCAAATTACCGCTTCAAATTGCCGAACAAAGATTTCTTCTCTTCGCTCCAAATTGCCGAACGAAGCTTTAACTACAGCTCCAGATCTCGAGCGGCATCTGCCACTTCACGCGCCTCTTATATTTTGCCGAACAAAGCCTTTTACCGCTCCAAACACATCCCTAGCCATCACCGAATCTCGTTGCTTCTTCTTCATGTTGCTTCATCTTCGATCGACGGTACAAAGGTTAGGGTTTCTCTTGATTTGGGAATTTAGGTATCAATTTCTAACAATCTCCACCTTGATACCAGAATTTCAAACAAGCCTTTCAACTTCATCTACACCTTTATGCTCCAGGCAATGGATACTTACCTAATGAGCTTCGGCAATGCCATCACCCATTACACTCTGTCAACGAACTCCGGCAAGGCCACCGCCCATCAACAAAGTGTTCGAAGTACCCAGTCCGTGTAGAACTAATCAATCTCCACCATGAAAACAAACGTCTTCATGAACCATCGAAACTCTCCCTCCGTGGCACATAGCACTTCATTAAGCAAATCAAATCCGTGTAATGCTCGAACATAGCAACAGGCAATGACTTGGTAAACATGTCTGCTGCATTCTCCTTTGTGTGAACTTTCTGAAGACGAACTAGCTTCTCTTCACTCATCGAGACAAGGAACGACTCTCTCACCTCAATATGCTTCGTCCTCGAGCTAAACGCCAGATTTTCAGCTAAATGGTTTGCACTCTGACTATCACAGTACACATTCACTCCTTCGTATACGAAGCCCAAAACACACAACAGTCGCCTCAAATAAAGCGCCTCCTTAGCTGCTTCAACCGCAGCTATGAGCTCTGCCTCTATAGTAGACAAAGCCACAATCGTCTACAACCTCGCTCTCCAACTGATCGATGTCCCATAAATGGTGAACACATATCTAGAGGTTGACTTCCTTCGATCTCTATCACTGGCATAGTCGGAATCACAAAATCCAACCAAGCTGAAATCTCTTCCTCTGCCGTCAAAGACAAGTCCATGGTTTGAAGTTCCTCTAAGGTATCCGAAGATATACTTCACTACTTCCCAATGCATCTTTCCTGGATTTTCCATGAACCTACTCACCAATCCAATAGCCTTTGCCATGTTATGCCTAGTGCAGACCATGGCATACATCAAGCAGCCAACTGCACTTGCATATGGGACCTTCATCATATAAGCCTTGTCCTTTTCCGAGATTGGAGAGCCTTTACTAGAAAGCTGTATGTGCAAAGGCATGGGTGTGCTGATTGCCTTTGCCCCTTCCATGCTAAACCGAGCAAGCACCTTTCGAATGTACTCCTTTTGAGTGAGGCTCAAAAGTTCTAGCTTTCTATTTCTTTGGATTTCCATACCCAAAATTTTCTTTGCTTCTCCAAGGTCTTTCATTTCGAATTCCGCTTTTATCTTCAAACTATCGATTTCAGCTTTATCCTTGGAAGCAATCAACATATCATCCACGTACAAGAGTAGGTACACCATTTACCATTCTTTAAATGCTTGAAGTACACACAAGCGTCTTTGATTCTACGATCAAAAACAAGTGAAAGCATAAAAGAGTCAAACCTCTTGTACCATTGTCCAGGCGACTGCTTAAGTCCATACAAAGACTTCTTCAATTTGCAAACCCAATTTTCTTTCCCATCTACTACAAATCCTTCTGGCTGCTTCATGTAGATGGTCTCATCCAAGTCTCCGTGCAAGAAAGCTGTTTTCACGTCCAGTTGCTCCAGCTCCAAGTCATGAGCTGCGATGATAGCGAGCAAAATGCGGATGGACGTATGCCTCACTATTGGAGAGTATATCTCATCATACTCCAATCCCTTTCTTCATGAAAACCCTTTAGCAACTAGTCTAGCCTTGTATGTCTCATCATCCTTCACCTTGAACACCCATTTGCAACCTATGGCTCGACTTCCTTGAGGAGGTGGTACCAAATCCCAAGTCTTGTTCTTCTTCAACGACTCTAACTCCTCTTCCATAGCGCACATCCACTTCGAACTATTATATGACTTCAAAGCTTCATCCAGGTCAAGCGGGTCCTCATGAAACACATGTAGGGCATAATCAAACCGATCACTAAGGCTAAGGTTTGCAAACTACCAATCACCAAACCTATCAGGCGGCGTAATAGTCCTACGACTGACCCAGGTAGGTACTGCTTCGCCTAAACTTCTTTCAGCTCCACCTTGAACTGAACTTCCTCTAGATTCATGCACATCACAAGCACTACTAAAAGGTACCTGTGGATTATCCTGTGATGTTTCATCAACTGTGTTTTTCTCGATAACATCAAGAACAACTCTACTCTTTGGTTGGAACACGGGAACTTCTTCCATCTCCTTAGGCCTATTAGAATCTTCTGATGTGGTAGGTAGCTTCTCCTTCGGATTGAATATAGCAGACTCATCAAAGGTAACATGTCTGGAACGAACAATCTGTGAGGAATGCGGAATATGGATCTTAAGGCTAGAATGAACACTAGAGGGGGGGTGAATAGTGTTTATAAGAAATTACTAAATCTTTTTGAGTTATTGTTGATTTGTACACAAATGTATGCAATATTCAGACACAGATATAATCACAGAATCAAACACAAATGCAGAAATAAAGTAAATGCAGTAAAGGAAAGAACACACCGAATTTTATACTGGTTCGGAGTTACCCTACATCCAGTCCCGCACAACTAAGTACGGCTTTACTTTCAAAAGCAATTGTACAATTACACCCTCGGTTTCAAGGCTACGAGGTACACCCTCCAGAATCACAATCCTCTGGGTAGAGATACTTGATTTCCGGGGCAACAAGTTCACCCAATTAATTTCCAAGGCTACAATCACACCTTTTCTCGCTTGATTGATTTCCAAGGCTACAATCACACCTTTTCTCGCTAGATAGATTACAAAGAAGCCTATAACTCTGAATAGCACTGGGATCTTGTTGAGATAGTGATAGAGAATCAAACCAGAGATGATCTAGTTAGATTCAATGTTGATTTCGGCAGAGTGATGATATGATTTTGAATAAGAAAATGTGGAAGAAGAAGAGAAGTGAAAAACCAGAAAATCTGATCTAAAATTCGTTGAAACCAACCCCTATTTATAGAAGAACAACATCCATGTCTATTCATGAAAGGTTATGGCGAATAGACACTTCTTTTGAAATTCAAATTTTTTGTCCTAACTGACACTATGTCGACATGAGGTACTAGGGCATGTCGACATCCCAAAGGAAATTTTGATGTTTTGTTTTTCTTTGAAAATAACCTTCATCTTATATTAAAACTATTTTAAACTTTATTAATATACTTGACTATAGATAAAATACATAGATAAATATAGAGAATAATATATATAAAATTTTACTATAATTTTATATTTAAATCTAAGTAAATATTAAAAGTTAAATATATTAAAAGATAGTTTAAAACAAACGAAGTTTAAAACAAGAATTTATTTAAGAACAAAATCAAAGAATATTTTTTAAGGCTAAAACATCTTTTTGAAAATTATTTGAAAAGATAATTTTTAAGGCTAAAACATTTTGAAAAGCAGTTTTGAAAATCATTTTGAAGTAGTTTTGCAAGCTTCTTCCTGCAGAATATCTCATCACATCAGGACTCGAGAACTTGTACAAAACCAGGATGTTCGTGGGTTTGTAAGCCACTTGTCGTAGGTTTGTAAGCTACTTGTCGTGGGTTTGTAAGCCACTAAAAAGGTAGAAATGGGTTCCATCCCAAATGAAAATACGGAATGAAGATTTCAGTGCTATTGTGAAGTTTTAACATAATTCTAGACTCAATACTTATCTTGAAATCTTGAACTCTTGATAATCTTGATATTCTTGATACTCATGAGTCTTCATTCTTGATATCTTGAATCTCTATATTGTACAGTCTTCATTCTTGGTACCTACATGGTTAAATCCTGCATATACATATATATCTAAACAATAATGTTAGTATTTATATTTTATAATCTTATTCTAAGGTTGTTGTCATCAAAACCATCAACTCATGGACTAACAATCTCCCCCTTTTTGATGATGACAACCGTTGTTTATAAAATATTACTTTTATCCTAATAACTCCCCCTAAAACTGATAACTCCCCCTTAATCTACGCCTAACTCTTCTATTTTATATTTCTCCCCCTTTGTCATCAACAAAAACAAACTAACTCTAAACTATATAACTCTTAGTCTAATATCCTATACGATGATAGTGTTATCATACATAATCAATACTTACTTGTAAACCTAAAACTTAGTCCTAAACTACTAACATTCCTAACCAAGTACCTATATAATACTTATATATAACATATATAGGAATCATATATAAGAATACACAATATATATATATATATATATATGTTTATATTTACATTTTTGTCTTCCGCATGCTCTTCTTCCATTGGTTTTTCTTCTTCTTCTTCACTTTCCTCTTGTTCATGATCTCCTTAAGAGTCCTCGTCAATCAAGATTGGATTAGCATGATTGTCCATTAGAAATTTTTGCAAATTTCTAAGGATTTTCCCTTGCCTTTCCTGTTCTTTTGCCATTCGGAGTTGCACTATTTGAATTTCAGTCATTAACTGAATTGCATCCTTCAGAGAATCCTCCATTTTTGTCACTCGGGCGAGCGTAGTACGTTGGAATGGACCAGAGATAGGAGAAGGGAACGAAAAGGTTGATTTTATATTTGATTTGGAAGAGGAGGCCATTGATAAATTGATTTCAGAAGATAGAACAGAAAGAGAACAGAGAGAATGAAGAAAATTTCGAAAATAAGAAGAATATATAACCAATTATTTGAATTTTGGTGGGAAAAAAAATTTAAAATAAAAAAAAAACGTTATATGTCGACATGGGTATAGGGGGGATGTCGACATGGTTCTCAATATTTTTACTATTTGATTTATTTTGATTTAATTTTTAATTATACTTTGTTATTTATATTTTATATTTCAGTTAATGAACAAATACCTAATTCTCTTCTTAATTTAGTAAATGTAGATTCATTTAAGAGTTTTGTTAAGATATCAGCAATTTGATTTTCAGAATTGATCTAGTCGAGAGTAATTACTTCTCTACTTATATTATCTCTGAGAAAATGGTGTCTGATATCAATATATTTAGTTCGAGCATGTTGAGTAGTATTTTTGGATAAATTTATTGCACTAGTATTATCACAATAAATTGGTGATTTTGAGATATTTAAACCAAAATCTTTTAAAGTTTGTTGCATATATAATACTTGAGAACAAGCCAAAGCAGCAGAAATATACTCTGCTTCAGTTGTTGATAGAGAAACCGTGTTTTGCTTTTTACTAAACCAGAAAATCAGAGAATGCCCTAAAAAGTGACAAGTTCCACTTGTACTTTTTCGGTCTGATTTACAACCAGCATAATCAGCATCACAGTAAGATATTAAGTCAAACGAATCATTTTTAGGATAAAATAAGCCATAATCAAAGGTGTGTTTAACATATCTTATAATACGTTTTACAGCTTTTAAGTGAGTTTCTTTAGGTTGGGATTGATACCTTGCACAGAGACAGACACTATGCATGATATCAGGTCTACTCGCAGTGATATAGAGTAGTGATCCAATCATTCCTCTATATAATTTTTGATCTACATCTTTCGAGAGATCTTCTTTACTAAGGTACTCATTGGTTGCCATGGGAGTGGGTTTTCCACTCGCAGTAGTCAAACCAAATTTACTAACTAGGTCTTTAGCATATTTTTCTTGACTAATAAAGATACCATTATCTAATTGTTTTATTTGTAATCCTAAAAAGAAGTTTAATTCACCCATATGACTCATCTCAAACTCTTTTGTCATTATTTCAGAAAATTCTTTATTCATTTCAAAATTAGTTGATCCAAAAATGATATCATCTACGTAGACTTGTACTAGTTGAATATCATTTTTATTTCTTTTAATAAAAAGAGTATTATCTACTTTACCTACTTCAAAATTTGATTGTAACAAGTAAGATCTTAGTCTATCATACCAGGCTCTAGGAGCTTGCTTTAGACCATATAGAGCTTTCTTAAGTTTGTAAACATGATTTGGAAATTTATCATTTTCAAAAAGTGGTGGTTGTTCAACAAATACTTCTTCTTTTACAAAACCATTTAAAAATGCACTTTTAACATCCATTTGAAATAATTTGAAATTATTATGATTTTCGAAAGCAAGTAGAATCCTAATGGCTTCTAATCTTGCTATGGGGCAAAGGTTTCATCAAAATCTATTCCTTCTTCTTGACAATAACCTTGAGCGACTAACCGGGCTTTATTTCTAACAACCTCTCCTTGTTCATTCATTTTATTTTTATAAACTCATTTAGTTCCAATTATTGTTTTATTTTCAGGTCTAGGAACAAGTTCCCAAACATCATTTCTAGTGAACTGATTTAATTCTTCTTGCAAAGCCAAAATCCATGAATCATCGGTTGATGCTTCTTCTGGATTTTTGGTTTCAATAGTTGATATAAAAGCTACATTACTCATTTGACTTAGTTGGTTTCTAGTTTTAACAATAGATTGCATATCTCCAAGTATATTTTCTATAGGGTGATCTTTTAAAAGTTTAATCCTTTTATTAGGATGATTTAATTCATTATTAGTTTCAGTTGACTCTTGGTTTTGAGTGATTAAATCCACTTCATCATTTATTTCTTCAAAATTTTTGAAATTTTCATCAAATGAAACATACATTGTTTCTTCGATGGTATTAGTTCTTAAATTAAATACTCTATATGCTTTACTTCTATTAGAGTATCCGATAAAGATACCTTTGTCGGATTTAGGATCAAATTTATCTAAGTTATCTTTTGTATTTAAAATAAAACATTTACTTCCAAAAATTCTAAAATAAGATACCTTAGGTTTCTTTGAGTAAATAAGTTCATAAGATGTCTTATCAGTTAAAGGTCTAATTAAAATTCTATTTAAAATATAACAGGCGGTAGCAACTGCTTCTGCCCAAAAGTACTTTGGTAAATTACAATCAGAAAGCATAATTCTCGCACACTCTTGAATCATCCTATTTTTACGTTCTACTACTCCGTTTTGTTGTGGAGTTCTTGTAAATGAAAAATTGTGAATTATTCCCTTTTTATTGCAGAATTCTTCAAACTTTTTATTTTCAAATTCACCACCGTGATCACTATGGATGGTTATAATTTTTTGAGAAAGTTGATTTTGAACCCTTTTTGAAAAATTCTTAAAATATTCAAAAGTATCACTTTTATGTTTTAAAAATATTGTCCATGTAAATCTAGAATAATCATCTACAATTACAAACACATATTTACTATTATTTATTGATAGAATTTGAGATGGACCAAATAGATCAATATGAAGTAATTCAAGAGGTTTTGAAGTAGAAATTATATTTTTTAATTTAAAGGAGTTTTTTCTAAGTTTTCCTAGTTGACATGCATCACATAGACTATCTACTTTAAAATTCATTTTAGGAAGGCCTCTTACTAGATCATGTTTTGACAGTCTAGATAAGAGTTTGAAATTCAAATGCCAAAATCTCTTATGCCAAATCCAAGGGTCACTTGCATTTGCCAAAAGACACAAGTTATAATTTGAAATTTTCATACTAAGAATATAAATATTCTTTTTCCTAATTCCCTCAAATATTATGGTTGAATTATTATCTTCAATGTGACACTTATCTTTTTCAAATTTAATTTTATATCCTTTATCGCATAGTTGACTTATACTTAGCAGATTGTGTTTCAGATTCTTAACTAGCAAAACATTAGTAATAATAGGAGTTTCAAAGTTACCGACTTTGCCGATGCCGATCACATAACCTTTTGAATTGTCTCCAAAGTTAACCAGTCCTCCGTCTTTGTATATTATATCATTCAGCATATCTGGATTCCCACTCATGTGTCTAGAACATCCACTATCGAGTATCCATTTGTTCTTTTTGATATGCACAGTTTGTTTGTTCTGGATCGATTCCTCAACTCCCATAAAGCATGATTCTTGCACATCAAACAATCTTAGTAGACAACTTGTATTTGAATATTGATTATATGCAGACTCAAGGGACAATGATGATCTAAATATTTCTAAACATGCATTAACAAATTTATTAAACATAGCCATTTAAAAAAAACTTTTTCAAAAATCAGATTATGAAACTTTTGAAAACCTTGCTCTGATACCAAATGTGAAGAATGCAGAATATGGATCTTAAGGATAGAATGAACACTAGAGGGGGGGTGAATAGTGTTTATAAGAAATTACTAAATCTTTTTGAGTTATTGTTGATTTGTACATAAATGTATGCAATATTCAGACACAGATATAATCACAGAATCAAACACAGATGCATAAATAAAGTAAATGCAGTAAAGGAAAGAACACATCGGATTTTATACTGGTTTGGAGTTACCCTACATCCAGTCCCGCACAACTAAGTACGGATTTCCTTTCAAAAGCAATTGTACAATTACACCCTCGGTTTCAAGGCTACGAGGTACACCCTCCAGAATCATAATCCTCTGGGTAGAGATATTTGATTTCCGGGGCAACAAGTTCACCCAATTGATTTCCAAGGCTACAATCACACCTTTTCTCGCTAGATAGATTACAAAGAAGCCTATAACTCTGAATAGCACTGGAATCTTGTTGAGATAGTGATAGAGAATCAAACCAGAGATGATCTAGTTAGATTCAATGTTGATTTCGACAGAGTGATGATATGATTTTGAATAAGAAAATGTGGAAGAAGAAGAGAAGTGAAAAACCAGAAAATCTGATCTAAAATTCGTTGAAACCAACCCCTATTTATAGAAGAACAACAGCCATGTCTATTCATGAAAGGTTATGGCGAATAGACACTTCTTTTGAAATTCAAATTTTTTGTCCTAACTGACACTATGTCGACATGAGGTACTAGGGCATGTCGACATCCCAAAGGAAATTTTGATGTTTTGTTTTTCTTTGAAAATAACTTTTATCTTATATTAAAACTATTTTAAACTTTATTAATATACTTGACTATAGATAAAATACATAGATAAATATAGAGAATAATATATATAAAATTTTACTATAATTTTATATTTAAATCTAAGTAAATATTAAAAGTTAAATATATTAAAAGATAGTTTAAAACAAACGAAGTTTAAAACAAGAATTTATTTAAGAACAAAATCAAAGAATATTTTTTAAGGCTAAAACATCTTTTTGAAAATTATTTGAAAAGATAATTTTTAAGGCTAAAACATTTTGAAAAGCAGTTTTGAAAATCATTTTGAAGTAGTTTTGCAAGCTTCTTCCTGTAGAATATCTCATCACATCAGGACTCGAGAACTTGTACAAAACCAGGATGTTCGTGGGTTTGTAAGCCACTTGTCGTAGGTTTGTAAGCTACTTGTCGTGGGTTTGTAAGCCACTAAAAAGGTAGAAATGGGTTCCATCCCAAATGAAAATACGGAATGAAGATTTCAGTGCTATTGTGAAGTTTTAACATAATTCTAGACTCAATACTTATCTTGAAATCTTGAACTCTTGATAATCTTGATATTCTTGATACTCATGAGTCTTCAATCTTGATATCTTGAATCTCTATACTGTATAGTCTTCATTCTTGGTACCTGCATGGTTAAATCCTGCATATACATATATATCTAAACTATAATGTTAGTATTTATATTTTATAATCTTATTCTAAGGTTGTTGTCATCAAAACCATCAACTCATGGACTAACACAATCTTTCAATCAACAGGGTTCCAAATTCGATACCCTTTGATATGATTAGTGTATCCCATTAGTATGCCCTTGTATGCTTTAACCTCCAACTTGTCATCACTTGTATGGTGAACATACACAAGACAACCAAAAATTCGGAAGTAACCAAGATATACTGCTTTACCTCTCCACTTCTCCTGTGGAATCTTCCCATCTATGGCTGAGCACGGAATTTGAATTATGATATGCGCCGCAGTTGATAATGCCTAAGCCCAAAAGCCTCTAGACAAGCTCGCCGTCAATCTTAAGCAACGAGCCTTCTCCAGTAGAGTCTTGTTCATCCTTTCTACAACCCCATTGGATTGTGGATCTCTGGGTGTAGTGAAATGTCTCTGAATGCCATGCTATCTACAAAAATCGAGGAACTCCCTAGAGACAAATTCACCGCCATTATCGGATCTCAGCACCTTCAACCTAGAACCAGATTGGTTCTCAACAAGCGCTTTCCAGTCTTTGAACTTCTCAAAATTTTCTGATTTGGCCTTCATCACATACACCCATACTTTTCGAGAAAAGTCATCAATGAAAGAGATAAAATACTTTGCTCCTCTAATAGAAGGAGTAGCAACTAGTCCCCAAACATCTGTATGCACGTACTCAAGTACTCGCCTCGATCTATGGAGTCCAACTCCAAAAGATACTTTAGTTTGCTTGCCTAACACACACTCCTGGCAAAAGTCCATCTTTTCGAAGCTTTCTCCTTTGATTATCATCCATCTCCGAAGCAACTCTAAGCTCTTCTCTGAAATATGACCCAATCTGAGATGCCAAAGCTTTGTGGCATCCAATGCACGAGAACTATCTACTCCAACACACGACTCTCCAAGAACTGTGGTTCCTTTCAGAAAATACAGTTTTAGGAACACATTTCCTTTCATAAGAACTAGTGCACCTCTCGAAACCTTCAGACTATCCTTCTCGATAGTTACCTTGCATCCCAAAGATGCCAATTGTCCTAAAGAAATTAAAGACTTCCGAAGACCTGGAACATTCCGGACACCTGTCAAAGTGCGTATCACTCCGTCGAACATCCTGATCCTCACTGTACCTTTACCCATTGCTCTACAGCTAGCATCATTATCCATAAGAATAGAGCTTCCCTCTCGTCCAACGAAAGAACTGAAGTAATCCTTATTAGGTATCATATGGAAAGACGCCCCCGAATCCAGCACCCAATGGTCTAAGACATCCGATACTGCTGCAGACAACACGTCGTCAGATACAGACTTCTCCACCGCAAATGATGAAGATCCGTCTTCTTCCTTCTTCTTTAAATCTAGACAATCCTTTTTCCAATGACCAGGTTCACTACACCACAAAAGGCTTTTAACAGCGTTTGATAAATGCTGTAATATGATACAACAGCGTTATTACAAACGCTGTATAACGACATGCTGTCGTATATACATAACTTACAACAGCTTTTCTATAAACGCTGTTGAAACATCTCTGTGACAGCGTTTATTACGAGCTATCAATAATATTTTTACAGCGTTTTCAGACATGCTGTATTATGTTTCAACAGCGTTTATAATTTAGTTGTCGAAGATGTTCAAATTCTACTTTAACTGTTTACAACAGCTTTTTCTAAACGCTGTTACTGAATCATCAACAATTTCGACAGCATGTTAAAAACGCTGTGATTGAATCATCAACTATTTCGACAGCATGTAATAAACGCTGTTATTGACAGTTTCAAGATAATTACAACACGAATTAAACGCTGTTGTTTCTTCATTGACAGCATTAATCAAACGCTGTCTTCTATTTATATAACAGCTTTAATATTCCACTCTATTTTTGAATATTCCAAAACTATATTTTTAGCATATTCAAGCAACTAGTATATATAACAGGTTCTAATAACTATTAATTGGTTACATAAACTAGTTAAGAGAATATTAATAAACAAAAGACATCCATAAACCAAGTTTCAATAATATCCATAAACAAAAATAACAAAGTAAACCAAGTTGCCACAAATTCTGTTAAACAAAGACACATTATATGTTAAGTAAAAGTATAATATCAATACAGTAAGTCCACACCAAATGCCAACAACAAAACGTGCATCTAAAAAGTTTCATATGCTTGCTACTTGCTACGGAAGAAGAATGTGTCATCGCCATCTTTAATTACCTGCAATGAAGAAATTTAAAATGATCAGTGAGTAAACGCCATCTAAAAATTTGAAGTTTCATATGCTAAAATGCTTAACTGCGCCAAAAAATCACTATATGGATCTAAAAATTTGAAGTGATCAGTGAGTAAATGCTTAACCACCGTACAGTGTGAATTTTGATTGTATTTTGATTGTTTGTTTGTTTTCTAGTTTTAATTGCATTTGCATTCCTTCATAACTGCCTTGCTTGCCATCAACGTATTTCTGCGTCAATCAGTGAACACCTTCTACCACTGCCAGTCAGCACTTCATATACCTGTGAACACTGCCTCTCAACCAAAACTGCAACATTCACATACTAGTGAACACCTTCTACAAACAACACTCTCTGTCATCCCAAACACACCTCTTCACTGCCTTGCCATTCCCCACATCCTCAACTTGCTTTTACGTTCTCAACTGTACATTTACATTATCAACTATGCATACATATAACTTGCAGTGCTACTGCTCCTCAAACCCCCTCAACCATCTCCTTCATAAACTGTCAACATCTCACCACCAAACTTTTCTGACCACCATCAACAAACAACCCACTGCTGCACATCCCCTTCAACCCCTTACTGCCTTGCTCTCAAATCTCTCATATACCACCACAAATCACTTCAATAAACCACAAAAAACTTCACTCCCCCATCAGCAAACCTCTCTGTTCAACCTCCAACTGCACATATCATCTCTATCTCGATCACAACCATCCCTCACATACAGCCTTCATACCAACCCTCCCTCTCATACAAACAAGCTGCCTGCCAAATACCCACCAGTATACTGGCACATTAACAAACATTTACAATTTCAAAACAGTTGCATTTTCTCTGTACATTTCATATATTTCTTGTTTTTCCTTGTTACAACTGCCATACTTCATTGCTGCCTGCACATCATAGTGCATACCCTTGCACAATTCTGTTAACAAAACCATCTCCTCACCGCTAACTTCTACATAACTGCTAACATACCCAAATTCGTCCACCCGATCATATCACCACCCTCAAACAAGTACTCACTGCTTCACAAAAAATCAATATCCACCACTGCCCAAATACTTCAACCACTTCACGTATAAACATCATCGTTTCTGCCTTACCAAACTACTGCACAGACCATACTTCTCCAACTATATATAGTGCACATCCTTTCACCACTGCATTGCCTTGCTTCGACCAACTCTCCCCTGAGCACCCATCATTCTACAGCAAACTTCAACAACCACTCTGCCAACATTTCCTGACAACACATTCTTCAACCATTATCCACTTCTACATAACCTTTACAGCCATTAACTTGCTGCTCATTCACTTCCAATCACCAGAGTACACTGTCTTTCAACCTCACTCTTCACCAGTGCACATCGGTGCTACAACCTGCTTCATACGACAACTAACCCATTTCAACCACCGCAACCAAACCTCCTCAAACCACTTCTGTCACCATCTTACTGCAATAGTTCCACCTCCACAGCATCAACAACATACAACCCATATCTTCATCATCAACAACTATACTTCACTACCCTACTTTACAGCAGCCACAACCAAATTCATACAACAGTCACCATTCCTTAACAAACAACCAAATCCCCAATATTTAACCTCCAACTGACATACCCATATCCATTTCTGTGCACACAACAATGCAAACTCTCAACCCACCTGAATACTCTCACAACCATCAGAACCACAGCAATTCGTGCAGTTGACGTCTCAGGAAGATTTATTACCTAATATGGTCTAAAAGACACAAGGCAGAGTCCAAATCCAAGTTTGATTTTGGTATTTTTATTTTTCTGGATGCATGCAACAATTTATAATTTGCATGATTAACATATGCAATAGATTATCCTTTATTTTCTCCTTCTAATATAAGAAAAATGGCTGCTAATTGCACTAGTAATGAAGGAAGAAGCAATCGGCAACCTTATGCTAAAACAGCACTCTACTATGTCAACTTCATTTATTTTTAGTTCTATATTCTTTGAGGTAAAAAGATACATACCAACCATTCTCTGTGACCTCGTGGACCTTCTTTCTTGAGCCTTTTCACAGCAATAACAATTCCAGTTCCAGGCTTTGATGCTACAAGAGCTTGTTCCATAATCCAACCTTTGAATACAGAACCAAACCCTCCTACTGCTTGACTCACTTAATCTTTTTCCACTGCTCCTAGAAGTTGCACCTACAATGTTACAAAATGAAAATATTTATGAGTACATATTACATAATCTTAGATGATTTCTTTGAGTACATATTACATAATCTTATGCTGAAAACAATATACTAAACATAAGATAATTGTTAATAGTTTGCACTGATTGCACACTGAGTTTTGCATTGGTATCAGAGTTGACCAGAATCTGGAGAGCCACAGTTAGCAGTGAACCAGGCTTTGAATTATCACCATCAGGTGCAACTGCAAAACCAGAAGGCAAAACCACCACGCCTGAAGAATCTCCACCGTTCATCACGAGATGCATGGCTGGGATGTCAACAGGGGCGTACACCATCAGCGAACCAGACACATCAGTGCATGTTTCCTGAAGTATTAGCATGCTGCTTTCATTCCCATTCACATTTCCCATCTAAAACACATTACAGTTTTATAAAGTATAAACACAACAGCATTAGTTAATATATACACAAGTAAACTATAGAAGGTAAGAGTGAAGAGTAGAGTAGTTTACATCAGATCGGAGGAGGGAGACAGCATTGCCAGGATTGTGCCCTTTAATATGAACTTATTAAAGTTGGGCTTTACAGAGTGAGAAATTTTGAAGAAACCATTACTTATCATTCAGTCCAAGGAGTGACGAAGACAGTGCTTCCTCAGTTTGTGATAAAAAAGAATATTAGCATAGATCATTTTTTTCTTCTTCTTATACTATGCAACCTTTTGTTTAAAAAACAGTGTAACATCAGGAGGGAGTGTTTGTACCAGACCACTTCCACAGAAGCACTTACACATATAATCATAATTTAAACATAGAAGATTTTGCAGTACTTACCCAAATGAAACAAGCCCATAGTAGTAAATAATCATTACCGGTTGGAATGGAGGGGGACAATAGAAGCATTTGGAAGCTGCAACATGAATTAACAAATATAATTAGAATTATAATGGAATCTATTTTTCTAGTTAAGTATATTTGGTCCAAGACATATGTCAAAAGTTCAAGAATTCGGTTATTTGCTTTTTCTACCTATAAGCTCATGTATTACCTATAAAGTGACCACTACTATGTATATTGGGTTATTATGTATGAAAATGAAATCTTTCTTATTTATTTTATTTACCTTTTCCATTTATCCTTTTGTTTTGTATTTGCTTCTTCTTCATTTTATCACTTCTTTGTCAGTATTTGTTAGTTCACCTTACTCCCTTCTCTCTTCACCTCATTGCTTAGATCATAGACATGCTCCCAAACATCAACAATAACCAAGTTAGTACCTTATAGAAAGTGAAGATTTTTACAAAAATAGAAAAGAATAATCAATGGAGAGGGCCCATGATAGGGGTACCTCATTTCTTATGAAGACAGTTAAGAGGGAAATAACATCATTCTGCTTATTGCTATGACTTTTATACTAGTTTTACCGCCACAACCCACGTGGCCTTCGTGTGTAGAAAATTTGGAAATTGGAACTAATTGAACTCATCCTATTGAAATGCTGACTATTGATATGTATATGTATGTTTTTGTTGTTATATAGTCTTACCTGCTCTAATTTTTTGAATATGTTTTATATGTTCATGTCTTTCTACACTCTACTATAACCAATGAACAAGTTAAGAAACCACCCACCGAAAAGTGGAAAATAGGATTGGCTCAAAGAAAGAGACACTAATGTACTTAGTTCATCAAAAATAGGTAATATATACATCAGATACTTCTTATGATAAATCAACATTTAATATTCTAGAGGCTAATATCTTCTATTTATGTTCATGCAACCCAGAGTACCTTTGTTGAGAAGGCAATGGCAATAAAGCTAGAACTCGAAGGCCAAGCACCCATGAGTTATGTCTTGAAACCTCAGCATCTGACAAATTACCGACCCTCCTCTCAAGAATAAAATGAACCTGCATCATACAACAAATAATCATTCAATCTTGAAGCCAAAATAAATGACCTCTAATTTCAGGGTAAGAATTTATCAATAAAAAGGAAATGGGCTTGCTGTAGGTTGTTTATCAACATAGTTGCTTGACTGACAAATTTTAACTGATTAGTAAATAGATATATCATTTAAGAAAATTAGTAGACAAGCTGGATAAAAGTTGCCATCCAAGAAACTGCGGCCCCAGTTTCTTCACTTCAAGGAATATAGGTACTTACACTAACAAGCCGGATCTCAAGGACTTTGTCAAATAGAAAATTGCATACAATTTGATTTAAAGCATGAGATACATTTCTTGGTAAATATCAGCAATATAAATTAAGATAAGAAAGCACATGTGCATTACCCACCTTCTAGTTCCAGGAGCCTTGGATCAAGACTACCATCAGTAAAATTTGGTACTTTTGCAGGACGTTTCCTCACATAATTCTCCTGAAGTGGTTTTGGGATCTGGAAAGAAAACTGAGATAATTGTACCCCTTGTGAAGCATGCATTGGATTTTCTACAAGATACCTGCAAGTGCACAAGGCAGTGGAAAAACTAAGAGTTGTCAACGTTCAGAAAATGAACATGTTTTAGCATATTCATCATGTGATTTACTTCCAAATATCTAGTGACTTGAATTCATAGGCTTAAGGCTATGATGGTAATAATGATTACGGCTTGAAAAGAATTACAATTACTAAAAACACAGCATGGAAATTGTCAAAACAAACCTTTGGACCTCAACCATTGACTTAGGTTTCTTTCCTGATGGAGCAGTGTAATATCTAGAAAAGGAGACCCAGTAAACCTCTGTTAACCATAAAAAATCAAAGCAGAAAGGTTTAAATTTATAGATAGAAGCTTCTCCACAGAAACACAGTTCAATATGAGATGAAATATGCTCACTAAATGGAACCTAGAACAGTGATACAAATATTGAAATCCAGATAAATTAACCAAAGAAGGTAATAACAGCTGGGAACATCCCAAAAATTGATCTTAATATATGTACTTTGCTCAAGAAATTAAGGTAAAAAAATATATGCCAAAGAAAGTGATAGTGACTGATGATATAAATATTGCAATGCATAGATATAACCGCCTAAACATATTCCTTCAACTTTTAAAATTACACAGGTTGCTAATTCAATTAGATTAAATTTTTTAAATAAGTTTGATTTCAGCTAGAAAGACCATCAAGCTCATCCTATGAGTTAACTAAAAGATAGCTCATTAACTCTAGCAACATATCTAAAAAACATGCACTAAAATCTGATCCCTGTAAAAAATCATGCACTAAAAAACTACTTCAGTGTTTATTTTCAAAAAATGCACCTGGTTTCTAGTGTGCTCTTAGTTTATCTGAGCTCAGCCTATATTACCTTCTAATAAATTTATATTAGTAATGTCAAAAAAGTGGGTTACAAAGCAAGTGCAACAAGAAGAAAAAACCGGAATGAAAAAAATGTCTAATAAAAATAAAAATAAAAGTTAAATAATTATCGATTATGGCAATTTACTAAACCAAATTATTGAACATCAAGGACATTAATGTAACAAAGATTATTAAGGATAATATTCTCTTGTAGAAAATATTCTCTTAATCAATCAATCTATATGTTAAAATCAAAACAACACCTTAATGCATCCCGCCGTTACTGTAGTTGATTCAAACATCCTGCCGTTACTTCTTCAACCTTGACTCATTTCCTGTTTTGGCTCCTACACTGTGTTAGCCCTTTAGCCTGTTCAACTTGGTGCAAAGACCCACTTTCTGGCTCCTTGACAATTATCAGCTCTTTGGTCTTCGTACTCACGCAATTGCCCATGCTGTTTTAAGATCTTGCCTGTAATGAAAGGTGCACACATCTGCACCTTCTGCCCAGATCTCACATGCCTTCAGTTGCTCACACTATTGATTCACTTTCATTTGCATGCACCTGCACCCCCTGCCCATGTTTTTCAGTTGGACATAGCTTGCATTTTCCTTCTGCATTCTTTAAAGATAGGTCATCAAGTTCACACATTGCAACTGTTCCATCTCAAGAAATCTAGAATGGATTGATCGTAGTGTACCTTCCTACATAGAAGAGTCTCCGGTGTTCGCTTTAGCCTATTCGGGCACCCCACCGTGCTTCTCCAAATCTGACTCTCTTCCTTGCAATCTCATTCACTTTTCAGTACCTTGTCTTCATTATTTTTCTATAGCTCTTCATATGCCACAATTACCCAACTGTTTTGACGCTGCTCCATGTTATGTCGATGTTCACATTATCTTAAGATCAGTAAGCTTAACTACATGCTTCCCACTGTGCTGCAGAGCTCCTCTTGTTGCTGTAGATTTCCCATTGTACACACTCCATAACCAACCCTTGTATATGCCAAATTTTTGAAAATTAAGATCTGTCAGGTGATTTGATTCATTAGTCAATATAGGCTATAGTAGAGCAACTTATGATCCTAGTGGACATATTAGACAACAAAGAACTGAACTTGGTAGAAAGATATAACAGAAATACCAACATGCAGAAAATAAAAGAATAACCAAGGCAATATTAAATCAAATCATATTTTGAGGCATTTCACATTTGTATCAACAAAGTTCTCATGTTAGTCATATAGAAGTAATCTCAAATTATTTGTTTTTACTACTTACGATTTTTTCCATTGATTTAACTCCATGGAGTAGACCAGAAGTAGCACACAAAACTAGAAGCAGAACAAAAAGCAAACCAACAGCAAAATCCTATTTGACAATCGCAAAATTAGAATGTACACATATTTTTAAGTTTGAGGATTTGATAGAATATTATAGCTCATAAATCTATCTTTTAGCTCATGAATCTATTAAAGCTCATTGTCTATTCATAAATTGAATTTGTAAAATTTGAAAACCTTTAATGGTACCTGAAGAATAAGGGTGCCTCTTGTGACTTGACATGTAGGGCATTTATACTGTTTTTCTCCATTGGAAACTTAAGTTCCTGCATAAAGGCAGAGCAACGAGAGGAAAAAAGGAGGAAAAAGCAACTGATGAGGTAAACTAGCATAAAGGTCATATAAGATACAGTTGAGAACCACTAGTAAATTGGTAAGGCCATTATAGTGTGATCCTAAATGTATTGGACTTAAATCACACTATATAGAAAATTTAAAAAATTGGAAAATGTCATAAGATAAACTGTGTTTGGACAACAGAGTAGTAATATGTGCAATCAAATGTAAGTACATGTATGTAGATTCCAAATAGAAAAAAATTTGAAATTGAGAAATCAGACTGGCTATAAGAGACTATAAGTCAAGAAATAACCACATGGTAGGTGAAAAATACAAAAATAAAACAATATTCATAATTTACGTTGGGAGAACTTATTTATAGCTACTAAACTGTGTAGGTTGAAATCGAACATTGTTTAACTGTATTATATATTTCATTTTTTGAGCATTTAACCAACTAAGCTTTCTATATTACATGCTAATGATTTACCAGACCATATCCAAATTAACTTCAATGAATACTCATGAAACAATTTTTGGCCCATCTGATGCCAAGCAACCAATTACACGTGCAAATTATCAAATCAAGTGACCAACATCATTCACCAAATATAGCTAAGCTAAAAAGTTAACACATGGTAATAAAGACTATTAACACATTAGCAACAAATTGATCTATCTATGCAGTAATGAATGAAGAAAAAAAGGCAGTTTAGAAGAAACTGATAACACACCACTGCAGTCACGTTTATCAGTTCATAAATTACACACACACATAACTACTTGGAATTAAAACCAATTGATAACACCGCACATTACATACACACTCAACTACTTACTATATATTATAGCTTCATACATACTAATTAGAATTAAAACAATAATTGACAGCACATGTTCGGTAATATTCAGAACTTATAACAAACAGTTTATAGGCAGTACTTATATAGCTTCAACTATCAGTGCATAAATTAACTAAAAACTTTCCTAAACATGAATCATACATTTAATAAATCATATAACTAAATTCAATCCCAAAATAACCCCAGTAAGCTTAGTTTTATATAACCATATGAAAAGAAAAAACATTAGAGTGAGAAAATGATCTCCATATTTCTAATAGTTTACAAAAACTGGAAGAGTGCCCTAAACTATCTCAATAGCCTAAAAACCAAATAGCTCATGTAAGTAATAAAGCTAAATCTACGAGAACTCCATTTTCATTTAAAAGGAAATCACAAAGGAAAATATGAATATTATTTAGTTAAAGTCGACAATAAACTACTATATAAATATGAATTAAGCTGACCTCTTTAGCTGAGCTAATTTAGGAACTGGACGAGTCCTTATAAGAAAAATTAAAGCATGAACGGGAGAGGTTTCTTATTGTCTATGTTTCAAATTTTAGAGTGGAGTAAAGGAAGAGGAAAAGAAGGCATGATCGATTATAGATTTTTGCTTACTGTATAGTAAGGGGAAAATAAGCTTTAAGCGGGAAGTAAAAATAACAGAGGGAAACTTAGGCGGGCTATCAAAGTGTACTGGAAAGTGACTTAATACAGCATCATGTTGTGCTGTGCTCAGTTTTTTTATTTACGTTGAGATTTACAACAGCAAGTTGTGTAAAAACGCTGTGTTTAGAAGCTGTCAAACGTAATATTTCTTGTAGTGGTTTCTTATAGATAAAGCATTTCGCGTCCTTATACTTTCCTCTCCTGCCATTACCGGGCTTCCTAGACTTGGAACGCCCTCTAAAGTGCCAATTCTTCTTATCTTCTCTACCTCTTTCAACAAATAGGTCGTGACTACTACTTCCACCTCTATTTCCTTCACTTATCTCCTTCATCTGATCTCTCAAGCCCTCAGATAGAAGGCCTGACTTCACATCTTCCACCGTCAATGTGTCTTTAGCGAAGATAAGGCTGTTAGCGAAACCTGTGTATCGCTTCGAAAGAGAACACAAAAGAATCATTGTCATTTTCTCCTCATCCATCTTCAAGTCAAAAGTCTTCATCTTCATCACGAGATCATCAATGAAATTAAGATGTTCCTTCACTGAAGTACCTTCTCTCATCCACATGGTGAAAAATGTCTTCAGCACTATCAGATGGTTTGTTAGAGATTTCTTCAAGTAGAGGTTTTCTAGCTTGGTCCAAATTCCCCTAGCAATGGTCTCACTACTAATCTCTGAGATAACATTCTCTCCCATAGCTAGCTGTAATGTAGTGAACGCCCATTTCTCCATCTCCTTCCTTTCCGCAACTAAGATGTCAGCCGTCAACTCCTCAGCGGCAAACACTACTGGATCGAATTCATTCCTCATTAGAACAGCCTTCATCCTCCATTGCCACTTCTCGAAGTCTTTATCCCCATTACATTTCTCAATTGCTAACTGCGATCCTGACGTGATATACATCCCTCTAGTATAGGGTTTTGTTAAAACTGGAGTTGCTTCATCTCCTGCCATTGCGTCTAACACTCCTCAATCAACCTTGCAGCTCTTATACCAGACTGTTGGGGAAAATCCCTTCAGATGATCAGTCTAAGGGAATAAAATACCCAATGCAACGGAAAACATCCGGATCGTGATTGTAGTGAAACGACACAAACAGAGATAAATACCAGAACAGACAGTCACAGATCTATGCAATGCAGAAAAAATAAATAACACCAGTATTTATAGTGGTTCCACTACCGCGAGGTAGTGTACGTCCACTTGGAGAGAGAAGATTTTATTAATCACTAAAAGATTAGTGTTACAAGATTGATTCACTTTTGGAGGCTATATATAAGAAGAATTTACAATACAGACAAAATTCTGCAGAGTTTCAGCTCTCTAGGATGGCTCTGAAATTAGCTCTCAATTTCAGCTACCATTGTTGTCCAGAAGCTCCTCTATTAATAGAGTGAAGAAATGAGGAGGGGTGGCTGCTATATAGCAGCCCTAGGGTTTGGTTCGGCATGCATCTGGTTTGGTTAGGCAAAACGCCGAGCAAAAATTTGGACCGACGTCAAAATACCGAACGAAAAATTTCGTTCGGAAAAACACCGAACGAAATATCTCGTTCGGAAGATTACCGAGCGAAATAATTCGTTCGGCAAATTACCGCTACAAATTGCCAAACAAAGCTTTCTTCTCTCCGCTCCAAATTGCTGAAAGAAACTTCAACTACAGCTCCAGATCTCAAGCGGCATCTGCCTCTTCACACACCTCTTTTATTTTGCCGAACGTAGCCTTTTACTGCTCCAAACACATCCCTAGCCTTCACTAAATCTCGTTACTTCTTCTTCACGCTGTTTCATCTTCGATCGGTAGTACCAAGGTTAGGGTTTCTCTTGATTTTGGAATTTAGGTATCAATTTCTAACAATCTCCACCTTGATACCAGATTTCCAAACAAGCCTTTCAACTTCATCTATACCTTTATGCTCTAGGCAATGGATACTTACCTAAGGAGTTTCGGCAATGCCATCACCCATTACACTCTGTCAACAAACTCCGGCAAGGCCACCGCCCATCAACAAAGTGTTCGAAGTACCCAGTCCGTGTAGAACCTATCAATCTCCACCATGAAAACAAACGTCTTTATGAACCATCTCAATTCTCCCCCCGTGGCACCTAGCACTTCATTAAGCGAATCAAGTCCGAGAAATGCTCGAACTTAGCAACAGGCAAGGAGTTGGTAAACATGTCTGCTGCATTCTCCTTTGTGTAAACTTTCTGAAGATGAACTAGCTTCTCTTCACACATCGAGACAAGGAACGACTCTCTTACCTCAATATGCTTCGTCCTCGAGCTGAACGCCAGATTTTTAGCTAAATGAATTGCACTCTAACTATCACAATACACATTCACTCCTTCGTATACGAAGCCAAATCACACAACAGTCGCCTCAAATAAAGCGCCTCCTTAGTTGCTTCAACCGCAGCTATGAGCTTTACCTCTATAGTAGACAAAGCCACAATCGTCTACAACCTCGCTCTCTAACTGATCGATGTCCCACTAATGGTGAACACATATCTGGAGGTTGGCTTCCTTCGATCTCTATCACCGGCATAGTCGAAATCACAAAACCCAACCAAGCTGAAATCTCTTCCTCTACCGCCAAAGACAAGTCCATGGTTTGGAGTTCCTCTAAGGTATCTGAAGATACACTTCACTGCTTCCCAATGCGTCTTTCCTGGATTTGCCATGAACCTACTCACAAATCCAACAGCATGTGCAATGTCAGGCCTAGTGTAGACCATGGCATACGTCAAGCTGCCAACTGCACTTGCATATGGGACCTTCATCATATAAGCCATGTCCTTTTCTGAGATCAGAGAGCCTTTACTAGAAAGTTGTATGTGCAAAGGCATGGGTGTGCTGATTGCCTTTGCCCCTTCCATGTTAAACCGAGCAAGCACCTTTCGAATGTACTCCTTTTGAGTGAGGCTCAAAAGTCCTAGCTTTCTATCCCTTTGGATTTCCATGACCAAAATTTTCTTTGCTTCTCCAAGGTCTTTCATTTCGAATGCCGCTTTTAGCTTTAACTTCAAACTATCGATTTCAGCTTTATCCTTGGAAGCAATCAACCTATCATCCACGTACAAGAGTAGGTACACCCATCTACCATTCTTTAAATGCTTGAAGTACACACAAGCGTCTTTGATGCTACGATCAAAACCAAGTGAAAGCATAAAAGAGCCAAACCTCTTGTACCATTGTCTAGGCGACTGCTTAAGTCCATACAAAGACTTCTTCAATTTGCAAACCTGATTTTATTTCCCATCTACAACAAATCCTTCTGGCTGCTTCATGCAGATGGTCTCATCTAAGTCTCCGTGCAAGAATGCGGTTTTCACGTCTTGTTGCTCCAGCTCCAAGTCATGAGCTGCGACGATAGGTATGCCTTACTATTGGAGAGTATATCTCATCATACTTCAGTTGCGAAGAGGACTTAGTATAACTCCAAGGTTACTTGAGCAATGCTCGCCAAGGTGGAGATTGTTAGGTGTGGCTCGCATTGTAAATGGAGTGGATGCGTGGATTGAACGGAAAAGTCCCACATCACAGGATATTTGGAATAATCGTGGTATATATATGGGATTGGCGGCACGTAACATTGGAGATTCCTTTTGTTACAATGTGTTGCCAAGACCAGATTATATGCTCGATGGAGGCGATGGAGGGATGTTCAATCGGGACGCCGGCATAGGAGAATTCGACCGTTGACTCCGGCTAGACATGGTAAAGCGAACGCGTACGGTACGCGGGAATGCCGAAACTCAACAAAAGTAATACCCGAATGGAACTCCACAACATAAATTTTAAATCATCACCAATCGACCTTCAACCATCAATCATGATAGGAACATGCTCTTGTACGTGCAGTCCTAAGTAAGAAGACAACTTTATAGAACCTTCTCCTATTTATATGTCATTCTTATTAAATTCAACGTTAGTCTAAGACACAAGATCTAAAGGAAATCTTGTCATTTTAGTTGGACCTCTAGCTTTTTTCTTTTCAATTGGATTTTCATCTACTTATTGAATACTAATCTTATTTTCCATCGCATTATTTTCAATTTCAAACTCGTTGATTTCAATATTTACTTCTGATTGCATTACATTGTCTCCGCATGCTTCAATTCCTTGCTCATTGGTTTCTAAATTTGCTTCAGGTTTCTCATTGGGGTCCTCGGCTTTTTTTTTTGCGAATAAGCTTCCTCTTCCATGTCATATCTTGCATTAATAAAACAAACTTATATATACCTAGCTACAAGAACAAACTAAGTCAAAGTATAGTGCAAAAGCATAAATATGCTACAATAAAATGAGGACAAGTTTAAACTTTTAATTATAAGTCCAACAACAACATAAATTAAAATTATCCGATATATACACATAATATATATATATATATATATATATATGTATGTATATGTATGTATGTACATATACATACATATACATACATACATACATACATATTGCACATTACACTAATAATCCAAAGCTGTTCATGTGGAAAATAATGTATCATCACTCGATTGCTTAACTGAAAAGAATTTCTTATCATCTCAAAACTCAACTGTTTAATGTGGCATTTGATGCAGTAGAATATTTCACTCTTTATTATCATCTGATGAATTATTATAACTATACAATTTTCGGTTTTGTTGGTTATCTGTTCGAAATTCATTATCTATTGGTCCTTCGGTAATTTTGTTACTACAAACAGAATTATGGCCCAGTTTTATTCCCATTTTCCAAAACAACTTTCTTTTTATTCCGTGTACAAGCAAAATTTGAAGCTATGGCAAAAAAATATTGCTATCAAAACTACTATGTTTATCTATCAGGTTTATAATGCAAAAAACATGAATTCAGCTATAAAACAGAACAATAGAGCCACAAGGATTTGGATCCAAATAATTTAGTTGGTCTGGCAAGCCTTTTGACTTCCAAGCTTATACTGCTTTGATATACTACATCAAATTTTGATTCTATATCAAACATTTATGAAGTGCAACATCATAAAAATACATGGATGGTAATAGTTAATAAATCTCAATATACACATGAAGAAAATTGTCCAAAAGAATCATTACCAAAACCAAAACAATAATTCACTTAGAAAGAATTAAAAGCCGTTTGCAGCTAGCAAACATTTTGACTTCCAAGTTTATATTGCTTTGATTTACTATACCAAATATTTATGAAGTGCAACATCATAAAAATACATCCATGGTAATATACTGACCAGTCTAGAAATATGTGGTATGAACCACCTGTTAGCATATTGATCCATTTCCTGTTTGGGCTTTTTAGCCTTTTCTTACTTATGCTTTCTATCTATATAAACCTATCTCTGTAACCCTAATTGATTAGACTTTTTTGCTCAGCGTCTTGTTCTGCTGAATAATATGAATTATCTCTTTCTTCTTATTTGAGTTTACAAACGTTCTACAAACATTTACATGGTATCGGAGCCTCGTTCATGTTTTTGCTCGCTGCCTCGTCTCTGCCTCCGCCTTCGCTCCTGAAACCTGACCTGTGCTGCTCTGCTCCTGCCGCCTACCTTGCCTTTCCCTGCCGTCGATCTCACCTGCCCCGAAACCCTAGCCCCTGCCGTCGATCCCACCTGGTTGAACCTACCGTCAATCTCCTCTGCCCCGAAACCCTAGCATCTGCCGTCGATCTCCCCTGCCGCGAAACCCTAGCTCCTGCCGTCGATCTCCCCTGCCCCGAAACCCTAGCCTCACCTACCGTCGATCTCCCCTGCCCCGAAACCCTAGCCCCTGCCGTCGATCTTCCCTGCCCCGAAACCCTAGCCTCACCTGCCTCGAAACCTGTCCCAAAACCCTAGCCAAATCTGCCTTGTATCGACCTGTTTTTCTAGCCTGAGATCTGAACCCGAGATCTGCTCCTGAAACAAATAAGCCTGCTTCGAAAAACAAGTTGCTGGCTTCAAAATATGGCCGGAGGTGATGATTCATTACAGGCCATTAGTGTTCGTTTAGATAGAAAAAACTATTCTTATTGGAGTTATGTCATGAAAAATTTTCTGAAAGGAAAACAGATGTGGGAATATATTTCTGGTGTTATTGTGGCTCCTGAAGCTGCTAATGTTGAATCGATGGAGAAATGGGATACCAACAATTCAAAGATCATCACTTGGATTAATAATTCTGTTGAGAATAGAATTGGTATGCAATTGGCTAAGTATGATACTGCTAAGCAAGTTTAGGACTATTTGGAGCGACTTTTTGTGCGTTCTAACTTTGCCGTTCAATATCAATTGGAGGCTGATATTCGGTCATTGTCTCAGAATGATCGAAATATTCAAAATTTTTATTCTGAAATTACTGCTCTTTGGGATCAATTGGCTATGACTGAGGTTGCTGAGCTTAGGTCATTTGCTCCATATATCGCTCGTAGGGAGGAACAACGTCTTGTTCAATTGTTGATGGCTCTTCGACCAGAGTACGAGCATTGTCATGCATCCATCCTACATCGCACTCCTTTACCTTCTGTTGATTATGTTCTACATGAATTATTAGCTGAAGAAACTCGCTTGAAGTCTCAAACTGAGAAAGTTGCACAGACTTTTTCTGCATCTGTTTTTGCAACAGGGATTTTACCAATCCCATCTCAACGCAAAAAGAATGGTCGTGATTGTAATTATTGTAAACAACCAAGCCATTGGAAAAATCAATGTCCTGAATTATTGGCTCGTCAAAAAAATCAAAGTTTTAAGCCAGGTGATAGATCACAACTGCAACAACGTAGTGGCCAACAACAGTCCTTCTCTACTGCATAAGGACATGGACAGTCACGTAGTAGTTCCCAGCCCAAGACTGCTGCATTGGTACATCCTTCTGGTGAATCAGTTGTGGATTCCTCTATGGACTCTCTTGCAGAGCAATTTCAGAAGTTCCTTGCTAGCCAATCTTTGTCTCAAAACATGACTACTCCTCAGTCTCAGCACTTTGCCATGTCAGCTCCTTCCATGTCAGGTTCGAATTCTCTTTTATGGATTTTGGATTCTGGTGCTTCATATCATATGTCCCATGATTGTTCATCATTTATATCTATGTCTTTTGATTCTCGCTCACCTTCTATTTTGACTGCTGATGGCACACCTTTGCCATCAACAGGAATCGGTACAATTCAAACCGCATACATTTCCCTCCCAAATGTTTATTGCATTCCTAAACTAACTATGAATCTTGTGTCAGTCGGACAACTTTGTGATCTTGGATATCTTGTTCATTTTTCTTCCACCACTTGCTCTGTGCAGGATCCCAACTCCAAGAAGTTGATTGGGACAGGCCGTAGGCAGGGCGGTCTCTATGTTTTGGATAACTTGCACATCCCAGGTCATGCTACTGCTGCTAGTATTGACCTTTCTTCTTTTCATTTAACTCCATTGTCTTCTAAGTTTTATTTGTGGCATTCTAGACTTGGTCATATTTCAAGCTCTCGTCTTAAATTCTTGTGTAATTCTGGTGTTTTGGGAGATTTACGTTCTCATGATATTTCAGACTGTAGTGGTTGTAAACTTGAAAAATTTTCTGCTTTACCCTTTAATCAAAGTGTTTCTACTTCCACTGCACCTTTTGATTTAATTCACTCTGATGTTTGGGGTCCAGCACCCATCCCCACAAAAGGTGGGTGCAGATATTATGTCTCTTTTATCGATGACTATACTCGTTATTGTTGGGTTTTTCTGATGAAACGTCGTTATGAGTTTATTGATATTTATACTGCCTTTCAAGCATATGTTAAAACACAACACTCTGCTATTGTTAAATGCTTTCGTTCTGATTTAGGGGGGTATACTAAGGGAGACCTTTCTAACATATTCACGGCTGATGGCACTTTGCATCAGTCTTCCTGCACTGATACCCCACAACAAAATGGTGTTGCTGAAAGAAAACATAGACACATTGTTGAGACTGCCCGTTCTATGATTCTTTCGGCTAGCATTCCAAAAGAGTTTTGGGGAGAAGCTGTTCTTACTTCCGTTTATCTTGTTAATAAGATCCCGATTTCTCATAATTCTGGTATTTCTCCTCATGCCAAGTTGTTTGGTCAAACTCCTGATTACTCTCACCTAAAAGTGTTTGGTTCCACCTGTTTTGTCCTTCGTCCACACAAAGAGCGTACAAAATTATCTTCACGCGTTGCTATATGTGTTTTTCTTGGGTATGGTATTGGACAAAAAGGCTATCGCTGTTATGATCCTTCTTCAAATAAACTGTATGTTTCTTGTCATGTTTCCTTTATTGAGCATATTCCCTTCTACTCTATTCCTGCTAGTCCTTATAGTATGACTAGGTCTGATCTTATTCACATTGATCCATTTCCTACTGATAACTCCTCTGATTCACCACCTCTTACCATTGATACACCGTCATCCATACACTCTGTCCCTTCTTCTTCTGCAGGTGACACTTTATCCCCTACTAGTACGACTGTTCAAACACCTCCTGTGACGACAGATCCTGTTCAACCTCGCTATCCCACTCGCACACGTAAATCTACTGAATTATCAGATTTTGCTCACTCTTGTTACTCTCAAGCTTTTGCTTCATTTCTTGTTTCCATTGACACTTTTTATGAGCCTTCTTCTTACTCGGAGGCTGTTCGTTCTCCTGTATGACAACGTGCTATGTCTGAGGAAATGTCTGCTTTAGACAAAACCGGTACCTGGGATCTTGTATACCTTCCTACTGGGAAGAAAACTATTGGTTGTCGATGGGTATATAAAATTAAAACCAAGTCAGATGGTTCTATTGAGCGATACAAAGCTCGTTTAGTTGCTAAAGGGTTTGCTCAAGAGTATGGCATGGATTATGAGGAGACATTTGCTCCTGTGGCTAATATGACATCTGTTCGGGTTCTTATTGTTGTTGCGTCCAGTCGTCAGTGGGACATCTCTCAAATGGATGTTAAAAATGCTTTTCTTAATGGAGATCTTAAGGAAGAAGTATGCATGGTGGCTCCACCTGGTGTTTTTCATGCTCCAGGTCAGGTTTGTAGGCTTAAGAAAGCTCTATATGGTCTTAAGCAAGCACCACGTGCTTGGTATGAGAGATTTTCGAATGTAGTTACATCACTTGGTTTTACCTCTAGTCCCCATGATTCAGCACTTTTTGTTAAATTGACTTCTACAGGCCGTATTCTTCTTCTACTGTATGTAGATGGTATGATCATTACAGGTGATGACAGTGATGGTATTGTGAGCATTAAAGCCACATTGTCTCGTTGTTTTGATATGAAGGATCTGGGTCATCTACGTTACTTTTTAGGCATTGAAGTAGCTTTCTCAGAAAAAGGCTATCTTCTTTCCCAGTCCAAATATGCTACTGACATTATTCATCGTGCTGGTCTTACTGATACACGTCATGTTGATTCACCACTTGAGGTAAATGCCCGATATACTCCGACCGATGGGAGTCCTCTTTCTGATCCCACTTTATATCGTTCTATTGTTGGTTGCCTTGTATATCTGACCATCACTCGTCCAGATATCGCCTATGCTGTTCACATTGTTAGCCAGTTCGTATCTTCCCCTACCTCTGTTCATTGGGCTGCTGTTATGCGCATTCTTCGTTACTTGCAAGGAACACTTTATCAGAGTCTTTTGTTCCCATCGACCTCATCTTTGGAGCTTCGTGCCTTCTCCGATGCAGATTGGGCTGGTGATTCAACGGATAGAAAATCCACAACTGACTTTTGTGTATTTTTAGGTGATTCCTTTATTTCATGGAAGAGCAAGAAACAGGATGTTGTTTCGCGGTCTTCCACTGAGGCAGAGTATCGTGCTATGGCCTCCACTACATCTGAGATTATTTGGTTACGTTGGCTATTGGAGGATATGGGTGTTTCTATTTCTTCTCCCACTCCTATGTATTGTGACAATAAGAGCGCTATTCAAATTGCTCACAATACTGTTTTTCATGAGCGCACCAAACATATTGAGATTGACTGTCATTTCACTCGGTATCACTTACTGCATGGAACTATTTCTCTGCCTTTTACTCCGTCATCGATGCAACTTGTTGATTTCTTCACGAAGGCTCACACTATCGAACGTCATAGATTTTTCATTGGCAAACTCTCGATGCTTCTTGCCGTACCATCGCGTGTTTGAGGGGGGATGTTAGCATATTGATCCATTTCCTGTTTGGGCTTTTTAGCCTTTTCTTACTTATGCTTTCTATCTATATAAACCTATCTCTGTAACCCTAATTGATTAGACTTTTTTGCTTAGCCGTCTTGTTCTGCTGAATAATATGAATTATCTCTTTCTTCTTATTTGAGTTTACAAACGTTCTACAAACGTTTACACCACCTTTTACCAAAAACAATTAAAAGTAGTTCCATTTTTACCATTGTAGCTGGCAAGCATTCTGACTACAAGCTTAAATATTGATTTGATTCAGGATATTTAAGTAGTTATTATTCACAACCAGTGTGTTTAACAAAATTATTTTTCTATGAATTTGGAAAAAAAGTAGCCACTCTATTTCTCTTAGTAAACGTATTTACTCGTTTTGGCTAGTGAGATTAGTTGAAATTGCATCACTTGCTAGAAATAACGAAAGTTAGCATGACCCATTTATGTTTTTATCTACTTAATCTTAAATCAATGTATTGTATCGATTACATATCAGACATTATACATTACAAATATAATTGTTATTACAGTGTACTTGTGCACTGCTAAAATCATTTGTTAAATGATGGTTATTCATTATTGGTTAGAGTAAAACGTTTAAAATATATATTGTTCCTACAGTATGTATCCGCTGGCCATACTAGCATTCCGCTAGCTATATTAGTATTCTGCTGGCCATATTAGTGTTTCATGCATATTTTGTTTAAAATCTTTTTCTACCATAACATGGTTTGTGCATCAAATAAGAATATTAAATGCTGGGTATAAATGACAAATCATCAATCTCTAGTTCAAATTATTCAACATGATGTTTCATAGGCTCTGGACAATTTATTTGGTTTACAACACAAGATCATAAAAGAAAGGCCATTAGAACAATACTGAAGGAGACAAAGTATTGATTAATTTTCTAAAATAACAATATAAAAGTATTTTATTTATGTAGACTTACTAAAAAAATTGGGAAGTGTTGTAGTATCAAATTGCATGGCAATATTTGCTATATAACCTATCTTTATGTGAATTATGTTGAAGACTCATTCCTTCAAAACAAAATACTTAAGGATTGTTGTGGGTGTATTTATTGTAACCTTATATAAACAAAGAATCGGATGTATGCATTTAAGTCGTATGGGGCTATTATTTATGCCTTGCAGGTTCATATGGAGAAAACAAAATTTGAAAGAAATTGCTTGCTTCTATATGCAACCATAAGAAGTACCCTTTTCCACTCTGTATATTAAAAGCTATATTAGTGTTGGGTAAAAGAATTACTCTTTTAATACGGATGGATGCGTATTTCTTCAAAACATCCTACCTTTTTTTAAGTACCTATTAATTATCAGGTACAAGCAAAGAAACCATTCGATTCTAGCATATGGAAATTTCTATGAAGACAAATGTATATTATGCATGAATATAAAAATAATATGTTAAACCAAAATTGTGAGATTTTTCGCTACACATTAAGTACATTCCAATAATTATGTCTGTATGAGCGCAATATTTTGTATCAATTCTCATATTTCTAAGGTGAAATTTCATTGTACATCCCAAGTTTAATACCTCAACATTCAGATTTTAGTTTAATCACATTTATAACTGTATAGTTTTACATAACTGAAACATGACTTGCTAAGTCTAACTTCTTCTATAAAATCAAATCATATTTAATAATTTATAACTTCTTTTACAAATGAAGCATACCTTTCCCCACTAAGGGGTTGACACTTATGTTTAACAGGTTCATGATTGATATTAAGTTTATCACAAAATGTATTATGATCAAATGGTAATCATATCAGACTGACACTAAGTAAACACATGACCGGGACACAGTTCAAATGTAATTTTATTAAATTGGCCCTTATATCTGGGCTTATATTTCCCCAATTTTAACAGTTTTACTAGGGTCATTTCGATCTTATACTATTTCTTCTAGTTCTTTAGCTGGATCTAGCTTTTCATCATCAAATCCGCGGTCTAATCCGATTCATCTTTTCCACTTTGATTTCAGCTAAAGATTTTTGAGTCATATGCGGTATGACAATTCAGTATAAGAAACATGCAGTATTCACCAAGACTGGGGTGTTCATTGCTTACATTAAAAGGTAGTTTATCTTGTAATGCATCCTTAGTAGGATTATAGATATTACCTCAAGAATCATTTAGAGATGTATAAGACTAATTCATAAATTCATTGCTATGGTAGAAAAACACTAACAAAAATGAAATAAAAGGAGAAAAATGATAATGAATCTCACGGCGGTTCCAAACAAGTTAACTTATAAAAAGATAAAACTGATAACGAAATAAAAGGAGAAAATTGATAACTGATAAAGCTTGTTCCAAACAAGTTAACTTATAAATATATATAATAATACCTCTCACGGCAGTACAAATCGGAGAAGTGCGGATGGTGGCTGCATTTAGGGATTAGGATTGACTGTGTGAGAAAGAGATATGGCTCCGAACCACAGTTGATGATGGCGGTTAGGATTAAGCGATTCAGGTTACGCGATTGGGATTTCGCGAAGTTTTTGTTTTCTGGAGGTGATGAAGTGGAAGGAAGACTGTTTTCTGAAGGAGCTGACAAAGGCAACACGCGCTTTTTTTATTCTCGCACAAATTTTATTTCCCCCCTATTGGATTGTATATTGTCGAATACACGGTATCTGTGGAGGCAATAGCGTTGGAAACCCTAAATAGTAGAGCGTTTAAAAGGGAAAGGCTAAAATGCTATATAACGATGCTATCAAAAGTCAACATTTTTGTAGTGGTTTAAATATACCATAAAGTATTTCAAAATGAGATATTTGTACTTGTGAATATTCATGTTCACAAGATTTCTGATTATATGAAAATAGTTATTTTGGTCCATATATGACCCTAAGAAAAAAAAATTATTGGGGAAATATGTATTTGGATTACCAACGTAACGATTATAAATATGAGAATTTTTTTTATTTTAAATACATGTATGAGACTAGAGTTTTAGTTACAAGTGCTGGAAATATTTGTGTTAAACATGACGGTTTATGTGTTTTCCTCTTCTCTATGAACTTGGTTATAAGACCCAATGTTTGACATGTCATATTGAATAAGTGCATACTTTATGAGTTTGTACATGATAATAGAAGGATGTCATGACTTGAACTGAGTATTGCTTTAATTCATGATTGGTTTTATTTGATCATTATTTTGGCATGTATCGTGTTGGTTTATGTTTATGAAAATACAAAACACATTAAAATAATAATGAATGTAATTGAAGATATAAAATTGAATATATTGGCCTTTGCAAGTTAGATTGTATGTGGGGGAAACTAATTTGTTATGTTGTTTCATACTAACATGGTTCCTCATACGAAACTAGAAAGAGCTATTCTTGGATTATGAAATTGTGTTCTAAACTAAATTTTCTGAAGTGTGGGTGTATCTAGTTAAAGTGGATCTATTGCAGTTTAGAAAAATCAATAATGGAAATTACATATTTGATTTTGAGTTCCTTCATGTCATTCTATTATGAGACAGTAGATTTACAAAAGGCTAACATGAGGAAAATTAATTTTTTAAGTTGATCTCATAATATTGAGAAAAAGATTGAAATATTTGATTGGTTTGATGTGACGTCTATCTTTGTCTCCATGGTTCTTACATGTATATGATCAAATAACATAATTAGCTAAATGATGAATGTCGTAAAATTGAAGGAAGCATCATGTTTCTCATGAATTATTAAACATACTTATTACTTATGATGTAAGGAGGTACACTTATACCCCTATTGATGAACATTGGAATTTCTATAAGTGTGTGTAATGGGAAGATAGGACACATCCATTTTGAATGTAAAGAAATTGACGAAATAAGCTATCTTATAAAAATGAGTAAGACCAAATAGAACTTTATGGATCCGCTTTCTAACCTTCAAAGGAAATTAGTTCTTAAATCTTCAAGAGGAATGAGCCTCGAGCCTAGGGTAGAGAAAAATGTGATGAATACCCATTACTGGTCAAATAACGCAACATGATTACTCTTTCCCTTTCTATTTTTTGTATATATGAGTTTGATTGCTTTTGTATAATGCATAAACATTTTTTTTGTGGTGCTTTTTAATCGCACATGATGGATTTTGCTATTTACTACAATTTTAAGCTTCTTTGCATTTATATAATCCATAACAAATTCCGATCGTGCTTTTGAGACGCACATAATGGATCCTTCTATTTGGTATGAGTTTGAGTTTCATTACTTTTATATATTTCATAGTTAATTTTTTATGGTGCTTTTAAGGCGTAATAGATTTTACAGTTTGATATGATATTAAACCTATTCGCTTTATATAATCCATAATCAATTTTGGTGGTGGTTTTGAGACATAGTTGATGGATTTTTCTATTTGATATGATTTTAAGCTTCTTTGCTTTTATATAATCTAACCAATTTTTGCTAATGCTTTTGAGATACACTTAATAGATTCTACGGTTTGATATGAGTTAATTTTTTGTTAGTGCTTTTGAGATGCACTTGATAGATTCTACTGTTAGATATGAGTTTGAGCTTCATTGGTTTTACATTGCATCACCAGTTTTTGTTTGTGTTTTTGAGGCGCGCTTGATGGATTCTTCTATTTAATATGAGATTGAACTTTGTTTTTATATAATTCATAACCAGTTTTTGGTGGTGCTTTTGAGACGTACTTAATAGATTCTACTATTTGTTTTGAGTTTGAACTTCTTTGCTTTTGTGTATATCACACATCTAGTTTTTGGTGGTGCTCTTGAAACGCACTTGATGTATATACTAATTGGTCTTAGTTTGAGCCTATTTTCTCTTTTCAAATCCATAACAGCATTAGTTGTGCTTTTGAGATGCACTTGATGGATTTCATATATTTATTTGAGGCAATGCCTTATTACTCAACTATAATTCGTAATCGGTATTGGTGGTGCTTTGGAGATGCACTTGATGAATTATGTTTGTTTATTTGTGAGGTTGAGCCTTTTGCTCTTAATGAGTCCATAACCATAAGTGAGATGATAGAGTGGAGCGTTTGATGGACTCACCTACTTGGATGTGAAGGTGGGTGGTCTTCTATGAGAGACTTGAGCTCTCTAAAGCAGTTATGAGTTGTCAAAGTAGGCACATGATCATTAAAAGCACATATTTATGACGGAGTTTGTAAAAATTGAAAGTGTAATGAGATCTCAACCCAAATCTTTATAGGTTAAGAAGAAATTCATATTTAGATTAAGTTTTGAATTCACCATTTTATGCATCAATTCAATTGAAAGACATTAGTATCTGAAACTTTCTTCTTGCCTAGCATCTTATTTGATTTTAGTTTTAATTAGTGGGGGTTTGTTGGATAATTATAACAAAAATCAAATGTTTTTCATTGCTTGACCTTTTGCATTTTTTATTAATGAGAAAACGTTTCTTTTTATGAAATGCTTATTTATTATGATTGATGGACTCAATAGAAAAATATATATTATTTATGTTTATTTTTATTCTCTCTCAATTCTCTCTTTTTTGAGAAAGAAATACAAATTTGCAGTAAACAAAAATTATCTTCTTCATCCGCTCTTTCTAAATTTCCTACGAAATTAAAATTTTCTTTCAAATATGCTTAAAGCTCGTATATAGTGATTTCCACCAATCTCCAAATCCTTCAACCTTCAGTGTACTAGTTTGAAGGGTCGCTGTATTAAACTTGACGAGCGGACGGCGATTATCGATTGTACCATAGTAGTGCCGAATTTAGCTTTCAAGACAGTGCCCTCACCCATAATATAACTTCCATCACTTTCTCTTTATTGTTTCTATCCATCAATTTTTCCAATAGTAAACACCATTTCCTACACGAGAATCAATGGCTTTAAGCTTTTCTTTTCCACCATTTACAATAGTGAAATCCATGTGGAAGAGAAACATTAATATTATTGTGCGAAGATAGAAGAGCGAAGAGAAGAAATTATCCACGGTTAAGATATTTCAAAATCACTTGAAATCTTAATTTACCTTTAGAGAATGATAGAAAGACTTGAACTTCATTGCTACTAAAGAGTGCAGTGTTTTATAACTTGATAAGAATAGGAAAACATATATTATGACTTGTTTGCATTCATGGATCGCCAATCCCTTTTGACTATCTCAGAATAAAGAGGCGACCAATAAAAGATACAAGGGCTAAAGAAGTAGATTCCTAGCATCCTACAGTGCAGCAAAAAGCTTGCCAAAAGATGCAATTCCGACTATTCTGTCAGTAGCACTTTTAACCATGGTTCAACATTCCATTCAGCATGTCGGAATTCCAGTCATTCCAACCCGGTTTCGGCATTGACCAGAATGAAATCTCTTCAAAAACCCGTTTTAGCGGAAAATTCGAATGAAGCAACCAAAATCAACTTTTGAGCAAGAACACATACAAAACCATGAAGCAAAAGAAGAATTGAAGAAAAAAGGAAAAACTTTTCACCTATTTCGAATATGAGCGAAGAATTTGAGTGGATTGAAGCAAATTTCTCTTTAAATCATCGCAACTATCATGTTTGTAATGGCTGAAAATGCTTGAAAACATCTTAGTAATCATCCCAGCATTAGTTTGTTTTTTTTTCCTACCTACATTTTGATTTCTAGGGCACAATGTGAAAAGGAGAAGATGAGCAAAAGACTTAAAAAGAAACACGCTGATCTTCTTTTGTTATTGGGTTGCTTGTTCGATTTTTTAGGCTTACGTGGGTTAGGCCTTGGTTGAGTTTGGACTGGATTGGTATTATATAACTTTATTTGCCTTTTTATTCTATGCAACATAAATTGTTTGTAAGAAAATTTTAAGTATATTCATATGATACTTAAAAAAACAGTTTTTGTTATTAAAATTAATATATCTTTAGTATTTTCTTTATTTATATGCGAGTAGTGCTGGAATTTTTTAGCCGGAATTAAAATGGAATTTCCGAAATTTTCAAAACGGTACCGAAATTTGAATAAATTATACGAAGCGGAAACATGAAAAGGAAAGTGGAAATTCGAACCTTGCTTCTAACTTCCTCTAACAAATTCCATTGAATATAATTCTGGGTTGTTAACACCATCTTCAACGCCATATTACAAATTACAAAATGTAACATTCTCCATCAAGGGTTATAATTTATAATTGATTACAAATTCAGATGGATATTTTGTGAATTTACAATTTGTTTGGACGTTTGTTCAACAAGCGTCCAACTCTCAGACGTTTGCTGAACAAGCGTCTAGCATTTTAAAAAACATAGACGCTTGTTAAACAATCGTCTGGTTCGATTTTTGTTGAGAAATCAAGTTGCTTACATTTTCTAGTTCGTAGAAATATAATATGTAACCAATTTTTGATTGGACATGCTGTAATCCCAGTGTAAATTGCAAGTAACAAACCAAAAGGATAACTAATGCAAATATAAAATGTTGATTTCATTTTGCTTCATTCCAATTAGTCTGCAGTTTCATAAATTCCATGTATCATACATTATACTTCCAACTACATGATTCAAAGAATCCAACCTTTAATATTCTTTCTAGATCCATATGAATAAAGCTCAATGTACTGTCCCATTATTGCTTCTCAACCTTTCATTTTGTATCTTAACTCCCATATATCTGTAAAAAAAAATGCTCACAAAAATCAAAATTCAATCATAACATATAAGATATATCTAACAATCAAATATTTGAAATATCATAGCATTTACCTTCCAAGCATCATGACAGTAGCCTGAGGATTCGTCCCAGGCGTATAATTAAACGTCGAACCATCAATAACTCTCAAAGCATCCACACCAAGAACTCTATAATCATTATCAACCACCCTACCCACATGACAGCCACCATGATAATGCCATATAGTCATCACAGTATCCTTACAGTACTGCTCCAAAGACACAGAGTCATTATCATGCCTTCTTCTCAAGTTAATCGGAAAATGAAACGTCATGTTGATCAACGCTTGCAAAGATATAAATGGATACTTAAACTTTGAAAAAGATCTAGACTGTATCACTCGTTCAATAGTTCTTAAACCATTTACACATCTTCTCAAATCTAAAGGCTCTTTGAAATAGTTGAAAGTCACTAACGGGTTGTCATATGGGCTTTTGTTTCTCAGCCACAGGTGGCCCGTTGATATCGGGCCTACTATCTTCTCCAGTATGAACCCGCCCCTGAACGATGTTTCTGCTAGACTGTCTATAATCTCCTGTGCTTGAGCAAGCGCTTCTGGTGTTCTTTCTTTAGGTGGTAGTGAAAATAATTGCCCTGTCTGCACAGTAATCGAAAAATAACTTATAAGTACTTAACAAAACGATCTGTATATTATATATGCTTGTTACAAACCTGAGGAGAAAACATGCCGAAATTGGCAGCCCCATGGCCAGCAAAGTTAGCGCCACTAGCAGCCTCTATATAAGTCCCATACTGCGTAATACCCACCACTTGTATCAAGGAGACCTCAACCGGTTCAGGAGACGGAACAAATATAGCATTCATAGGGTTATCGCTCATGCCTTGCCCTACATTAGGGTTGTTGACCACCACATTGATCCCTAGCGACCTTAAATGGTTTTCGGGTCCTATGCCACTTAACATCAGCATCTGAGGACTCCCTATTGCTCCTGCCGATAGTATAATCTCATTATTCGACCCTTGGTTTAAGTAGGCTCTATGAAACCTTCCAGCTTCATCTCTGTATAACACCCCATGTGCCCTTGGCCTTGACGTTTCTACATCAGTATAACTTCTCAGATACCAGTCAATTTACAGTTTTAAGCTAAACAAAACAAGAAAAAGAAAATTGTACGTTTAGTAGTGAAAAGGATCCTCCAAACTGTAGCATGCAATAGGACATCGAGCCCTTCGGGTTCTGCGTACTCTAGCAAATCTGCAGCAGTGTGCCTATGTCCTTGATCATCGAATATAGTGCCCCCGACCTTAGTCCCGTAAATGTGGTCATAAGTAAACCCATTGTAGGGCTCTACACCGGCTTCAAGTAAGCTGTCCCTGACAGCAGACTGCCACTGGAGCATGGGTGGCTTGAATGCAACTTTCTTTTCCACCCACTCGTAGCTCTTTCTGACTAACCGAGCACCCCACCCGGCCTGTTTAATGTACTCCGCCCCGGCCCGGGTGTAGAAGCCCGCGTTGATGCAGCTGCCGCCTCCTAGGACACGTGCCCTTGCGTTTATGACACCATCGGTAGAAACGAAGCGTTGGGCTGCAGATGTAGGAGATGTGTCTGAAAGGGTGTCTGCAAAGGACTCCATATTTGTTATGTTAGGGTTGGAGTATGGGGCAGGCCCACGTTCCAGAAGTAGGACTTTGGAGCGGTGGGACAGTGTGGCGGCTAGGGCACAGCCGGCTGTGCCTCCGCCTATGATTATGTAGTCGTGGTAGGTGACAGGTGGCGCTGACGTGGCTTGCTTTAGGAATGAGTAGTTTGGTGCTTTTTCTGAAGAGCATGTTTGGAGGAGGAGTAGAACACTAGAAAAGGCTAGTAAAACTTGTAGCGTCCCCATATAGGAAATAAAAAACTTTTCTAGGTAGACTGGGAAGTGAACCTTAGTGTATATGTTGTGTTATAAGGAGAGTGAACTTTATATACACAGGCAGAGTTAGGTGGATGTATTCAGCACAAGGATGTGAACATCTGCAGAGCTACTATACAGGTGTATTAAATGTAATTTGACTACCAGAAACTTCATATAAAGATAGCTAGAAATTTTTTTACTACCAACTGAAAATTTCTTCGGTGTGACCTCTAAATAAGGAAGCAAGGAAAGATTTGAAATGAACAATAGTAATGGTTTTTGGGTACGGTCTTTATTTTACTGCAGAGATCATAAATTGGGTAAACATGGTAGTTAGAGAATTTAATCCACTTAATAAAGAAAGTCTTCTGACTCAATGTACTCCTTATTTATTACTGCGAAGTTATTTTCTTCGTTGCTTATTTATCACTGTCAAGATGTTTACAGTTTTGGACATACATCGTTTTCATCACTAGTTTGGTTGATGGAAATTCAGTAAAATTTAATCATTTTTTTAAAATGATATATAATCAAACTGCGAGCTTAATTGCATATAGTTCAAACTTCAAAGTGCAAACCATCAGCAGAATATTGTATGTGATATTGACCCACATTAGCAGCAGTTTAGTAGTAGATAGTAGTTGGAATTAGTTAGGTGTTAACCATAATGGAGGCTAACAATGACTGATAGAGATGGAGAAAAGCATAGAGTTCACAACCGATGGATATGTCATTTATGAATACTGGTAAATGTTTACTATATCTGTCAGAGTGGAGGACGGAATTAGATCAACTGTTTTACTATTTATGTAAACTATTGGTTTGTGTTAATGAACTTGTCATGCTAAGTTTGATCACAGTATAAAACAGATAAGTTAATTAGCACAACAACAAACTCAAGTGATTAGATTTGTTCCGGAGGTCTTGCTCATCATACCCCTACTCAGGTTCGAGATCAAATTCCAAATTATGATTGTCCTAAGCTACTCTAGATATGTGTTACAAGAAAACTGATAGTAATGGTTCATTTTTATTCCTCTCAGTTTTCCGGTTTTACATTATTTAGGAGTACAATTTTTCGGCTCTTTTATATTTAACAAATTTAGCGTTTAAATAATAGTATGCCTCTTACTTTATGATTAGTTATATTAAACAAATTTACACATTCATACAAATTCAGATCGAGAGTGTAGACTGCAACTCACATAATATGAAGTTTTCAACCTACGCACGTGTGTGTGAGACACAAATGAGTCCTGAAGACGAAGAGGGTGCTTAGAGCAAGTACTTTTAGTCAAATGGTAGAGAAAGTGCAGTCGACAAAACTAGTAACTAGTTTTTTCTTTTAAGCAAGACTAGCCGGCTTTTAAGTGGACCGTCCACTTTTGTTGATAAATATTAAAAACAAACGTTAGGCACAACCGTCAGAACAGCTAATAAAAGTAAAATACAAGAGATGGACAGAAGAACCTATACTACTAAAAAATTAGGAACATTAGTCTTCGTCATCGCTACTGCTACCATCAACAGACCCTATAACGTGAAAGTTTTCAGAAAAGATCGAAGTCGGATCAAACACACAGTTCCGAGAATCAAGAGAGTATAAATATTTCATATCCCATGTTTCATCCTTTAAGGTAAACTTGTTACATTCTCCATCATAACCATTCGTAGATAAGAGCAATCCATCCCCCTCAATACGATATATCAAGAAACGCTCTTCACCTTCACCTCCTACGTACATATGGTAGCTACTAGTCTTCGGGTTGAATCTCATTTCAGAAGATGCATGAACCCTAGCAGGGCCGGCCCAAGCATTCTTGTTGCCCCAGCCCAGTTTTCTGGCATTTGAGCAAAAATATTACAACATAGATAGGAATCAAACTCGGGTTGCCCCACCCCATTAGCAATGTCACTTCCACTACACTACTGCATCTTTTGATTTACTACTGGGTAAAAATATATTTATCTTCAACGGAACACTATACTCATCAACCCTCCTGCTGTTGCCCCTGCCGGATGGGTTGCCCTAGGCGGTCGTCTTGCCAGGCTTACCCTTGGGCCGGGCCTGAACCCTAGCACGCTCCCTACAATTCCAAACAATAACATGGTTAGCAAGAGGGGCTAGAACCACGTCATCCGTAGCACTAGGCACAGCTGGGACAAAAGGAGGCGAATCCAAAACAAAGGGATCCGAGACAAGGTCTATAACAATCAGAACGTCAACAGGAGAAGCAGTGGGCCTAGATTTAGGAACCCACTTCCTGGGAAAAGGTCGCGATAATGGAATTTTAGCAGGAAAAGAAACAGAATTTCCAACCTTGCAAACCTCAGAAGAGTGACCAAAAGACTGACAAGACGTGCGGATATCCGGTTTCCAACTATACTGAACCTTCACCTCAGCATCATGCCCCTTAGCAATTCTGACCTTACGCTTTGAAGGCAGAGGCCTATCGGGAGCAATCTCAATCAAAGCTTTGGCATACACCAATCTATTCCTGACCACCGTATTAGTATCGAAACATTTTACCTTGCCAACAAGACTGGCAAGCCAGTCTAGTCCAATCAACAGTTGCAAAATAGAAGGGATATGAGAAAAGTGCACCCAGATAGGAATTTGTGGCAGCCTCATCTTGACGACAGTTCATTAGAATGGCGACCTCTGATTGAATGGCGATTTCTAATTCTCCTATGTTCCTCTCCTCATCTTGACTCCTGTGCCTTCATCGTTCTCGCCTCCCAGACCTCCCATGTCTCGCTCTAGTCATGATGTGCCGCTCTATACAGATGTGCCTTCTCAGATCAGATATGGTCGCACATTCTCTCCTCCTCTGGTCGGCCTCCCCTGACTTCACATTTCTCTTCAGGTTCTCGAGCTGGATCTGCTGCACAATTGGTTGCGCTCGTATCTGATTTGGAAACTTCGATGACCAAATCAACTATTAACTTCACTTCGATCTTTGGAATTGATAACTGCTCCTTTCACGTGAATTCTTCCTCACTTTCCTTCTTATTTAAGGCTGCTGCTAATGATGGAGTAAGCCAATGGTCTGAAACTCTTATGCTTGAGGTTGGTGCTAAGATTTGTGAGGTAGAATGTGAAGTTGCAGCTAAAACGACAATGGCACCAATGTTGTTTAAGGAAATGTTATTGGCAGTGTGATGGGTGGATTAGATGTAGGCTCAAGTGATGTTTGTGAAAATTCCAATTCCAATATACTTACTTTTGCTCCAAATAGGAAGTTTCTGCCTATCGAGAATGATATTCAGGTTCATGCCCAGGTCCTGCCCGCTAAGTGATCTTTGTTATTTACTTCCTTACTAAGAAATGCTGGGGTCTATTCTAACATTCTTTTGATGTTGTTGAGATTGAGGGAGTGATGGTTCCTCCTATAGAAGTATTGCAAGCCGACATTGAATATTGGTCTGATTATTTGGTTGGTTTTTTCCTAGACTCTAACTCGGTCTATCATTTGGTTAAAGATCGATGTCGTCAAGCCTGGAAACTCGGAGGTGGTCTAAATGTGTATTTTGATAATGCTATGTTCTATTTCAAATTCACGAGGAGTGACGAAAGACAACGTGTTCTTGAAACTGATCCAATCTTTATAAAGGGGAACCCTTTCATTATTACCACTTAGAGTCCGACGGTAGACAAGGCTAAGGAATAATTATTATCTACAAAACTAGGTAGTTGAAGTAGGGAAAGTTAGCATTTCGAGGTAGAACCTCCATAGTTCATTTTGGGTGTACTTCAGTCGACTAACAATTCATGTCCAGTTGAATAACATTAGAAAATTTGGGTAATTTTGCCCTGATTTTGAAGCAAATCGAAAAAGCCATCTTTGCACTTTGTCGACGGACTTTATTTATGGATTCTTATATTTTTCTAAAACCTAATCTATTGGCTGAGATTGATTGAAGATCACTCGGCTTTCCTTCTTTCACACCCCATTGCTTTATCAATTTTTAATATCCCAAAATTGCTTATATCTTCAAACCACAACAGATCATGTTCAAGAAAAAATGTTATGAAAACAAGCTTCAATAGAGCAAGGTTTGTGTAAAATCCTTGCTCGGTCCAAATAAGGTTTGTGTACTAACCTCGCTCTGATCAAACTAGATTTGTATAATAACCTAGTTATGGTCCAGCGAGATTTGTATTATAAGCTAGTTTGGGTCAAGCGAGATTCGTGAACCAAGCACGTCATATTTGAACGTGATTTAAGAAAATAAAGGGCATTTTTGGTACGAATTGGAAGGCGAAAAGGAAAAAGCGAGATGTGATAATTTTTGAAAACAGAATGGGATATTGTTAACCGGCATCTTGGCCCGGTTACAAAACGACAGTTGAAGAGATTATCGTTAGCACTAGACAAGATTCTGACCAAGAAGAGCCTGAGGATATACAAGTTTGATGCAGTCGACATGTTTTGGCATTTAGGTACGGTTCGGCAAGAATAGACCAACTAGCTTGAGATCGCCCTATATGGGCCAAGTCACCTTGGCCTTGACCCCGTGAAGGAAGTCCAACCCATCTTCTTCTATAAATAGAAGGGCAGGGGCACAATGAAATGGACCTTTTTTGGGAGAACAATGGGGAGACTCTGCCACTTTGAAGACTGATTATTTTCAGTTCAAACTTGTATTCAAGTCATTAATATATGGATTGTATCTGTATTCAACTACTTGTGAAAGAAATAAAGATCAAAACTCAAAGTGGATGTAGGCAGTTACGCTGAACCACTATAAATCCGGTATTCTTACTTTCTGCATTTAAATTAGCATATTCTTCCTTGTTTAATTTAACTTCATCACTTACATCTCTACACAATCTTTCTCAATGAGGTTAGTGACCAATTTTGGTGCTAACACTTTGGTGCTTTCACTGAGAATTGAATTCTCAGCCTGATCGGATCTCATCGTCTACTAGTGGATTTTCATATTTGCGAGATAGATCCAGTTGTTTACTAGGAAACTTCATATTCTACTCAGATTTGAAAGAAATCTAAAGGAAGCTGATAGCCGTATTCATATAAACCAAGTCTATGTAAGATATGGGGACTGGGCGTTGAAGTTTGCACTAAAGTTGAATGAAGGCCGACCCTCCTCTGAAGGCAATTCGGCCGAACGCCCCAGAAAAGGCTTATGCCAAACGCCCCAGAAAAGGCGTATGCCGAACGCTCCAGAAAAGGCGTATGCCGAACGCTCCAGAAAAGGGGTATGTCGACCGCTTCAGAAAAAGTCTATGCCGACTGCTTCAGAAAAAGTCTAGGCCGACCATACCTTTAGGCCAAACGCCCTTCCAGGCCAAACATACCTCTAGGCCGAACGCCCTTCCAGGCCGACCATACCTCTAGGCCGACCATACCTCTAGGCCGAACGCCCTTCCAGGCCGAACATACCTCTAGGCCGAACGCCCTTCCACGCCGACCATACCTCTAGGCCGAACGCTCTTCCAGGCCGAACGATATTGTATGTCGAACGACTCGGTTCTGCCGAACAAGAATGAATGCCGAACAGTGTGGAATGCCGAACAGTGTGGATGCTGAACAGTGTGGAATGCCGAACAGTGTGGATGCCGAACAGTGTGGATGTCGAACACGTGTGGAATGCCGAACAGTGTGGATGCCGAAGAGTGTGGAATGCCGAACAATGTGAATGCCAAACACGTGTGGAATGCCGAATAGTGTGGATGCCGAACAGTGTGGAATGCCGAATAGTGTGGATGCCGAACACGTGTGGAATGCCGAACAGTGTGGAATGCCGAACAGTGTGGATGCCGAACAGTGTGGATGCCGAACAATCTTGTATGCCGAGCAACTTTGTCATGCCGAACGGCCCTCAATGCCGATCGAAACTTAAGTTACACCGGTCTCTTATACGACTCCTATTTACAAAAAAAATCTTTTTCGGGTACGACCCAAATTTTCGAAAATGAGGCTAAATTTTTTTTTTGGGGATAGCCGCAGCGCAGTGCCTCCGGATAGTGAATTCAAAACTCAACTTAATAAAGGAACATTCTATTCCCTGACATCCCATGATCGACCAGGGCATAGAGGATCTAGCGGCAGCTTATGAACGGCATCAAGGGAACGGACAAGGAACCGCTATTCAAACGATACTCTCAAAGGTTGGAGAACATAGATGATATGACTCTAGCAAACGCCAAGATGACTCCAAGCACCATTCTTCGCTGACCCAGCACTTTGAATTTAGTGACTCCAAGCAAACTAATGCTCTAAGCAATTTATTCCAAATACTAACAAGGGTATCGTACTGATCGCGTTTGAGGAAAGTCAACCTCCAGATATATTTTGGCAGCTAGTTAGCTAAAGAGCCTCCTACGACTATGGATCGTTTCTTTTACAAAATGAATCAGAACTAAAGTGAGGAGGAGTGGAGTAGACTAAGAAAAATAACAATGAAGGCCCGTTGGCTAAGGATGTAGATCCCAGTAGCCGAAACAAGACTTCAGAATTCATCTCATATGCTCTTTGAAAGATTCAATTGACAACCTCTACTTGAAGACTCATGACTCGGAGTGGTATTGGAAACCAACCTCGAGAGAGTACACCAAAGTCTAAAAAAATCAGGGGAATGTTGTATATTCCCAAATTCTCACTGATCCTAACACGGGCGATTACAAACACCTCCGAGGTGTGATCGAAAAGATGACATGGAAAGGAAAGCGTCAATAGTATGTACAAGTCCTGCAGAATGGCGGGCATCGAATATCCGATGCCTATTAATAAAGGGCTATGATTATCAGTTGGACGGTTGATGGCCGACATCCCTTTGAAAGGAGCCAGGGGCGGAGTCGAATAGCGAGCACACAATGCTGCTTCACATATCAATGAGATTTACCATAATCTTCTTTGAATTATTTCCATTTCCATCTCTATTTCAATTGTTCTATGAACTACGACTAGCTTGAACTGAACTACTTTCAAAACGATGCAGGTGACCAGGTACTCAGATTTGGTTGCCAACCAATCTACGCAGACCATGATCGGACGTGTGGAGTTACACCTGGACGAGCATAATTCTATCGCTCATCATCAACCATATGCCATTGATTTGGGGCTATGGACTAAATATTGAAAAGTTCATCACGATCAGAGCCCAATACAAAGTCAACATGACCAACCATTCATTCATCGACCTCCACGTTTGACTCGGAGACCTAAGCAAGGCTTGGAATGGGTATGGCCTGATCATCCACTCAAATCGAGTCGTAGAACAAAGTTCGACAAAATACAAATGCCCCTCCTGAAACTCAGTGGCACCGGGATCTGTCTAGAGTGGACATGATTTGTTCATCTACACATCAAATCCTACCTCGAACACAAAAGGTTATTCGAAAGCCCGACTTGAAGTAGTTGTGGTAGACTGCCTACTCATTAACCATCGCTCTCAATTTATGGACACGACTGCACCTTGGAACATATGCAACTTACTTTGTCTACTCAATAATCTATTATCCTTATTTTCTAGAAGGAGATACGGAGCAAATTGTAAGAGATTTGGCTATCTAACCCAACATGGATGTGATCCAACCATCTGTCATATACCTCCTTCCTTGACTTGATTGGAAGAGCTATAATCACCAAGCGGACGAGAATCGATCGTCCATTTTTCAAATTCCGTCCCTCATCCTGGAGGGCAAAATCCCATTCCGTGAGCAAACGTGGTTCGATTGTTCATTCCACGACTTTAGCCTCGATACAGTAGATGAATACAAATTAAAGAGTGGAAATACGACTGCTCTCAACTTAAACCTCCAAGTCCCCAGAGTACGGACTGGAGTACTCTAAGTCCCCAGAGCGCGGACTAGAGTATAAATGACTTAAACCTCCAAGTTCCCAGATTGTGGACTGGAGCACTCTAAGTCCCCAGAGCGCGGACTAGAGTATAAATGACTTAAACCTCCAAGTCCCCAGAGTGTGGACTGGAGTACTCTAAGTCCCCAGAGCGCGGACTAGAGTATAAACGACTTAAACCTCCAAGTCTCCAGAGCACGGACTGGAGTACTCTAAGTCCCCAGAGCGTGGACTAGAGTATAAATGACTTAAACCTCCAAGTCCCCAGAGTGCGGACTAGAGTACTCTAAGTCCCCAGAGCGCGGAATAGAGTATAAATGACTTAAACCTCCAAGTCGCCAGAGTGCGGACTGGAATACTCTAACTCCCCAGAGTGCGGACTCGAATATAAGCAAATCGGATCTCCAAGTTCCCTGAATATGAACTATGACACAGATGACTTGAATTTGTCAAATCCCTGACATACGGGCTAGAAAGTATTCTAAGTGCTCGAAGCACAGAATGGAAGTTCAACGACTTCCAAAGAGTTTCCGAGTTATATGAAGATGGACTGAGAAGTCTATGTTACTCACAACTGCTTGGATTAAAATCACAATCACAAAGAAAACTGAACAATAAGAGTCTTTTGTAAGACAGAAAAAGGAACTAAACCTTATTCAGAAATGAGTTTCTATTACAACCCCTCTAAAGTTCGGAGTCGACATTCTATTTACAAGGACTAAGGAAATAGATGAAAATAATTACATGACTTAAACTAACACTCATTGAACGAGGATAGTAATCACTTCTTGTGCTTCTTCAACTTCTTTCTAGACGGCTCCTCTCCAGAGCATTTACCCTTGGTACTCTTCTTTGATAGAGGGGTAGCAACTGAAGGAGTACGGGGGGCCTTCCATGGGCTTGGACCCGCCAGGAAGGATGACCTTCAACGGCTTGTTCAAAGGATCGTCCAAGTCCACAACTCGGGGCTCTACTATGACCTTGACCGTCTCCTCCTTCTCTTTCTCGAGCCGCTCCTCCATGCTCAATTCGGATGTGTGCTCAGAGGCACCTGTAATTTCTACTTCATAACACCCGTCGGTAGGAGAGGAGGTTTCAGACTTGTCTTCATCAAGCGCTCCGATCACCTGAGCGTCTGGACCAGGAGCCTCCCCTGCGCGAGTGGCTTCACTTGTTTTCTCCCCCACTTCCTTAGCGACATCACTCCTCGAAGTGGGCTCGGGGTCAGAACGGCCTGCACAAAATCGTGGAAAATAAGCATTAGAATGCAATAGTCCTACATAAAGAATAACGGCTTTCGAAATCTTAAAGAGAATCTTAAAGAGAAGGATTATCTACCAGGTTTAGGCAAACTCTCAGCCATCCGGGGGGTCTCACCCTCTGGAACGGGAGACAGAATGCGGACTAAAGTACTCTAAGTCCCTGAGTGCGGACTAGAGTATAAATGACTCAAAAACCTCTACATCCCCAGAGTGCAGACTACAGTACTCTCAGTCCCTAGAGCATGGACTAGATTATAGACAACTTCAGAAAAATCCCTAAATCCCATAAGCGGACCAGATTACTCTAAGTTCCCAGAGTGCGAACTAGAGTATAAACGAGTTGACGAAAATCTCTGAGTCTCGAACTGTGGACTAAAGCATAAACCGTTTGACAAATCTCTAAGTCCCCGGAGCGTAGACCGAAGCATGAACACAAATTGGGCGTGAGTAAACCGGAGGAAGAATAACACTAAGTCACCAGAATGTAGAGTGGTGTATAAACATCGATAAATAAACGAGTGGATTCCGACCATTTTTATTCCGCAAACTTCGGCCTGGAATCGACAGGAGGATTATTAACCCGCTGAGGATGGAGTTTGACCATCCAACTAGTGACCTGGCCAAATCAATGCTGGGGGCAGGGGTACAAAACACTAAAAAGCCGAATACGACAGCTTACTATAGCTCTAGCGTGGCGTTCTTTATAACTTGAGGAAGCGACTGCAGGGAGGCCTCAATACAGAACCAATCGAAACGGCATCCAAAGCTACGAGCAACCTACTATATCATACCTCAGACCAAGGGTCAATGCCGATCCGCACCAAGCACATACGAATGTGACTCGGATGTTTGTTTTTTGAAAAACTATGACCCCCAGAGTATGGAAAGGAGGGTAAACCACGAATACTTGGTCAAAAATTCTCCAGCACCCTCGTTCGATTCGTCAGGAGGAGTATGAAACTGGATGAGCATAACCCGACTGCATTTGTAGCCAACTTTACCCCGAGATCTGATTAAAGAGCATGAACCAAAGTGGACGTGGATGACCATCCACTGTCCAAATTACGCCCTGAAACTTACGTGACATCGAAGTATTCCTCTTGGAATGAAAAACCAGGATAAAATCCAAGATAGGCGAGACCTAGTCTCCTATCGACTGACATGATCCCACTATTCAACGGGAAAGAGAGTAAAGCTAAAGTTGGCATGGCTGGCCTTCCAAATTATCGGTATATGCCCCAGACCTGGGGGCACGAGCGAGAAGCAAGATGAATGTGAACCGACTATTCACCAATCACCTCTATGTCTTTGGAGTTTAGGTGGAAACATAAACATAGCTAGGACGAGACTCAACCGTTCATGCAGTACATTTATCAACCCGAGACTGGGAGAAGACGCATGGTCATCCAAAAACTGGCCATGATAGCTCAATATTAAAACTTATATATAGTGCTTACAGCTACTCAAGGCAACGACCGAAAGGATGCCTAGAGATAGAATCGTTAAATCGATGCCAAAGCTTGGGGGCAACTGACTGTCACTCCAACCCGAAGGGCGAGTGAAGGATCATGAATGCATTGAATAGAAAATGCGTTACTCGAATATACAAGCAAATTCAAACTCATAGCAAGATCCAGCTATGCAGTTGCACGCAACTCGAGGCTGGCACCTACTCGACATTTCCTTCAACGTGCTTTTAAGCCTGATCTTTGGCCATTTGCAGATAATCAATTAGAGCATTCAGAGCCCTTCATTATTTGACTTAACAACTCATGGCAAGACTCTAGGATTCGACCAGAGTAACCATCAACATTGACCGTCCCAACCATATTTCACATTGAATGTTATGCAAAATAGTTACATCTTTACTCAAAGATCATCTGGGATGGCACCTGCTAAGCTGACGGTCAACATAGCAGTCAGCCATGGCGACACTTTCCGGGTGCTGAATATCGGATCACAACTCAGTGCAGTGATGATAAAAGAATTAGTTGGATTTTTCTGAATAAATGATGATATGTTCCCTTGGACCCATTCTGACATGCATATGTGATTTCATTAACTATCGCGAGCCATGCATTAGATATCAACCCGAAGCTACAAAAGCTAGCACAATCTCTATTGATTTCATCATGAAAGATCCACTCTTACTTTTAGGCTCACCCCATCAACGTCTATGCCTACCAGCCGTTGCGACAGGGCACACAATGACCTAAGACGTCTGAAAGACTACTTAAATAGAATATCGAACTAAGCTAATTCAATATCACTTATTTCCCACGAAGGGCTATCCAAGGACGGAAATTAGCAGACCTCATACCCAAATTCACTACTTCAGATGACTACTCGAAGAGTAGCAGAGAACCAACCATAAGATGGAAAATGTATGTTGATGGAGCATCCAATGATCAGTGTTATGGTGTAACGACCCGCTATTTTGGACCATTCACATCCGCACATGTCGAACTTGAATGATTCAAAATACCGAATTGTTAATTTATATTTGGCAAAACTGAGCATATATAGTAAATAAATAGAACACAGATCACAGACACAGAGTAATAAATGCAGCGGAAGCAAAAGATAGTAGTTCATGAAGCTACTATATACATATCAGAGTTAAATAAGGTACAACAAATGTCTCGAATACATAATCAAATACAATATCAGAATACATCACTGGAATCAACTGAATATCTGAAAGCTGGATAGATAGCTGGATCTCCAAGCGAAGCTCCAACTCCAAAGGTGAGTCTCGAATATTATTACACTTAGTTTGACCTAAGCGTAAAGCAAAATACAAAACACTCGAGTCAGGATTAACATTCTTATATCAATAAATCCAACTCAAGTGAAATAGCAACTGAAATACAAGTAACTCAAAGGATGTTTGGAATAACCATCCTTTAAGGATCTGTTAAACTATCTACTATGTAGTAGTGTACGATAAGTAGATAATGCCTATCAGTAATATAAGATATCAAAATAGTGTTAAGGCGTTACCATTATCCCCCTTAACACATTTTATATAAGCGTCATAGTCTATACAGCATTGTAAACTCCACCGTAAACTAGTGGGCTATCAGGGAGTACTCCATAGGTATAACACAAAACAAATCGTAGTGGTCGCGAATAGGGATACAAGTATGACAAGGCACATGAGGCAATACCCAAGGTAGTGAAACCACCGTTTGCCTGATCCGGACTGGTGAGAACGCATCGCCGCAGCGACCGCAACACCGCGAAACAACACTCCTAAATCAAGGGTGCACCAATCGACAACAAGTAATGAGTAGTTTTCGAAGAAGTGTGTTCGCTCGAGGTAGCTAACCCCCATTTGGCCCGGCATGGCTCCTGTTTTAGTCATTTCCAATTTGACACAAGTGTCAAGGCTATCCATTATCGTTTTCTTTCTTCAGTCATCACGTACATCATTCCAACCACTTCATTCTGGATCACGCTCCGCGTATAGTTATTAAAGTGTTTTTCGGTTTAGACAGTGAGTATGTCCCTAACCGATTCCGGTCTCTTTAATAACTTTCGTGATTATTACACCGATTGGTCGTTTAATATATTTCAAACCAAATCGAATTAAATTTCAATTAGAATTGGTAAACCAATATTTCATTTGTCTTTCTAAAACAATTTCCACAAATTTATGTTTCAAAACTTCCAATTTCATAATTTCAAAATCTTATAATTCAATTTCAATTTCTTTATTTAAAACAATACAAATATTGATTTAAATTCGTATATAAGTTTCATTCCGAAATCATTTAAATTAATTTAATTAACATTCAAATCAATTTAACTTCATTGATCAATTTCATTCAATATTCGTTAAGTCAATTTATATTCAAACAATTTCTATTAAATTTCCAATTCACTAAAATCCATTATTTAAATTCAACTTCATTATATCAAAACTTACAAATTGAATTAAATTAAATTCATCAAATCAAATTCTTTAAATTTCAAGTCTTACGTTAATTTCAATAAATCACATTTTATTTCTTGTTAAAGAAATTCCATTTCACTTATTTACTTACTTAAATAATTTTCCAAAACTTAATTAATAAAGAAACTCAATTTCAATTATTCAAGAAGTTCAATTCCACTTATTAAAGAATTCAATTTATTTAATTATTAAATAATTCAATCTTATTTAATTACTTAATAATTTCAAAACTTAATTATTAAATAATTTCAAACTAAATTATTAATAATTCCAAATTTTAAAACAACGTTCATTCATCATCTACTATGTTAATATTTTGATTTAGATTATTAAATATTAACATTTCCTTTCATTAAAACTTAAATTCCAACTTCGTTTCAAAACATATTATTTGTTCAAATGAAATCTTCATTTTATTTTTAAATCAAATCATTGACCAATCGGGTTTTATTTAATTCTCTATCATAGGTCAAAGTTAAATTTAGGTATTTATCATTTCAACCCGATTCCAATTCAGTTCAAAATCAAAGCATAGCAAAGGGAACTTGCAGTGTGATAACTGGGATGGTGTCAAAGTAAATAAACAAGCAATAACAACAACCAATATCAATCCAATAATCAATTCAAATAATCCCGAAATAATCGTATTAATTCACATTGTTGTTTGTGCAAATTAATATAATTATCTCTAGAATCTACACTATCATTTCGTGTAGATTAAAGATTATTACACTTAAGTTAATACGGTTCTTCACTTGATATCAATTATCCACTTTATACTACATCAGTTTATACAATCATACATTCAATGGTTCAAGGTGTAGTTATCACTATTTCTACGTGTCAATTTAATTACATTTAAAGGGGTCATATTTAATTAATCAAATTCAACACATATGTCGATTTCAAATTTTTAACTCCTACGTCAATTTCAATTTCAAATTATTTATCATTTTACATTAACAATTTAATGTCCAATGTCAACATCAAACGATCAATCACATAGCAACCAACTGAATTATCATTGTATATATAACAGATAATGGTGTCAGATGTCACAAGTGAACTGATACAGGTAATAGCATATATAACAGTGTAATTAACTAACAGCAGCATATTTCAATTGTCGTTTCAATTTAAATCAAATTTAATAAATAAAAGAACGTTAATCGTGAGTGATTGCTCACCTTTCGAGGCTAGAGAGAGATTCAACAAAGAATGAGCTACTAATCCGGCATGAATTTCAAAGCAAGGCCGGGTTGGCACGAGTTCGATGGATAAGCTGACAATACGAATAGACGAAAGCAAATCAAAACCAGATTGACGAAGGGAATTTGTATAAGTGAACTTATATATACTATATGTAAAATCACATTGTAAATTCAAATATATTTTAAATTTAATATATGTATGTAATTCAAAACCCATTATTTCCAATTAAAACACATGTAATAAAACAATATATCTATATAAAATAAATGACCAATTCAAACATATATCTCAAAATAAATATTTAAATTTTCAAACACATAACAAATTTCTATATACAAATATATACTGACTTATTAAACATCTATATCTGACATATATTTTAAAATTTAAAGGACCTGTATCTTATCTCTGTATAATTTTGAAGCCAAACCCATATACATTTACTAAATTCTAAACAAACCCATATATAACACTCTAATATACATACTGACCTTTATAACCAATCTATGCAAACATAAACTACTGTCTTTCGTACATCTGATACCCTTATATGCAGACCGCCTATACTAACCAAACAATCATACCCATTACTAATATATAAAACCAATATACATGTAGAAGGTTTAGTACATACTAATATACTTACAAATCATATGCGAGAACCTGTAGTGTAAATACCTATATCATTGCTTTGCAAAATCTGAGTATAATATATATATGTGCGAGCCAAAAGAAGCCAAGACAACAAGCTTTTAACAAACCTTACACAGTGAAAACAAACTAATACCTATCAAATTAAATAGACAACAACACTGCTACCTATATCCTATAACACTAACTGACAAGCTTGCATTTTATACAGACAGCACAAACACATTTAAATCAAGGTCAATATAACTAATACAAATATAAATTTGTTGACATATATTCATGTACTAACCGTATACTAGTATACCTATAAACCCAAACAATTTAATACGCATGCAAACTCACACATTACAAGCCAACAGGTCCACTATATAAACAAATATACTATATATATTATATTTAGAGCTCTATGTATATAATATTTATAACAAAATAAAGCTTGGACCAAACAGTTGTATATAATACTTCCTTTATAACATATAAAACATATTACATATAAACCACTAGCTTACCAGTATAAACATAACGTATATATAATATCAAGAAACCTGTTATGTAAATACAGTAAACATCAAATAATAAAAACTTATGTACTCGAACCAACTACTATATAATATAATATATATAATACTAACTTACACATATACGAACTATGCATAGGTGGGCTCGGCAAGCGGCCAAGGCGGAGGTGAGGCGGCTGTGCTCGGCGGCAAAGGCCAGATCCAGCCTTGATGGCGGAGAAAGAAACGCGAAAGGAGGGAAGAGAAGTGGTTTCGCCGGCTAAGTAGCGGAGGTGTTCGTCATGGAGGTGGTTGCGGGGCGTATGGCGAGTGGTGGATGGAGGTACGGACTGAGCAAGGGAGGCGGAGTTTGTTTTGTTCGGTGGAGGGCAGTGGTTGCGCGCGGCAAGGCATGGCCGTTGCAGTTTGGTTGTTGGGTTCGTGCGAAATGGGCAGAGGTGATGAAGTTGGGTTATGAAGTCATGAGGAAGGAAATGAGTTGCATGGTTTGAAGAGAATAATGTGTCTACTGCAGATTTCAGAACCTTTCTTTTTTTTATTTTTATAAGGCAAAGGTGGAAGGGAATTTAATATGAGAAGCAAAATATGAATGCACATGCATAGCAGCTTTATATTTTCATTTGCTTGAAGGTAGAAGCTTGTGAGGAGCATGAGCCTGGGTGAAGGGAAAAATGGCTATTCACAAAAGAATTTGATGAACAGGAGGTTTGCAAATTATATGAGAAAGAACATTAAATAAAAATGAACAAAGGCAATTGATGTTGTAACCAATACAAAAGAAAAAGTCACGTCTCCACTGTTGAATTCAAGAAATAATAAATTTCCAGCAGTTGATAGCTGTTTTGAATTGTACGATGGATCAATGAAGAGCCACAAAACCAATAGACACAAAACGGATACCGATATGGTTACCCTTTCCGCAGATTCCGATGCGTACCGGACTTCAAAACATGGAAATGAATATACCGTTGAGATCAGCACGACGAGACGATCAAAACAGTATACATATGTCAGTGATTTGATTGAATTATAAAATTCGAATTTTATACTAACGGAAAATGCATGAAAAACACAGAAAAATAAGATCGACGGAGCCAAAGAAGTCCGAATTTTGAAAAACGAAAAATAACGTTTGCTCAGAAGATGGTTTAGAATTTTTCTTTGTAAAAATATTTAGGTTCCAAATTTTTTTTTATTTTCATCGCTTTTTTAACTGATTCCATTGAAGTAAATTACGCGCGAAATAAACTTTCGTATTTTCGGACGAAAATTTACTAGTTACTATGTTTAACTAGACGCATTCCAAATATCAAACTTATATTTCAAAATTTTATCGTTTAAAATTTCGCAAAATTTCAATCTATAACGTTATTAAAACCAGTTAAATTTACGGGTCGTTACACTCTCCCCCACTCAAAACTTTTCGTCCCCGAAAAGGAACGAGGTAGGAGAATAGAAACAACCAGAAAGAAAACAGATTTGAAATACAAAATAATTATTAATTTAAACCATATAAATTCAAATTTAAATTAATTGATATTCAATAATTGATTTAATCCATTTTCACTAAAATCAATCTCAAATATTTCTAAATTCATTATCTTATTATCCAATTATCTTCAATTTACAATTTCTAAAACCATAAATTTGAATAGTCTTATATTATAATCATATTTTTTTTTCAGCAATTTAAATTCTTCTTTATTCCAAATTATTGTTAAATTTATTCTACTTAATATATCTTATCACATATATTTAACCCATATAAATTAATTTAAACCATAAAAGTTTCGATTTAAATTAATTTATATTTACTAATTGCTTTTAAATTCAAGGTATTTTCATAAGTTGATCAAATTTCAATTTATTAATTCTTTCAAAACAAATTTATTAATTCTTTCTAAACAAATTTATTTCATTATTAACTGAGTTTTACTTATTATCCTATCTAACTCTATTAACATCTTTATAATCAAAATTTAGTGTATAACATTTATTATAACACTCAAATTTTATTTATAAAGACATTTTTATTGTACATTTTCCAATTACATTTTAACTTCTGAATAATTTAGGTAAGTTATATTGAAATGAAATTTAGTATCAAACAAGTAAATTTCTAATTCAATTATTCAAGTTTAAGTATTTATTCAAAATTTTAGCTTTATTTATAATTAAAATCATCATTTAACATAAATTCAAGAATTAGATTTCCGATTCACTTCAAACCATTTAGAGATAATTATGTATATACTATATATATCAAATCAAATTAAATTTAAAATAATATACATATATGTATAAATCAAATCATACTTAAGAAATTCAAATCAAAAATATTTTTCCAAAACAAAACCGTAGCAAAGCTACAGAATGGTTTCTCCACCTCGAAACTCGAAAATGAATGTCGATGATGCGGCCGCCATCACCGAAATTATTTTCCAGCGACAAAGAGAAGAGCACTGATTTCAATCATTTTTAAATTCTTTGAAAATCATTTATATTCGAAAATACTTTACATGATATACATTTTAAAATTTTAAAACCAAAGCTTGAAATATTAGGAAATTAAATTCTCAAATTCTTTATTTAAATTCCTTCCAAATCCCAAATCAAATTATAACCAAGTTTCATAAATTCATTTATTTATATTATGCAATAATCAATGGTTTACAAAACAATAAATGAAAATCAAATATTATTATTTCTGACAACAAATTCATTAACAATTTAATTTCAGAAAACTTATATTTATATATAATATAATCATACAAAACTTTTATTTTATTTACCAAATTTGAAAACGATATTGTGTCAGTTTGCTCTGCTTAAGTGTTTTGGAAATCCTATCGATAGCATTGATCAGACGAATCGATTGAAAACCCAAATCAACATCAACAACTCAAACAACACAATGTATATTAAAACATTTATATATATTAGTTTACAAATACATTTCTTTGCTCGACGATACAGGAATGAATTTTCAAAATAAGGATAGGGTTTCAAATTTGATGGACTCAAATCAAAGAGAAATTTGATTCGAAGGTAAGTTCGAAACAAAGGTATGGTGATTAATAACAAAGTAGGAAGATTGATAAATTTATATAAATCGCGGGCAACCTTAACCGGATCAACCATGACTTCATAAATGAATAAGATCGATGCAGAATTTCGAGGCAAATCTACATCAAATCTCAAGGAATAGAATTTAGGCATAGCAGGAGATAGATAACATCGTAGACCAATGATACAGAAATCTTCGGTAAATCAATGCAATTGTAAAGGAGTTGCACCCCTTTTCAAATCATCCGAAGAGTGACGAGACCGCCAAGTTATTATAGAGATCATTCAAAGCGGAGTTATTGGATACTCCAGAATTCAGACGAATACAAATAGTGAGGGACAAGAATGAATTTCAGAACCGAGGGGATGTTCCAAAATTCAAAGGAATCGAGTTAAAAGGAAAGAGATTCAAACCCGAATGAAAGTAATTCTGTAAATACATTTACCCTATATGCTGAGTTTTGCCTAGAGCTACCAAAGCTCTGATACCACTTGTAACGACCCGCTATTTTGGACCATTCGCATCCGCACATGTCGAACTTGAATGATTCAAAATACCGAATTGTTAATTTATATTTGGCAAAACTGAGCATATATAGTAAATAAATAGAACACAGATCACAGACACAGAGTAATAAATGCAGCGGAAGCAAAAGATAGTAGTTCATGAAGCTACTATATACATATCAGAGTTAAATAAGGTACAACAAATGTCTCGAATACATAATCAAATACAATATCAGAATACATCACTGGAATCAACTAAATATCTGAAAGCTAGATAGATAGCTGGATCTCCAAGCGAAGCTCCAACTCTAAAGGTGAGTCTCGAATACCGGTACACTCAGTCTGACCCGAGCGTAAAGCAAAATACAAAACACTCGAGTCAGGATTAACATTCTTATATCAATAAATCCAACTCAAGTGAAATAGCAACTGAAATACAAGTAACTCAGAGGATGTTTGGAATAACCATCCTTTAAGGATCCGTTAAACTATCTACTATGTAGTAGTGTACGATAAGTAGATAATGCCTATCAGTAATATAAGATATCAAAATAGTGTTAAGGCGTTACCATTATCCCCCTTAACACATTTTATATAAGCGTCATAGTCTATACAGCACTGTAAACTCCACCGTAAACTAGTGGGCTATCAGGGAGTACTCCATAGGTATAACACAAAACAAATCGTAGTGGTCGCGAATAGGGATACAAGTATGACAAGGCACATGAGGCAATACCCAAGGTAGTGAAACCACCGTTTGCCTGATCCGGACTGGTGAGAACGCATCGTCGCAGCGACCGCAACACCGTGAAACAACACTCCTAAATCAAGGGTGCACCAATCGACAACAAGTAATGAGTAGTTTTCGAAGAAGTGTGTTCGCTCGAGGTAGCTAACCCCCATTTGGCCCGGCATGGCTCCTGTTTTAGTCATTTCCAATTTGACACAAGTGTCAAGGCTATCCATTATCGTTTTCTTTCTTCAGTCATCACGTACATCATTCCAACCACTTCATTCTGGATCACGCTCCGCGTATAGTTATTAAAGTGTTTTTCGGTTTAGACAGTGAGTATGTCCCTAACCGATTCCGGTCTCTTTAATAACTTTCGTGATTATTACACCGATTGGTCGTTTAATATATTTCAAACCAAATCGAATTAAATTTCAATTAGAATTGGTAAACCAATATTTCATTTGTCTTTCTAAAACAATTTCCACAAATTTATGTTTCAAAACTTCCAATTTCATAATTTCAAAATCTTATAATTCAATTTCAATTTCTTTATTTAAAACAATACAAATATTGATTTAAATTCGTATATAAGTTTCATTCCGAAATCATTTAAATTAATTTAATTAACATTCAAATCAATTTAACTTCATTGATCAATTTCATTCAATATTCGTTAAGTCAATTTATATTCAAACAATTTCTATTAAATTTCCAATTCACTAAAATCCATTATTTAAATTCAACTTCATTATATCAAAACTTACAAATTGAATTAAATTAAATTCATCAAATCAAATTCTTTAAATTTCAAGTCTTACGTTAATTTCAATAAATCACATTTTATTTCTTGTTAAAGAAATTCCATTTCACTTATTTACTTACTTAAATAATTTTCCAAAACTTAATTAATAAAGAAACTCAATTTCAATTATTCAAGAAGTTCAATTCCACTTATTAAAGAATTCAATTTATTTAATTATTAAATAATTCAATCTTATTTAATTACTTAATAATTTCAAAACTTAATTATTAAATAATTTCAAACTAAATTATTAATAATTCCAAATTTTAAAACAACGTTCATTCATCATCTACTATGTTAATATTTTGATTTAGATTATTAAATATTAACATTTCCTTTCATTAAAACTTAAATTCCAACTTCGTTTCAAAACATATTATTTGTTCAAATGAAATCTTCATTTTATTTTTAAATCAAATCATTGACCAATCGGGTTTTATTTAATTCTCTATCCTAGGTCAAAGTTAAATTTGGGTATTTATCATTTCAACCCGATTCCAATTCAGTTCAAAATCAAAGCATAGCAAAGGGAACTTGCAGTGTGATAACTGGGATGTTGTCAAAGTAAATAAACAAGCAATAACAACAACCAATATCAATCCAATAATCAATTCAAATAATCCCGAAATAATCGTATTAATTCACATTGTTGTTTGTGCAAATTAATATAATTATCTCTAGAATCTACACTATCATTTCGTGTAGATTAAAGATTATTACACTTAAGTTAATACGGTTCTTCACTTGATATCAATTATCCACTTTATACTACATCAGTTTATACAATCATACATTCAATGGTTCAAGGTGTAGTTATCACTATTTCTACGTGTCAATTTAATTACATTTAAAGGGGTCATATTTAATTAATCAAATTCAACACATATGTCGATTTCAAATTTTTAACTCCTACGTCAATTCAATTTCAAATTATTTATCATTTATTACATTAACAATTTAATGTCCAATGTCAACATCAAACGATCAATCACATAGCAACCAACTGAATTATCATTGTATATATAACAGATAATGGTGTCAGATGTCACAAGTGAACTGATACAGGTAATAGCATATATAACAGTGTAATTAACTAACAGCAGCATATTTCAATTGTCGTTTCAATTTAAATCAAATTTAATAAATAAAAGAACGTTAATCGTGAGTGATTGCTCACCTTTCGAGGCTAGAGAGAGATTCAACAAAGAATGAGCTACTAATCCGGCATGAATTTCAAAGCAAGGCCGGGTTGGCACGAGTTCGATGGATAAGCTGACAATACGAATAGACGAAAGCAAATCAAAACCAGATTGACGAAGGGAATTTGTATAAGTGAACTTATATATACTATATGTAAAATCACATTGTAAATTCAAATATATTTTAAATTTAATATATGTATGTAATTCAAAACCCATTATTTCCAATTAAAACACATGTAATAAAACAATATATCTATATAAAATAAATGACCAATTCAAACATATATCTCAAAATAAATATTTAAATTTTCAAACACATAACAAATTTCTATATACAAATATATACTGACTTATTAAACATCTATATCTGACATATATTTTAAAATTTAAAGGACCTGTATCTTATCTCTGTATAATTTTGAAGCCAAACCCATATACATTTACTAAATTCTAAACAAACCCATATATAACACTCTAATATACATACTGACCTTTATAACCAATCTATGCAAACATAAACTACTGTCTTTCGTACATCTGATACCCTTATATGCAGACCGCCTATACTAACCAAACAATCATACCCATTACTAATATATAAAACCAATATACATGTAGAAGGTTTAGTACATACTAATATACTTACAAATCATATGCGAGAACCTGTAGTGTAAATACCTATATCATTGCTTTGCAAAATCTGAGTATAATATATATATGTGCGAGCCAAAAGAAGCCAAGACAACAAGCTTTTAACAAACCTTACACAGTGAAAACAAACTAATACCTATCAAATTAAATAGACAACAACACTGCTACCTATATCCTATAACACTAACTGACAAGCTTGCATTTTATACAGACAGCACAAACACATTTAAATCAAGGTCAATATAACTAATACAAATATAAATTTGTTGACATATATTCATGTACTAACCGTATACTAGTATACATATAAACCCAAACAATTTAATACGCATGCAAACTCACGCATTACAAGCCAACAGGTCCACTATATAAACAAATATACTATATATATATTATATTTAGAGCTCTATGTATATAATATTTATAACAAAATAAAGCTTGGACCAAACAGTTGTATATAATACTTCCTTTATAACATATAAAACATATTACATATAAACCACTAGCTTACCAGTATAAACATAACGTATATATAATATCAAGAAACCTGTTATGTAAATACAGTAAACATCAAATAATAAAAGCTTATGTACTCGAACCAACTACTATATAATATAATATATATAATACTAACTTACACATATACGAACTGTGCACAGGTGGGCTCGGCAAGCGGCCAAGGCGGAGGTGAGGCGGCTGTGCTCGGCGGCAAAGGCCAGATCCAGCCTTGATGGCGGAGAAAGAAACGCGAAAGGAGGGAAGAGAAGTGGTTTCGCCGGCTAAGTAGCGGAGGTGTTCGTCATGGAGGTGGTTGCGGGGCGTATGGCGAGTGGTGGATGGAGGTACGGGCTGAGCAAGGGAGGCGGAGTTTGTTTTGTTCGGTGGAGGGTAGTGGTTGCGCGCGGCAAGGCACGACCGCTGCAGTTTGGTTGTTGGGTTCGTGCGAAATGGGCAGAGGTGATGAAGTTGGGTTATGAAGTCATGAGGAAGGAAATGAGTTGCATGGTTTGAAGAGAATAATGTGTCTGCTGCAGATTTCAGAACCTTTCTTTTTTTTATTTTTATAAGGCAAAGGCAGAAGGGAATTTAATATGAGAAGCAAAATATGAATGCATAGGCATAGCAGCTTTATATTTTCATTTGCTTGAAGGTAGAAGCTTGTGAGGAGCATGAGCCTAGGTGAAGGGAAAAATGGCTATTCACAAAAGAATTTGATGAACAGGAGGTTTGCTAATTATATGAGAAAGAACATTAAATAAAAATGAACGAAGGCAATTGATGTTGTAACCAACACAAAAGAAAAAGTCACGTCTCCACTGTTGAATTCAAGAAATAATAAATTTCCAGCAGTTGATAGCTGTTTTGAATTGTATGATGGATAAATGAAGAGCCACAAAACCAATAGACACAAAACGGATACCGATATGGTTACCCTTTTCGCAGATTCCGATACGTACCTGACTTCAAAACATGGAAATGAATATACCGTTGAGATCAGCACGACGAGACGATCAAAATAGTATACAGATGTCAGTGATTTGATTGATTATAAAATTCGAATTTTATACTAACGGAAAATGCATGAAAAACACAGAAAAATAAGATCGACGGAGCCGAAGAAGTCCGAATTTTGAAAAACGAAAAATAACGTTTGCTCAGAAGATGGTTTAGAATTTTTCTATGTAAAAATATTTAGGTTCCGAAAACATTTTATTTTCATCACTTTTTTAACTGATTCCATTGAAGTAAATTACGCGCGAAATAAACTTTCGTATTTTCGGACGAAAATTTACTAGTTACTATGTTTAACTAGACGCATTCCAAATATCAAACTTATATTTCAAAATTTTATCGTTTAAAATTTCGCAAAATTTCAATCTATAACGTTATTAAAACCAGTTAAATTTACGGATCGTTACATATGGCTTGATAATGACTCCTGAGGAACGATCAATCTGCTACATCCTAAATCTCGATTTACTTGTAACAAACAACGATGCTTAGAATGAAGCCTTGACTGCCAGCCTCAAACTTGCTAGAGGATTTGAAGTGAAAACTTTACATATCTTTTGTGATTCTTGATTGGTAGTATACAAATTTAAGAAAGTTGATCTTGCTAGGGGGCATTGTCTTGCTCCTTATCTCGGCCAAGTCCAAGAGCTACTAACCGACTTCACGTATTACATCATTACACACGTACTCAGCGAACGAAATGAAAAGGTGTCATGGTTGACTCCTATCAAAGACTATCTACAATGAGGAATTCTTACTGAACAGAGGAATGGAAAACGACAGATCCTCCTCAAAGCTTCACGCCAGATCATCTAAGAATAAGTCGTGTGTCAAAAGGAGTTTATCCATCCCCTTGCTTCAACATATCGCCCATGATGATATCTTGAGCAAAGTATATGAAGAAGAATGCGATAATAACATCAGGGGGAAAACCATGATAAAAAAGATACTCTGCTACAGGTATTACTGGCCAACTATCAACCCAGATGTGGTTGATCATGCTAGACAATGTGACGAGTGCAAGATGTTTGCAAAAAATCCGAGAACCCCGCCGATGGAAATTAGTCAAATGGCTAGTTCATAGCCGTTTGCCACTTGGGGGCACTGAAATCATCTTCTTGTCGATCCTAAAGGTGGTGCGAAATACATCATCATAGCAATTGATTACGTCACCAAATGGGCAGATGAAGAACTCTTAACCACGATCAAGATGAAGAAAATAATCAACTTCTTTATCTGTAACGTCATCTGTCCTTATGACCTTCCATGATCCATTATAACTGCAAATGGACAGGTTGAAGCTGTGAACAAAATCATAGAGTCTGTACTGAAGAGAGGTTTGGAAAACTCCTCAAGTGGTTGATTGCAACCCTTATTTCACAGAAAATACAAACAAGGAATCGCGATTGAATTGCAATTAAACTAGATGGAGTTTGTGATGACTTATGAGCATATAAAACGCATCCGAGAGCCAATGGCAAGAACATGTACCCGAACGTGCATGTGTACATCCGAAAAAGTTCGACTTCTTGAAATCAACAGAAATTGAATTCTCACTAAGGGTTATTAAGAAAAGACTAGATCAGATAGCCGAAGCTTATTAGCTCTGCAGAATCAGTCACGGATGGCCACTAATGAACTACAACCCTGGATTTATAATATTGGGAATCGACCAAGCATCACGATGACCAAAGAAGGATACAACACCTTGGGAGGATAAATTGGAGGATAATGACTATTCAAAAAACATGGTGGATTTCTTTCTGAAGACAAGGAATACTCGCTGATTCAAAGCGTGTTGTGTTGCTTCACACGACACACTTTGGGGGGCAAGTGTTAACCGGCATCTTGGCCCGGTTACCAAACGACAGTTGAAGAGATTATCGTTAGCACTAGACAAGATTCTGACCAAGAAGAGCCTGAGGATATACAGGTTTGATGCAGTCGACATGTTTTGGCATTTAGGTATGGTTCGACAAGAATAGACCAACTAGCTTGAGATCGCCCTATATGGGCCAAGTCACCTTGGCCTTGACCCCGTGAAGGAAGTCCAACCTATCTTCTTCTATAAATAGAAGGGCAGGGGCACAATGAAATGGACCTTTTTTGGGAGAACAATGGGGAGACTTTGCCACTTTGAAGACTGATTATTTTCAGTTCAAACTTGTATTCAAGTCATTAATATATGGATTGTATCTGTATTCAACTACTTGTGAAAGAAATAAAGATCAAAACTCAAAGTGAATGTAGGCAGTTACGCTGAACCACTATAAATCTGGTGTTCTTACTTTCTACATTTAAATTAGCATATTCTTCCTTGTTTAATTTAACTTCATCACTTGCATCTCTACACAATCTTTCTCAACGAGGTTAGTGACCAATTTTGGTGCTAACAGATATGAAAGGAGAAAAGTGGGGTGAGAATAGAACCGGCCTTCTAATAAATACATCACCTCACAGTACTCACCTAAGGTTTCAAAGTTAGAGAAATTAGTTCATCTTTTCACTTTGTATAAGCCTCCATTAAAAATAGCATTCTCTTTGCATGTTTCATCTAAATATTAACAAAATTCCTCTTCATCACAGATTAAGTTGGCTTGTTTGTTTTATCACATCCATAACCGATCCCGTAAAGCTTCCGTCATGTTTAGACATAATTAATTCCAATATTACTTAAACTATGGTATTCAAAAATGTTTGTTATGGGAGCGCTTGGTGCATAGAAAGGGTTTGATAGAATGGCATATCCAAAGGATAATACATCGGAGATCAATTTCGGTTCAGTAGTTGTATAACGACCAAAGGAAACATGGTAAATGTAAATAAATAATGGTAGTTATCTAATAAGATAAGCTTGAGAATATGCTTTGAAACGATATTGGGCCATGAAGCAAGTTACAGGCCAAGAATAATAAAGCATAAGATGTAATACAAAAGCGGACAAGGGCTGCATGAAGAAGGCCAAGTAGTAGGGCCCGAGTCATTATTTGGTTGAGAAGGTTTAAGCAAGAAGGCCGAAAATTCAATTGGGTACATAACTGTAAAAGCTATATAACCCAACCTTCTTTTTTTGAGTTAAAAAGAAATTTTAATTCAAAAGCGAACCAAATCAAAAAATAAAAATGGTAAGAACCGACAGGAAGTAAGGAGCGATTGAAGAGGAAGAAGCTAGAAAGCAGTAAAACGGCATAGTATTGTGTGGACACTGTCCAAAGATAGTTAGATTAAGAGGAGTGGCTTACGACGGTGGTTTGAAAGGTGAAGTTGGTGAGCAAATTCTCATTTAAACCACTTAGTCATCGATGATTGAATCATTTTTGTAATATAATCGATTATATGCGTAATTATGATGAATTGTTATGAATATATTGTTTGAATTAAAGATGAGATGTTTGTATGAGCGATTTTGTGAACTAACATTTGATTTACGAGAATTGTTGGGTGTTTTCCTAAAGCATGAATCAAATTCAGATCTAGTGGTTGATTGAAAATATCAATGCCAAGATATGAATTTCCATGATGATCAAAGGAAATTGGCAAATCATTTTAATAAATAGAGATTGGGTTGTGATTTAACCTATTTGTCCTGATGAACCATAGGAGTGGGCAAGATGCATTACAGTTAGAATGGTAATAAAAGCGACGAACGTTGAGTAAAAATGAGTCAGGATGAACTCACCTGTGAATATGAACCGCAGAAATAAGCTAGGTCTACTATAGATCTAGTACGTAATTAGCAAAGATAATTAAAGCATGGAGATATTTTAGTAAGGCAACCTAATGATAAATCGATTGATGTACGAGGACAACGCTTAAATATATGATGATAGTTCTCGATTCGTGCAATTGACTTGCATGAAAATGATTTATGTAGCTGATCACTGATAATACCGAGAATTTCTCTTATATCACATATCCCTGTATGAGCAGAATGCTTTGTGATGCAATAATCTGTAAAGAACTAGTGAGTGGACCGTGCTACGCACACGGGCAGTTGTTTGGTTCATAGTTAGGGATTTATCAAAGACTGGCTATAAGTGGACAGATAAATGTGTTGAAGATTGCTAACAATACATGAGCTATTTTGTGCAATTAGTTCATGTTTCTGTCTAGCTTGAACAACATATATAAGGTTACTGCATGAACTGTTTGGGTGACAATAATTACATAATTGATGATAGACTGATTCAAATTCATTAATCATATAAGAACTAAATCTCTGATACTGAGTGCAGTAGGTTAACCCAAAATCCAAAATGGAAAAAGATATAAATACACCAGTTTAACATTTCATACTAATTGCTTGCTTTTCTCAAGACAACATACTCATGCTCAATTTTGCTCAGGTACACATTATTCAGGAAGCTGAAGTGAGCATTCTTATATCATTGCACACAACAGCACCATCAGCAGCTGAAACCTAAATTCAAATAAGCATATTAACAACGTTTATCAGTATTACATTTCAAGCAACCTGTTACAATACAATACTATATATCGGTGAAAGGAGCAGTGAGAAACAATGGTGTAAGTAATATGCCTAACTGCAACAGGATAATAAGAAACACACGTATACAGTCAATTTATTAATCTGAATAGTAGAAAACACAGAGCAATAAACCAAATTAATGCATAGTTCAGTAACCTTCCAATTATTGGCTAAAGGGCATGCTATGTAATAAGTGAGTGAAATCAAGATAAATAAAATAGCATGTCATTATAGCAGACTGTTTTATATAATTTGTTTAATTCATGGATCCAAGGATAAAAGGTTTTGCATGAATTTGAAGTGACAAAAAATATATGCTGATCATTTATGCACACCGATGTTGACAGATGGAATATTTTCATACTAGTGCGTAAATTAGTTGTGGTGAGCATAATTTTTTTTCAGCAATGAGCCTCAACAGCTTCATTTGTTCCCTGTACCGCTGGACCATAAAAATAAGTGGAATGCAGTGTTCTGAATGAGGTAAGGAAAATTAAAATTAAATTTTTTAAGCAAGGGGGTTTTCAACAGGAAATATTAGTTGAATCTAAATAATACCTCAAATGGAGCGAAGAGAGTTGCACTGTCTTAGGTACGATCTTCTTCACTCTCAGATTCTCTAATGAAGGTTGTAAAGATATTAGCATATAAGTTGCAAATATAGAAACTCTTATCAACAATCAAAAATTAATTTAAAACAGTAGAGTTATTATATCAATCAAAATTCAAATTGTAACCCAAATCACCTCCAATCGAGAGTAAACTTTAGAATTGGTAAGAAAAAAAAAATCATATACAATACATAGTTTGTTATATAAATGAATCAAATGTCTCTGAACATCTACAAAGTTCCTTTAGATAAACGTAATAACGAAAAATAAAGTGACCACAATTTAGCAAGCAGGAGATAGTCTAAAATGAAATGAACCATTACAATTCAAACTTCTTCTCAGGTGTAATTAATTCGTCATTTTAATTTGTACTCGTACCCTTATGGATCCCATAGTTAAAAGTAATACATTATATAATTTAACTGTAAACTAATACATATTTCACTACTATAATATCAACGATAGGAGAATTTGCATAGAAGATTCACATTTCTACAATAAGTTAGGTAGTAGCATGTGCATTATTCCCTATAACATTTGATGACAGTGATTTATGCCGATGTACATTATTTGTTTAGTGACTATTTAGTTGAAGATTTGATCTTCATAGGTTGTTTCCTAAGGATAATGATTTCAATGATGCGTCAAAGCTTAATTCACAAAAGTCAGTTAGAATGGTATAACCATACATTATTTGCTATGATTTTTGAAGTGGTAATTATGTAGTTTGTAAAAGAATTATATAATGAAAATATATTCCTCTAGCAGTTAGAATAAATTTACCATGTGTGGATATCCATCATTTTTTCTACCATCCTTTTCCCATTTTCCCTTTCCTTTTTCTTTCAAACAATTATAAACTACATCACACAAACCTTGTCTTTCAGAAATACAGAAACCAGTGTTGAACGCATAAAACATTCTTTACCCATCTTTGTTTCATAAACATGTATTAGGAAAACAATTTATATTACTTTAACACATACAACTAAAACAGATTTAACCTTATTCTTCTACAAAAAATCAGAGCATGTTTTCATTTTGTAAATTTATCTATATATTCTAGAAGGATAGCAGTTGTTAGAAAACAATCCCATTGTATATATTGTAATGATGTACTTCGAAAAATGGTTACCACTGTAAATTTCGCAGCATATCTTCATGTCTTCAGCATTGTGAGTTATGTTCAACGTGGGTTCCACAACATTATATCTTAAACTCTAAGTGTTATAAATATATTAACCCATGTTATATTATGTAATACATGTCACTATATGTCAATTTCAAATGTAATCAATCATGATCCATGGTTTCAGATGTAGTAGTTTTATATGTTGGTTAGTTACAGACTTTGCTCCAGGTAGGATGAAATAATGATTAAGTATGAGACAACAAATATTATTCTATAATATTAATTGCTCGCAGTTTAGAACTCTAGTTTGCTGCCTCCACTCCTACATTCAGACATAAAAACTACCCCTGTGTTAATTTAGGTACATTTCATCTCTTAAACCACTGAGCCACTTATTGCACTAAAATTTTATATTATGCTTTACCCTTAGCCGCATGTTGTTTGCTAGATGAGAACAAAAGTTGAGTTTCGCGTCCTTCAGCCTGTCCACACCAACCAACACACCCATTTTCTCCACTTAAACCGCATAACTTACCTAAGTATTAAATTCCTAGCACAGGTCAGTAGTGAAAGGAACAATAGTTCAAATATTACACATGACTCTCCAATCCGTAACAATAGATATTCTTCACTTAAACTACATATCTTACCTAAGTATTAACTTCCTAGCACAGGTCAGTGTGAAAGGAACAGTAGTTCAAATATTACACATGACCCTCAAATCCGTAACAGTAGATACTACATTGTTCAAAGTACTCGAATACGGATGATAAATTTTTGGGAAATGATGTAAGATTAATAGACGATAGGCAGGTTGCAGAGGATTAAAAAGTGTAAACAACAGAGTAATGCAGTTAACAACTCTTTTTTTTGAAGTAGCAGTTAAAAACTTATGTGGAAGAAAATATTTAAATTGCAAATGCTAACTAAGTAAATACAGTATGTTAGAAGTTTCCAATTACCATGACATGAATACCGATTTGTACGATGGATCTGCGGTCGGCTGAAAACATATTCGTCCATTGATCATCAATTAGAAGATGTAAGTGTGAAACGTTAGTGTATTGGGGTTGAACAAAATAATTTCACCGCATCATAGTGTTCCGACAGCAAAACTTGGTCGATGCGTATAGCGGTCAATGGTTGCAAGCAAGAGGCAGAAGTGGTCGAGCGAGGCTAAGTGCAGACAGAAAAACTGAAGCAAAGAAAGAGGAATAGGGAACGAATCGAAAAAAGTGGAATGCGGAACCTATCGATGAGAAGTTGGAATTATTGAATTAGGGGAAGAAGCGGTTTGGAGGAGAGGAAGACATGTTTTATGCAAATTTTACTGTATTAAAATTAAAATCAGGGAATGGAGGATCACGTGATGGAGCAGTTGGAGACGATGAGGTAAGGGAAGAAAAGAAAAGGGTAAATGGGTAACCACGTGACAGTAAGGGGAAGAAAAAGGCGGAAGCGGACAATGTACTGGCATTTTGAAATGACGAATTTGGAGTAATCCACGTCAGCATGTGGAAGTTCCTGCTTTAATATAAATATTAAAGTAATAGATATGAGATATAATATGTAAGGATCGACATGTTTGAATAATGGAGTGTTAAATGGGCAGTACGAGTGGGGTCACATACCATCCTAAGACTGTAGTGCAAACAAAGTAGGTTTCTGTTAGAAGACTAGTGAGATTGAGCAGGCTTCTCTATGGTAATGCTTAAGAATATATGGGTGTCGTTTTGTAACGATGGGCAACGAGTGTAAAGGCGGATCACTCAAAGTTTGGATGAAGATGAAATAAACTTCCTATTTTGTTAAGTTATAATGTGAATAAGGTGATCATACATTTTATAAATTGGTGCAATGAGCATATACGAGTCAATCCAATAATTTTTCCAACGAGAGGTACAAATAAATATGAATCACTTGGGAAGTCTTACCCAAACGAGGAGATAAAAGCATAAGAAGATGTCCCTATGAGCTCGACTTGTGGCCAACTATACAAACAAAAAGCGGTCGTATGTGAACACGAGGTACTTGAGCTTAGGCAAGGAGTTAACCATTGAGCCAAGATAAGCCGTACAGAGTTACCGATGGGGGAGAGGTATAAAATGGAGTGAATGTGAAAAGGCATAATTTACGATTAACATATGGGTGGGTAATGTATAAATATAGAATATAGTTAGACAACAAAACGTGGAGGTATTTTGCAGCATAAAAATGTAAACCCCATAATTAGCAGACAAAGTTTCTAATGATGGAGCACATAAAACAGGGACTATATGAGCAATCACTATTCATGAATAATGAGCGAGTGATTAATATGAATATATGACATATGGTAGGTATGTGCCTAACATCAAGATATTCTACCTAAAAATAATGATAAGCTATAATACTAGCTGATGATGTATCTAGCAGGCGGAGAGTATAATACGGGATGAATGTGAACATGCAAGATTTACAGATAATGAACAAGCAATTAATGTGGATAAATGAAATGTGTTTATTTGTATAATCCAACATTGAGGTATTCTTCCTAAGAATGATGATAAGGTGTAGTTAGCAGATGGATGGTGTGTTTAACAATTAAGATATTAGCACATAACATAGTATATGTTAAACTATCATCATATATAGGTACTACACTAAGTACAATGTGGGCATCGAGGTATATATCCCATAAATACATACATCACAAGAGAACCATCTCAATCACGCAACAATCAATGCAGCACAACAATCATAACATGCATAGTAATCAAAACAATCAAGGTGATCCAAGTGACCATTTAACGGTCTCACATAATTAACTCCTAGGTAGGCGATATAACATGTCGAAATCGGATTTTGTGTTCAATCATGTACCTATCCCATAGGTACTGGCCTCCCAAGGCAGGCCTGACCATACCATGATCCAGGGTACACAGGTGAGCATCCTTACACACTTGCCCCAAGAAACACACATCATATTCGAAGTTATCAATGATCCTTTACACATTTGACTCGATAGTAGAACACATCCTACATTCCACTCCATCGCTTCACCTCGTCAAACATGCCACTTTGGATAGTCTCAACCCCATACAAACACTTCCTACTAGAAGTACTTAACCAAACATCCCACGTTATCGATTCATCAAAGTCCAAAACATCTCTAGCTATCCATCAGGAGTCATAGAGTCATAATCACAAAGTCTGGGAGTCCTCTCACAAACTTCGTAGGTAATCCCCGAAGCAATAAGGAAAGTCTCCTAGGTAAAGCTTAAAGTCTCCCAGCAAGCACTCGAAGTAGTAGTCATGCCACTTCACCCTTCATCACAACCCGAAGTCAAGATAACCTAGCCCTGGAGTTTCCTTCACTTAAGCTCGAAGCAAAACCGTTCGGGGGTAGCACTCACATAAATTGAACAAACCCTATAACGATGTATTCTAAGCATAGAATATCAAATACACATCCTACAAACAGATGTAATAAAAAAAATCAAGCATTTGTGACATCTAAATCCAACCCTATGCAATAATGACTATCGATATGATTAAACACCCAAAAAATGAGTCAAAATCCATATTTAATCTTTAGAAATATTTTAAAATCATTATTGAATTTTGATTTATCGTAAAACAGGTTTTAAAATTTGAAATCATTTTAAAAACACATGTTTATACTACATTAACAATCATAGTGTGGTGAAAAACAATATCACTCACTTCAATAAAAGTTATCTAATCCCATGTCAAGTCATAGAGAACTCTAATACGAGAATGCAAGAAACCGCATCCAAATTGGACCTCTTATGCGAAAGATATAGATGATATAAGATATCGATTTATATAATTTAACTAATTAACATAATCAATTTTAATTAATTTGATTACCTCGCTTAATTAGTCTTCCTTCTTCCCCTATAGGCCACATCTTTTATCTCCCCTAGTTCATGCACTCATATGCGCCACCACATCACCTAACGCCCATGTCATACCTCCGCACGGATCACCTAACGTCGCCGCACGACTCAGCACCGGTGCCACTAACTCTGGCCAACTCCGCAACAATCGCTTGCACCGCCTACCCACAGAAAAAGATAAACGAACCAATGTTTTTTCCTAACTTTTCAAGCTTCCCGCCACCTGCACGTTCACCATTGGCTCAGACGATCTACATTTTTGCAACCCCTGCCTCGAGACAAAGAAACCAATACCAACATTTTCACCAATAGTTAGATTGCCAAAAGGTTTGCTATTGACGATATTTCTAAATATAAATATCTCCTTCACCATAGCATGAAAAGCAACCAATCCAGTGCCACATTTTTGTCTTTTCGCTATGAAAACAACCATACCTTCCAAATCAATATCTTTTCACCTCCAAAATTGCTTCCTTTGTCGAATTCGCATTTTCTAACTACCATAAGTCGAGCTGGATCGAACCGAGGTCATAGTTACGTAGCTCTTAGAATAACATAGAGACCCAACTTTTATTTTAGCCAAAATGGTAGCCATTTGCTCATGAAAGAGGAAGAGAAAGAAAGTGGAAAATTGGTTTCCATAAAGGAGAAGAATAACGTGAACGAAGGAGTGTATATGAGGCTATAACAAGTACCACTATTTAGAGGGTAGTGGCTAGGGTTATGGATTTGAAAATACAATATTTTTTTTATTCTCATAATTTAAATGCATGTTTTGTGGTCATATAGCTTCTAGTTGATAGAATTAGGGGTATACCTTAGGGGAAATTATGTAATTTGTTGCATATATCTAACTCTATGACCAATCTTATTCAAAATAAAGTTGTTTTTCATTCTATTATATACTTGTTATATAGTGATATAAATTATTAAGCAATTAATTTAAAGTGTATGGATGAAAAATCCTTGAATGATATATTATGTGATAGTAATTACAAAGTGTTGTAATCATGAGAATTTTATCATATTGAGAATATCATATTATTTTAAATATTCCTAGTCAAGATGTTTCAAGAAATGTTATCGATTCATCCATTGAGACTAGAGTACATAACGCTCTCCAAACGTTGGGCAGTGTATTTCTCGTTCCTATTGGATGCACCAAGAAGTTACGTGCTGATTGTTAGTTAGGTGAGATTCTTATATGTATTGATGTTGTCGCGATTGATTGGTTATGTGTATATGTTTATAAAATAAAATAAAATAAAATAAAATAAATTCATTAAGGATCTGATACACACAGCTAATTTTTTTATATTTTATTAATTAATATATATATATATATATATATTAATAAGCTAATTATTTTTTTTATATGATTTGTATTAAACTATATAACTATTTTACATAAATAACCGTATTAATATTTTTCAATTGTATATAGGTCTATCAACGGATACCATCGGATGCGGATAGTGCCATATCCGTATCCGCATCCGAAATCATTTTCGAATATCGGATATCCGCATCCGTGGATACGGAAGGATATCGGATAATTATCATATCCGCTAACAATCGACAAATCAAGAAATATAAATTAAAAAACTTAGTTTAACATAAACTTTTTTCAATCCCATTGATTATTAAAGTGTTAAAAATAAACAAATATAATGATAATAAATAGTTTTGAGGAGTTAATATGCATTTAGTGTGTATAATATAAACTTCTAACTTAATAAAACCATTATTAAATATCTTTTACTATACTAAAATACATATAATTTAAACTAAACTGTTGAAAAATACCGGACGGATAATTTTCGGATACGAATGTCTTCATATCCGCATCTACATCCGTTTTTTCGGATATCGGATATTTATCCGTTGTTCGACTGCGAATGCAGATGAATTTCAGATTTTTTGGGTATCCATTGACAGCCCTAGTGTATTTACATTGATTTTAATTTTTAATGACTGAAAATAATTTTTTGGTAATTATTTAATATTTATTATTATTATTTAATCATTATATGAATTAATAAATTAATATAAAATAAATTATGTTTCAAATGTTAAATTTTAAATTTTCTAAAATTTAGTTGTCATTATAGAAGCTCTCAGTCAAGAAAGAATACCTTTAAGCAATATTTTATTTTTTAAAAAATAATTTTTAAATTCGACCGAAAGTATTTAATTAATAAAAAATAAAATTTTGACTTAGAAAATTTTAAATTTTTTCGTAAGCTGTAAACTATCATTTCTGATTTTTTGAAATTTTAATATTCAAAATATTTACTATTCAAATATTTTCTGTCATCTATTTATTGTTATTTAACTAATTAATTCATAATATATATTTATATTGATATGATTAAATTATAATTGAATTTAGAGCTGCCGTGTATACGATCTGGAATGTAAAAAATATAATTTTTAATTTTTGTAATTTATATATATTTATATAAACTATTTAACTCACATTTCCATTAATTATTATATTTATATTTATAAATAGATATTGTTATATATATGAAATTATGTTACTTTAATACATACATATATATAAATATGCACATATATATTCAAAATTTAAAAAAAAATTAAACTTATATTATATATATATTTATTTAATATTTACCACTGTAATATTTTAATCATAAACATATTTATAAAATTTTCTCATAATATACATATACATATATATTCACACTTGGGTTTTTCATATATAATAAGTATAAATATATAATCGTATTTGGACAATATATAATACTTATAAGATGAGCTGACATGTTCGTTGCGATGTAAATACCAACATCTTTATACGGGCATGTAATACCTTACACAGAATATCATGCTACACATGCACACACAAAAACATATGTATATTTATATATAAACTGAAAATAAATTAAATAAATTACTGTTCAAAATTTATAAATTTAAACAAAATATATGATTTTATTTAAATTAAATTTAGAAATGTTCTAAATAAATTAGACTTCATAGGCCCAATAAAGATCCTATAGGGTAAAATTTTTTAATTCACACATAACTTCCACTACGGGCTAGCCTGATTCCAACAATGGTATCAGAGCCCAATAGCCTATGCGGTCTAATTAGTCATGTTATGATTAACTAATTAAGCTCATAGCCCAACTAGTAGGGTATCTAAGAAAGGTATTGTAATTGGATTGGGTTCGGAAAATCAAATACTCTACCCTACCTAGCTACTGGCCCGGCCCGAAAAGATATGTAAGCCCAAAAGGTTACCCCTAATAGAAGAGGCCCAATTTGAATTGGACCTTGGACTACTTTCAAAATTATTTTGAAATTAAAAACAAAAGTTTTAAATTTAAAAGTAAAATTTAAAATAAGAAAAATATGTAAATGTTATAATATGAATTTTTAAAATTGTTTGAAAACTAAAATATAACATTTCAAATTTAAAAGTTAAATTTAAAATAAGATATAAATATATTATAATTGCTTTCACTGAGAAAACCCAGTTTTTCTCCTGCTCATTGGATCTACCGCCGTTGTTGGATTGTTGAAATCTAAGGTGGAGATCCAGATCTGATATCCAGTAGTTCCTTCCATTCTATTTAGATTCCACCAGATCTAGGAAAGAGCTACATCACTCACCGTGGTTACCACCAAAACCGCTTAAACTGTTGCAGATCAAGAAGGAAGGGATAGGCAGAATCCCATGCAGCTGAATACAATGGGTCAAGTATCTACCGGAGCTCCTGATCCACAAGGCCCCGTGACTATGGAAGAGTTCCAGATTCTAATGCAAGAGCTAACTCAGAGCCGTCAGCAGCTCACCCAGCAGATCCGTGCCAACACGGAGCTCGCAAACCAATTGAACGAGGAAAGACGAAGGAGGTCCAGAAAGGATCATGCTTCTTACTCATCAACAGAAAGCTTAGCTTCCTCTGACTTCCATCATAGATCTACGTGCCAATGGCTGGATGGAAACTATGCGCAAGCCTCCGGGCAACAGCGTGCCGTGAATCTCGGACAAGCCGGGGCTGGTCCTTTCACGGGACACCAAGCTGGGCCCTCCTTCTGAGGAGAGGCGCTTCCTTATCACACTGTCGATAGCCATGCAGCCATTGCCGCCATAGACTTGGATGTTGGGATTCGAAACCGAGCAGATCCGACCCTTCATCAACATATACATGCTCCAAAACCCTATGTCCCTGAAGACCCGGAGCCAAGGAGGCGAGGGACGGACCGTCGACAGCGCTCGGACTATCCCCGCAATGTGGAACCCGACCATGCCTTGACCCCGAATGTCCAAATGCCTAACATTCCAACCATGATCTGCCAAATGATCCGTGAAAGTCAAGGTCATACCAATGACGATTGGGGAATCTCCCGAAGTCATACTCCGTTCACAAACGATATTCTTTATGCTGATCCACCTCGTCAATTCAGGATGCCTATCCTGCCTGTGTATGAAGGAAGTTCAGATCCTAACTGGCATATATTAAAGTATGAATGGCTCATGAACGCCGCTCGAGTTGACGATGCAGTTAAGTGCAGGAGTTTACCTATTTTCTTAGGAGGTATCACAACAATGTGGTTTACTCGTTTACTATCCAGATCTATTTCCAGTTTCGATCAGTTGGCTACGAAGTTTGTTGAACAATTCCGTATGCATGTTACAACGCCAAAGGATGTCAACACCTTGTCCATCATTACCCAAGCTCCAGGAGAGACACTCGGACGTTATCTAGAAAGGTTTCATGCTGCCTGTGCCATGGTCAGCAACACAAATGACAATTCTATATTAATGGCACTGACTAAAGGAATCAATCCCGATTCCGAGTTTGGCGATTGGTTGGCTGGGAAACCCCCATGTCGTTGGATCGTTTCTATGCTAAGGCGGGCCAGTTTTTGAGGAGAGAAGACGTTAGACGATCTAGGAAGCAGAACGATGCGGGGCCCAGTGTCGAAGGCATTCAAACTAATGTTGCTGTGAAACAGACCGGTGAGAGTTTCGGTAAAGTGCAGTTGGATATACAGAATAAGCAAGGTCAACAGAAAGGTAACAGACAGTATAAGAAGCCTGCTCCGAAACAGTCATCTGAGAAGCAAATTAAAACCAAAAAGTTCTATGGATTCCACGATTGCTACGGCCACAACACTACCGAGTGCCGTCACTTGCAAGACATCATTGAGAAGTTGATCAGAGAGAGGAAGTTGGAACAATTTGTGCGGGCGCCGTAGAATGGAGGTGCGGGCCCTTCAAACCCAAATTAAGGTCAAAACCAGGCTAGACCAGAGGAACCCGCGCGTACTGGCGGGAGATTGGTGATAAATACAGTTAGTGGTGTTCCTCATCCAACTGGTCGGAGTTGGAAGGAAATGGAGTCATATGCTAGTTCGATTAGGCATGCAGACTTCGAATGTTGTAGTAATGTTGACGACGGGGCTCCGACAAAACAATAGAAAATGATGACAGACGACATCGTTTTCCGAAACCAAGATGCTGAGAGAGTCGAAGCCCCCACTATCGATTCGTTAGTTATTTCAGCCCAGATAGGTCCTGCTTGGATGAAGAGGATCTTGGTCGATAGTGGAAGCTTTATGAATATTCTTTTTAAACGAGCTTATGACCAGATGGGAATGGAGGCGACATACCTAAAGCCGTGTCAATCTCACATACATGGCTTTAATGGAAGTGCAACTATACCCGTTGGGATGGTGGAGTTGCCAGTTGAATTGGGAATTGGAGAGCGCCGAAGAGTCCATATGCTACAGCTTGTTGTGTCAGACATTAATTCCCCGTATAATGCTTTCTTGGGCCGACCGGCCCTCTTTGAATTCAGGGCAGTGATTGCCCCATGTTGTTTGACACTAAATTTCCCCACTGGTAACGGGGTTGGAGTGGTTCATGGAGATCAGGCAGCTAGATGCGCCTTTTATGTTGCTGAGCTACGGGAAATGTAGCATAAAGAGAAGGGCAAGGACGTAGAGGAATCTCTCTACGTCTGTTTTTCTAAGAATTGACAACTAACGCCTGGGCCTAGGCCTGGGCGCCACAACCAGTTCCTAAAAGATCTTGATACACAAGATAATGATAATGAAGAGGAAGACAAAGACAGTCAGACTTCCCCGGTAGAGTTGACGATCGATGTTCCGATCGATGATAATGACAACTCCAGAATGATAAAGGTCGGATCTCAACTTAGCCACCAGATGAGAGAGGAATTGGTTGAATTTCTCCGGACAAACCTCGACGTGTTTGCCTGGACTCACTCTGATATGTGTGGGATCACGCCGGACATCGCGAGCCATGCATTGAATATTGACCTGCGGCACGTCCCGGTCAAGCAGAAAAGGCGCGGTATGGATCCAGAGAGATCTACCGCCCTAAAGGAAGAGGTTAATAAACTCAAGTCGAACGGTTTTTGTTCGTGATGCATTATACCCGGAGTAGGCATCCAATCCAGTGCTTGTCAGGAAATCCAACAAGAAATGGAGAACTTGTGTAGACTACTCAGATTTGAATAAAGCCTGCCCTAAAGACAGTTTTCCACTTCCTAGAATTGATCAACTTGTGGATTCAATGGCCAGACACGAGCTTTTATCTTTTAAGGATGCGTATTCCGGCTATAATCAAATACCGATGCACCTACCTGATCAGGAACATACTAGCTTCATCACCGATCTAGGACTCTATTGCTACAAAGTGACGCCGTTCGGACTCAAGAACGCTGGGGCAACCTATAAAAGACTCGTGAACCGAATGTTTGCTAACCAGATCGGAAAAACCATGCAGGTGTACGTGGACGATATGCTCGTGAAGTCGCGACTGTCCACCAATCATGTCAAGGACTTGAAAACAATGTTTAGCATCCTTCGATAGTACCGGATAAAGCTCGAGGAATTGAAGCCAATCCTGAGAAAATCTAGGCGATTCGGAATCTTGAGACTCCCAAAACCATAAAACAAGTACAAAGCCTTAACGGGAAGGTGGTAGCCTTGAGTAGATTGATCTCCAAATCCCCAGACAAGTGCATTCCCTTCTTCGATCTGATCGGAAAAGGAAAGCGGAATTTCGAATGGAAGGAGGAGTGTGAAGGCGCATTCCAAACACTGGTTCAACATTTGGCGATGCCACCTATTCTGTCAAAGCCGGTTGATCATGAAAGATTGTACATCATCTGGTGGTTTTGGTGAATGCGATCAGTGCTGCATTGATTCAGTAAGAGGATCGGACACAGCGACCGATCTATTACATCAGCAAGCGATTAATTGGGGCGGAGAGAAACTACCCGAAGCTGGAAAAGCTAGGTTATTTCCTCGGCATTGCTTCGAGAAAGCTCCATCCTAATTTCCAAGCTCATCCGATCACTGTCTACATTGACCGGCCGTTACGACAGGTCCTTACATGACTTGAGACGTCTGGAAGGTTGCTCAAGTGGAACATTGAGTCTATTCTATTCGATATTGCTTATACACCAAGGCGAACCATTCAAGGACAAGTTCTGGCAGACTTTATAGCCGAATTCACTATACCAGAAGACTTGCCAGAAACCGGTGAATCTCCTAAACGCATATGGAAGCTGTACACTGATGGCACATCAAACGACCGCTACTCAGGCACTGGAGTAGTACTTGAAACTCCCGAAGGTCGATCCATATGCTATGCTTTGAAGTTTGATTTTCGCGCAACTAACAACGAGGTCGAGTATGAAGTTTTACTCGCCGAACTTAGACTTGCCAGAGACTTGGAAATTATTGCTATGGAGGTTCATTGTGACTCGCAACTGGTCGTATGCGAAGTTCATGGAGAATATCAAGCTAGAGACCGGAGGTTAGCTGCTTATCTTGCTCGGGTTCAGGAAGTGTTGAATTAGTTCGACTACTATGCCATCTACTGCATACCCCGAGAGCACAATCAGAAAGCCGATTCTTTAGTGAAGCTAGCCAGCACTGGTGAAGCATAGCAAATGGGGCTCGTCCCCATTGAGACACTTACCTCTCCGAGTATCGATCAAATAGAGATAGACTGGGTGTATGAGGCAAAACCAAAGAAGGAGTCATGGATGACCTCGTTTAGAAATTATCTTGAGCACGGAGCTTTGCTAGAGCACCGAAGTGAGAAAAGACAGGTTCTTCGGAAAGCTTCGCGATTCATTATCCAGAATGGAGTCATGTACATGAGGAGATATTCTATCCCTTTACTCTGGTGTATCACCCACAACGAGTTCAAACGAGTGTTACATGATGTGCACGAGGGAGAATGCGGTGATCACACTGGGGCAAGCCCTTGCTAAGAAGATACTTCAATATGGATATTACTAACCGACAGTGAACCGAGACACATCGGACTATGCCAAGAAATGTGACAAATGCTAGAAGCATGCCAGAATTCCGAGAGCCCCGCCTACTGAAATTACCCAGATGGTCAGTCCATGACCATTCGCCACATGGGGCATCGATATAATTGGGTCTTTTCCTCTGGCTAAAGGTGGTGCAAAGTACGCCATCGTTGTAGTTGACTACTTTACTAAATGGGCGGAAGCCGAGCCCCTTGCTACTATCACGATGAAGAAAGTAATCAACTTTGTTGTACGCAACGGTATATGTCGTTTTGGCCTCCAGCGTACAATCATCACTAACAACGGAGCCCAATTCGATAGTGTCGAGTTCAAAAATTTCTGCCAATGTTTCCACATTCAGAAGAAGTTCTCGGCAGTTGCTCACCCTCAAGAAAATGGACAGGTCGAAGCTGTTAACAAAGTTATCAAGTCCATTTTGAAGAAACGACTAGAGAAGGCTGGAGGCAAATGGGTCGATGAACATCCCATGGCCCTGTGGGCATATCGAACTACCCACAAGTCCGTGACCGGCCACACTCCATTTTCACTTTCCTACGGCTTTGAAGCCGTTATTCCAGTTGAATTGGAAGTACCTTCTCACCGTATCACCTATTATGATCCAAAGAGGAACGCCATCTTACTTGCTGAATCTTTGGATTTATTGGATGAGAAGCATGAAGAGGCTGATTTGAGGACAGCCGCATACCGAAGTCGAGTCACCCGATTATACAATGCTAAGGTCCGACCCAGAACCTTTGAACTTGGCGATCTTGTACTCAAGAGAATCTATCCGGTCCCTTCACATATGAAACCAACATGGGAAGGACCGTATGTTATCGAGCAGAGACTTGGAGACGGCACCTTCAAACTATCAACTGTTGATGGTCTCATTTTACCAAGAGCATGGAACAACGAGAGTCTCCATCGCAATTACACATAACAAGCTTTATTTATTCATTTATTCTGCTTTTCCTTTGAAATTTTTTTTTATGCATTTCGAAATTTCAACTTGTAATAAGGCAACTGACTTTGCCGTACTTTCTTATTTCAACAATAAAATGCAAACTCGTCAAGCCAGAGTGGCGATTCTTGAAATGCGTCATGCGACCATCACGATACATAAAGAGCTAAGTTCCATCTTATAGTGGGACTTATTCAAATAGGGAGTGACTGTGATCCAACCGGTCACTCGCTAAATGAAACCCCAAGCTCGGGGGCAAGCAACCACGCTAAAGCTAAAAGGATAAATACATGACAATCCTCTAACGAACTCCGGCTCCCAGAGTGTGAACCGGAGTATGAACTCCAAAACATGGGCTCGAAAAGGATGGGTCCATCCATCCACGACCTCACCTTCATATTTTACAAGCTCGAGGAGGATGGATCCGTCTATCTACTACTTCGCTTGCCTACTCAGGGTGGATGTGATCCGACCGTCCACAACCCTAATCAACTCCTCATTTCCAGAGTGCGAACGAAATCCTAATACTTAAACAGATGTGACTGACCATCTGTCAACCAACTCTAGATTTCCGGAGTGCGAACTCGAGTATAAACATTAAACAGGTGTGATCGTCCACCCATCTACTGACTCTAAGTCCCCAGAGTGTGGACTGCAGTATAAACAAAAAACGGGTGTGACTGACCACCCGCTAATTAAATTATGTCCCCAGAGTGCATATATAATTCTAAGTATTAAACGAGTGTGACTAACCGCCCATAAATAACTTAAGTCCCTGGACACCAAGGAGTTGACTGGATTCCAAATATCGTTTGTCATGGATATCGCTGAATTTCGTCCGAATCCGGATCAAGCTACAATTGATAAGACATGACTAGGAAAGTAAAGTGAACCAACATTCCAAGTTTCAAGTCAATCCGAGTTCGTATGCTCAAGCTATGATGGATACAAGTTGGAGGAAAAAGCATGTTTTCGTATCCATCCGATATGTTCATTTCACATCCATCAGGGGACTTCGTTTCGTATCGATGGAGATAGCCATGTTTCAAATCCATCGAGTTCGTATCGATCAGGTTCGTGTCCATCGATAGTTAGCGCAATTCATATCGGTTGGCCAAGTGTCTGTTTCGTATCCATCCAGCCCGTGTCCATCATCTGCTTCGCATCGGCACAATTCCACGATTTCGTATCGATCGAGTTGGCAATGTTTCGTACCCATCGAGCTCGTATCAATCAGGTTCGTGTCCCTCAACAGATGACGCGCCTCGCAACCATCAGTCGATGTCTACTTCGTATCCATCGAGGCACTACTCTTCGTATCCAACGGAAAACCTTACTTCGAATCCATGCCCAGTGACTTATTCGTATCTAACGAGTCGACCAACTAGGGTGACGTGTCGTCCATCGAAGCAAACAAGGCGAGATATATGGAGTCGAAACAGTCAAAGCAGAGTGAAAATTGGATCGAGACAAAGTGCGCGCGCCACATCATTTCAGGAGCACGTGCAGGGATCGACACGGCGGGATCGACTCGAAGTGATGGAGTCGAACAGGACAGCCGGCGTTGAAATCTATCTCGTATCGACGATATCTCGCAATCCACTGATCCAAATCCAATCAAATTTTCAGGAAAGCTTGCATACACACTGAAGGATGTCCCTGCCAAATTTCAGCTCAATTGGACATCATCTTGATCGATACAAAATGGATTCGTATCGATCACAGATCGAGGCGAAACTTTCTGGAAATGGTTGCGTGGGCCCCCTCACGTGCCAGACCAAGTCTCCCGAAGTTTGAACGAGATCTGAGCCTCCTACGCCTATAAATAGGGCCCCAGAGCATACAGAAAAGGGGCTTTTTGATTCTGAAGCGTCCAGACTCTACCGGATCAAGACTTGCATCATACCTTTGCTGTCAATTTTGAATTCTATTCTGTAATCCGCTGTTGTTTGCTGTAATCGCTTGTAACCAGTGAAAGAGAATCAATAAAATCATCAAAACTTCATAGTGGACGTAGGCTATACGCCGAACCACTCTAAATCGCTTGTCTTTGCATTTTACATTTCTGTTTGTTGGAGTTTTTGTTAGATAATCTCTGTTTTACATTTACATTTTTCATTTTATCTCTTCAAAAAACTTCCGAAGAGTGTTGTGCCCATTTTTGGTACAAACACTTTGGTGCTTTCACTGAGAAAACCAGTTTTTTCTCCTGCCCTTTGGATCTGCCGTCGATACCGGATTACATTAATCCAAGAGGAAGATCCAGATATCCGATCCAAAATCCTTCCATTCTACTTAGATTTACTCAAAATCTAGGAAAGGACTCCACCACTGAAAATGGTTAGCACAAGAACTGCCGCTACCACCGCTGATCAAGAAGGCCGGGATAGACAAAATCCTACACAGCAGCCTTCCTCCAATCAAGACAACACTGCTCACTCGGATCCATCCAGGTCGGTCACCCGACAAGAGTTCCAAGTGTTGCTCCAAGAGCTGACCCAAAGCCGGCAACAGTTGGCTGAACAGTTGCGTGCCAATGTTGAATTGACCAACCAACTAAACCGCCAAAGCCGCAGAAGGTCTAGGAGGGATGATGTTTCCCGCGCATCTACTGAGAGTTCAGCTTCGTCTGACTATCACCACAGGTCCACCCGTCCCCGGCTAGAGGGAAGTCACGCTCAAACTACTGGATATCAACCCATCTTGACCGTTGGACAGTTAAGGACCGGACCGTCGACCAGCTTCCAAACAGGGCCCTCAACACGAGGAGGCACTGCTCCACAGTACACCACGGACAACCGCACTACAACCGCCGCGGTAGAAATGAGGGTTGATACCCGGAATCATTCAGAGCCGAACAATCAATAGCGTGGACATACTCCTGAACCGTATGTCCCAAAAGACGCTGAGCCAAGGAGGCGAAATACGGACCGACGACAGCGCCCGGTCCAAACTCGCACTGTGGAACCCGACCACACCTTAGCTCAGCATGCCCAGAATGTGCCAGTGTCAGACATCTCGACCATGATACGTCAGATGATACGCAAAAGTCAGGGGCTCACTAATGATGATTGGGGAATCTCTCGTAGTCATACCCCTTTCACAGACGAGATATTATACGCTGAACCCCCTCGGCAATTCAGAATGCCAACTCTCCCAATGTATGAAGGAAATAGTGACCCCAATCAACATATTTTGAAATATGAATGGTCCATGAGTGCTGCAAGGGCTGACGATGTAGTGAAGTGTTGAAGTTTTCCTATCTCTCTGGGGGAATCGCGACAATGTGGTTTACATGCCTACCACCTAGATCTATTTCTTCGTTCGATCAACTGGCCAAGAGGTTTGTAGAACAGTTTTGTATGCATGTTGCTAGGCCAAAAGACGTTAATACCCTGTCCAGTGTCACTCAAGCTCATGGAGAAACGCTTAGGCGTTACCTAGAAAGGTTCCACGCAGCATGTGTTGAGATTAGTAATCCCAACGATAACTCAATCTTGATGGCTTTGACCAAGGGGATTGATCCCGATTCTGAGTTTGGGAACTGGCTGGCTGGAAAACCACCCGCATCGTTGGACCGTTTCTACTCCAAAGCCGCTCAGCTCTTACGGCAAGAGGACACAAAACAGTCTAGGAAGCAGGACGATGTGAGGCCCAGTATTGAGGGAATACAGAGTAATGTAGCGGTTAAACAGTCCGGTGAGAGTTCCGGAAAAGTTCAACTGAATATACAGAACAAGCAAACCCAGCCGAGAGGGAACAATGGTCAGGATAAGAAGAGAGACCAGAACCGGGGCCCATGACGTTGGGCTCAAATGTTTGACAATTACACGCCATTGAATACATCATTAGAGAACGTATACTTACAGACTTGCAACACTGTGCAGTATAAGAAGCCTGCTCCGAAACCCTCATCGGAGAGGCGGGTTCAAACAGGGAAATTCTATAGATTCCATGAAAGCTATGGCCACAATACCAATGAGTGTCGACATTTACAGGACCTCATCGAGAAGTTAATCAGAGAGAGGAAGTTAGATCAGTTCGTGCGGGCACCGCAGTCCGGTGGTGCGGGCCCTTCAAATCAGAACCGTTCACAAAATCAAGAAAGACAGGAAGAACCCGCTCGTGCTGGCGGAAGGTTGGTTATCAACACAATAAGTGGTGGTCCCCATCCAGCAGACAGAAGCTAGGGGGAAATGGAGTCGTATGCTAGTTCTATCTGGCATGCGGACTTCGAATGCTGTAGTAATTGTGAAGACGGAACTCCGGTTAAACAACAAAAGATAATATCTGATGATATCGTGTTCAGGAGTCGAGATGCTGATAAGGTCGAAGCCCCTACAATCGACCCACTAGTCATATCTGCCCAGGTAGGTCCTGCTTGGATGAAGAGGATCCTGGTTGACAGTGGGAGCTCTGTGAATATCTTGCTTAAACGGGCTTACGACTTGATGAAGATGGAGGCAAAGGATTTGAAACCCTGCCTGTCCCGAATCCACGGTTTTAACGGGAGTGCCACGATACCCATTGGAGTAACTGAACTACCGGTCGAGTTGGGAGTTGGAGAACGCCGGAGAGTCCGGATGTTACAATTTGTTGTTTTAGAGATTGATTCACCTTATAATGCGTTCTTGGGCTGACCGGCCCTAGCTAAGTTCAGAGCGGCCATTGCCCCATGGTGTTTGACTCTGAAGTTCCCCACCGATCGTGGGATTGGAGTCGTCCAAGGAGATCAGGCCACAGGGAGGGCCTGTTATGTTGCTGAGCTGCGCGGGGCGCAGCGTAAGGAGAAGGGAAAGGGCGTAGAGGGATCTCTCTGCGTCCATTCTATTGATAATTGACAATTGATGCTTGGGCCTCGACCCGGGCACCACAACCGATTCCTGAAAGACCTTGACCCTAGGGACAATGAGGATAAAGACGAATCTAAGGAAAGCCAAGCTTCTCTGGCCAAACTGACTGTAGACGTCCCAATCAGTGAGGATGATGATTCGAAGATGCTAAAAGTTGGGTCTCAACTAAGCAAGCAGACACAACAGGAATTAGTTGAATTTCTTCGGGCGAATCTCGACGTCTTCGCCTGGACACACTCTGACATGTGCGGGATCTCGCCAAGCATTGAAAGTCACTCCCTGAATATAGATCCGCATTATGTCCCGATCAAGCAGAAAAGGCGCGGTATGGATCCAGAGAGATCTGCCGCCCTTAAGGAGGAGGTTGATAAGTTACAATCTAATGGTTTTATTCGAGATGCCTTGTATCCAGAATGGGTGTCCAACCCCGTACTGGTTCGAAAGCCGAACGGAAAATGGAGAACTTGCGTCGATTACTCCGACTTAAACAAGGCTTGTCCGAAAGATAGTTTCCCACTCCCTCGGATTGACCAGCTCGTAGATTCGACAGCCGGTCATGAATTACTATCTTTTATGGACGCTTACTCTGGCTACAACCAAATACCCATGCATTTACCTGATCAAGAACATACCAGCTTCGTGACCGATCTGGGACTCTACTGTTACAAGGTCATGCCATTTGGTCTAAAGAACGCCGGAGCAACATACCAACGCTTGGTCAACCGGATGTTCGCCACCCAGATCGGGAAGACCATGGAGGTTTATGTGGATGATATGCTAGTGAAATCTCGATTCTCCACGGATCATGTCAAAGATCTGGATTCGATGTTCCGCATCCTCCGGGAATATGGAATGAAGCTTAACCCATTAAAGTGCCACTTCGGCGTTGCATCTGGAAAGTTCCTCGGGTTCATCGTCAACGCTCGAGGGATAGAAGCGAATCCCGAAAAGATCTGGGCAATAAGGAACCTACAAACCCCAAGAACCATAAAGCAAGTCCAAAGCCTGAACCGGAAAGTGGCAGCATTGAGCAGGTTTATTTCGAAGTCCACCGATAAATGCATTCCTTTCTTTGATCTGATCCGAAAAGGGAAACAAAACTTTGAATGGACCACGGAGTGTGAAGGCGCGTTCCAATCGCTGGTTCAACATCTTTCCACGCCTCCGATCTTGTCAAAACCAGTCGACCACGAGCAACTGTACCTTTATCTGGCAATATCAGAGCATGCAATCAGTGCCGCTTTAGTTCGGGAGGAAGATAAAGTGCAGAAACCGGTCTACTATGTCAGTAAACGGCTAACAGGAGCTGAAAGAAATTACCCAAGACTAGAGAAACTGGCTTATTGCCTGGTCATTGCCTCAAGAAAACTCCGCCCTTACTTCCAAGCTCACCCTCTTATTGTGTATACCGATCAGCCGTTACGACAGGTCCTCACGCGGCCTGAGACGTCTGGTAGGTTACTCAAATGGAACATTGAATTAAGCCAGTTTGATATCACTTATGCTCCGCGGAGAGCCATTCAAGGACAAGTCCTGACAGATTTCATAGCCGAATTTACCATTTCAAAGGACTTGCCCAAAACCAGTAAATCCCCCGAATACATCTGGAAGTTGCATACCGACGGTGCATCAAATGACCGGTGTTCGGGCGCTGGTATTGTACTTGAGACACCCGAAGGCCAATCTATATGTTACGCTTTGAAGTTCGATTTCCATGCAACCAATAACGAAGCTGAATATGAAGCCCTCTTAACCGGCCTAAAACTTGCTAGAGATTTGAGAATTATCGCTGTGGAAATTTATTGCGATTCACAGTTAGTGGTATGTCAAGTACGAGGAGAATATCAAGCAAGAGACCGAAGGCTAGCTGCTTACTTGGCTCAAGTTCAGAAAATACTGAATCAGTTTGATTATTATGCCATTTATTATGTACCTTGAGAACATAATCAAAAAGCCGATTCATTGGCAAAGTTAGCCAGCACAGGTGAAGCGCAGCAAATGGGACTTGTCCCCATTGAAACTTTGGCCTCCCCGAGCATCGATCGAATAGAAATGAACTTTGTGTTTGAAACCGCTCCCAGTAGAGAGTCTTGGATGACTCCGTATCGAAATTACATTGAGAATGGGACGTTGCTCGAACATAGAAATGAGAAAAGACAAATTCTGCGAAAAGCTTCACGGTTCGTCATTCAGGACGGAGTCATGTACAGAAGAGGTTATTCCGTTCCTCTCCTCCGATGTATCGCACATGATGAAATCAAACGAGTATTACATGACGTACACGAAGGAGCGTGTGGCGATCACACCGGTGGGCAAGCTCTTGCTAAGAAGATACTCCGATATGGGTACTACTGGCCGACAGTGAACCAAGATGCAGCTAACTATGCCAGAAAGTGCGATAGGTGTCAGAAACATGCCCGAATTCCAAGAGCCCCGCCTACCGAGATAACTCAGATGGTCAGTCCTTGGCCATTCGCAATGTGGGGCATTGATATCATTGGCGCTTTACCTCTGGCAAAAGGTGGTGCGAAGTATGCCATCGTCGCCGTTGACTACTTTATAAAGTGGGCTAAGGCCGAAGCCCTCGCAACCATTACGACAAAGAAAGTGATAAATTTCGTGGTTCGCTACATCATCTGTCGATTCAGACTCCCGCATACCATCATTACCGATAACGGAGCCCAATTCGAGAGCGCGGAATTCAAGAATTTCTGTCAACGGTTTCATATTCATAAAAAGTTCTCGGCAGTTGCGCATCCTCAGGCAAATGGCCAAGTCGAAGCTGTCAATAAAGTTATAAAATCCATCCTAAAGAAACGACTGGAAAAGGCCGGGGGAAAATGGGTTGATGAACTTCCTATGGCATTATGGGCCTATCGAACGACTCACAAAACCGCAACCGGGCACACCCCGTTTTCCCTATCCTACGGCTCAGAGGCCGTTATTCCGGTCGAAATGGAAGTGTTTTCCCATCGCGTGACTTACTACGATCCGAAGACGAACGATATACTGCTAGCTGAATCTTTGGATCTATTGGATGAAATACGGGAAGAGGCTGACCTAAGAGCAGCCGCATATCGAAGTCGGGTCGCCCGATTGTACAATACCAAAGTTCGACCTCGAACCTTTGAACTCGGCGACCTCGTTCTCAAGAGAATCTATCTGGTTCCTTCACACATGAAACCGAACTGGGAAGGACCATATGTGATTACACGAAGACTCGGAGATGGCACATTCAAGCTATCGACCGTTGACGGTCTCGATTTGCCAAGGGCCTGGAACAGCGAGAGTCTCCGTCGCTATTACACATGACAGGCTTCATTTATTTCATTATCTTTCTATTTAGCAATTTGTTTCTGCATTTCAAAATTTGAAATTTGTAATATGGCAACTGACTTTGCCGCATTTTCTTATTTCAGCAATAAAATGCCATCTCTTCGAGCCAGAGCTGTGATTCATTAAGTACGATATACGACATCACGATGCACGAAGAGCTAAATCCCATCACGCAATGGGACTTATTCAAATGGAGAGTGGCTGTGATACGACCAGCCACTCGCTAAGTGAAACCTGAGCTCGGGGGCAAGCCATTACACCAATATTGATAGGATTGACACACGACAATCCTACATTCAACTCCATATTCCCAGAGTGCGAAACGGAGTATAAACATTCGACTCCATATTCCCAGAGTGCGAAACGGAGTATAAACATCCAACTCCGTGTTCCCAGAGTGCAAAACGGAGTATAAACATTCGACTCCATATTCCCAGAGTGCGAAACGGAGTATAAACATCCAACTCCATGTTCCTAGAGTGCGAAACGGAGTATAAACATTCGACTCCGTGTTCCCAGAGTGCGAAACGGAGTATAAACATCCAACTCCGTGTTCCCAGAGTGCGGAACGGAGTATAAACATCCAACTCCGTGTTCCCAGAGTGCGGAACGGAGTATAAACATCCAACTCCGTGTTCCCAGAGTGCGGAACGGAGTATAAACATCCAACTCCGTGTTCCCAGAGTGCGAAACGGAGTATAAACATTCAACTCCGTATTCCCAGAGTGGGAAACAGAGTATAAACATTCGACTCCGTATTCCCAGAGAGCGAAACAGAGTATAAACATCCGACTCCGTATCCCTAGAGTGCGGGGCGGAGTATGTCCTATCATCTCCAAGCTCCCGGAGTGCGAGTCAGAACATGAACACTAAATCCAAACTACCAGGATACGGGTTGGAGTACCAACAGCAATCTTAAGTTTCCAGAGTGTGAACAACCGCTTACGAGATGGCTTGTATCCCCAGAGTGTGGATGAAACGATTCGTAAGGAAACAAGTGTAGTTCGACCGCTCGATCCTCACTCAGTGCGATCACAAGCTGATCATCATAACTTAACCCCGGAACTTGGGGGCAGGAACAAGTGTTAATCACTACCCGAAACTGTATTATGTTCAGCTCCGCTTCGATCTCCGATCACAACTCAAGTTCGAGATTTCCAGACTTGGCGGACAAAACAAGCTATGCTTAAACGTTAAAATAATGCAAGTACACCGGACTGAAGTTCGAACACTGCAACATTTAAGCATAGAGGGAATTCAAGTTGAAACAAGAAAACAAAATTTTATTTCAACTAATCAAAAGCAATGGTTCATACACGAGCCTTTCCAAAAGATTCCTACTAGCCGGGGCCGAACCCGCATCTATAGACGGCCTACAAAAGGAAAAGATAACAAAATTCCCGACTGCAAAAAGGGAAAACACATGCCTAAAATAAAAAAGAAAAGTCCATCTAATCTTTCTGTTTCCTCGGTTTCTTCTTCTTCGAAGAACTACTGGAGTCGCCGGTGACCTTTCGTTTAGAGCCTTTCTCCTTAGGCAGGCTTCCCTCGGACGAAGGCATGATGTCGACATCATCCTCCGAGCTGGAATCTATGGGAATGCTTCCCGCAGGAGGAGTTGGAGGAATAGGATCTACATCCGGGGGTGGGACTGGCACACTAGCATCAACGAGCGTGCCCCCGGGAGATACAATCATAAGAGGAGTAGGGCACTGCGCTGCTACTCCGCCATCTAAGCTGCCGCCATGTGCCGCTGCCGCCATCTCGGCATTAATCTCGGCCAACATCGTTGCTTCTCGTTGTGCTCTGGCCTCACTATGTACCGTAGTGGCCTGAGTTGAAATATCAGAAGTAGATGAGAATCTGCCCGGGCCGAATGGTAAGTCTGCGAAGGGATCACTCTATCGGCCGAGGAGCTCATTTATCATCTGTTCATCAAAAGAGAGTGAGCTCCCCTACGTTACTTCGACCGGCGCTGTTGTCACAACAGATGTTGCCTCAGAGATGATGACCTCCGGTACTTGGCATGATTCCTGGGCTACGGGAGGCACAGCTGGTGCAGCTTCAGTCACTGATCAAAGAGGTAGAAACATTTTGTTAGTATACACTTCTGTACAAGCTCTTCAGTCCAAATATACAAGAAATTAGTGCAGAGTACCTTCCTCGGGTTGGCTCGAGGTCGTCTGAACGATTTCAGAGAGATGCTCCTTAATAGGAGATAGATGTGGTCGGTCAGGATCATATGCCGGTATAGGCTGGGAATCGATCATCGGAGTTGGCTCTGATTGAGATGACACGACAATCTCAGAACTCATAATATGGTGTGCAGCACCAGAGCTTTCTCCAACTTCCTGAAACCGGGTACCAAGCCACTCCTTCTCGTGAGAAATCATGGATCCATGGAGAACTTTCTTCTCGTCATCATTGAGTATGCGGTTCTCCAGCTCGAATTCATCGATGGCTTCTTCAGGGTGCCCAGATTTCTCCTCCTCAACCAGTAGGTTCCAGGCGTTGTAGAGATGTGTTGGGTAATCATCGAGCCATGTCAAATCTCGGTGCCTTAGCACGTTGGCATTGTAGGTGACAAGTAGCTCTTCTACTTCAGCCTCAATCCTGGCCTCCGCCTGTCGTACCTTCTCATCAACCCCAGCTTCAGCTTCGCGGACTTTTTCCATAGCCGCTTCCTTCTCCTTCCGGAGCTCCACCGCCTGATCACAGGCCTCCTGAGCAGAGACATTGGCCGCATCCTTCTCCCTCACCATATCGGAGAATTTTGATTTCAGATCATTAAGCTCTTTAAGAGCGGCATCCCTCTCGGCGGTAATGGTGGTGTTCCTGTGACCCATGTCTTCAATTGCGGTATAGTGCTCTTGCTTCATCCTGGTCATGGCCGAGTTTACCTCATCGACCTTTTTCAGAGCTTCCATTTCAGACTTACGGGAAGACTCGGCCTCAGTGTTGAGCACTTTCATAATTCGGTCTTTTTGACCCAACTCTTTCTCAAGCTTTTCAATGGCAACGGCCCGATCAAATGCTATTTTGGACGCTTTCCTTGCGGCCCTTGCCCACTCCTTATACTGGAAAAATATGTCCGCAACATAATCATGGATAGTGTTTTCAGCTGAGGGCGGAATCCTCTTCAGATGTGGATGAAAGACGTAACCGTCAAAACAGATATCGGGGAATTCCTTCCTCATCTGTGCTAATTCAAGTGCTCCTTCCCCAGTCGGATCAGTCGCGACCGGTGCAGTAGTTGAAGAGGTGGCTATTTCAGTCCCGCGTGGAGGATCGGGCCTCGGAGCTTGAGAAGACGACTTGGGCCGTAAAGTTTCAGGAGGACGGGCTACTACTACCGTGGGCGGTATGGAAGTCCTGGGAGGAGGAGAGCGAGATCGGGATCGGTGCACGTATCCCCTGTCTCTATCGGACCTCTCATGGCCAGAGTGTCCTGAATCGTAATCCCTCTCTCCCTCTCTCCTACGTGGCTCATAATAACGGCGCTTGTTGCGCAAACTACCTAGCACAGAACCTCATCCAGACATTGTACCTGAAAAATAAGATACGGAATATCAGAAACCGTTTATGTTATGACGTTTACAGTTAGAGAATTGTGCTGTGCCATGAAGAGTGTATGGATGTGTAACCCCCCGAACCAACCAGAAGTGTCGATCGCGCTGGTAGGAAGGGACTCGCTAACGTCGGGGGTATGCTGTAATTCATCCAATTCAAAGTCTTGTTGTGCGGACGCAAAGTCCGGAATTGGGAGGTCAGTGAGCCCTTCAAATTGATTGTCAGCTTGCAAGGAGGACGCCTCCGAGATTTTAACTCTTGAAGAAGGGCGATTTAAGACCACAGACTTCCGTCTCTCGGATTTAGCTTGCTTAAAGGCCGCTGCCTTGCCTTTTCTTTTTTCATCAGAATCCGGGGTCCCGTCGGTAGGTTTGACCAAAGGCTCCTCATCAGTATGAGTTCTTTTGGAGTCAGGTTCCTCAATTACTACGACTTTGGGTTTCCTCCGCTTGACCTTTTCTCTGGAGACAGTCTTTAGTGTACCATCAAGCCTTATGCTTTGCCTCCGCCCAATCAGCCCGAGAATTCTGAGATTCCGGTCCGTCAATAGCAATTCAATATTCCTTTCTTCACTTGGAATTTCTTGGAGGACCTGGACTATCTCTTTATAGTAACCGCCTTCAGGTCGCTGGATTATTGCTGAAATAAAAGAAATAGAAAACGTGAGTTCAATTTCATTAATGAATTTCCTTGTGAACTACTTGGGAAAGAGACGATACTCACGTCTGAATAGCCATCTTCTGGCAAATCCCGGAGGACATCGAACGTAGAACCACTCCGACTTGAAATAGCTCAGCCTAGTCCACGACCCCGTGACCACTTGGCAGTTTCGTACAGACTCCAGGAATGTAAAAGATGGACTGTCAGTCCGGCTCTTGAAATTAAATAAGTATCTTATGTCGGTCATACGGGGAGGACGATGGAGGTACTCCATAAACGCAATGAACAAGCTGTTGAGCGAAGCATATCCATTCGGGTGTAGCTGAGACGGGGCGATCCCCAAATAAGCCAACACTTCCCTTATATAGTCATTGAACAGGGGAAGCGTCCCGGCTGCACACGCGTGACGATTGAATGCGGTATATCCTTCCGGGGGATTATGTGGTCTATCATCTGGCCCTGGCAATAACACATCATCCATCGACAGATGGTGACGTAGGCATATCCTTCCTAACATATCCTCGGAAACATTTGACGGGACCGAGTCAGGTGGACAATTAATGAAGGACGTGTCAAGCAGCTCGTCCGGAGCTGGACCGATGACTTCGGCCTCGACGTCCGGGATCTCAAGTCTCTGAGTTTCTTGCTGCTGCGAACTTGATGGTTCCATAACTGGCTAACTCACGAGAAATCATCGTTAGATGCTAAAAAGCCCGTGTGTTCCCCCCATGTGAAGTGTGTGTTGTGCAAGTGCAGTGCTGTGCGTTACTTGAAAGAATTCTGCAGAGTTAGAGAAAGTTTTGCAGACGACAAAGATGATCGAAATCCAGTCGGAATGACCGTCATCGCTGACCGTCATCCTCAAACCATCCCAATGTTGGTGATCGATTCACGTTAAAGTTCGTTATCATAGTGTTAGGTTATAGTTCCATCGACGAGCTTCGATAGGCAGTCGGATATGCAGCTAACAGTCAAGTTCAGACATGCAAGAATGAAGCTGTCGGAGTTATGTTATCAAGTGCTCAAAAATTTCGTATCCATCAAAGGGAGAGTTCGAATCGATCGTGGGGAGTTTATTCGAATCCATCAAGATCTGAATTTCGTATCGATCCCCGGGGGCATACTTCGAATCGATCGACAGTGTTCGAGTTTGTATCGGTCAGGAAAGCCACGGTTTCACATCGATCACGTTCGAACCGATGTATGTCGTATCGATCATAAGAATTAGATTCGTATCGATCTGAAACCAAGGATTTCGAAACGATTGCTCGCTTGATTCCAGCATCGATCGTTATTGATCGATACGATCTGCTACCATCACCATCGACGCGAGCCAAAACGTCTCCGTTAGGATATTCCTGGAATCGATGCGAAATCCACGAGAAAAACGTTATTGCCCGCGTCGATTCGAACACAGGCCCCCAGATCGACTCGAAGCACAGATCGAGCCACTTTTGTTCTGTCCACTCTTTCTTCTCCAATCAACAGAGGCGTCGCCATGGCCATTTTCGACCAAGCTTTGACCCAGATCCAACCTAAAAGGTTGCCGGGCTTGATAATTGGTGAAGATGGAGTGGATCTGAGATTCAAGTCTCATCGTCTGGATTCAATTGCAACCGATTCATTACCTAATTTGAAGTTAAAATTCGAAGAATTGGAAGTATGAATCTGATCGATTCGAAAGCAATATGCAATTTTTCTTCTTTCTCGAAGGATGCGGATCGATGCGAAAGTGGTGAATAGTGGATGCAACAGTAAAAAAGTAAAAAGTGAAAATGGGCTAAGTCCCAGATATTTATATGGGACCTAGGGTAGAACCGAGTCGATTCGACTCCCAGTCAGCCTGACCGGTCGCAACCAGTCAAACAACGCATCGACACGAATGCTCATTTCGAATCCACTAGACTTCATCGATTCGAAGCGCACGGGGAAGCCACCTGAAGTTGACAGACTCCATCGATTCGAAGTGTCCGCTTTATGAGCCATCGACTCGCAACAGGGCAGATCTATCGATACGAGCGTAGTTTTCGTATCCATCAGAACCCATCGATACGAACAGTCACTTCGTATCCATCAGATATCACCAATACGAATCAGAATCCACCATAATTTGTGACCATCGATACGATTGAGCATTTCGTATCCATCTTGACCCGCATCGCTATGAAAAGCCACTTTTCAACCTTCTATGTCGATTCAGGGGAGGATCGATACGAAGGAACAACTCGAAAGCAACCATCAAGCACTGTTTCAACTCAAATTTCAGATCGGTTCAAGAGAGAATCAATACGAAATTTGATAACAAGCTAAATTGGCAACGACTTGCAAACTTGCGACATTAACGAGAGCCAGCTAGTCATTATCACACAGCAGTCAATTACAGCAATACAGAGTACCACTTTCAAATCATTCAGTGAGGACCTGCAGCATTTCAAAGCACGTCATGTTTTCACAAGACGTACTTTGGGGGGAAAATGTTATCCTGCCTTTTGGCAAGGCCAGGACACCAAGGAGTTGATTGGATTCCAAATATCGCTTGTCATGGATATCGCTGAATTTCGTCCGAATCCGGATCGAGCTACAATTGATAAGACATGACTAGGAAAGTAAAGTGAACCAACATTCCAAGTTTCAAGTCAATCCGAGTTCGTATGCTCAAGCTATGATGGATACAAGTTGGAGTAAAAAGCATGTTTTCGTATCCATCCGATATGTTCATTTCGCATCCATCAGGGGACTTCGTTTCGTATCGATGGAGATAACCATGTTTCAAATCCATCGAGTTCGTATCGATCAGGTTCGTGTCCATTGATAGTTAGCGCAATTCATATCGGTTGGCCAAGTGTCTGTTTCGTATCCATCCAGCCCGTGTCCATCATCTGCTTCGCATCGGCACAATTCCACGATTTCGTATCGATCGAGTTGGCAATGTTTCATACCCATCAAGCTCGTATCAATCAGGTTCATGTCCCTCAACAGATGACGCGCCTCGCAACCATCAGTCGATGTCTACTTCGTATCCATCGAGGCACTACTCTTCGTATCCAACGGAAAACCTTACTTCGAATCCATGCCCAGTGACTTATTCGTATCTAACGAGTCGACCAACTAGGGTGATGTGTCGTCCATCGAAGCAAACAAGGCGAGATATATGGAGTCGAAATGGTCAAAGTGGAGTGAAAATTGGATCGAGACAAAGTGCGCACGCCACATCATTTCAGGAGCACGTGCAGGGATCGACACGGCGGGATCGACTCGAAGCGATGGAGTCGAACAGGACAGCCGGCGTTGAAATCTATCTCGTATCGACGATATCTCGCAATCCACTGATCCAAATCCAATCAAATTTTCAGGAAAGCTTGCATACACACTGAAGGATGTCCCTGCCAAATTTCAGCTCAATTGGACATCATCTTGATCGATACGAAATGGATTCGTATCGATCACAGATCGAGGCGAAACTTTCTGGAAATGGTCGCGTGGGCCCCCTCACGTGCCAGACCAAGTCTCCCGAAGTTTGAATGAGATCTGAGCCTCCTACGCCTATGAATAGGGCCTCAGAGCATACAGAAAAGGAGCTTTTTGATTCTGAAGCGTCCAGACTCTACCGGATCAAGACTTGCATCATACCTTTGCTGTCAATTTCGAATTCTATTCTGTAATCCGCTGTTGTTTGCTGTAATCACTTATAATCAGTGAAAGAGAATCAATAAAATCATCAAAACTTCATAGTGGACGTAGGCTATACGCCGAACCACTCTAAATCGCTTGTCTTTGCATTTTACATTTCTGTTTGTTGGAGTTTTTGTTAGATAATCTCTGTTTTACATTTACATTCTTCATTTTATCTCTTCAAAAAAATTCCGAAGAGTGTTGTGCCCATTTTTGGTACAAACAGATATTACTTCAAACATTAAGAAGACGTGACCGACTGCCGGCGTACAAGTTTAATCCCCAGAGTGTGGATGCAAATATCAACAAATGAGCGAGTATGATCCGACCACTCAAACTCATTTCACTTTAACTATGTTCTGACTAAGTTAAGCTAAAATTATTGAAGGCGGAGAACGATTGCTGACCAACTACTTCAATTCTCCCCAGAACTAGGGGCATAACTCAAGTACAAGCCACTAATCGAGACAGCGCAACGCTGGGACTCGACTTAACGTTTGGTTATGACCCGAAGCCATGACTTCAGGACTTAACAACCGAACTTAAGTCCGATTCGAAGACTAAAGCCTCACAAGTACATTGAATGGAAATTCGAGCGCTAAAACACTTAAGCAAATGAACACAGAGTTATGCTGAGAACAAAAAGGAATTTTATTTCTACTATTCTTTGGAAAAAAGACAAGTACACAAATCTTTTCAATGAATTCCTATAAGCAGGGGTCAACCCGCATCTATACATGGCCTACAAAAGCAAAAGGAAAGACTTATTCTAAGATATCTGCAAAATGAAGAAGCACAAGTGCAAGTCTACGCCTTCGATTTCTTACCCTTTTTGCTCTTTTTCGACGTAGACCTTCTTGTACTGCCCTTCAGTCCTCTCTTTAAGCTCTTACCTCCCTGTCCTCCTTTAACTGGTTTGTCTCCGACCGGGGGAACGACGACCGTCTCCTCCTCAGAACTCACGGAGATCAGAATATTCTCTACGGGCGGGGCTGGAGGAACGGTGGCACCCTCAATGCTGGAAGAATGAGGCACGCTAGTATCAATGTTGGTGCCACCCGGGGAGATCATACGCATAGGAACCTGGCCGGGACCCGCCATACCACCTCCAACACTACTGGCCCGTTGGTCTTGCTCTATTTCGACTGTGATTTCTGCCAATATCTCATCAGCCCATTGTGCGCTAACACTCGCTCGAATCCTGCTAGTCGGGCTTGAGGAGCTAGCTGTAAACACATCTTCACCTAAATTGAAAGGCAGATCAGTGATTGGGTCGCTTTGGTGACCGAGGAGTGCTTCCATCATTTGTTCGTCAAGAACGAAACTGCTCTCGTGCACCTCCCCAGTTGATGTAGCCGCTGTTGTGGTCATTGCCTCCGTCATAATAGCCTCCTTTTCATGATGCAATTCTTGGGTTGCAGGAGGATCCGCTGATGCAGCGTCTATAACTGAATAAAGATAGGAAAAGATATTAGTGACATCTTATGACAATGCTCCTGCATTTAGACGAATGGAAAAAGTGTTCAGAATACCTTCCTCAGTTTGACTCACATGCTGAGCTGATGTGCCTTCAGAAACATGCTCAAGTACCGGAGATATGTGCGGCCTTTTAGGGTCGTACGCTGGAACACATGGAGGATCAATTGCAGAAGTAAATTCAGGTTGGGTCGCTGCATGCATTTCAGAGCTTACTTCATGATGCTTGACTCCGAACCCTTCCCCAACGTTCGGGTACTTGGAAGCTAATTCTTCCTTTTCGAAGGCAACAATGGCACCGTGAAGAACTTTTGCCTCATCTTCAACTAAAATCCGGTTTTCAAGTTCAAAGTTGTCAATAGTTGAAGTGTTGCGGTCCGCCTTCTTGTCCTCTACCAGGCGGCGCCAAGCATTATATAGATGGAGTGGGTAGTCTTCAAGCCTGCTCATATTGCGGTGTTTTAAGACATTGACATTATAAGTGACCAGGAGATCTTTAAAATCACTTTCCATCCTGGCCTCCGCCACTTTAACCTCGGTTTCAATTACGGCTTCGGCTTCTTAAGCCTTTAAAACTGCCGCATCCCTTTCATTCTTGAGCGCCACTGTCTGCTCACATGCCTCTTGGGCAGGTTTGTTAGCATCGTCTTTCTCCTTAACGACCTCGGTAAATTTATCTTTTAACTCCTCAAGCTCTTTGAGCGCAGCATCTCTTTCTGCCACAACAGTGGTGGTCCTATGGCCCATCTCCTCGACCAAGGCCAAATGCTCCTGTCGCATTTTTCCATAGATTTACTGGCCGCATCGGCTTTTTTTTAGGCCTCCATTTCAGACTTCCGTGAAGATTCATTCTCATTGGTAAGCACTTGTACTATGAGGTCCTTCTGAGCGAGGTCTTTCTCCAGTTTTTCGATTGTTTTTGCCCGATCAAAGGCCACCGCTGAAGCTTTCTCTGCCGTTTTCACCCATTCTAAATATTGATTGTAGACATCGTACACATAATCATGTACCGTCTGTTCTGCCTCATTAGGGATTTGCTTTAAGTTTGGAGGGAAATGGAAGCCATTAAAGTAGATGTTCGGAAAATCCGTCTTTAACTTAGCTATTCTGATGGCCCCCTCTCCCATGGGCTCCATAGCAGTCGATGCGGTGACAACAGGAGTTTCTGTCTCAGTTCTGTGGCGTTGTTCGCCGAATTTCGAAGTTTGGGGAGGCATTGTTTGATGTGAAGTTTCAGTAGATTGTTTTCCGAAACCGAAGGCTTTAGAGGGACCTTTGGGTGGTGGAGAACGCGACCGGGAACAACGCCTACTTTGATATTGCCTCTCCCTCTCCCTTTCTCTCTCATAACACTCCCGTTCTTGGCTGGAGCGGCTGCGATCATGGTCTCTTTCAGACTCGCACCTATGGGATTCGGAATATGAGCTAGAAGAATGACGCGCAAAGCGAAGACTGTCGAGCATAGATCCGTTTCCCGCCATCGTATCTGTAAAATGAAAAGAGAAACAGAGTCAGTTATCTTTGAAAATTGAGAAACATGTGATTAGAAGTTGTGTGGTGCCGTGAAGTGTGTGCGTGCATGTACAAACCCCCCAACCAACCGGTTGTGGCAGCCATGCTCGAAGGAGTTGGCTCCCCTATATCTAAAGCACTTTGAAGCCCCTCTAGTCCAAGGTTTTGATATGAAGTTAAGTCATCTGGGATGGGGATATCCGCCAATCCTTTTAGCAAACTCTCCATTTGTGGAAGAGAAGTCTCTGCACTTATACCAGTTGTAACGGGCGGAGATATCATGATATTTTTGCATCTCGTGGCTTTGTGGACAATAGTCTTGCCTTTTCTCTTCAACTCTGAAGATCGAAGACTCTGCGAAGGCATAGCTGCAGGCTTATCTCCAGTGGGCACATTCTCATCATTGCCCTGTTCAGTGATTACGATTCCAGGGGCTCTTCTTCCTCCATGCCTCGCCGGAGCCATTCTGAGGACGCTTGTTGGTCTAATGCTTTGGCCACTTTCTGTAAGCCCAACAGCGATTAAATTTTCATCGGTGAGAACTTCGTCAATCTCTCTAAGCTCAGCTGACACCGATTGGAGAGTTCGTACAATCTCTTTGAATTGCTCTCCTTCAGGCAGTGGGATCAAAGCTGTAAAAGAAGAAAATTATTAGGCTGAACATCAACTTGAATTACGCAGTTAATCGACGAAGAGGTTAGAAGACTTACGTCTAACTAGTCACTGTCTGGCGAATCCCGATGGACTCCAAACGAAGAACCATTCGGTTTTGAAGTAGCTTAGCTTGCTCCAGGCTCCTGCCACTACTTGGCAATTTCTAACCGCTTCCAGGAAGGTGAAATAACGATTGTCCCCACGACTTTTGATGTTGAAAAGAAACTCGATCTCCTCGACTGTCGGAGGTTGAAAAAGGTGCTCCATGAAGATGATGTATAAGCTATTGAGCAAAGCGTACCCATTCGGATGTAATTGAGACAGATCAATTATCAAGAAGAGCAGTACTTCTCGAATGAACTAATTAAAAGGAGGCAGCGTTCTGGCAACGCACATGAACCTGTTGCAAGCGGTATACCCTTCTGGGGGATTATGGGCTCTGCCTTCCATGCCCGGTACCAAGATGTCTTCCATAGATAGCCCGCGCCTAAGGAAAATCCTGCCTAACACGTCTTTAGAGATTTTAGAGCGGACAGAATCCTGCGGATTCATGATAAAAGCTGCGCCCGGCATCTCGTCCGGAGCGGGGCTTATTACTTCAACTGCAATCTCTGGCATCTGTATAGCTGGAAGTGGAGGACTTGGAATGTCCTGCGACTCAGAGCTTCCGGGATCCATAGCTATTGAACTCGGTAAAAACCATTGTTAGATGGCAAGAAACCCATGCCCCCCCGTGATTGTGAAGTGAGTGTTCGTGTTATGTAGTGTAGTACTACATAATACTTTAAATTTCTTCAAGTTCGATGGATGATAAAACAACAATTTAAAAGATTCTTAAATGTAGTATGGCATTCAAAACCCACTGAATAAGGAAAATACATTGTTTTGATATAAATACAAACCTAAAATTAGTAAATTTGGTTTCAATTTGAATACAATATTTCCATTTCTATGAATATCCCATGATTTTCTTTGTAACTTCAAGCATTGCGAAGTTATGAAAGATTTTGAGAGAATGCAATTAAACTAACAGTTAATGGTTTTCACTTTTCAACATCATCTAAGGCTTGCTGAAATGCACTTCAAATTTTGCATCTCATATGCCATTTCGAGGCTAATCCACATGTATGATGATAACCATGTGAAAGCACACAAAGATAATGCTAATTCAGATAGTGTTTGCATGTTGCTTTATCAATATTGTATTATATCCATGTAAGGGATGCATAATAACTACGACATGATATTTTAACTTAATATTTGTGTTATTGTAGGTTCATCTTTGGCAGTAGTATTAGGTAAATAAAGGGCCTTTTTTTCCTACTATTGTGTATCTACAAGGTACAAATCAACATTGTGGATGGTTTTAGAATTCTCTTTTGACTATGATTGCCATAACAGGTAATCCAAAAATGTTGCAGTGTCTAAATTTTTTTTCACCTTCTTCAAAAACATATTTCCTCTGTTCCATAATAGAAAAGTTTTCAAAGTTTTTGTCCTACTGTATAAGAAATGGAGCATGTAGTTGTAAACAAAAAAAAAGCAAAGGAAATAAAACAAGTTGAAGTTCTGAAAGTCAATTTTAGTTTCTTTAATTAACTCACAAAATGGGACTGCATGATTTTATATTTATGTGAGATGTTCAGTTTACCCATGTTTCGCTCTGTAAATAGAATAGAATATTTTTTAATGTATAGGTTGTTCACAGTCTTGGATTGGATCATGTTAACGCTCAAAAATGAACGCTAACATCCCGGTGTAAGTAGTAATAAAGTGAAAGCACCACCCGTTAGTACGGGAACTAAAACAAGTAGATAATTGCCGTAAAAGTAAAGAGACATCAATTTTTATAGTGGTTCGGCTCAAAGTCAAGCCTACGTCCACTTTATCTTCTTTATCACAAGTTCGATTACAAGTTTTACAAGAATTCCTCCGATTGTTCAATGATCGATACAAGTAATTAGCACTACAATGCAAAAGAGATTCTGGAGTCCATCTTGAATGATGCTGATCTTCTCTTTAGGTAGTTTGAAGTGTTTTTGGTAGTAGAGGTGTTGTAGAGGTCGTGAATGCAGCAGAGTTTCGGCGCTTCGAAGTCCGGAAAAAGTCCCCTTTCAATGTGGAGCAGGTGGCTATTTATAGGGAAAATCTGGAGGTAAACCGTAGGTCGTAGGTCGTAGGTCATCAGCGACCTAAAGTGTTGCGACCTAAGGTGATTTGGAGGTAGCATAAGTCGTTAGCGACTTAGTGGAGCTGTCCTGGATGAGATATAGGTTGTGAGCGACTTAGTATGTGTTGCATAGAAGGTCTCTTGGCTTGATTAGGTCGTGAACGACTTAATAGAAGAGGCAGTGCACATGCGGCTTTGTTCAGAAACTTGCTAGGTCTTTAAGTCTTAAGTCGTTAGAAAGTTAGGTCGTTAGGTCGTATGGTCGTTAGGTCGTTAGCGACCTAACGGATATGGGCTATGACTTGTAATGGTTGCGCTTGATCAACTGCTTTAGCTGGTAGGTCGTTAACCCGTAGATCGTTAACTTGTTGAGTCTCTGGTGTCTTTAGATCATTAAGTCGTTTCTTCCTTAACTCGTTAGGTCGCTGAAGTCCCCTAAGTCGTTAAGTCGTGCCATGTTAAGCCGCTTTGTGCTTTAGGTCATAAGTCGTTGGGAGCCTTGAACAGTTAAGTCGCTTGGAGTTTCAAGGAAATTAACTTGTTGTTTTGCTAACTTGCTAAGTCGTGGCTTCTTCTTTTAGCAGTTGAGTCGCTATTCACAAAAGGTGGGATAACACTTGCCCCCCAAAACATGCCTTGCGAGAGGAAGGTGTGTTTTGTAATGCTATAAGCCGGATGTTCATATCCTGTTGATGACCTGCAAAGAAAAATTGATAGTTTTATCTAACCACGAATGACGACCGTTCGGGATCATATGTCATTCGAGGCAATCTGTGACCGTCCGCGGTCGAGTGCCATTCGAGACGAGTTTTGACCGTTCGCGGTCGGGTGCCGTTCGAGGCGAATTGTGACCGTTCGCGGTCGGGTGCCGTTCGAGGTGAATTGTGACCGTTCGCGGTCGGGTGCCGTTCGAGGCGAATTATGACCGTTCGCGGTCGGGTGCCGTTCGAGGCGAGTTTATGTGTGCCCGGGGGGGACTTAGCATCATCAATACCAGATTTCACGTTCGGGTGAGTTTCTGGATTGTTTGTTGCGATGGTTTATCACCAACTCAGAGCATGCCTATGGACCGTTCGCGATCCCGTACATGTGTAAGTGGCTTAGCCGTTATGGAATCACAAGTAGCATTTTTATTTTACTGAAAATAAGTTTTTAGCAGAAATGTCCAACAGAATCAAGTCTGATAATCGCATCAGTGTGGAGTTTGCTACTTATTCGTCATTACACTAATCAATTGATGATAAGTTGATGTCTCAATCTTGAGCCGTCCCCAGCAGGTGCAGGAGGTGGCTGTTCCCGTTCCACCGCTATTGCTCCCCTTTTCACATATTGCGATAGTAGACCATTACAGATATGCCCTTCAACTTCATCCTTCAAGTGCCTGCAATGATTTGTGCTATGACCATTCAACTCGTGGAATAAGCAGTACTTGTCTGACTTTCTTTCATTACTAGTCGGATCTCTCCTTATTGGTTTGTGATAAGAAACTTGCTCCTTAGTATCTTGGTAAATTCGTTCCAAATTCTCATTCAATTCCGAATAAGTGGTGAAACGCGGCTCCCTTCGAGCCCGCTTCGACCTATCATCATTATCTTCCGCTTTCTGCTTTCCTTTATCTTTTCAAGATCCTTTTCAAGAGGTTTTCCGTCTTTGAGTGCATAAACTTCTATCCCTTCTCCTTCTTCTCTTTCAGCATTTGCGTCTTCTAATCGTAAGAATCCTTCAGCCTCATGATAAAACTCCCCTAGATCCATAGGGGGATCTCTTGTCAGTGAATTTTTGAATTCTGTGCCATCAGCTATGCTCGATACAGCTGCCATCAAAACCATGGATGGATCTGGTCGATCCACCGATGCTGCAGCTGCGTTGAATCGCGTCAAAAAGCATCTCAAAGATTCTCCAGTTCTTTGCTTCAGTGCCGCCAAACTCATCACATTCTTGGGCCTCGAAATGTGGACCCTGAATTGTCTCATAAACCTTTCAGTCAAATCATTCCATGTTCCAATAGACTCACTCTCCAGTTGTCTAAACCATAATGCTGCAATATCTGCCAGGTATAACGGAAAGCACCGGGCCATGACCTCTTCTGATGCCCCCAGCACTTTCATATGCCTCATATACTTTGTCAGATGAACCGTAGGATCTGTCCTCCCATTATACATATCCAATGACGGTAACTTAAAATCCGGTGGGTTCCTAGCTTGCCTAATTGCTGTGGTAAATGGACTCCTATTCACATCCTCCAGGTCTTTGTTTACCAATCCGCCTCTCATAGCCCGCCTGACTATTTCTGCTAACCTGTCATTATCTCTGAGCTGTAGTTCTCGTTCATTTCCTTCGACTTGCCCCCCGAGCTCACGAGGGAATTCCGGAATCTGTTCTTCTGGCTGGGCTTCCGTTCCTCTGTTAGCTCTCAGTGGCCTAGTGTCAGTTGGTGTCCTGCCTAAGGTTGGATTAACACACCCCTAGAGGATGCCACCTAGCTCAGGGGCTGCCTCTGATGGTTCTACTCTATCTGGTTTATGATTTTGCGCTCCAAGTTGCCCGATCTATTGAAACAAATTCTGGATCATTTCTTCTTGTCTTCTCATCATTATCTCTATCTCATTCCTGGTGATGAAGACTGAGGTTTGGTTCGCTCCTGAGGAAGCCTCTTGACTCCCCTCGTGTTGACTTCTTTCCTGTCTTTGTCGTCTATTTGATTGCCTTGTCATATTTTTTCAGATCTAAACTCTTAAACCTTCAAACTCAACTTCCAAGAAGTAGAATCCCTGAGTTCAGTTCTCAGTGAAAGCACCAAAAATGTTAACGCTCAAAAATGAACGCTAACATCTCGGTGTAAGTAGTAATAAAGTGAAAGCACCACCCGTTAGTACGGGAACTAAAACAAGCAGATAATTGCCGTAAAAGTAAAGAGACAGCAATTTTTATAGTGGTTCGGCTCAAAGTCAAGCCTACGTCCACTTTATCTTCTTTATCACAAGTTCGATTACAAGTTTTACAAAAATTCCTCCGAATGTTCAACGATCGATACAAGTAATTAGCACTACAATGCAAAAGAGATTCCGAAGTCCATCTTGAATGATGCTGATCTTCTCTTTAGGTAGTTTGAAGTGTTTTTGGTAGTAGAGGTGTTGTAGAGGTCGTGAATGCAGTAGAGTTTCGGCGCTTCGAAGTTTGGAAAAAGTCCCGGAAAAAGTCCCCTTTCAATGTGGAGCAGGTGGCTATTTATAGGGAAAATCTGGAGGTAAACCGTAGGTCGTAGGTCGTCAGCGACCTAAAGTGTTGCGACCTAAGGTGATTCGGAGGTAGCATAAGTCGTTAGCGACTTAGCGGAGCTGTCTTGGATGAGATATAGGCTGTGAGCGACTTAGTATGTGTTGCATAGAAGGTCTCTTGGCTTGATTAGGTCGTGAACGACTTAATAGAAGAGGCAGTGCACATGCGGCTTTGTTCAGAAACTTGCTAGGTCTTTAAGTCTTAAGTCATTAGGAAGTTAGGTCGTTAGGTCGTTAGCGACCTAACGGATATGGGCTATGACTTGTAATGGTTGCGCTTGATCAACTACTTTAGCTGGTAGGTCGTTAATCCGTAGATCGTTAACTTGTTGAGTCTCTGGTGTCTTTAGATCATTAAGTCGTTTCTTCCTTAACTCGTTAGGTCGCCGAAGTCCCCTAAGTTGTTAAGTCATGCCATGTTGAGCCGCTTTGTGCTTTAGGTCATAAGTCGCTGGGAGCCTTGAACAGTTAAGTCGCTTGGAGTTTCAAGGCAATTAACTTGTTGTTTTGCTAACTTGCTAAGTCGTGGCTTCTTCTTTTAGCAGTTGAGTCGCTATTCACAAAAGGTGGGATGACAGATCAGATTATCAAAAATGTAACGAATGTAACTTGAGCTGCCGATCAAAGTTTTTTAATTTAGTTTTCACGCTTGCCTGCTTATATGATTAGTTTCATGTGGTTGCACGAACTGTGAACTGAAGGTCCGGGCTGGGTAAAAGAAACTATATTATGAGTGACCATCTTTACAATTGTATGTTACTATACTAGACTCTCAGTGATGGAACTGTTATCATACCTTTTACTCAAATAAACTTGCGAATCCATATATGTTCTCAGTGCTTAAATTATATGTTGTGACATCTTAACACTGTCAATTACTCTAGTGGTGCTTAGGAGTCACTTATTTTGAGTTGTAGTCTCTTTTATACAAGTCAAGCCAGTAAGTTTGACCTTGGCCTCTTTTTGCAGTATGCATTACAGAAACTACGCCATGAAATTCCAAGGCTGATATGTGTATTATATACATCACCAACATGTGGTCCATGCTGGACATTAAAACCAATTCTGGACAAGGTATTTTACTTTTATGATTATCGTATCATTTCACACAACTAGTTCGAACCCGTGCTACGCACAATGTGATTTTAACTGTTACTATCTATACTTAAAAAAATAGATCATTTAACTATTACTATCTATACTTTAAAAAAAGATTGATTGTGTTTATTAGTTGGTCTATTATACTAAATCAAATATAGTCTATTTCTCATAAGCCCAGGAAAATATTTGGTTTTCAAAGTTCAGATTTTTGTTGAAATTTTAAATATTGTTATTTATTAATTTTCTGTTTTTTGTTTTTTTCTAGAATATTGTTTAAACTTTTGAAGAAAGTTAGATTCTTTTGAACTGTTTTATTTGTTTGAATAATCTTTTGAGTTTATTTTATCGAGTTCCTACAAAAGATGGGAACTTGGATGAAAAAGTTTTGATTTTAGTGAGAATTGATCCTTACTAGACTTTATTTGCTTACTTTAATTAATACTAGTAGTTTAGAACTTGCCTAAAAATGAACCTCCGAAAAATGTTCAAATAGTAAAAAAGAATTAAACATTTTGTTCTTTGATAAAAATCCTGCCCTTGAAAATATTTGACTTAATGAAAAAATTCTAATTTTTCTAAATGTAAACTTTTTTTGAGAAGAAGATTTCCATACTATATCTTAGTTTGAAAATATTTAAAATTGCAGTAAAAGGTACTTCTATTATGAAATAATCAATATCTTCGTAAATGCTCAAGTTTATTTTTCAACTTTGTTTATTGGCTAAACCGCGATTAATGTTTTTTAATATTTTTTTGAAGGAATCGAAAAGAGTGATGCTATAAGCTTTTTTGTAACTGATTATCTGAAAAACTTTGAATCTTTCTAGAGTATGACATTTTGAGAAAAACAAAAAAGGATCATTATTTTCCATAAATATATAGTTTTTAGGTGAGATTATAACATTTTTCTAAAAAAGTTGTATTGTTTGGAAATATTTTCTTTTCTAGAAATATTAAAATTTTCCTGTTAAACAATAAATATAAGAAAATGAACTATTTGTTTGGTAAAAGAAAATATATTCTTTCAAAATTATAAACCATTCAACAAAAATCAAACTATCAAATTTTCCTTCCCTAGTAATATCTCATATCTATAGAAAGATGTATGCATGTGTGTTTATATAAAGTTATGTTCTAAAAATCCCTCAAATCAAAATAAAAATAAAAATAAAATAGCATTAATATCCTATTTTTCCTCCATAAACTTTCATTTTTCAATCTTAAATGGAAGTGTTAAAAATCTATCTCCATAAAATAAATTAGTACATAATATAAGCAGATAATGGGACGTCAGCAAATCTATTTTACATGTTATTTTACATCAATCCATTACTATATTTGTCATATGAATTAACTGGGTCTGGCAGTTACATGGTAATAAATAAAACTAATGTAATTGTGCTGATAATGAAACATACAACAACAAATCAATGGTTTATATTTCCTAAAATAAATAAAATAGATACCATTCAATCATCCTATATAAAATAGATACCAATCAAGCTTCCCCTCCTATTAATTCATACTTGAATCAGTTTTACATCTTGAATTCTTTTCAAAGGGTTTTTGCATCTCAAGCTCTAAATCATGTAGAATAATGCTGACATAACCTAAAATTGTAAGGCCAATAATAGCATACTTCTTTCATTCCACTTTAATCAGGAGGTGCGCTTTTTTTCCATTTCCATTAGACTCATCTTTAAGGATGGTATATGCTTTTCCATGTCAATTGATTCAATTTCATCTTATAGGAAAGGATTCCATGTCACTCCTCCTTTTAGTTTGCAATTGATGTAAATTTTCATGGTTCATATTTAAATTGTTCATTGGTTCAAAACTACTTAGATGCTTCCTAGCTAGCAAACCATGAGTGAATTTCTACAGTATGTTAACTCCTTACTTGAGCTGTACCAACACTGTGCTTAATTGCCATGAAAATGTTATGTAATTCCAAGCAAAGTTCAATGCCTAGTTTCTTCTAGATTAGCAAACTGTCAAGTGAAAAAGCCAATGTATTTGAGACTTCCTTTTTAAGGAAAAGAAAGCAAACTTAGTAGTAGCTCCCAAAGCCAATCATTGGCATTACCAAGACATGATTATTTATGAAAGAAATTTTTTAGTCTATCAAATAGTTTAAATCTATGAAAGAACCATTTGTTTCAATGTTATTACTCTAGGGTAATATATACAGGAAGCATAGTTAACAAATTTACATTGGTCTAGTAGGTGTTCAGTCTTAGTTAAGTTCAAGAATAAAAAGGATAGTTTCCTGATTCGAAATGCACCTTGAAATTGTTCTATTTTATATTCTAGCTAATGGTAAAATATAATCCAAATAGATACGGGTGTTTGCATACTTAGTATTTGAGATTTGAAAGGATAAATTTCAATATAATTCACACTCTTATCCCCAACAACTAAATATTAAACTTTAGACCATATTGAAGCCTTTGTACATATCTTACGATCAAGACAGGTCCTTGGGTTTGGCAGGCTAGACAAAAGTGCAAGACCAGCATTTAGAGGGGGCCAAAATTTGTATTTTGAGATATAAATTTTATTTGATTAACCTATTTGGTTAAGATTTAAAAATTTTACATGTTGTTTTTTGTATTTGATGTTACAAATGACTTCTCTATTTGCCTACTTCTTATGAACATGTTTTCCAAAACATTTGATCAGCTTAAGCCATTTAAGCACCTAATGCTGCAATTGGAACTTTGAGTGTTCAAATTTTGATAGGCCAGGGCATTTACATACATTCTTAGTTATTGAAATGTTATTTTTCAACAATGTATTAATCGGGATATCCTTATTCACATGTAGGTGATTGATGAATTTGTCCAGTACGTACATTTTATTGAAATTGACATGGAGGATGATCAACAAGTTGCAGAAGCAGTTGGAATTAGCAGTTGGAAATATGGGAACTCCATGCAACTCTATGCGTGAATTTCTTTAAAAGTTGACATAAAGGAGGTATGATAAATGCTTAACTTTTAGTTATCTTGCTGCTTCGGTTGCCTACATAATTAATTAAAGAACACCATTAAATTGACTTGCCTTTGGTGCTTCATATTGCAATGTAGCTACACTGTTTATATCTCATAACTTGGGTTCATTATATTATTTTTTACAGAATAGGGTATTTTAGTTAATCTCAATGTGTTCATTACAAAATCATCTTTGTAACTTTAGATTATACATACAATAAAAAGGATTATTAATGACAGACCAGGATAAAATCATCTTCTAAAATTTGTAATTCACAGCATAAAAGTATAAAAGCTATTCAAAAATATATTTATTAAAGAAATCATTACTCGTTCATTAAATAATGTAACCGAGGTCCTTAATATGTATTTGCTTCCTAAAAGATTAACCAGTATGATTTTTTTCTAGTTCAATTTTAACCAATTTTAGTTATTAAAACATTAGAATATAATTATATAGAAAAATTAAGAAACAGTCCAAAATATGTGTAGCTACTAATAACATATTCCAAAACCGGTCGACCCAAATATACTTGTTGTAACGTGATTCAGCAACCAAACTGTACAAATTTTGATAGCTTATTCAATCATATATTTTATTGAACAACATAAAAAGGACTTAAAAAAACTCTGTCATCAGTGTTTCAGCAAACCTCAGCAATAGATAGAAAGAAACGCAAAAATATATTCAAACCCAAAATATATCCTAAATTTAAAAAAGTTATCTTATGTTTATATCTCTTTAAGAATATTCTACAGTTAAATTGCCCTAGCAGTCTATAACTTAATTATTTTGGTGTGCAATCCCATTATATGACAGCAAATAAAGCCAAAAAAATGATTTCAAACTAAGTTAATAGTTCTTTACAATGGTTGATATCATAATATTCTACTGTTACAGAACACAAATTACCGAAATTGTTCCACTAAGAAAAAAATAGCATGAGGAAATCACCCTAAATTGGACCCAAACAATAATAATTGTGTGATTTCCAAATTCCGATAATTATCAAGTATTATAAATCATTTTAAATAGTCTCGAGAAAAATTCATGGTTTATCAAATACTATCTTACAAAAGTTTGATACAAATTGTCTGAACGAATCCAATAATGTTAATGATTTATAGAAAGCATTTATTAAATAATTCACAGGTGCTCCTTAATAGTATATCATGGTTGATATCATAATAATTCACACCTGCCCCTTAATAGCATATTTAGAAATCTTGATACACATAACAGGAGGGGCCTGAAGCATATGGTGCAAGCTTGCACCAGGCAAGTTTGCTGGTGCAAGCTTTTTTTAACTTTATAATATGAAAAGCTTTTTTTTTTGAACTTTATAATATAAAGTACAACATGTGGCTTTATATAGTCTTTGCTTATATGGATTCGGGTGATGGCTTTATATGAAATGCATTCGCAAGGAAACTTAGATTTTTAACTTGGTGATAATCTATAAGTCATAACTGTTTTTTTCCTTCCAATAACTTATTCAAAAGTGTATCATTTTTTTGAGAAAAGAATGAAATTTTATTTCATGGTAGTTACTTGCAATGTTATGTTGGTTAGTGGTTCGTTGTTTGAGCCTAACACATTGTCATAAACCATTATCTTTGAAGATTAATTGACCTTCCAAGTCATTGTGCATAAGAATACCCTAACCTCATCCCTGTAAATGATTTTAGCCATTTGGATCGAGCTCAAAATGTTGTATTCTATCAATTGTTAGTTGTTGTCCTTGGCTAACTAGACTAGCAAAGTTGTGCCTTTGTTGTCCTAACTAAATTATGAATGAATTTTTCTGTTTGAAACCATGTTGTTTAGTACTTCTACATTTCTACATTTATGACTAACATACGCACATATGTGCTTCTTTTTGACAGGTGTTGTATGATGCTTTTGAGGTTGCTACATGATGTCGCACTCTTTCTCCTTCAAATCGGTCATGCTTGCATTAATGTATCGCCTATCGACGTTCATATGTCTTTGTTTTTAGTATGTATCATTTTGGTTAGCTATAGTTGTATGTATTGTCACTTTTGGTCACAAATATTTATATGCTTAATGCTTAGTTTATAAAAATTATGGATACATATATTTTGTGGTTTGGCTTATAACTTCATTTGATTACGTACATTACAATGTGATAAGTGTGGTTTTTTGAATTGTTATAATATATTAGTTGAAATAAGTTTAGTAGAATTGAAAATTGTAAGCTTGAATGTATATGGCAATAAAAAATGCAATGGAAATTTTGTTATAGCGTTTTAACTATGCTACGAAAAGAAAAATTGTTACAGCTTTCATATACTAGCATTATGCTAGTACTATACAAAATATTATGCAAGGATTAAACAGTTTTCATAGCAAAAAACAATGCTACAATAGATAGTAATGAATTTTCTATAGCGTTTCAATGCATAATAAAAGATTGACATAATATTTCCACAGTGTATTTAGACGCTATAGTAATATGGCATGTCAACATATTATAGGAATTAAATGATGTTATAATTGTTAGTATCATAAAACACAGTATAAATGTTCTATAGCAAGCTTCAAAACGCTATAGAAAAGTAGTTGTACCGATACAGCTAGTCTAAGATTGCAACAAAAACGCTGTTGAAAGTCCATTTTCCATTGCAATTTTGAAAAGCTGTTGTATCTATGAGACTTACTACAACTTGTTGATCTATAACGTTTATAAAAACGCTGTAGAGGGCTTTAATAGCGGTTTTTAAACGCTATAAAAAGGTCTGGTTATTGTAGTGTCCAGTACTTTTTGAAAATGTTTTCCTAGGTTTTATTCGTTGCTTCTTTCATGTCTTAATATGATGTTTTGCCAGATGAGCTATTTTGGGGTCATTTTAATGAAAGTAACATTTTCGAGCAAGCATTTTATTTCAAGCAAGCATTTTATCTCAAGCAAGCAGCTACAACTCATTATAAAGCACTCATCTATGGTTTTGCATTCGGCCCAACATCAGCATTCCAAAATGCTATAAATATGTTGCATTTCTTTGTATCAAATATATAAGTTAGAATATAATTGTAAAACAAATATCATTCCAGCAATTGAAATTTCTTTCATGGTATCGGAGCATACTCTTGCTTAACAGCAATCAATGAAGAATCGCCACGACATCGTTCTCTCATATTCAATCTCATCATCGAGTCAGGCTGCGAATTCTCTTATCATTAGAGAATTCAAGATTCTCATCATTTGATTTTTTTTAACGATCATACCTGAGTCTGTATCAAGGCTCACACTGTTCTTATCAGCATTCTATATTAAGATTCAACTATGCCTCACCAAGAAGTCACTTTTAGAGATCATCATCATCCAGTGCTATCTGGTTGCATTAGTTTTTCATTCCAGCAATTGATTCCTAAGATCACTGCTTCTTGATTGAACTGCAGCTATATCAGAAGGGGACTTATCACCCACATCAGCAGCAAGAACAATAGAAGCAACATCTCAAAGATCTACAACACAAGATATTATCAAAACATTAACCAAGCCACAAAGTCAAATTATTAATGTACAACTTGATGAAACAAACTTCCTCCTCTGTAAATTTTAGATAGAGACTGCCATTAAAGGCTATGAATTAGAAGATCATGTTTTTGGCACCCTAATTACACCATCAAGATATGTAGCTGATAAGGATGGCAAGCTCATAATCAATCAAGAATACACATCACATCAAAGACAAGACAGTCTGATAAGTTCTTGGTTATTGTCTACCATAAGTTCAAATCTTTTACCACGACTAATTGGATGTAAGAGTGCTAATTAAATTTGGTTAACAGTTCAACAAGTTTTTAACAATCAATTTGGTGCAAAAGTTATGTTTTACAAAAGAAAATTGCAGAATTTAAAGAAAGAAAGTCTACCAATGAGAGAATACTTTTCAAAGGTTTAGATGTTATGTGATCAGCTAGAGTCAGCAGGCCATAAAATATTTGAATATGAACAAATATTATCAATACTAAATGGCCTAGACGATATGAAGCTGTGTGGAACACTCACCATTCAATATGTGCACTCCACATTACTTGCTCATGAAGGAAGGATTGAGCAAAAAAAGCCTATTCTTTCAGATTTTTCTGCTAACTTTGTTAGTAACAATAAATTCAAAAATCAAGAAAGAATTATAATGCCAAGAACCAATCAAATAGTCAAAGGGGTGGTTATTCGAGCATATTTACGGGACGAGGAGGAAGGTACAACAATAACAACATAAACAGATGTCAGATATGTAAGAAATATGGTCATGCAGCAAGCAAATGTTATTTTAGATTTGACTCAAATTACACACCATCACAGCAGACCAATGCAACAAATTATCAACCAAATGTTAATATGGTTTAGCAAGACAACAAGAATCATTTTGAAAACTCAAACAGTGATGCTGCCAAGCTTGAAGATATAAATGATGAAATATGATATCCTGATTCTGGAGTCACAAAATATGTGGCAAGCAATCTGAACAACTTAAACTTGGGCAACAAGTAGTACAATCTATGCATATGGGTGATGGGAAATCTATCAAAATCACACACTGGAAATGCAAGTTTCTTAGGAAAAAGAAAATTATATCCCAACAACTTGTTGAGAGTTCCCTTAATAAGAAAAAACTTATTGAGTGTATCACAATTTGCTAAAGACAACAATGTCCTTTTTGAATTTTACCCAAAATATTGTCTAGTTAAAGATATTCTAACAAAAGAAATTTTATTGCAGGGTAAGGAATTTAGAGGATTGTATACATTCAGTGCTGAAAATTTAAGAAATTCAAGATTTAGGTAAAAATGTAGCAATATCTCTGAGTTCAAACAAAGTGATAATAGTAAGAATTTTGATATATGGCATTACAAATTAGGTCATCCAAATGTAAAGATGTGTTGAATAGTAGTGACATTTCTTTTAAAAACATTCAATGCCTTATGTGTGCACTTATTGTCAAATGGAAAAAGCCATAAACTTGCATTTCTAGGCTCACAAACTGAATACAACAGACCCTTAGAGTTAATTGTTACCGATTTATGGGGTCCAACACCAATCAACACTGATTATGGGTAAAAATAATATATTTCATTTATTTATGCTTATTCTAGATATGTTTGGATTTATTCCTTAAAACCCAAATCTGATACTTGTAATGCAGTTGTATAGTTTATAACTCGTGTAGAAATGAAAACAGGCAATCAGGTAAAAATTCTACAAACTGATGGTGGAACAGAATTCCAACCATTTAAAGAATTCTTACAAAGAAAAGGAATACTACATAGAACGACATGTCCTTATGCATCTGAACAAAATGGATTAATTGAGAGGAAACATAGACTTAGTAGAAACTGTCTTACTTTACTTGCTCAAGCATCTATACCACTTAAGTTTTGGCTAGATGATTTTCCATAACTGTTTATCTAATTAATAGGCTGCCAACTAAGGTTTTAAAACTCAAAAGCCTATGGAAATGCTATATGATGTTAAACCTGATTATCAAAGTTTAAAAGTGTTTGAATGCTTATGTTTCCCTTACTTAAGACCTTATAATGCACACAAACTAAATTTTAGATCATCCCCATGTACATTTTTAGGGTATGCATTTAGCAAAAAAGGGTATAGATGTCTAGACAGTAATGGGAGAATTTACATATCTAGGCATGTTGATTTTAATGAAAAAATATTCCTTTTTAGCAACACAAATATCAAAGCCACATAAAAGGTAAACAATCCAAAATTATTCATACCTGATATAGCTGAACAATTTGAGGTAATGAGAGACAACCTCAAAAAGAGATCATTAAAGCAGATAACTCAAATTCTCAGTACACAATACCAAGAGATAATCCAGCATATGATCAACATGATGCTCATCAGTCACCCACTCAATCACCACATCATGATGCTGACATGCAGTCCAGCTCACACCAATCATTAGATGATTTACAATCTTCTAATGATAATTAATGAGGATACAACAGCCAGTTATAGGGACCAACGGCCAGCACATCAACCAGCATCTACAACAACTGAACACCACATGATAACTAGAGAAAAAAGTGGAATATTCAAACCAAAGAATTACAATGAAATCATAAAAACTAGTGAATCAGACAACTTTTATGAAGCCATAAAGGATGACAAATGGAGAGCATCAAAAGAGGAATATGATGCTTTAATCAACAACAAAACCTGGACACTAGTTTCTTCACCAACAAACAAAAATATTATTGAATGCAAGTGGACTTATAAAAAGAAATCCTGATGGTTCAATCTCTAAGTATAAGGTAAGATTAGTTGCAAAAGGCTATTCAAAATAGAGTGGATTTGACTTTAATGAAACTTTCTAACCTGTTGTGAAGCCTACCACTATGAGAATAATTCTCACCATTGCCTTACATAGAGGTTGGAACATCAAACAAATAGATGTAAATAGTTTCTCCTGGATTTGAATTTTTTTTAAGATAATCGAAGCCGACATCCATTTGGAGTTCACAAACCCTAACCCTAACAAGTTGGGTTTGATGGGGCGATTGAAAATAACGTTTTTAAGCAAGCATTTTATCTTAAGCAAGTAGACGCACCTCAGTATAAAGCGGGCATATGAATACAACATATATGGGTTTGCACTTGGCTCAATATCCCACATTATCTTAATTTGTATCAAATAGACAAGTTAGAATACAATTGTAAAACAAATTTCATTCCTGCAATTGAAATTTCTTTCAATTTTCTATATTTTATATTGTTAGGTGTGGCTCGCATTGTAAATGGAGTGGGTGCGTGGATTGAACAGGTTAAAAGTCCCATATCGTAGGATATCTGAAATAATCGTGGTATATATATGGGATTGGTGGCACTTAACATTGGGGATTCCTTTTGTTACAATGTGTTGCCGAGACCAGATTATATGCTCGATGGAGGCGATGTAGGGATGTTCAATCGGGAAGCCGACATGGGAGACTTCGACCGTTGACTCCGGCTAGACATGGTGAAGCGAACGTGTACGGTACGCGGGAATGCCGAAACTCAACATGGTATCAGAGCTCCATGGTTCGATGGGATCGGTATGATGCAGCGTGACCGAAGAATGGCTCCTAAGGGGCTTGAGCATGGGATGCTCGTCAAGATGGAGATATGGTTAAGCAATCGCTCCCTCCTGCTTATGAAAACTCGGAGTAGCAGCCTCATCCAACTGCGAAGAGGACTCTGGTGTAACTCCAAGGTGACTTGAGCAATGCTCGCCAAGGTGGAGATTGTTAGGTGTAGCTTGCATTGTAAATGGAGTGGGTGCGTGGATTGAACAGGTTAAAAGTCCCACATCGTAGGATATCTGAAATAATCGTGGTATATATATGGGATTGGTGGCACGTAGCATTGGGGATTCCTTTTGTTACAATGTGTTGCCAAGACCAGATTATATGCTCGATGGAGGCGATGGAAGGATGTTCAATCGGGACGCCGGCATGGGAGACTTCGACCGTTGACTCCGGTTAGACACGGTGAAGTGAACGCGTACGGTACACGGGAATGTCGAAACTCAACATATATCATGTATTTTAAATATACATATTTTTGAAAACTCATGCATTCTTCTTCCTATTCTACTTCTAAAAGAGTGGTCATAACTCATGGGCATATTTATGTTAAGTCAATTGATTCAATTATTTATGTTTTCATGGATACCTTACAGATTCATAGTTACCCACCACTAGAATAGATTTGTTGAACTTGAATGCATACTTTCAATAATTCAATACTCACATGTCCTTTTTATTCCTCGCTTCAAAAACAAGCCCAAAACTTTCTAGTTTAGACTACATGGAAAATCCCACACATCATAGAACATTAAAAAAAATAGTTTGTGGATGTTCTTACCTATGTATCAATAATTGGACCAAGGATACAACCCAGGATATTTCTAACACGAATCTACCACTTCTTGATGACCCTTAGATGTATATGGATATCCTAGGATACACAAAATGATATACATGAGAATATAAAATGTAATACCCAGTGACCTGTAGAACTGAATAAACCATTTTTATTTTAATTGAACTGACTTGTGCATCAAAGATACCATAAAATGGTAGTGGCATTATCATCATGTCTAACCAATTTAAGTCCATAATGGTTAAGTCATGATCACCTTGTTAAATTCTGGCGACACTATATGGAGAATTGTAGAGGTCGGAAGTAGCTTCGCAACGGAGAAAACGGTTCGCAAATCGGAATTCGTAGGTAGAAGTTATAAGGGAAAAAGGCGAAGTGGGCTGAGTTGACTCAGCTCAGGCGTCTGACCAAATGGGTTACACGTCCGAGTCTGGGCAGAGATGCTTCCAGAGGCATCAGTTAGACGTCTAACCAAATGGTCAGACGTCTGAGCTAAAGCGAATTTCTTTCCAGAAGCTTAGGTCAGACGTCTGACCATTTTGGCCAGACATCTGAGGCGTCTATCGCCTGTTTTGCTCTGTGGACTCGGCGTGAAGATTTGTGACAACTGCAGGGGCAATTTCAGAACATTTTCTAGGGTTTCTATTCTCCTATATAAGCTAGCTTCAGGTTCCAGATCTGAGGTAGCGAGCAAGCGACTGCAAGAGATTAGCCTCTACTAATTAGGGTTTATCAAAACCTAATTTTCTTCAATTCTCTTCTCCACAAATCAATTTCTAATTAGAATTTTGATCATTGTAATCAATCTCTTGTACTCTTCTCATCAATATTAATAAAAGCTCTCTCTTAAAGTGGATGTACACTAACACAATGTTAGTGGAACTACTATAAATCGATGTGTGATTTATTTTTCGTTATTGCTTTGATTTTTAAATTCTTGTTTCGAATTGTGATTGTTTTTGGATTGGTTGAGATTGGAATTGAGTTATTGATTGGTTGTTTTTACACTTCTTACCACGATCCTGTCTTCCGCTGTGCTTGTGGGGTTTCGATTTGAGTGGTCTCCAGTTGAAATCCCGACTCCAACATTTGGTATCAGAGCATTGGTGTTGGTAGGTGGTTGTAGAAATGCCAGAATCAGATAATACCTCAAGTACTTCCTCAATGGTTAATCCAAGTGGTGTAGCTCCTTATGTACGTGGTTCGTACGCAGCTTCAGGATCACTATTGGTTATAGACAAGTGGAATGGCGATAATGATTTTGAAAAATGGCAATGGAAGATGAAAGCTGTTCTAAGGAGGAATCAGGTACATCGAGTAGTGTTTACACACATTTGTTGCCAGTGGACATCTCGGATGTTGAGAGAGAGGAGATGGAAGAGTGGGAATTCACAACTTGCTATGGGAGAGAATGTTATCTCTGAAATTAGTGGTGAGACAAGCGCTAAGGGTATTTGGGACAAGTTGGAGGAGTTGGATATGAAGAAGTCACTGACAAATTATTTGATCTTATTGCGAACGTTCTTCACAAATAAGATGAAGGAAGGTACTTCGCTTAAGGAGCACTTGAATACTTTTGATGATTTGCTAATAAAGATGAAGGCGGTAGATTTGAAGATTGAGGAAGAGCAAAATGCGATGATATTGTTGTGTTCGTTGCCAGATCGCTATACAGGTTTCTCAAATAGTTTGATCTATAGCCGGAATATATTGACTCTTGATGATGTCAAGACGGGTCTTCTTAGCGAGAAGTTGCAGGATCAAATGAAGGAGTTAGGTGATGGAAGTAGTGGTGCTAGTAATAGTCATGGCTTGTTTGTGGAGAAGGAGAGGTATGCGAAGAAGGAGAACTGGGGGCGTTCTAAATCAAGGAACCCCGGTTGGAGAGGAAAGTCGAAGGAAAGAAAAGGTAGGTGCTATATTTGCAAGAAGCCCAGTCATTGGAAGAATGAGTGTACGGACAAGGAGAAGGCAAAGAAGGAAGTAGCATCTTCATCTGTAGCGGTGGAGAGTGGAGTTGGTGAGGGAGATGTAGATGTTTTGTCGGCGGTAGCATCGGATGTTTTAGGTAGCGATTGGGTGCTCGATTCAGGGGCGTCCTATCATATGATGCCAAATAGGAATTGTTTTTCTTCTTACATCGACAAAGAAGGAAATTCAATTGTTATGGGAAATGGTGCTATTTGCAAGTCGAAAGGCATTGGTTTCATGCAAATTCGGATGTTTGATGGAGTGGTTCGTACTCTCACTAATGTACACTATGTTCCGGGACTTTGGAAGTCTCTTATCTCTTTGGGGTAGCTGGATTCTTTAGGTTGTAAGATCACTATTGAGAGTGATAGCTTGCGGGTTTCGAAGGGGCGCTTGTGGTAATGAAGGGTGCTAGGACTCATGGTATTTATTTTCTTCAAGGAGTGACTGTGGAAGGTGAAACTTGTATAAGAGTTGATAGTTCTCGTGGCTTGGATGCGACTAGGTTGTGGCATTTGAGGTTAGGTCATGTCTCGAAGAGGAGTTTGGACAGTCTTCGGAAGAGGGAGATGATCGATGGAGAAAGTTTCAACAAGTTAGAGTTTTGCGAAGAATGCGTCATGGGGAAGCAAACTAAAGTTTCATTCGGTGAGGGAAAACATGATTCGAGAAGGGTTCTTGAGTATGTTCACACGGATGTTTGGGAACCGACACCTGTAGCTTCTTTAGGTGGAGCTCGCTATTATATTTACTTTATAGATGACTTTTCTTGGAAAGTTTGGGTGTATGTAATGAAGGTCAAGTCGGAGGCATTTGCAAAGTTCAAAGCGTGGAAGGCTCTTGTTGAAAATGAGAGTGGCAAGTCTTTGAAGGTTCTAAGGTCCGACAATGGCGGAGAGTATGTTTCCGGAGATTTTTTGGAGTTTTGCAAGCATCATGGCATTCAGAGGCATTTTACTACACCTGGAGATCCTCAGTCGAATGGTGTTGCGGAAAGGATGAATCGTACTCTACTTGAGAAAGCTCGATGCTTGAGATTGACATCGGGTTTGGCGAAGGGATTTTGGGCTGAAGCTTTGTCAACCGCAGTGCATATTATTAATCGAATTCCGTGCTCAGCTATTGGTAAAAAAATTCCGGAGGAAGTGTGGAAGGGAAAGAGCATTGACTTGAGTTATCTTCGTGTCTTTGGAAGTCCTGTTTATGTGCATGATCCGGGAAATGATAAGCTTGAACCTAGAGCTTTCAAGGGGATTTTGCTTGGCTATACGGATGGAGTAAAAGGCTATCGGATTTGGAATCCGGAAAGAAGAAGGTAGTGAATTCTCGTCATGTTACTTTTGAAGAGTCGGCGATGTTCAAGGAGAATGGAAGCTCATCGGATATTCCGGATTTGGTTCATGGTGAATCAAAGGAGAAGGAAATTATTTCCATATTTTTTTCAAGGAGTAGAGAGAGTAGAGTAGTTGGAGATGCTTGTGAGGAGGTAGCGGTTGATGTTACATCATATAGTCCACAAGGTGCCTCTAGTAGTGTTAGTGATGTACATGATTATAGAGAAGATTCGGTTCAAGGTGGAGCCGAAGGGAGTTTGGGTGATGGTATTGCTACTCGGGTTGGTCGTCATACTATAAGACCACCCGAAAAATATGGTGATTGGAACTATCTTAGCTTTTGTGATAATTTGGTCTATGCTCTTCATGTAGTCCAAGATGAGCCGATGGACCTTGAAGACGTCATGAAGTCGAGTGATAGCTCGAAATGGATTTGTGCCATGGAGGAAGAGATGCAATCATTGTTGAAGAATCAAACTTGGGATTTGGTTCCACTTCCTAAAGGAAACCGTGCTATTGGGTGCAAATGGATATACAAGGTGAAGCACGATGGGAGATACAAAGCTAGGCTAGTGGCTAAGGGGTTTGCACAAAGGAAGGGAAAGGAGTATGATGAGATATTCGCACCGGTTGTGCGCCATACTTCTATCCGGATATTACTTGCTATAGTTGTTATTCACGACTTGGAGTTGGAGCAACTTGATGTGAAAACCGCCTTCTTGCATAGTGACTTGGATGAAGACATCTACATGGAGCAACCGGAAGGTTTTTTTGTGGATGGTAAGTCAAATTTGGTTTGCAAGTTGAAGAAATCACTATATGGTTTAAAGCAATCACCTAGACAATGGTAAAAGAGATTTGATCATTTTATGCTTGAAAATGGTTTTGATAGAAGCATCAAGGATGCTTGTGTTTATTTCAAGAAGTTGAGAAATGATTGTTGGGTGTATTTACTCTTGTATGTGAACGATATGCTTATTGCTTCTAAGGATAAGAATGAAATCAACAAGCTAAAACTGAGTTTGAAATCGGAGTTCGAAATGAATGATCTTGGAGAAGCAAGAAGGATATTGGGCATGGAAATCGTAAGGGATCAAAAGCATTTTGAGTTGAAACTAACTCAAAAGGAATACATTGAGAAAGTGCTTTGCCGGTTTAGCATGGAGAATGCAAAGGCGTCAAATACACCTTTACCTTTGCATATGAAGTTTTCGAGTAAAGGATCATCTATCTTGGAGGAAGACAAGAATTATATGGCAAAGGTGCCATATGCTAGTGCGGTTGGAAGTCTAATGTATGCTATGTTATGTACAAGGCCCGATATTGCAAATGCCGTCGGGATGGTTAGTCGATACATGGCTAATCCGGAGAAATCGCATTGGGAAGCTGTGAAGCTTATATTGAGATACCTTAGAGGCACATCATCTCATAGTCTTGTTTTTGGCGGTAGTAAGGCGATGGATTGCAAGTTGGTTGGTTATTGTGATTCGGACTACGCCGGTGATAGGGATCGTAGAAAATCAACTTCCGGATATGTCTTCACACTTGGAGGTACATGCATAAGTTGGAGATCTAGATTGCAGACCGTAGTTGCTTTATCCACTACGGAGGCGGAGTTGATAGCTGCGGTGGAGGCGACAAAGGAGGCACTCTATTTGAAGCGATTGTTGTGTGACTTGGGTTTCGAGCATGATAGTATTGATGTTCGATGTGATAGCCAGAGTGCTATTCACTTGGCAGAGAATTTGGAGTTTAGCTCACGGACTAAGCATATTGAGGTGATAGAGTCATTTCTAGTAGCCATGGATGAGGATAAGCAAGTATATCTTCGGAAAGTGCACACAAAGGATAACGCGGCAGACATGTTCACTAAAGCATTGCCGGTTGGGAAGTTCGAGCATTGCTCGAACTTGATTCGCTTGGAGAAGTACTAGGTGCCACGGGGTGGCACGGTTAAGGGAGGAGCTTGATGGTAGATGAGGAAGAGTATCGGTAAGAGATTGAGGTTCTATCTTTTGGGTAAGTGCTAGTCTTTGGTGAGATAGCTTAGGATTTGGATGTTTTCAACATTTCATTAGCGGGCGGGGGTTTGCCTAAGCTCGTTGGTGGAGTGCAATGGGCGGTGGCTTTGCCGGAGCTCATTGGAAAAACATTCATGTTTGGTTGAAGGTAGAAGAAGTGATAGTTGGTGTTATCGGTTGTCGTTGATGGTATGGTACCATTAGAGTTGGAGATGGATATAGTGTCGAGATGGAGTGTTAAATTCTAGCGACACTATATGGAGAATTTTAAAGGTCGGAAGTAGCTTCGCAACGGAGAAAACGGTTCGCAAATCGGAGTTCGGAGGTGGAAGTTATAAGGGAAAAAGGCGAAGTGAGCTGAGTTGACTCAGCTCAGACGTCTGACCAAATGGGTAAGACATCTGAGTCTGGGCAGAGATGCTTCCAGAGGCATACGTCTGACCAAATGGTCAAACGTCTGAGCTGAAGCGAATTTCTTTCCAGAAGCTTAGGTCAGACGTCTGACCATTTTGGCCAGACGTCTGAGGTGTCTATCGCCTATTTTGCTCTGTGGACTCGGCGTGAAGATTTGTGACAACTGCATGGACAATTTCAGAACATTGCATAGGGTTTCTATTCTCCTATATAAGCTAGCTTCAGGTTCCAGATCTGAGGTAGCAGGCAAGCGACTGCAGGAGATTAGCCTCCACTAATTAGGGTTTATCAAAACCTAATTTTCTTCAATTCTCTTTTCTACAAATCAATTTCTAATTAGAATTTTGGTCATTGTAATCAAACTTTTGTACTTTTCTCATCAATATTATAAAAGCTCTCTCTTAAAGTGGATGTACACTAACACAACGTTAGTGGAAGCACTATAAATCGCTGTGTGATTTATTTTTCGTTATTGCTTTGATTTTTGAATTCTTATTTCGGATTGTGATTGTTTTTGGATTGGTTGATATTGGAATTGAGTTATTGATTGGTTGTTTTTACATTTCTTACCACGATCTCGTCTTCCGTTGTGCTTGTGGGTTTTCGATTTGAGTGGTTTCCAGTTGAAATCCCGACTCCAACACACCTGACATGCATGCAGCATTACGTACTAAACATAAATGTCTTTGTTTTAATAGTAGATACATCCTCTCAGTAGCATTGTACATATTGTACACTTTCCCAGAATTCTGTATTTATTGCTCATTACATTTAGGTTAATGTTGGGCATAGATCATGTGCTCCATTTTGCTGGAAATTTCGGTATACTTAGGGTTTCTCAGTTGCTGGATAGACATTCTAGCATAATAAAATAGGCATCCTTTTGTGATTTGTTGAAGACTGTATAAACATTTATACTTTCCATGCTATTTTTATATCTTTAAATCCATGCTCCTATCTTTACACGCATGAACGGGATCTTGAAAACTGTACTCATTTCCTCATGTTGTCACTGTCTTGTTGGTATCTGCACCATTTCCTTTACCTACACATTTTATAGTGTATATTTATAACAAACATATTGTATCTCTCTCTGATTTTAACAATGATTACAACTTGTGGTGCATAGCTTGTATTCTTTGTAATGTCCATTTTACACATGTGGGCATGCTATATATATACATAAAAAAGTATCCGAGTACTAATTTATTTACGTTTCAACTTGAGTAAATTTATTATAAGCAATATGAGGGGTGGGCATAAACCGCACCGCTATACGGAAACCGCCCGCACTGGATCGTAAAAAGGGTACGGAAACCCACACCGAATCTTTTAACAAAGAAAATACCCCAAACCGGATCGACCCACATCAATACGGTTCGGTAGCGGTTTGGACGATTGAACCGACCATATTAAACGGATAGAACCGAAAATTTACACGAGTAATCTTATGATAAAAATATAAGCTAACTCCTATCTCATTTTAGATTCTAACAATGTATATTCAATTTTTAGGTGTTGTTATATTAATAATAATCGTTGTCATAAAAGAAGAAGTTATAGTTTTAATATAATATTTTTCATCTCATTTTTTTTGAATAATTCCTAATTATAATCTTATTCTAGTCATTTTATTAATGATTATGCATTGATTAACGTTGATGTTTGGTTAATCTACTAAAAGAACTCACCTATAGTTAAATGTCATATTGAAATATTCATACAATTAAGAGCCAACCTTTCATTTTAGTATAACATTGTGTGTTTTAATCTTTAAGTGTAAAAGTTTCACACAGTTGCATTCGTAAATTGATTATTGATGGAAGTAATTTCCTTATTTCGTATTTAATATGAGTTCAAACCGGACCGGACTAAAACCGGATCATATTACATCAAAACCGAATCGAAACCAAACCGTTTAAAAAATTAATATAATGGTTTGTAATTTTGATCAACCGTTTGATGCGGTGCGGAAGCGGTTTGAGCTTCAAACCGCACCAAACCGAGCCACGTCCACCCCTAAGCAATCTAGTTTGTTACTGAATATTTTATATGCTTGTTAACTAGAAGAGATTTATTGACCAATGAATGTGTTGAGTATCTGTATTGGCATTGATAAAGATATGATAGTTCTCTATGTATGTTTATATGTTTGCATCTCTTTTTATTTCTCTCTTTGTGTGTGCATGTCATAATTTTCAATAAATTATATGCTTTTTTTGTGCCAACCTGGTGTAACATACTTTTGTATATGTGGCTAATTGGTTATCTTTCTCTAGTTTCAACTTAATACTTGGTTATCCATTTCGGAGGTTATATGTCATACCTTGGGGTACTATAATATTCTCTGTGTCGACTACAATAGCTCAAATAATATTTAGTACTTTGGACTGTTAACGGGAATGAATGGAGTATGGCTGATTCTTGGTGGGCGAAGCTCATTGGTTTTGTTAGGTATTCTTAACAGTTTTATTTTTTCAGTTGCTCTGTTGGACAGATGTTTCCCTAATTTTTTACGTTTTTCATGTTTATAGTTTGCTTGCATTTGCATATTCAGTTTTTTCAGTATATTTGATTAGTGACTACCGAATTAAACTATGCAAGCCAAGACTTCATGTTTGTAGTATCGCGATGACAATTTATTGTTTGTTAAGTCCAATCAATGAACTTTAATGATGTAAGAGGCAATGCCTCAATTTGTAAGAGACGATGTCTCAGTTTGTTTTGTGTACTTTAGGAAGCTAATGTAATGATTATTATTAAGTAGTTAGAGATGTATTTATTAAATATGTAATGATTATTATTGGTTGATTAGGGTTCTGTTAACTCTATTTACAACTAATTATATATGAAATTTGGTTAGTTTTATATAAGTTTGTTAATTTATAAATTTATTTAAATTTTTAACATTTGATTAGCCTTTTAAATTTATTTAAATCAATAAACTTAGTTAGTTTTTATGAAACTTTGTTAATGTTATAGTTCAGTTATCTTTTACAGGACTTGGTTAATTTTATTGTACTTTGTTGTTATTTTTAATCAAGGAACGGCCGCCAAGTCCCTAAAATTGAAAGATGATGGAAGAAAAGTCCCTTCCGAAAAAGTTGCGAAAATTTGATTCCAATTTTAGTTTTTAACTAATTTATACTACTTTTACCCCTGATTTCAATGTTGGACCGATTTTCTAGAAGAGGACAATTTGATAAAAAGTAACAAAATAGAGGCCTAATTAATTTACATGGGATTATGAGCAGGGACTTTTTGACTTTTTGTGTATGAGTTTTGAGAATAGGGACCATTGATCCAAAACTCCATTTTTAATTTTATAAACTTGGTTAGTTTTTTAACTTAGTTAATTTTATAAACATAGTTATTTTTATGGAAGACGGTTAATTTCATAAAACTTAGTTAATGTTATATACTTGGTTAATTTTTATAATTTATATATACAATATCCATCAAAGCACCACATATTAGTAATATATAAATTTTAATAACAATAATCCACAATAATATCTAATGGAAAAATAAGTGTACATATATAATGAACAAAAACTGATTATTATCCTCCTTGAATAATAAGTTTTCGCTTGGAAATTATTATAGTTGTTAGCCTATTTTTGATTACTTATACTTATGATTTTAATTGTTTACTCACAGCATTCTTTATACTATTTGTACTATATTCTATGCTACTAGAATGCCCTTTACACAGTGCACCAATTATATGATAGGACTGCACATTAAATTCCATTGCTAGTGAAAACGACCCAACTTTCATGTAAAGTCTCAAACCCAAATATAATTGTTCTTCTTACAGTCTTACTTAATAACATTTGAATAGTTTAATCTCTGTATTTATAATTGGAAAATGTGGATTGTTTTACTGGATATGTTACTTGGATGATATCCAAGTGTTATGCCTACGGAGTAAAGAATCCTTAGCCTCTTTTGTGCTTGCCTTCCACCTCATCAGAAGCTATAATACACCGATAGTTACAGTATTGTCACTTATAATGATATATATTATTATCAGCTAACGATATACATCCAAATTAGTAAATTTCATCCTCAGACATTGTAACTCAAATAAATTAAATCTGTAATATCAGCTTTAAGTTCAGGTATTATTTTTCTAGGTCTGAGTGTTGGAATTCCTAAATACTAAATTGAATGAAAATAACATAGTCCCACATGGTCAAAAATTGCAAACTATTATAGTATATTAATAGTTTTGCAATGAAGGGGTTGGGGCCTTGGGGCACCCAAATGTTTGTTTCGTTGTGAGCAGGAATATCATGCATCACCACCACAATATATCACAGAGTTGACATACTCATTACAATCTCGTGCAGATTTATATATTTATATATAGAAATCTGATTGATAAACTTGTGAGACGAGTTTATAATTGATTATTATCTGTTTTGATATACTAGACGTATAACATCTTCAGATTTTCCTGTTTTAACTAAAACATAGATGACAACAGTAGAGCTCTCAACAAAGGCTACTACACACAATAAGCTCGATCCTTTTAAAGGAGATGGTGAGACTTTCTAACATGACAGAATCAGATGTTATTCTATCTCACCACACTCGGTCTGCAACGGTATCTCGAGTAGGAGGAACCGATTCCTGCACCAGGCAAGGAATCAGATGTTGCTACGTGGAAGCATTCTGATTTCCTATGCAGAAACTATATTCTGATCTGTCTCGACAAGGTATTATACAAAATATATCAACCTCTAAAGACAGCAAAAGCACTCTGGAATGCACTTGCCACGAAGTACAAGACGCAGAATATCAGTCTTAAGAAATTCATTGTAGACAAATTCATGGATTACAAGATGGTCGACTCCAAACCGGTGACTGCTCAACTGCATGAACTGCAAGTCATCATTCATGAACTCGAAGCGGAAGGTCATAAGGTTGGAGAATCGTTTTTGGTTGAAGCCATCACGGGAAAACTTCTGCCGTCATGGAGAGACTACCGCAACTATCTAAAGCATAAAAAGAAAGAGATTTCTTTGCTAGACTTCATCGTACGATTAAAGATTGAGGCAGATAACCGCAGAATTACCAAACAAAGCGAGGAGGCGTTGGTAACAGAAGGTTTGAAGAACAAAAATAAAGGCCACTTCAACAAAAAGAAGAACTTCTCAAAGAAGAGGAAAGCTCCTGAAAACAAAGCCAAAGATAATAAAACCAAGAAGTTTAATGACGAATTTTGGGTTTGTGGCAAAATGGGACATGCCGCTAGAGATTGCAGACACAAGAAGGAACGCAACTCAGAGGCAAATATAGTTGACAACATGGAAGTGGACGAGTCCAACTTTTCAGCAGTTATATCTGAATGCAATTTGGTTCAGAATCCTAACCAATGGTGGGTGGACATAGGAGCTACTCGTCATGTCTGCTCTGATAAATCCATGTTTTCAACATATCAGAAATTCGATCAGGAAGAAAAACTCTACATGGTTAATTCTGCTGTTTCCATGATCGAAGGCAGTGGCACAGTAATCCTCAAGTTTACTTCTGGAAAAACTGTCAAGTTGAATGACGTGCTCCACGTTCCAGACATACGCAAGAATCTGATCTCTGGTTCAGTACTATCAAAGAAAGGATTCAAAATGGTGTTCGAGTCAAATCAGATGGTTCTGTCCAAAGCTGGAATGTATATCGGAAGGGGATATTTATGTGATGGCCTATTTAAGGCAAATGTAGCCGTTATCGGCAATAAAACTATGTATTCTGATTGTGCTATTAATAAAATTGAAGTTTCTTACTTGCTTGAGCATGAAATTTTACTATGGCATGATAGATTAGGACACGTAAACTTACGAAAAATGAAAACATTATCAAACTTGGGATTAATTCCGAAATTCCAAGTAGATAAAAACTACAAATGTGAGACATGTGTAGAAGCAAAAATGGTTAAAAAACCATTTCAATCTGTTGATAGAAGCACCAAACCACTAGGTTTGGTTCATACAGACTTATGTGATTTTAAATCGTTACCTACAAGAGGTGGGAAAAAGTACTTTATCACGTTTATTGACGATTATACGCGATATTGCTATGTATATCTTTAAATAGTAAAGATGAAGCAATTACATCATTTATAAAGTACAAGGCTGAGGTAGAAAATCAGTTAAATAAAAAGATCAAGATATTGAGATCTGATCGAGGTGGAGAATATGAATCACCATTTGAACAGTTCTGTGCCGATAATGGTATAATTCATCAAACAACAACTCCATATTCACCACAACAAAATGGTGTAGCCGAGAGGAAGAACAGAACGTTAAAAGACATGATTAATGCCATGCTTTTAACCTTTGGTCTACCGACGAACTTGTGGGGGGAAGCCTTAAATATGTCTAATCACATATTAAACAAAGTTTCTCATAATAAAACAGGAACAATTCCATATGAGATATGGAAAGGACACAAACCAAGTTTTAAATACCTCAAAGTGTGAGGGTGCTTGGCAAAAGTTCCAGTTCCGCCTCCCAAGAAAGTCAAACTTGGACCAAAAACAGTAGATTGTTACTATCTTGGGCCAGCCCAAAATAGCAGTGCCTACAGATTTTTGGTATTCAAGTCTGATATAGATGATGTTCATGTAAATACAATCATGGAATCAAGAGATGCCTCATTCTTTGAAGACGTGTTTCCGCACAAAAGGAATGAAGGGAATAATGTCCCTAAAAGGACAAGAGAAGAATCAAGCAATTCACATGAAGATGAAACTCATCATGAGATTAAGGAAGTTGAACCAAGAAGAAGTGTAAGGGCTAGAACTTCCAAGACATTTGGTTCGGATTTTTTCACATATGTGTTAGAACATGAACCTCAAACGTACAAGGAAGCAATGTCATCTTCTGAATCTTCATGTTGGAAAGAAGCAATCCAAAGTGAGATTGATTCAATTCTAAGTAATAAAACTTGGGAAATTTTTGATATTCCACCTGGAATAAAACCTATTGGCTGCAAATGGATTTTCAAAAAGAAAATGAAAGCAGATGGCTCTATCAACAAGTATAAAGCCAGATTAGTAGCCAAAGGATATCGTCAAAAAGAAGGAGTAGACTTCTTTGATACATATTCGCCGGTAACACGAATAACCTCTATAAGAATGCTAATAGCAATTACATCGATCTATAATCTAGAAATTCATCAAATGGATGTAAAGACAGCGTTCTTAAATGGAGATCTCGATGAGGAGATCTACATGGAGCAACCTGAAGGTTTTGTTTCCAAAGGAAATGAAAACAAAGTCTGTAGATTAGTAAAATCATTATACGGACTAAAACAAGCTCCAAAACAATGGCACGCAAAATTTGATAGTGTCATGATGAGAAATGGTTTTCATATAAATGAGTGTGATAAATGTGTTTATTATAAACAAATTGGACAATCATATATGATGATTTGTTTATATGTAGACGATATGTTAATATTTGGTCCAAATACTCAGGTAATAGAGACCATAAAGAAGATGTTAATTAGCAATTTCGATATGAAACACTTAGGAGTTGCAGACGTTATTTTGAGAATCAAAATAATAAGAACATCTAATAGAATTAAATTATCTCAGTCACACTATGTAGACAAAGTGATTGAAAAATTTCAAAATTTTGGAATTAAAGGAGTAAGAACACCTTTTAATCCATCAGAAGTACTGCATAAAAACACTAATGAGAGTGTAATGCAACTGGAATACTCTCGTGTAATAGGATGCTTAATGTATCTCATGAATTGCACTAGACCAGATATCGCTTACGCGGTAAGTCGACTGAGCAGGTATACAAGCAATCCAGAAAAGGAACATTGGAAAGCACTAATGAGAATGCTTGGATATTTAAAAAATACCACAAATTATTCCTTACATTATGAAAAATATCATGCCATCTTAGAAGGATATAGTGATGCAAACTGGATTGCTGATTCAGAGGAATCAAAATCACCAAGTGGTTATGTATTTACCTTAGCAGGGGCAGCAGTGTCATGGAAATCTACTAAACAAACATGCATAGCTCGATCCACTATGGAATCGGAGTTCATCGCTTTAGATAAAGCAAGCGAAGAAGAAGAATGACTTCGTCATTTTTTAGAAGATATTCCATTTTGGCCTAAACCTGTACCGGCCATATGCATACAGTGTGATAACCAAGCTGCGCTAAGCAGAGCGCACAACTTTGTGTATAATGGAAAGTCACGACACATTCATTGACGCCATAACACAGTTAGGCAGTTACTCTCAAATGGAACCATTTCCATATATTATGTGAGAACAAATGATAACCTAGCGGATCCATTTACTAAAGGTTTATCAAGAGAGAAAATTGACTGCGCATCGAGGGGAATGGGTTTAAAAGCCTAAACCACTAAGAGTTATCTTATACGGAAACCTATCCTAGTGACTGGAGATCCCAAGGACTAGGATCAATAGGCAAACCAGTTCTGAGTAACTCAAGACGTAATGCATTTGCTTGGACATAGTCCAACTCCATTCCTATGGTGCACAATATAAATGCATGCCTACAGAAGTATTTAAAGGTTAAAACTATGTTTTTTAATGATGACCATATCTTGAATATAACAAGTGGAGTATATGTAGGATACTCTTAATGGTTGCGATCACCTATGTTAGTGTGAGATGGGTCGGCTCTATGAGAATATTAAAGGCTTATATTTTCTATAAACACTCGCAGAACCAAACAAATTTGTTCAGGACCAAAATGAACACAACCAAGAGATTGGATGAGAAGGGAATCAATGCTTCGTAAAGCTTATTGTCTGGATATACAATAAAGGACGACGGTTCAAGATGAAATAATTCACCGATTAGCCAAGTAGATCCGATAAGTTTTAACTAGGGAAAGTTCAAAGTGAAATATCTACTTATCCACGATAAAGCATTATTCCATATGTACTCTGTGATCTTTCGCTTTGTGTGGGGGATATGTATATTATCTTTCATGTGGGGGATTGTTGGAATTCCTAAATACTAAATTGAATGAAAATAACATAGTCCTACATCGCCAAAAATTGCAAACTATTCTAGTATATTAATAGCTTTGCAATGAAGGGGTTGGGGCCTTGGGGCACCCACAAATGTTTGCTTCGTTGTGAGGATGGAGATCGTGCATCACCACCACACACGCGCACGCGCCGCCGCCGCCGTCCGACCGAACGAACCGAACCGGGTTCGGGTTCGGGTCTAATATGATCATATTTTTACTGCAAAACTGGGCCGGATTTTCTGACAGTTGCAGGCTATACGAACAGGTGTGAATCTATTCATAAGCAGACGCGGATTGACTGAGGGGGTGCGACTTCTGAAGCGGGCGCGGGTTTTTTGGCGAACAGATGCATCCAGTAGCAGACGGAAGCGGGTGTGACCCATTAGACGCGAGCGAGTGCGGCTTATGACAGTAACAGGTGCGAACACAGAACCAGTAGCGAACGGGTGCGGCCCGTTAACGAACAGCAGCAATGAAAGGCAACGGGTGCAACCTTTCAGGCAGACGCGACTGTTCGAAGAGGTGCAGACAAAATTATAAATAGAAGAGAATACTGATCACATTCTCATTCCATTCCAGTTCTAATTTCTTTTGCTTCTTCTTTCTCTACTGCTCTATACGATATATCACAGAGTTTACATACTCATTACAATCTCGTGCAAATTACGTCTGTTGTATCTTGGGAGACTTTAAATAAAGTCTTAAGGAAATTGTTACGACAAGCCTCAGACGGAATTTCCTTCTTCATTCGGTTAGGTTTATAATTGATTTATATATTTATGTATTTCTATCATTTTCGTTTTCTACGTTGTACTATTTCTGTAAATAGTATTACGTTTTATCTATCGCTATAGTTATTGCTATAGTTATTAGTTTGTTGTTGTAATTTTATTACAACAAAACTATTGCTTAAATTAGCTAATACAGACTTCCAGAGTAGTGGAAATCTGATTGATAAACTTGTGAGACGAGTTTATAATTGATTATTCTCTGTTTTGGTATACTAGACGTATAACACTGAGTTCATCAGAGTGTTGACAATTTCACATTTTCCCACTACATATAAGAAGATCATCAATATGTTTACAACAATGTTGTATATTTTTTGAAATATAACACTATACAACATCACAGTGTCCTACTACATAAAAAATGAATCGTGCTATTTATATTTCTGAAATATAATACTGTACATCAATATGCTACATCTAACCAGTATTCGTGCATCATTTTTTTTCTAACATCTTGATTTTCCCGTTATATTTGATAAAAAAGATGTAAGCTTTGATAGAAGCAGCGGAGGCAAGACAAAGATTAGAAGCTAGTCTAGTTGGTGATGGTTTTGTAATTTGGCCCGATCATCGCTTATGCTATTTGTATGCTCCTTGACTTATTTCTAGGTCATGATAATTTGTTGTTTGATATTTAGATGTTTGTGATGTATGTTGAATTATGATATTTTGATGTTATATTCGAAGAATGGTGAAGTAATGATATTTGACGTTTATGGAATTTAAATGATATATATGTATAATTGTTTGTTATATATGAAGAATGGTGATGTTATATATGTTTGATATTTGTTTGTTCTAGAAATTATTTATTGCTGCTATAAAGTTGGATCTTTTATAAGAAATTTGATTATGTATCGGGGACAAGTTTGTTTTACGAACTTACTTTAGGAAATAGAATTACCAAGGGTTATAATTGTTCGAAGTTCTGAAAACTACATAGGGCATATTTATAAGAGTAGTGACTGTTGACAAATTTTATTTGCCAAGAGTTAAATCCATTGGAATCTTGCATGTGTAATAGAGCCATAACCAGTGTAGCAACGTCAATAACCATTGCAATGAAAAATTTAGTCACAGTTATTACTTTTACAAATCCTAATTTTGTAACGGTAATAACCGTTAGTAAAATTTTAATTGCAACGGTTATTAGCATTGCCAAATTCGTGGCAAAAATTAGCCACGCACTTCATATTCATGGGTAAATTTATTTTATACCCTTCTTTAATTAATTAATTAATTATATATATCTATATATGTACACATATTTTATTAATAAAACTTCTCACAACAAAGACATATGTAAATTTAGTCATAGATGTCATTTAATAAATCAATCAATCTAATATAGAGAGAGAAATGAAAGATTTCTCTCCATATATAATGTCGTATCTTCCCTCGATTAATTGTATAAGTTAAGAGGGAGAAAGAAATTGTTTCTTTCTTTATATTATTTTTGTTGGTTACTATTACACGATGCTTATATGTTGCACTTACGCATTACACATATGAATGCATTATATACATTCATTATAATATAAGTAAAGTCAAACTGAATTTAAAATTTCAGTTTAACAATTTAACTAAAATAAGAGTTTATTTAAAATACTTTGGATTGGATCTATAAATCCATTTAGGCTTCATATACTTAACAAAGATCCAATATATGAATTTTTTGAAATTCATCCATTTAACCTGCTTCCGATTGGCACGGTTCCTTCAATGGTATCAAAATCAAATAGTATATATGGTCTAGATTAGTCATGTTAGAGCCAACTAATTAAGCTTACCTATTAGTGGGGTATCTAGAAAAGTAGTGTCTAGGTTGGATTTAAGTAATCAAGTACCCTACCTAGCTATCAGTCTGACCTGAAAGGTAAAGTGATCCTAAAAGTTATCTCTAATAGAAATGGCTCAATTTGAATTTGGGTTTGGACTAATTTTCAAGATCTGTTTGAAATTTTAATAATACTTTAAACTTAAAAGTTAAATTTAAAATATTAAATAAAACTTATAAAACTTATAAAATGCATTTTCAAAATTGTTTTGGAAATAAATTATTATTTTGAGAAATATTTGAAATTCAATTAACTGGACTAATTAAATAATTAAATAATTAAAAGTTAATTAATTAAATTAAAACAAGTATATGTTAATATATGTGTGTGTGTGTGTGTATAACTACAAATGTTATAGTATAACATATATATATATATATATATATATTTATCTTAAATTATTTAAGGTAAATTTAAAAAAATTCAATTTATTAAAATAATTTTTTTAATGAAATAATTGTTTCTTGATAAATAAATTAATTAAATTTTAATTAATAAAATAAGACGCACATACAAAATGATATATGCATGTAAAACTATAAGTATCATAATTAATATTCATGTTAAATCGTTTAGGATTAACAAAATAAAATTTTGAATTTTAAGAATGATTTAGTTAATTAAATAAGCAGATTAAATTTAATTAAATATGATTTAATTTATAATATACATAAGATTATTATATGCGTTAATTAAATTGTAAAAGGTTATATATGAAATAAACTTATAAAATATATGAATGTATAAAATCAAATAGAATTGGAAAGAAACCCAAATGAGATTTAAGGAATGATTTTAGACGTATAGTATGTATACCGTGATTTCAGATGTGTATAACACTTGAATCACGATGGTATTTCAAAAAAAAATTATTCCTAAATTGATATCGCTCAATTAAATATATTAAAGATCATGAATCTATAATATAAATGTTGTCATCTACCATTTATATATATATATATATATATTAATAGATTACTCCCATACTCTTTAGTTATTGAGCTTTCCTCAAGATTGGGATGTTATGTATAGTACAATTAATATGTATAATAGACAGGTAAGATAATTGCATATAATATATGTTGAGCTTTCCTTAAGGTATGTGCATTATACTTAGATCGTCGTGAAATGGAGGATACGAGTGAATAATCTCTCTTGATTTATTGAGCTTTCCTTAAGGCAAGATGATATTAGGACAAAAACCACGGGTTATGGGTTGTATATGATTGAGCCATAAGGTGTTTTTCATCTCTTGCAGACCTATGATTTGTTGAGCTTTCCTCAAAGTTGGAATCTCAAAGCGAACGAGTCCTAACACCCACTAGAGAAATAAAAAGTTGTCTTAGGGTTTTAAAAAACATAAAAATCTAGTGGGAGCCTTATTAGAAAATTGATTTGGTAACATTTAACTTTTCTAATATTGTAAGGACATTTGTTATACAAAGTTAATATAATCTATGCCAATAAATTTGTGCAACTAATATAATTGCTAAAATGTTTATCAATTAAAATATACAATTGAACAAAATTAAAGATTGATAAAGAAATATAAGATATATTTACTTTAAATCCTTCGTCATGTTGTCGCTTCGAGACCCATGCAAGAACCTAACTATACACTACTAAGCACATTCGTAACTTGGTCGCTTAAGTGTTTATTTGCCTAAGACTTTGTATTGTTTGCATGAGTTTTGAACCCTTAAGAAATACAAGAATATAGATATTTGATCCATATTCGATCACATATAACTGTTATATGGTGAACGGTCGTAATTCATAATGCATGAAACCTCAATGAAATTAGTTCATTAGAAATAAGCAAATAAACCATTATGCAAAATCATGTATTCAATATTTTGAATGGTTTGACCATTTTAGAAAAGGAAAGCGAATGTACAAGAGTGGATGTAACTTAGACACAGTTGGGATGAAGAGAGTGAATAGTCAACTCTGTTTTATGAAGGGACATCAAAATCGAGAATTGTATAAAATATTAAAGAATCTTAATTTGGAATGAGAAATGTAATTTCTAATCTAAATTGTGTAATGATATAGAAAATTGTTTTCTATAAAATTTGTTTCTACGAGTTTAAGATATTTGGTCGAAAATTCCCGACCGTAAACTATTTATAGTAAAAGAAATAAATAACTCATAATAAGTAGTTGAATGGAGTTTCATATTTTATATGCTATAGTAATAGCAAAAATAGTGGGAGCATGCCATATAATACTTATCAGTGGATGCATCAAAATACAAAAAAATTATTTCGTAAATATACCAAATATTATTTATGAAATAATTATTATGTTCAGTATCGATTGAAAGTAAATATAGTTTTATTTTGTTATAAATGTTTTGAATATTCATTATGAAATAAATCTATTAAAATAGCGGTATTTAATTATTGCATTAGCTAAATAGCATAGAAGTATCTATAATTTGTTACAATTGTATTGGAGTTAATGACAAAGCACCCGTTTATTGGGAGCAACATAAGAGTTAGTGAATTAGATAGATACATAAAGATGTATGCAGTCAAAAAGTCTAATGATGCAAAAATCTATTCCACATACTTCGATAAATTCAGAGATGAATTAACATAAAATGAACATGTGTATTTGATACACAAGTAATGTATTTATGATAACTTCATTAAATGTAAAACTGAAGTATAAAAAATAACATACAAAGGAAACGAGAAAATTTGATATGATCGAATATGTGAGTATATAGGAAAACGGTTTCAAAAGTACCTAAAATGAATAAAGATTCAATCTTAAAGATCATGTCTCCATATAATACTTAATGATGTATCGATAAGGAGTAATTGGACTTTGTTGAACAAAGTACGTCTGATAATAGTAAAGCTGAGTTAACTTCTTTTTATAAGGCCGACTACTTAAAAGCAAGTACATAAGATTAACTTCAGTTTCATCCAAAACAAAGTTAACCATACAAGATAAGAGTTGATCAAACAACCATACATATCCTAGGTCAAGGAGTTGATAGGTTGTTTAAGTCAAGAGGCTACACGTAATATTTATCCGTGAGAGATCTTATGTGAACCACCCAAAGCAATTTGGGACCGATCAATGTTGATTAACCAATTTTTGTTATGAACATAAGTTTGTAAACCTAAAACATAACCAGTTTATACATATATGTATAGGCAACTCATAAAATGTTTATGAATACTTATTTCCTTACATCGAGAATTATTGTTTCAAGAAACGCCAAGTTCATAATGAAGGAATTTCTTTCAAAAATTATTGGTGGTAAAGTGGATTTGTATATGACCTAAAGATATGAATGATAACGATGGATGGAATAAAATTAATTGAACTAAATAGATATGACACATTATAATATCTAATGATAAATCTCATACATTAAAGAGAAATTACAAATTTTATCAATGTCGAGAAAAGAACTTCCTCGGTCTTAAGTAAACCATTAAGAGTATTGACTCTACTATATGGCACGATGCACAAATTCGGAATGGATTTCAGATACATTATCAAAATATGATTTTGATATTGGTATCTGAAAGGATATGATCCATCGGCTGTAAATGTATCTAAGAAGAAGATCGATGTAATTGGAATATAAGCCATATTGATAAGAATAACATCGTAAACTTCGATTGTTGAAACTAACATAACAGTTTCATCATTCAACATGCTTTATCTAATTTGGATTTTTACTCACAAAATTTATTGCTTGGTATGACTTTGAGTCTTGGTACATATATGCTGAAACAAAAATTTTAAGTATGATTTATAATAGATTATGTGTACATCACAACCAAAATGTGTCGAAGTCAGTGGGAGCGATAATTGAGTTTGTGAATATTGGATATGATCCAAGAAATGATATGAAAGTGTTATTCGATAAGCATCAGAGTTAAGTAAGTATTTTGATTGAGAAATTAAATAATTTGAATTTCAGACAACATGCAAAGCAAGCGTGTGTCTACAAGAAAGGATATTAATATATACTAATATATATATATATATAACTATAGGTAAACAACAAACTTATGATTGTTAATGATGTATTCATGTTAAACTCATTCCAGTTTGGTTGTTTGATACTCAACATTGGTTTTGACAATGACATCTTTTATAATTAGTATAAAAGGATGATAGGATTGTCCCAAATGATATACGTAGACATAATATTAAAATTGTTTAATATGAGCATGTAAGATGGGTTCCTTATGCATTGGCGATAGAAATTATCATACATATTATATTTTCTACAATATCACACTTCGCTCATATATTTGATGCATAGAGAAAGTAATAAATCTGAATTAAGATCATTGAATGAAAATTTAGAGTGTTCTCGAATGTCTATGAAATACTAGAGAATTTATAGAAAAAACGAACCCCTTATAAAGGGGTGTGCTGATTCGAACTTCATTAATGACATTGAGTATAATATGTCAATACTAAATTCATATTCAAACTTAAGAACTTTAAGTTGGAATTGTTCTAAATAATAAGTAGTACCTGATTCAACCAAAGGCTACTGCAATGTACATTGTTTCAGATCTAGTTCATCTCGCTCGAGATCTCGCACAAGATCTCATTTTCAAACTTAAGCGAGACGAGATTTAGTGAAACGAGACATTAAATTTTGTTTATATATTATTTGATACTCATCTCGTCTAAGGTAGTGAAATTTGAGGTGAGATCCAAATAGAAGACCTTAACGAAGTTATGTTTTTCATTTATATTTTTTTTAACTTCTTATGCGAGTCCGCAAAAAATTACACTCTAATGGCTTTTTAGTTACCCTCTAATTCTTCTTTTTACCATTTAACGAGTGAGCAAAAAAACTTATTATTTATTTTTTAACTTTTCATATTCAGATGAGTATGGAATCATTTAGTTAATACCAAATCAATTGTGTTATCACTCTGATCTAAAATATAAAATTAATATTGTTGGTGTCAAAATTGGCCACCAACACTCAGTTGTATGAAAGCACCAATATCCAATCCAATCATATAAATATGAAGAGAAATAAATGAAGACCAAAATTAAAACAATTAGAAAGCAAGTAAATAGAGACAAGGATTTATAGTGGTTTGGTTAGCTCTGGCCTACGTCCACTTCAAAATAATCCTTTTATTAAACTGAAGTTTGTTTACAGTTACAATTCGAAATCCAAGAACAAAATTGATAGAGTGTAGCCTAGGTTGAAGATAAAGAGAAGCATATAGAAGATCCCCTTTCTGAAGCCATGCCTGCTATATTTATAGGAGAAGACTTGCACGGATCGAGCTGAAATTTTGCTAGAAGGTTCAGGAGACCAAGACGACATCACCCAAAAATTTCCAAGCCCATTGGCACCTACAATAGGGATTGGTACCGATCCCTATTTTGGTGTCCAAATGGGGTGCGATCCCTCTGGGTGGTTCCCCATGTTGTTCACTACTTGCCCTTCAAATTTCGTGTCATTTCGACTTACGGTTTGTGAGATATCGCGTTTTCCGTGAAGCAGTATTACTTGAATTCTGATTTCTACCGATCCCTATGGAGGGATAGGTACCGATCCCTCCAACTTCCCCCAAATACCATGTGACCCTTAGGGGAGCTTCTCCATGTTGTATTATGCTTAGCCTCCAAGTTTCACGCCAATTGGACTAGTAGAACTCAATTTATTGATCAATCTTTGTTGCAATACATTGTGAAGGTTAATTATAGCCGATCCCTATGGAGAGATAGGTACTGATCCCTCCAACTTACTCCAAATGCCATTCGATCCCCATGGTGATTTCCATGTGTTCTAATTAGCTTGTCCTCTAAGTTTCATGTCAATTAAATGTGTATATGTTGAGATATTGATCGATCTTCGCTATGAAATTGGGTTTAGCCGACCCCTAAGAGGGATAGGTATCGATCCCTCTTACTTCATCCAAATGATATGCGATCCCTAGGGTCCCCACATCTTGCTTATAAAATTTCATATGTGTTGGACTTGTAGATTGTGAGATATTGATTGTTTTACACAAGAATGCCTTTGTACTCTGAAGTATGCCGATCCCTGCTATTGGAGCCAATCTACGCTGATCCCTCTTATATATTGAGCCATATTCCATACTTTGAACATTATGCCTGACATATCTATCAATTCCATTCAACCTCAACTTGATATTTTTATCCGTACTTCATTTATGGGCCCTATAACCATCGCTCTGGGCTCATCGGCTTTAATAATTGTGAAGTCTATTGGGTTAAATCTGCTTGTATACTGCCTTGGCAAAAGGTGGGTTAACATGTTGCCCCCCAAAACATGTCTTGCGATAGGAAGGCGTGTTTTGAATCACCATAAATCCATAATCCATCGATAGCCATATTATCCAATCCTTTGCTAATCCAAATACATGATATCTCCGGATCGTTAGCCAAAGCCCAGACCGCTCCGAGCCCATATCCAAATCCATAGCTGTTCGAAGCTAATATCCAAGTCCATAACTTCTTTGGGTTGCTATCCTAATCCAATTCCTCGATCTCACTGGATCCTTGCCGAGCACAATCCATACTCGACCACCGGAGCAGGCCGATCCATCGCGTTCGAGTGAAGCGACCTACCCGTTGCCAGGCATAGTCCATACCTGACGACCTTGATCTCTCCGGATCCTTACCGAGCACAATCCATACTCGACGACTTGAGTAGGTCAATCCATCGCGTTTGAGTGAAACGACCTACCCCTTACCAGGCATAGTCCATACATGACGACCTTGATCTCTCCGGATCTTTGTCGAGCACAATCCATACTCGATGACCTGAGTAGGTTAATCCATCGCATTCGAGCGAAGCGACCTACCCCTTGCCAGGCATAGTCCATACCTGACGACCTTGATCTCTCCGGATCCTTGCCGAGCACAATCCATACTCGACGACCTGAGCAGGTTGATCCATCATGTTCGAGCGAAGCGACCTACCCCTTTCCATGCATAGTCCATACCTGACGACCTTGATCTCTCCAGATCCTTGCCGAGCACAATCCATATTCGACGACCTGAGTAGGTCGATCCATCACGTTATAGCGAAGCGACCTACCCCTTGACAAGCATAATCCATACCCGATGACTTGTGTTATCCATTATATTAATCCAAATTTAAGCATTCCTAAGTCCATAAAATAAGAGTCCATACAACCAATAAACCAGAGTTCGAAGCAAACAAGAAGAAAAACAAATTTCATAAACCCTAGCATTACGGTTTATCATCATCTTAGAGCATGCCTAGAGACCGTCCTCGATCCCGTACATGTGTAAGTGACTTAGCCATCCCACTGTGGAGTTTGCTACTTATTCCATGCCATCCCGATTAATTGATGACAAGTTGGTGATGATGCCTTGATCCAGTGCCATTTTCATTCAAGGTGGATGGTGGCTGCTCATGTTCCACCGTCGCAGCCCGAGTCCTTACGTATTGTTGTAACTAACCATTCCTTACATGTTCCTCAGTGATATACTTCAAATGCCTGCAGTCGTTTGTATTGTGCCCATCCAGCTCATGGAATAGGCAGCGCTTTCCTGATGTCCATTCGCGTTCGTAGGGTTCCCTCCTTGCCGGCCATCGATACGGAAGGCGTCCTCGAATATACAGATATATCCAGTCTAGGTTTTCATTTAATTTACAGTAAGAAGAGAATTTGGGTTCTCGCATCTGTCACTTCGATCCATCAAAGCTATTATCAATGTTCTGTTTACCCTTATCCTTTCCTGAGCTTTCACCGGGTGGTTCTCTACCTTATACCGTATTAACTTCTATTGCATCTTTATCAGCTTTCGCATCTTCTTGTCGTAGAAACCTTTCTGCTTCATGGTAGAATTCCTGGAGATCCGTTGGTGGATCCCATATCAGTGATATCTTAAAATATGAATTATCTGCAACTCCTGACACTGCCGCCATCAAAACCATCGATGGATTTGGTCAATCCACCGAAACAACTGCTGCATCGAACCTGGTTAAGAAATTCTTGAGTGATTCTCCTGCCCACTGCTTTACTGATGTCAATGTCATCACTTCTTGGGTCTTGTAATGTGAACCCGAAACTGCTTCATAAATCTTTCAATCAATTCCATCCATGTGCTAATAGAACCGCTCTCCAATTGTATGAACCATAGCGCAGCTACATCCATCAAGTACAAGGGGAAGCACCATGCCATGACTTCTTCCGATGCCCCCAATACTTCCATGTACAGTATATACCTCACCATATGCATAGTTGGATCTAACTTTCCGTTATAAGCTTCCAGTGTTGGTAGTTTGAATTCTGGTGGATTCCTAGCATTCCTGATATTAGGAGCGAATGGACTTCTATTTACATCTTTCAGATCCCTGTTCACCAATCCTCCATGCATAGCTCACCTTATCATCTCTCCAAACCTATCATCGTCTTCCAATGCTAGTCTCCTATCATCATGTCCAAGCTACCCCCCGAGTCTACGAGAGAATTCTGGAACGTACTCCTTCGAACGAGCATCCAAATTCCAATTTGCACCATGCTCCATGGGACGATCGCAGGTCCTCCAGCATCACGATCAACCAGACTCGGGGGCATGCCCCCTAGCCTTTGGGGATCGGTACTGATCCCTCTGAAGTGATCGGTGTCGATCCTTCTAGGATGGCAGTGGACTGCCCCCGGCTACTATGTTCTATTCCTTTGTCTATTGGTTCCATTTTCATGTTCCCGGTTCTGATTTCCAACGATTCCTGCTGCTTCAACTCCTTGATTCTGTTCTCCAACTTGTCCAATCTATTGGAGAAAATTCTACATCGCCTCCTCTTATCTTTTCAGCATCCTCTCCTGCATAGCATCCATCATCATTTCCATCTCAACCCTGGTGATGTATATAGATGCTTGATTAGCTCCAGCTCCTGAGGAAGCCTCCTGACTCCCTCCATGGTGGCTCCTTTCTGGTAGCGCTCTCCTTGTTGATTTCCTAGCCATTACTTTCTAGATCCAAGTATCCAAGCTTCCAATCTAAGATCCTAGTTTCCAAATCTGCGGTTGCAAGTCTTCTCAGTGAAAGCACCAAAATGTTGGGGTCAAAATTGGCCACCAACACCCAGTTGTATGAAAGCACCAATATCCAATCCAATCATAGAAATATAAAGAGAAATAAATGAAGAACAAAATTAAAACAATCAGAAAGCAAGTTAATATAGACATAGATTTATAGTGGTTCAGCTAATTACGGCCTACGTCCACTCCAAAATAATCCTTTTATTATACTAAAGTTTGTTTACAGTTACAATCCAAAATCCAAGAACAAAATTAACAGGTTGAAGATAATGAGAAGCAGAAAGAAGATCCCTTTTCTGAAACCATGCATGTTGTATTTATATGGAAAGACATGCATGGATCGAGCTGAAATTTTGGCAGAAGGTTCAGGAGACCAAGACGAGTCCACCCAAAAATTTGCAGGCCCATTGGGTACTGATCATTATTTTGGTGTGAAAATGGTGTGCGATCCCTCTAGGTGGTTCTCCATGATGTTAGCTACTTTCCCTCCAAATTTCGTATCATTTAGACTTACGGTTTGTGAGATATCGTGTTTTTTGTGAAGTTGTATTACTTGAATTCTGATTTCTGCCGATCCCTATGGAGGGATAAGTACCGATCCCTCTAAATTGCTCCAAATACCATGCGATCCCTAGAGGAGCTTCTCCATGTTGTATTATGCTTAGCCTACAAGTTTCATGCCAATTGGACTAGTAAAACTCAAGTTATCGATCAATCTTTTTTGCAATATGTAATGAAGGCTAATTATAGCCAATCCCTATGGAGGGATAGGTACCGATCCCTCCAACTTACTCCAAATGTCATGCAATCCCTATGGGGTGTTCCACGTGTTCTAATTAGCTTGTTCTCCAAGTTTCATGTCAATTGAATGTGTAGATGTTGAGAAATTGATCGATGTTCGCTATGAAATTGGGTTTAGCCTACTCCTAAGAGGGATAGGTACCGATCTCTCTTACTTCATCCAAATGATATGTGATCCCTAAGGTAGGATCCCTAGGGTCCCCACATCTTGCTTACAAAATTTCATATGTGTTGGACTTGTAGATCGTGAGATATTGATTGTTTTACACAAGAATGCCATGTACTCTGAAGTATGTCGATCCCTGTTGTTAGAGCCAATCTACGCCGATCCCTCTTATATATTGAGCCATATTCCATACTTTGAACATTCTGCCTGACATGTCTATCAATTCCATTCAACCTTAACTTGATATTATTATCTGTACTTGATTTTTTGGCCCTACAATCATCGCTCTAGACTCATTGGCCTTAATGATTGTGAAGTTAATTAGGTTAAATCCGCCTGTATACTGCCTTGGCAAAAGGTGGTTTAACGAATACTATCATTTTATGTAAATTATGTATGTTAAAAACTTTTTTATATATATAACAATTAAAATATCAAATTTATATTTATGTTACTCTGAGAAAGTCCCACGATGGACTTTAAAATTCGAGATGCACTCATCTCACCCGAGATCTCGTCCGATACGAGATAACGTGTGTAAAATTTCCAAAACGAACACGACTGAAATCCAAGATTTAAAACCTTGGCAATGTAAGAAGTATAAATAAATGCATAAATTTATAACTGAGCCGATGGTGTTTTCAAATATTGATAATCTCATAATATTGTTATATGATAACAATGTGCAATATAATTCATAAAAGAACCTAAAGCTCATTAGAAGTTAAAAAATATAATCAGAAAAGTTCCACATCATAAAGGCAGTTTATCAGCATCAGAGAAAGTTGGTTGACGGACTTGATAATTAAAATAGTATTGCATACCTATTCACTAAGCGATTGGCTCGATCAATGTTTGAGAAAACCGATCGAAGAAGTTGGAATAAGATTCCATAATTGACCCCAAGTGCTACTAGAAGATTGATAGAGTTAGGGGTATTCCCTAAGAGCGATTATGTAGCTTGTTTCATATATCTAACTCTATGGTCAATCTTATTTAAAATAAATTTCTATTATATACTTGTTTGATATAAATAATAAATTAATTAGTTTAAAGTATATAAATGGAAAATCCTTAAATGATATGTTGCGTGATAGTAATTACAAAGTGTTTAATCATGAGAAATTTATCACGTTGAAAATATAATATTTTTTAAATATTCCTAGTTAAGATGTTTAAGGAAAGGTTATCAATTCATCATTTGAGATTAGAGCACGTAACACTCTCCAAATGATTGCAGTATATTTTTCATGGTTATTAGGGCACCAAGAGGTTACATACCAATAGTTATTGGATAACCGTGGAATGACTCTCAAAAGTTTTTTGTTGGTTAATATAACTATGGTCAAACAGAAAATTTTAAAGTGACAGTTTTACACAATTCCCTGAACTTGAGAATATTGTGGAATTACAACGTGGACACTTCACTTTGATTACAGTTAGATGGTGGCATGAGTTCCATCGAGAGACTATACCTGGGTATGAGCTGAAGCATTGGAAGGAAATACCATTCAAAAGAGGATTCGTCTCTTAGAGTATATGCATTTAGTATCACGGTTAACTGTAGTCAACTCAAAATCAAAGTCTTTGGCCAGAGCAGTACGGTTAATAATAATTGTTATTGTTGAATCGAAGATTTTGTGTTTGGAGTTATAAAGTTGAATGTGGACGATGCTGGACTTTTGACCAAAACCAAATTCCATAAGTCCTAATGTGATATAGTTTTGACAAACACATTTTTTGTAAATAATCATTGATAGAGTTAGGGACATGCCCTTGGGGCAATTATGTAATCGTTACATATATCTAACTCGATAACTAATATTTTTTGAAATAAAAGGTATTTTTTATATTATGTACTTGATATAATGTGTTATATTAATTAATTAATTCAATTAAAAGTATATTTAATAGAAAATCCGTAAATGGTATGTTTTGTGATAGTAGTTACAATGTATTGTAAGCACGAGTGATTTATCATGAGAAAATAAACATACCATTTTAAATATTTCTAGTTAAGATGCATCGAGACTAGATATCAATACATCCGTTGAGACTAGAGTACGTAACGCTCTCCAAATATTAGGCAGTGTATTACTCATGGCTATTAGGGGCACCAAATGTTTACGTATTAATAGTTTTTAGATAACTATGGAATGAATTACTCGATAGTTTTCTGTTGGTTACTATAACTAAGATCAAACAGAAAATATCGATGTGACAATATTACACAATTCCCCAGACTTGAGAATACTACCGAGCTTCAATATGTAAGCTCCACTTTAATTATAGTTAAATTATGGCGCACGACATCTACCGAACGACTTCATTGGGTTGAGTGGAAGCATTGGAAGTGAGACACTATTCAAGAGAGAATTTGTCGTTTGAGTTATAAGGGTTTTGTATCAAGGGCAATTGAATTCAACTCAAAGTCAACGTCTTTAGCCAGAGCAATTCGGCTAAAAATAATTGTTATTATTGAACCAATGACTTTGTGTTTTGACTATAAAGTTGAATATCAATGATATTGGAATTTAACCAATACCAAATTCCATAAGTCCTAATGCAATATAGTTTTGACGAAGAGAATTAGTGTAAATAATTGTCACTTTCGGGGAACGCTTAAATAAATTAAATTTAGTTTTTACCGAAGATATGTAAGTGGTAAATTTGGCCATAATGTCACACTACCTACTAAGTGACGTGTGAACGTTAATATTCGAATTGTCCGATATTAATCGTTAATCAAATTTACACTTAAGAGTTACACAACCGAAATATTGAATACTCCTATTACCATCTAATTTAATTAATTATAACTGCTATAAATTAATTAATCATAAAATTTTATTGCATTGATCAATATTAAATAGTTGTATATAATAGTTATAAACACACGTATTGATATACGATATCGATGTGCATTTGAATTAGATTTAAATGAATTTTTGTTGATCGGGCTTGAAGCGGTTTTGAGACCCATAGGGAGCCTAGCATGGTCGGCTATAGTAGGATAGAGGTGGTTTGAATACTGATTCAAAGTGAGATGAATTGGTAAGAGAGAAAAGGGGATCCCGATCCCCTTTTTACTCCTTAGACCTATGTTATTTAAGTCATCTCAACTCTCCACTCTAGCACTCTCTTTTTGCTCCATTTGAACCAGCAAAGACCAGCCACTCTTGCCTCCATCTCTCTTAAATTTAAACTTTCAAATTCACAAATTAAATCAAATTCGAAAACTGGTGGTTACTACATTCAGATTAGTAACTCTATCTGAAGGCTTGGATACTGATTCAAGGAGTGATTGGATTCAATATTACAAGGTGCTACTTGTAGGCCATAGAAAGGCAATAATCCAATTTATATTCATTTATATTCATACATCGTTTATCATGTCATTATGCCGCCTCAAGTTATTATACATACTATCATGAATCCATATCTGCTAATGCTATCAACATTGGATGAATATGTTTGTTTATATTCGTGTTAATTTAAAAGAAAATTATACATGCACACACACATATATGTATATATATATCTATCATTCGGTAATGTATAAATAAAAAATTAATTTTGTTTATTACAACTTTCGAAAATAATAATTTAATAATATCTAAAACAAGTTTGATTATATATATATTATATCTAATATAGATATAAAAATTTTCAATATACATAATATGATTTCGAATTCAAATTTTTTTAGGCCATATACAAACACACACACACACACACATATATAATTTATTTGAACATAAAACCTAAGTTTTACAATAATTACATATCTATAATATATATATATATATATAATATGCAAATATTTATTTAACAAAGTTTGTACATGTTATAAATTGATTAAATTTTTTATATATATATTTAATTGATTTCCGTGCGGAAATCAAATTAAAAAACCAATTTTTAAACCGCAAAATTTAAAAATAATAAAAATTAGCCGAATGTATATGTATATATATAATCATACTTTTATATAAAAATATACTTTATATATATATATATTGTATAGGTTTCTTAATACTAATTTAATATGTGTTTATATATGATAATGTATGTAATACATGATAATGTATACAGACATACACACATACACACACACACTATGTAAATCTAGATCTACGATCTAGCATTTGAATTTTAAAATTCAATTTGAAATTTACAGTTATTTATATTAAATTGCAATTACTACATATTATAATGTTAACTATTTTTACACACATAGATATATATATATATATACACACACATAAACTTATATATATTTTACAAATAATGTTTTATAATATATATATAAGTACACACACACACACACACACACACACACATATATATATATATATATATATATATATTTACATATTAGACGGCACATATGCATATGGAGAGGTTAATATGTTTGTTGCGGTATAAATACCAGTATATATACATAGACATGTTAAACCATATACACCTTTTATATTGCACGTGCACATACATATATGTGTATATGATACACATATTATACTATATACTAATCATAACATTAATATAATAATACTTCATTATAAATAAAATAAAATATTGATTTTATTTAAAAATAAATTTAGATAAGATCCAGAGAAATTAGACTTCATACGCCTAATAAGATCCAAATAAAATAGTTTTTTTTTAAATATACCCATTTATCCCGCTGCATGCTGGCTCAGTTCCAACAATCGTTACTACCAAGTACCACTTATAATAATTAAAATTGAATTTTGCCAAAAGATGTGTAAGAGATAAATTCAGCCAAAGTATACACCACTAGCTAAGGTAACATGTGAACTTTAATATTCGAATTGTTTGATATTAATCACCGACTAAATTTACACCTCTCGGTCGTGTAACTGTAATAATGAATTCTCCAAAAAACCACAAGATTTAATTAGTTTATAAAATGTTATTAATTAATTAATATATAAGAAACATTAATTATTATTTAATTTAGTTGGTTTTGGGAGCTGTTTGTAATTATTTGAACGCATTTATAAAAATTATATTTGCCCACATTAATATACGACACCGGTGTAATTTTAAACTGGTTTAAATAAATGATAATTGCATGAAAGGATTTATGGTAATTTTATGTCATTTGGTGCCATATAATTTCAGCCATACCTTGTGAAGAGAGAGGAGTGATGTGAAAAGAGAGGAGTGGAAGGAGATAATCAAAGGAATTAATTATGGAAGTTTTAATTAAAGAATGATAAATGTTTCATTATTTCAATTGAAACAAATCTACTAATTAATTTTGTATCGACACTCATTTTTTTCCATTCACTGTTCTTTCCCTCCTCCTAATCTTTTATAACTGAAAAACAAAATAAAGGTTTTCAAAGTTTAATCAACTCTAAATCAAATGCAAACATAAAAAATAATGAAATATAAGCGGTTCATTCATATTTGGCAAGGATTAGGTATGGAGTTTGGAGATCTGAGGAGATATCTTCATTTAAGGTGCGATTTATAGCCTATATCCAAGGTAATTCTTCAATTCTATTAACCATTTTAATATGTTTTGAATCCCTTAAATTTTATAGATCAAATGTTTGTATATTCATATTGTAGCATAATTCTGTATCCCTGTTTTACATCTCAATTAATTATTGTCAATATAATCTGGATCAACCATTTTGCTATTCCTTAACTAATTATATGACAAATATGTTAATACAGTTTAGATCCTTTATCTCTTGTGATTATTTATCGTATTGTTCATATAGTTTGGTATTAAATCATTTATAACGAGTTTATATGTACCTTAGTTGTCAGATCTAATGCAGTTGATTATTTTGAAATCATTTGATTGAATTTCCTTTAATTAAATATATGCATGTTCAATGGTTGTTTTAATTTTTATCTAAAAATAATTTTGATTAACATTCATTTAATTTTGGTTGAAAACAATTTTTCATTGAATCAACTTTAACTACTTAAACTTATTTTAAAATGAAAACATATATTACATAGTTGTTGTTTGAATAATTTTGTTTAGTTGTTGTTTACACAAATGTAAGAGTTATTTTACATGTAGATTTTTATGTAAAATCTTAATTTAATTGATTCATTTCCTAAATTGAGAGTTGGATATAAATTTATCAACTTTCGATTCATATATGCATGTATTAAATTGCAATCTTCAAATACACATTTTGTTTTATATATCAAAACATTGTTTACGATAAACATATGTATGTGTATCTCATTTTAACTTCAATTTTTAGAATAGACTTTTATGTAACATATAAAATATATTTTAAACCTTTCCTCAGTCTTATATATATATGTGTGTGTGTGTGTGTATTTTTTATTAATCAAACCTTGGAAAACAAAGGCATGTGTAAATTTAGTCATAAATGTCATTTAATAAATCAATTAATCTTATTAGAGAGAGTGAGAAATGAAAATTTTCTCTCTATGTATATAATATCATATCTTCTCTCAATTAGTTGTATAAGTTAAGAGAGAGAAATGAAAGGTTTCTTTCTCCATATTAATTTTGCAGGTTACTGTTACACACTTACACAATACTTATATGTTTCACTTATACATTACACATATAAATTAATCAGATACATTCATTATAATATATAAGAAAATTCAAATTAAATTTAAAACTCTAGTTTAACAATTTAAATAAAATAAGTTTTTATTTAAAATATTTTAGATTAGATCTAAAATCCATTTAGGCTTCATAGACTTAATAAAGATCCAAAGTAGGAATTTTTTTGAAATTCATCTATTTAACACGCTTTCGACTGACACGGTTCCTTCATTGGGAATGTCAGATTGCAACGATTCTTTAACGGTGTAACTCTCGTATTATTCTCGTTTTGACTATATAATTAATTCGAGACTGTGCCCTCAAAGGTTATTTTTGGGCCTTTTTAGGACGTATGGGATGCCGAGACGTCCGATCTTGAAAATTCTTCGATTGTGCTACTCGTGCGATTTTTCTTGATTTAGAGAAATTTTTTGTTCATCCAAATTTTCTAGTGCCTATTGATGCACGTATATCCATGAAATACATATAACTATTGAAAATATCAGAGAATGCATCATATATAAAAATAAGGGTTGTTACATATGTTGTGCCTTGTGCATGGTATGCGGAAGCGCACTATTTGAAGTGAACGCTTGTTTGTGCTTGCAAACGAGTTTTCAACAAATGATTGAATTGTGCATTAGATGGAAAATTGTTAACATAGTATTTTAGCAGTTCCTAATCAATCCACGTGGACAGAAACTCTGGTTCTCATTTGGTCTTTCCCTATAGTAGTGGTGCATTTTTTTTAACAATTGAAGACTTTGAAATTGCTAAAGGTGAATATCACCGGAATGGTATTCCTTGATATTTCAGGGATATGACTTAGCGAAATCTTCAAATCCATGGTGTTCTACCTACATCAACGGGTATCGATCGATGTCTTATTTAGGTAATTGATCCAAATTTCTAAAATTGAAGCAATTAGGAAATCTCCATTATTCAAGTGCAACTCGATCTTGGCACTACCAAAAACCGATCAACTCCCCTTAAATAAATTAAAGTGATCAAATATTATTGGAAACAAGGCTGAGAGGGGGAGAAAAGGTTTGTAGCAATCAGGGCATGGTTAGAGAGAAGCGCTCGACGAAGAGATGAAGACGTCATACCTTAGTCAATGTGTCGATCGATGAAGATTTTTTGAATTTGGATTATGGAATTTAGAAGCCCTAGGTCACAAGAGCAAAGAGAACAATGGCAAAGAAAATGAGAGGAAGTGGGAAATTTTTTCTAAGTATCGAAGTATATATATGTATATAATACATTGATCGGTACACATCCATCGATGAATCGCATCGATCAATAAAATGGGAGGATTTTCAAAAACATGAAAAGAAAGGAGGAAAAGAAGAGATCTATCACCTTCAACTAAGATAATTCAAAATGATGAATGAGACAAATTTATGGATATCAGCTTATGTATAGACTGATGAAATCTCTATTGGACAGGAAACATTTCTAGATTACGAAGCTTTAGAATTTATATATATCAAGGAGACGTGACTTAATGGCTATGTAATGACCCAAAATTTAATCGCTATTTAAATGAATATTTAATTATATTTTATATAATTAATAAATGGATTTTTATTAACAAATAAAACTATTTTAAATAATAACTAATGATGATAAAATTGTTTTTAAAATTTGTTTACCAATATATATAGTTCATAGTGAAATAGAAAATGTGACTGAAAATTATATTTCGAAATATCGATTTTTCATTGGTTAAAAGTTATTCGAAATACCATAGCACTATTGTAAACACATATGCACACAATATAAACCATTTTAACATGGTGTGTACATGTACATATGCATGTACATATTAGCCTACTTAAACATATAAGTTAAAATAAGATTTTATTTCATAAATATATATATATATATATATATATACACATAACATATATAAAAATACACTTTTTCAACACAAGTGCTTAATGCATGGTTTGAATAGTGCAAGGAGGGGGGTACAAGTATAACTGAATTTAGGGGGGAGGAGTATGGTAGTGCATGCATACATATATTTTTAATATAAACACTTATATAAATTTTAATTTATTTCCTAAGCCTATATATACCCCCTAACTTTCATTTTTCTCATTTTACAATCTCTTTCTCTACTTCTAAATTCTTATGAACTTAGACAAACATTCATGGCCTCCTCTTTATAATTTTCAAAGTGAGAAAATCGACTTCATTTTGCTAAAAATTTCCTTTTTAATTCATAAAAACATTTCTACATCTTCTACAACACTTCTCTTCCAAGTAGCAAGCAACCATCCACCCTACAACCCATGGCCATGCCCTACAAGCCCTAGGCCGAGCCCAAACATCAATTGGCCGAGCCATTTCTAGTGTTCGAGCAACCAAAAATTTCATATTTTGCAAGTTTCTAAAGCGTTTTCAAGTTTTGGAAAAAGTTCATCTTGAATTTAGAAAGTTTCGATGAGTAAGACTTTTGTTTTTTGGAAAAGAAAAATACTTGATTTTGATGAACTATATGTTGTGAAAATATAACGGCTGTTGTGTTGAATTACCAGGTTGTGTTGATGGTATATGATTATATGTTTATGGTTGAGCTTGGATTTGTGATTTGGTTGTCAAATAATATGTTTGGATATGGATATGTAATTGGTTGGTTATGATATGATGGTAGTGTATTTATGAAATAAAACCAAGTGTATGTGATGTTAATGTTGTGAAGTTAGCACCTTGAAAATTCGCAAAGGACTTGAGATCTGATTGAAAACGAAAAGCCCTTTTTTCTAGTTTTGGATTTGAAAATAATTTCCAAGTTTTCACATGTTTTTATAGTTTTCAAAACTTTTCCATTTGTGTTTTCAGATATGTTATAGCTAGAGTTAAAGTGGAGTTTTCATCTAGAAATCAATTCTAGCGAACTACGCTCATGGCGATAGTCGTTATGGATGTAGTTCGGAAAATTTCACGATTTCAAGTTTTAAAGTGGTTTTTTTGAACTGTTTTTTAAAGCTCATTTCAAATAAATTAAGTAAGTCAAAAAGTCTAACTTTTAATTATTTAATAACTATGGTAATTATTATTTAATTAATTAATTAAGTAATTAGGTTAAGTAATTAGAGTTTAAGAAATTATTAACTAAGTTAATTATTTTTAATTAAGTAAGTTTTAAATAATGATTAATTAAGATAAAAGAAAATTAATTTTTATTTAATCAAGTTTTATTTACTTTAATTAATTATTTGATTAGAGTTAATTATTTAATTAATTATTATTTAATTAAGGTTAATTATCCACTTAATTAGGGTTTAATTTCTTAAATGAATGTTATTTAAATTAAAGTTTAATTATGAATAATTTTAAATTAATTAAGGTTTAAATTATGATTTTTGACTTAATTAAGATTTATTAAAGTTTAATTAAGTTTTTACTTATGATTTAATTAAGGTTTATTTATTTTAAAGTTCCTTTTTTAAACTCTATCGGTTATTTATTTTAACCAATTTTCTTGTTTAAGTAAATTGTTTTTCAACCAAGGATCACTTGTCCATGTTATTAAGTATCCAAATGAATTAAATTCGTTGTAATAAAACGTTGACATGTTTTATTGAAAGGAAGTCGACTTGTACTTATCACAAATACCGCACTTCAAGAACGTGATGAATACAAGGGGGTTAATTTCGATAAGCGGGTTATGATAATCTAAGCATATGGAACATATGTTCATATGTAAATCTTTACACCTTGATAGTGGAATAGTCCACTATATACAACTGATCCTTTAAAATTATCATACGTTGGTTTGGAGAGACCGAGATTGGATATTAGTTGCTATCCGACAACCACTTCGAACTAACATAATTGTTCAAATTGGAAATAGTAAAGCAAGGTCCAAAATGAAGACTTTGAAGTGTGAGGGCTATTTTCTATTAACCCTAAGGGTGATTCCAAAACGGGTGTAGTAGAGATAGTGCCTTCGGTTCGTTCATCTCCTGAATGACTTATATGGATGAATATTGATATTGTGTCAACAGCTGGAAGGCAATGTTAGCATTCCAAGTGGCAATACTATAGAAAAAGTAAAGACGTAGCTTCAAGCTTCAATAACCAGGAATGACTAAAATAGGAGAGATGCAACAAGGCTAAGTGGATCGCTCCCGCTAGGGTAAGGTCATCCCTATCTAGAGTCCCTACTATCAACTCATGTATGCGTCGGTACGGCTGCTGATCCCAACCAATGGGTGATCTTATTCGGTACTATCCAGCAAGGGGTAGGCCTATCTTGTGTTAGAGGGGATCCAAGTGAGGTCCTCCATGTTATTTTTCTAGAGATGTACCGTGACTGACGGTACCCTAGTAGCCCAGTTGTTGTATGTAATCCATTCTCTAATAAGTGCCGTACAGATTTTGTTGTACCCAAATATGTTGAAATGTGAGACGCAAACATTTCAGCTATGTTCTATTTACTTGAAAACCCTAGACATTATCATATATCACTGGATTTCTGTATAAAGTGTTTTGGTTACCGTAAGGTAAAAACCCGTTCGTGTTTATGCGCGGCATGGTCTTATGAGATACCTTTGATTTTCAAAGTGTTTTATAAAAGTAAAAATTAAGTTGTTTGAGTTTACTCACACCAGACCCATGTCTGACCTGGAGATTTATTTTTATTGCCTAAAACTCTTGGGTACTTAAAATTTTATGAGTAGCAAAGTGATCCAGGTTTCTTACGGAAGCATTTTGAAGGAGCTGGAGCAGGTGGCTTCACCGTTAGCTAATTATTTCAAATTCCGCTATGTTTATGTATTATCTATATATTTGTATGGACAGATTGTTATAAGTGTCTAGTTGAAGTTGTAATGTAATGACTCCGATGTATAAATATTATGGAAATGACTATGTAATATCATATGTTATCTATTATATGTTGTTCTAATTCGTGGCGAGATTCTGTGATTGTGTAGTTTCTTTTTATCTTTCTTTTTCTAATACTCTTTAATGTCTCGTCTTTCGGTGCAAGAAAGGCGGTCGTTACAATTTTGGTATCAGAGCCTAGGTTAAGTGACCACTTAGGCTTTGGGTTAGGGTCAACTTCGAGAGTGCGTATTCGTAATTTTTATTCGTATATATATATATATCTGATAGGTAGATCAGCTTGATAGGTTTGGATAATACCCTTCTTTCAAGGTTTATCTCGTCCAAGTATTCTAAGAATTATCTTACTACATCCAGGTAGTAAGACATGAGTAACAAACTTAGACGAGTTAGGGGATCATGTAGCACTATGACTACGAATGGTTGAACCCCAAATCTTGGAGGAGTTCAGATTGCCGAAGAGGCAGCGCCAGAGCAGCCAAGAGTGAATTACACAACCTTATGCAAGGATTACACCAACCTCGGAGGGAAACCGTTTAAAGGAACTGAGCCAATCATGGAAGTGCTAGTCGGGTTGCAATCTTGCGAAATGATTTTTAAATGCCTTGGTTTATCCGATGAACAGAAAAGATTCTTAGCAGCATGGCAACTGTAAGTGGGAGCAGCAACTTGGGGGGACTCCCTTACTGCAAATATGCCAAAAGAAGAGTTTTCATGGGCTCGATTTATAGAAGTTTTTGAGGACCAATTCTTGCCAACAGCAGAAAGTACCAGGATGTACCAGAACTTCATGGACTTGAAGCAAGGGGATCTATCTATAGTAGAATATGAGACGAAGTTCAACGAGCTATCTTGTTTTGGGCCGAAATTGATCAACACCCCGTTAAAGAATAACAGATGTTTGTTTTGGGTATGAGGGAAGAGTACCATAAGAAAATGACTGCTCACGTTAAAGGTACTTTTGTGGATTTAGTTGATATGGCTCTGAGGTATGAGGCCTTGGAAAGGAAGAAGCCTGCTCCAGTAGCACCTAGTGGAAATACCAATGAAAATGGTTCTAACAAGAGGAAGTTTAATCCAAATTGGAAGAATTAAGGAAAAGGGAAATGGGGAGAAGGTCAAGGAGGCAAGCCTAAGGATAGTGGTTGTTATATTTGCAAGCAGAAAGGACATATAGCCAGGTATTGTCCGAATCGTGAAGTTCCAAAGCAGCAAGGTGGACTCATCTCTTCGATGATCCAGAAGACTCTTTGTTTTAATTGCCATCAGCCTAGGCATATGGTAAAGGACTAGCCATTCATGAAGAAGGTGCATCAGCCCAAGGTGTACGCCATTAAGAATGAACCGTCTACTTCAACGGATGTGAAGGGGAAAGGCATCCTTGAAGGTACATTACTGATTAATGGTATTTTTGTTCGAGCATTATTTGATACTGGTGCCTCTCATAGTTTTATCTTTTGTGAATTAGTAGGTAAATTTCATCTTATTCCTAGTATTGTAGAAAACCCTATGTGTGTGTCTAACCCCATAGGTGGTGTAACCCATTTGAATATGATTTGTGAAGATGTGCCAATTTCCTACCTTTCTCATCACTTTTCTCAAGACCAGTATGTCTTAGATTTTAAAGGATTTGACATTATTCTGAGTATGGATTGGTTATCGAAATATGGAGCTGTTCTAGATTGTAATGAATGAACTGTATCATTAGTAACCAATTTGGGAAGAGTTGCTAAAGTATTATGTAAGGAACCCGATATTCATATGTGTAGTTTCTTGTATGCCGTGGAGGCATCCCAAGAAAATCTACGGTCTATTGAAGCTATTAAAAAAATTTCCGATGTATTTGAAGAAGTTAAAAGTTTACCCCCGCACCAAGAGATAGAATTCCATATTGATTTATTCCCTAGTGCAAGGCCTGTGGTTCAACCTAAGCGAAGATGGCTCCGAGGGAGAGAGAGGAGTTGGTAAGTCAACCCAGGACCTATTAAGGAGAGGATTGATTAGACCTAGTCATTTTTATTAGGGGTCTGTTGTGGTGTTTGCGGCTAAGATTGATGGATCTTTAAGGTTGTGCGTGGATTATAGAAAGTTGAATAAGCTGACCATTAGGAACAAGTATCACTTACCCCACATCGATGATCTTTTTGATTAACTTCATGGAGCTACTATATTTTCTCAGATGGATCTAACTACTGGATTCCATCAGTTAAGGGTTGCTAAAGATAATATACCCTTAACTGCTTTTAGAGTCCTTGACTGTTTCTTTGAGTGGTTGGTTATGCCTTTCGGAATAACCAATGCACCTGCATATTTTGTAGATCTCATGAACCATGTTTTCCGAGATGTTCTTAATAAGTTTGTGTAAGTTTTCATCGATGACATTCTTATCTATTCCAAATACGAGGAGGAGCATAAGCATCATTTGGAAGTGGTGTTGGAGACATCGAGGAGACATGTCTTGGAAGTGAAATTTTCTAAATGCCATTTTTGGAAAACGAAGGTAAGATTCTTAGGACATATCGTGGCATAAAAAGAGTATTTTGGTGGCCAGGATGAAGGACATTTCAGTCTATGTTAGCAGGTTTTCGCGCTGTCAACAAATCAAAGGCGATCATCAGAAGCAGTTAGATTATTACAACCTTTGGAAATACCTAATTAGAAATGGGAAATGACATCAATGGATTTTATCGATCGTTTACCCAGAACCAAAAACGGAAATGAAGGAGTGTGGGTTATCGTGGATCAGCTAACGAAGAGCGCGCATTTTATCCTGGTAAAACCAACAAGGACCGCTGCTTCTTTAGCTAAAAATTTTATGAGAGAAATAGTCAGTTTGCACGGAGTTCCTGTAAGTATAGTAAGTGATCAAGACCCCATATTTACTAGTCAATTTTGGGAAGCACTGCAAACAACTCTAGGAATAAAGTTGAGCTTAAGTACATCATATCACCTCCAAATAGATGGATGGACAGAGCGAGTGAACCAGATTCTAGAGGATCTCTTAAGAGCGTGTATTCTAGATTTTGGTTGATCATGGGAGGGTCATTTGCATTTGGTTGAGTTCTCCTATAACAATAGTTTCCAGACGGGAGATATGTTAGTTCTTGGACCGGACATGATCTGAGAAGCTACTAAAATAGTTGTAGTGATTAAGAAAAGTATGAAGGAGGCCCAAGATCGCCCATAGAGTTATGCTGATAGGAGCGAAGAGAATTTGGATTTGTGGTTGGAGACTTGGTGTTCGTAAAGATTTCACTAATAAGTGGAGCTGTTGATTTGGGAAAGCTAGGAAGTTAGATCCAAGGTATGTTAGACCTTTCCGTATTCTTGAGAGGATCAGATCACTTGCTTATAAGGTCAAGTTGCCAGAGAGATTGACAGCATTTCATTATGTGTTCCACGTGACTCGTTTGAAGAAATATGTTCATGGCCCATCTTTGATTATAGAGTCATCGGTTCAAGAGGAATTGGAAATAGAACCGAACATGACAATGGTTAGACATCCAGTTTACGTTGTGGATTGGGATGAAAAGAGGTTGCCTAACAAGGTGGTCCGACTAGTCAAGATTTAGTGGAGTGAGGATCCAAGAGACTGCACTTGGGAGACGATGGATCATATGAAGGAAGCCTATCCCGAGTTAATGTTAGGATAGCTAGTCATAGGTTATATGTACAGTGTATGATTGTTGGTATGGATGCTTAATGCATGTCTTTTTATGTGTTTTATGATATGAATATATAGCTTTTTGTGTAGTTAGAATTATCTCCTTGCTTTCTAATTTCGGGACGAAATTCTTTTAAGGGAGGAGAGTGTAACGCCCAGAATTTAATCGCTATTTAAATGAATATTTAATTATATTTTATATAATTAAGAAATGGATTTTTATTAACAAATAAAACTATTTTAAATAATAACTAATGATGATAAAATCATTTTTAAAATTTGTTTACAAATATATATAGTTCATAGAGAAATAGAAAATGTGACCGGAAATTATTTTCTGAAATATCAATTTTTTTATTGGTTAAAAGTTATTTGAAATACCCTAACACTATTGTAAACACACATGCACACAATATAAACCATTTTAACATGGTGTGTACATGTACATATGCATGCACATATTTGCCCACTTAAACATATAAACATATAAGTTAAAGTAAGATTTTATTTCAAAAAAATGTATATACATAACATATATAAAAATACACTTTTTCAACACCCATACTTAATGTATGGTTTTAATAGTGCAAGGAGAGGGGGGGTACAAGTATGAATGGATTTAAGGGGGGAGTATGGTAGTGCATGCATACATATATTTTAATATAAACATTTATATAAGTTTTAATTTATTTCCTAATCCTATATATACCCTCCTAACTTTCATTTTTCTCATTTTACAATCTCTTTCTCTACTTCTAAATTCCTAAGAACTTAAGCAAACATCCATGGCTTCCTCTTCATAATTTTCAAAGTGAGAAAATCCACTTCATTTTGTTAAAATCTCCTTTTTAATTCATAAAAACATTTCTACATCTTCTACAACACTTCTCTTCCAAGTAGCAAGCAACCATCCACCCTACAACCCATGGTCGTGCCCTACAAGCCCTAGACCAATCCCAAACATCACTTGGCCGAGCCATTTCAAGTGTTCGAGCAACCAAAAATTTCATATTTTGCAAGTTTCTAAAGCGTTTTCAAGTTTTGGAAAAAGTTCATCTTGAATTTAAAAAGATTCGTTGAGTAAAACTTTTGTTTTTTGGAAAGAATTTTTTTTGATTTTGACGAACTATATGTTGTGAAAATATAATGGTTGTTGTGTTAAATTACCATGTTGTGTTGATGTTATATGATTATATGTTTATGGTTAAGCTTGGATTTGTGATTTGGTTGTTAAATAATATGTTTGGATATGGATATGTGATTGGTTGGTTATGATATGATGGTAGTGTGTTTATGAGACAAAACTAAGTGTATGCGATGTAAATGTTGTGAAGTTAGCACCTTGAAAAGTTGCAAAGGACTTGAGATATGATTGAAAACAAAAAGCTCTTTTTTCTAGTTTTGGATCTGAAAATATTTTCCAAGTTTTCACCTTTTTTTTAAGTTTTCAAAACTTTTCCATTTGTTTTTTCAAATATGTATAGCTAGAGTTAAAGTGGAGTTTTCACCTATAAATCAATTCTAGCGAACTACGCTCATATCGATAGTCGCTACGGATGTAGTTCGGAAAATTTCACGATTTCAAGTTTTAAAGTGTTTTCATTTGAATTGTTTTTGAAAATTCATTTCAAATAAATTAAGTAAGTCAAAAAGTATAACTTTTAATTATTTAATAATTTATTTATTTAATTTATTAATTATGGTAATTATTAATTAATTAATTAATTAAGTAATTAGGTTAAGTAATTAGAGTTTAAGAAATTATTAACTAAGTTAATTATTTTTAATTAAGTAAGTTTTAAATAATGATTAATTAAGATAAAAGAAAATTAATATTTATTTAATCAAGTTTATTTACTTTAATTAATTATTTAATTAGAGTTAATTATTTAATTAATTATTATTTAATTAAGGTTAATTATCCACTTAATTCGGGTTTAATTTATTAAATGAATGTTATTTAAATTAAAGTTTAATTATGAATAATTTTAAATTAATTAAGGTTTAAAGTATGATTTTTGATTTAATTAAGATTTATTAAAGTTTAATTAAGTTTTAACTTATGATTTAATTAAGGTTTATTTATTTTAAAGTTCCCTTTTTAAACTCTATTGGTTATTTATTTTAACCAAACTTATTGTTTAAGTAAATTATTTTTAAACTAAGGATCTCTTGTCCATGCCATTGAGTAGCCAAATGAATTAAAGTAGTTGTAATAAAATATTGACACATTTTATTGAAAGTAAGTCGACTTGTACTTATCACAAATACCGCACTTCGGGAACATGGTGAATATGAAGGGGTTAATTCGATAAGCGGGTCGTGATAATCTAAGCATATGGAACGTAGGATCATATATAAATATTTACACCTTGATAGTGGAATAGTCCACCATAAATAATTTGACCTCTTAAAATTATCGAATGTTGGTTTGGAGAGATCTGGATTGGATATTAGTTGTTATCCGAAAACCAATTCGAACTAACGTAAAAGTTCGAATTTAAAATAGTAAAGGCAAGGTCCAAAATGAAGACTTTGAAGTGCAAGGGCTATTTGCTACTAACTCTGAGAGTGATTTCAAAACGGTTGTAGTGGAGATAGTGCCTTCAGTTCGTTCATCTCATGAACGACTTATATGGATGAATGCTCGTGTTGTCTCAACGGCTGGAAGGCAATATTAGCATTCCAAGTGGCAATGCTATAGAAATGGTAAAGGCGTAGCCTCAAGCCTCATCAACCGGGAATGACTAAAACATAGGAGATGCAGTTGGGCTAAGTGGGTCGCTCCCATTAGGGTAAGGTCACCCCTATCTAGAGTCCCTACTATCAACTCATGTATGCTTCAGTACGGTTGCTGATCCCAATCGAGGGGTGATCTTATTCAGTACTATCCAGCATGGGATAGGCCGGTCTTATGTTGGCAGGGGATCCAAGCGAAGTTCTCGGTGTTATTTTTCTAGAGATGCACCGTGATGGGCAGTACCCCAGTAGCGCAGTCATTGTATGGAATCCATTCTCCAATAAGTACTGCACGGATTTATTTGTATCCAAATATGTTAAAGTGTAAGATGTAACCATTTTCAGCTATATTATATTTACTTGAAAACCCTAGACATTATCATATATCACTGGATTTCTATATCAAGTGTTTTGGCTATCATAAGGAAGAAACCCGTCCGTGTTTATGTGCGGCGTAGTCTTACGAGATACTTTTGATTTTCAAAGTGTTCTATAAAAGTGAAAATCAAGTTGTTTGAGTTTACTCACACCAAACCCATGTCTGACCCAGAGTTTTATTTTCTTTTCCTAAAACTCTTGGGTACTCAAATTTTTATGAGTAGCCAAGTGATTCAGATTTCTTACAGAAGCATTTTGAAGGAGCTAGAGCAAGTGGCTTCACCGTTAGCTAATTATTTCAAATTCCACCGTGTTTATGTGTGATATATGTATTTTGTATGGACTGGTAGTTATAACTGTCTGGTTGAAGTTGTAATGTAATGACTCTGACGTATTAATATTATGGGAATGGCTATGTAATATCCTATGTTATCTATTATATGTTGTTCTGATTCGTGATGAAATTCTATGATTGTGTAGTTTCTTCTTATCTTTCGTTTTCTTCTACTCTTTAATGGCTCGTCTTTCGGTGCAAGAAAGGCGGTTGTTATAGACTATGTGGAAATAGAATGTTTTGTAAAGCCATAAATTTCATAGAAGTGATCCGAGTAATGAAAACGTCTGTTTAGGTCGCGATTTGGTCGATTATTTTTTATGTAAGCACATTTTGTATTCACAAAAATGGACTTTTGGAGGCAAGTTTAATATGTGATTTTTCACAAGCGATAATTCGATGATATTTGATTTCAAAATGATAAAGGCTAGACTCAAGAACGATCAAGTACAAATCATGAAAAGGAGGAATAAGAAGAGAAATTTGCCCAAGTAAATAGATTAGTACCGACCCATGGATGAATCGATACCGGTCCATCAAATCTCTCCTTTATTCATTACTCGCAGCGAATATGTTGAAGTACTTAGCTAGAAAAGCATTAGAAAAGGAAAAATACTTGAAGCAACAAACATATCTTGAAAAAATCAAGGAAGGGCATTAAAGTCCATGGATTGACACTAATCAGTGATTGGATCAGTACTAATCCAAAGACTTGGTCATTTTTGGTTTTTTTCCTTGCTATTCTCTTGGATATTGATCTGTGATGAGTTCTAACGGATTAACAAAGAAGTTTGACAACTCCCTAATATCAACCTACCATAGCTATAAATATGAGTCTACATACATCATAAATGGGACCTTGGCATTTTGTTATTTCATATTTAAGGGAAAGTGCAGTCATTATAATTATCTACTGAAATTCGAGATTATAATTATAATTTCTTTTGGGATCTTGTACAAAACAGCAATACAACACCTTCAAAGTGGACGTCGGCTTAGCCAAACCATCGTAAATTATGTCTCTTACTTTTCTTTTTCCGCTCTTACTATTTTTGCATATTCTATTTTTTGATCTAAAACAAAGAATTAGAACCACCATAATCCGAGAATCAAAGACTTTAATTTTCATAAAATCATAGCCAAGAATTACATACAAGTTTTTCGGTTCACGTAGTCCTTTGTGGGTGTTAGAGCAATTTTTTGGGCTCACTTTGACTTTGAGCATTGATGATCTGTTTGGCAAGCACAACGATTGTCTTTTAATAAAAACTCATTAGGACGATAGTTTTATCTACTCATGGGATTTTGGTCTTGTTTTCTAGTTCATAAACATTATAAAGAAGTTCAACTGGTTTTACATGGTTTGGGATTTTATCAAGATATTTTGATTTATGCTTTTATGTGCTTTCTATTATCGTATGTTTTTAGCTCTATAAAGTAGCATGTTGCTCTTTCATTTTTCTTTTAACAGCTGAAGAATATATCTCACTTCTCCAGTAGACCAACAATCATTTTAAATAAAATAACGTGAGATCATTCAACTTTAAAGAAATTGAAGGCATGATTATATTAGAGATGCGTTTTTATGTAACATATTTATTATCTATGGATGTGTCGTAGTTTTCGTGATTAAAAGGAAATTACAATTTGTTTGGGATCATCTTGTATTTTTTGTAATAAGAGCAACCCAAACGGAATCATCAAATGAAGCATCAAATATGAAACTTCCATTTTGATGTTTCAAAATTGATTTTAGATGGTCCAACTCAAACACCAAATGAAGATGCTAAATTAATTTCCCATTTATTGAATGCAAATTTGATGTTTAATGAGAGAAAATTAATATTTTAAAATGTTATTTTTTTACCGTTAATTTAAATGACTATTTTTTAGGAAATTTACTCTTTTGATTATTTGGGTTGAAACATATTAATATTTGAGAAATCATATGAATAATCAAAGTAGTATAAGAGTAACAAAATTAGTGTTTTAATGTTTCATTTTGATGTTTTGGATTGTAGATTTGTAGTTTTTTTTAAAGTTGATAAATGGGCCAAGCCCAGAAATTTACAAAGTAATATGAGTTCGGGTATACCCGAAGCAGTATAACACGCAACCAAACATAACAAACATACAAACCCTAACATAATTAGGGTAGACAAGTGCCTCCACAAACAAACGAGAGAAAGAACGAAAATGGCGGAACGCCGAGAAAATACTCTGCTAAAAACTCAAAAATAACTCGCTTAAGCCTAAATTAAAGGCTTAAGGATGCTTCCAATTCTTCATTGCCGATCTTTGCATCCCACGAAGCTCTAATATGGAGCAAAAATCACTCTCATGAGTAGTTTTTGCTTCAGCTTCTACATGCGAGGTCGATCCGCTGCTTGAAGCTTTATCAAGCCTTAGATTTGGAAGCTGTTTGATGCAACTAGATGCTTTGCAAGTAGCTTTAGTGGCTTCAGCAGTGCGAGCTTTAAACTTGTTGTTATGTTCAGTATTAGCTGGACTCTCAAGATCTGTCATCCTACTGATTTCTCCTCTCTTCCAGTTAGATAAGTGAAAATTTTGATTGTTGATTTTACTCTTGTAGTGGTTGTATCCTAATCTTTGATCTTTAATAGCCAATTGAAGCTTTCTTTCATGCTCTTGAAGACTGCTATAAGCGCAGTAGCCTCAAAACATAGCAGGTAAAAGTAAAAAAATGATTAGAATTCGAAAATTTGACATTTATATTATTATTATTAGTGTGTGACTTGATTCTTCCCTTGCAGGTATCATTCGTAATGCTATTGTTCTGGAGGCATCCATTGGGTAGTTGCAGATACCATCTCTATTGATCTCTTCAGATAAGTAACTGCTATTAAGCATATTGATACCCCTTGATTGTGGAGCTTTTAATCCATTGTTGATACTTGTGGGTTGTGGATTATCAGTTTGCTCAAGCTCACAGCTGAAAGAGCAGCCACTTCTGTTCAAATCAGGTAAACAGATCATGTTATTAAGAATATTAATATAATTGAAATTATTATTACTAAAATTAAGTAATTGTTTGCTTTCCTTGCAGGGAAATTCTCTGGTTTGGACAGAGGAGTGGCTACCATCAGCTTTGGCTTGATAGAAATTTTTGACCTGATGTCCTACTAAAGCTCCAAACTTTCTGTGATTGTTTGATTGGAGGGATGTCTCGTAAGAGAATTTACCCTTTTGTAAGTATTCTTCAACACTTATTTCATAATTGTCTTATTCACTTAAGTTTTGGCCTTGCATGCTTGGATTATGAAAGTTATTTGACTTTTGGAGAATGATATTGGATTCTATTTCTATTGCTTTCCAAAGTTGAGTACTATCAGTTTCTTTGTTTTGATGAAGCCTGTTGTTTCTTTCTTTCCATATAAAATAAACTGTTGTGGTTAAAACAACACATGCTTTATCAAAATCCTTTTTCTTTCCTTTGAAAGTTGCTTGAATTTGCTTAATGCTGTCTTTGATATTTTGGAGAACTAATTGTTGGTTGATTTTTAATTTATTTTTGGCAATAAACCAAATGTGTCTAGAATAAGAACAGTCAAAGAAAAGATGCTCAATACTTTCAACTTCTTTCTGATACAGGAGAAAATTTGTGTTTACAATGTTTTTGCCCCATTTTGCATATCTATCCCTTATTGGCAGTCGATTTAGAATAGCAAAATAAGTGTAATGAGCCATTTTAGGATAATTTACATTGTTCCAAATTGTTTTGAAACAGTCCACTTCCATTTCTATTCCTTTGATATAGTCCCATGTGTTTTTAAAAGAGAATTTTCCTTTACTAGATAATTTCCAAATCCATTTTTCTTCATCAAGGCTTGTATCAATTTCTATTTTTCTAATTGAAGGGTTGAAAATAGAAGCAGTTGGTTGTAACTGAGTTTTCCAAAGAGAATTTTGAATAATACTTTCCACTTTTGCATTAGCTTCTCCAAATCGATAAAGATTGTTCCAACCAAGCATATTTATTAAAGATTTTCCATTAATCCATGGATCAAACCAAAGACTTGTTTGCTTGCCTTCTTTGAATTTTCTTTCTAGCAATCTTGTGCCTGTTTCTCTGCAATTTAATATAGTTTTCCAAGTATAAGAATGGTATTTTTCCACTGGAATAGAACATAATTTCTTATTTTTGACATATTTGGCTTTCATCTTTTTGCCCAAAGAAAGTTGCCTTCTAAGAATTTCCAAAATAATTTGTAATTGCATGCCTCATTTAAGTATTTAAAGTTTCTAATACCTAAGCCTCCAGACCTTTTTGTTTTAATGATAATATTCCATGAAACTTTATGATACTTTCCACTCCATATAAATTTGGCACATAATTTTTCTATTTTCTCCATTGTATTTATTGGAATATTGTGAGATTGCATCCAATACATGACTATAGCTATGATGACAGAGTGGATGAATTCGACTCTTCCTGCTATTGATAAAAGCTTGCTAAACCAACTTTCTAATTTTTTTTGAATAATATCATGTAGCTTGACACAATCTTTGTCTTTGATTGATTGCAACTAAGAGGAAGCCCTATGTATTTAATTGGTAGATCGCTTGGCTGAAACTTAAGAATACTAAGAATTTCCTGAATATTGCTGCATGACTTACTGAAATAAATCTTGCTCTTACTGTCATTAATTTGAAGTCCTGCAAATTCTTTGAGATTAGCAAGTATTTTATTTATAATCACTGCATTTTGAACATCTGCTTTAAGAAAAATTAATAAGTCATCTACATACAAAAGATGAGTAATACAAGGGGTAACTGAATTAATTGGTTTTAAATTTTTATTTAGTTGTTCCTTATCCATTTGTAATGTAAGCTATTCCATAGCTATAGTGAATAGATAAGGAGATAAAGGATCCCCTTGTCTAATTCCTCTATTATTTTTTATAAACCCACAAGGGGAGCCATTTATAAGAATGGAATATGATACATTACAAATGCATTCTTTGACTAGGTTGCAAAAATTTTCATTGAATCCTAGTTGACCCATCATACAAATGATGAAATTTCTATTGATTTTATCAAATGTTTTATGTAAGTCAATTTTAATACACATTCTTTTGTACCTAGCTTGGTTGAAATTTCTTAGTAATTCATGAGCCAAAAGTATATTTTCAACAATGTATCTGCCAAGGATAAAAGCACATTGGTTTTTAGATATTAAATATTTTAAAAATATTTTTATTCTGTTGCTTAAAATAGTAGCAATGATTTTATAAAAGAAATTGCAACAAGCAATTGGTCTGAAATCACCAAGGCAGTTAGGGTTTTTAACCTTAGGCACTAATGTAATAAAAGTATGATTGAAATTTTTTAAAAGCTTGCCAGAGGAGAAAAATTCATTAACTGCCTCAAAAATAAAATTCTTTAGCTCCATCCAACGTGTTTTGTAGAATTTAGCCCCAAAGCCATCTGGGCCAGGGCTTTTGTCATCCTAGGCAGAAAAGATAATCTTTTTAATCTCATCTAGACTAATAGGAGCAAGAAGTATATCATTGCTGTTTTCATGCAGCAAGAATTTAGGAGTAGTTTTGGGAAACATATCAGGGCTTCCAATAGAGTTGTACAGATCCGAGAAATAATTAGTAGCTTCCTTTTCTAACTATGAAGCTTCATTAATGATAACTCCATTGTCATTTAGTAATTTTCCTATGTCATTACAATATTTTCTGCTAGACATTTTGGCATAGAAAATTTTAATTGAAATATCACCACTAGAAAGCCAGTCAACTTTGGCTTTCTACCTAAGGTTAGCAGCTTCTACATGTAAAGAGTTGGCAAGGTTTTTTTGCATATGAAAAAATTAATTAATTTGGTTTGGGTCTGAGCAATCTAAGTCTGTGTTATCTTGCAACCTCTCACATTCCATCCTAATTTTATTGATTTCATTATTATTTCTATTTTTATTCCAAGTTTTTAAATTTGCCTTAGTTTGGTGTAATAAACTTCTAAATTTAAATTGGGCAGAACCACACACTGAAGATATAAAGCTGTTTTTACAACTAGACTATAGTCCTTATTATATACCCAACCATTTTTAAATCTAAAAGGAAAATTGTTTTTATAGAATTATTTTGAGAAAAAATAAGTTGTAAAGGTGTATGGTCACTAGTTGCTTGGGGTAAAGTATAACATTTAAAATTAGAAAATTTATTTATAAAATGATGATTTACTAGAATTCTATCCAATTTACAATTAATATTTCTAAACTCTCCAAATTTGTAAGTATACTTGTTGCCTTTGATATTTGGTTCAATTAAGCCTATTTTATACATAAAGTTAGAGAAGAATTCCAGTTTTTTGAAAGGAATTGGAATTCCACCTCTTTTCTCTGAAGCTTTCATAACAGTATCAAAATCGCCAATTAAAATCCAAGAGTTGTTAGTATTATTGTTTAATGAATCCAGCTTATCCCACAATAAAAATCTGCCTTTCTCAAAATTAGAGGCATAAATAAAAGTAACAGTTAACTGGAGCCCCCCTTTGTTTTTGAAACTACAATGGATGTATTGAAAATTTATGAAATATTGGCATAAATCCCATATGTTAGGGTCCCAAATAACCATGATTCTGCCATTACTGTAGGATCTAGATTAACCCTAGAGGGGGGGGGGTGAATAGGGTTATCGCAAATTTTCTCAAATCAAACACAGAAACAAACAGCAGATAAATAAATATGCAGTAAAGTAAATCACATACAAAATTTACCCAGCTTCAGCAATCCCTGCCTACTGCTGCATTCCCAGATTTCTATTAGAATTAAACAGTCTCCCGCTTACAAACACTCTAACAGACTCGCAGACACTCGCTCCCGCTCACAAACACTCCTACAGACTCGCACACCCTGCTCCGCCTATAGAGTTTCGTAAACTCGCAAACTCTGCTCCCGCCTATAGAGCTTTGCAAACTCCCAGCCCCCTGCTCACTGAACTAATTCTAACTAGACAATCTGACAACACCTAAACCCTAGGTGGTGATTAACTCTGACTGGACTTGACAAAGTACAAACTGAAAAATAAAAATACAGTTTAAAAACCTAGGGCAAAATATAGATTGACAATTTAAAAACAATTTTGACCTCAAATAAACTAGGCCTAAAAATTAAATAAAAAAAAACCCCGGCCCAAATTTAAAACTAAATTAAACTCTAAAACCCTATTTAAAAAACTAGGCCGGCCCACTTCAATAATTCTCCAGCCCAATCCCGTTTTAATATTATCAGCCCGATCTCTTTATTATTTTCGTGAAAAATAATGGGTGCTTGGTTGTTCTTCTTTGCCGCTGAGAATTAGGGCTTCGGCTGTTTTGCTCGACTTCGATCCTCTGATAATCTGCGACTTTCTTCGACTTCGATCTTCTAACGAATTGTGGCTTTGAGTTTATGGCTTCGGCCTCTCGATGCTTCGTTGCTCTGAATTACGACTTCGGCTTGATGCTTCCAAAATTAGGGCTTTGGCCTCTCGATGATTTGCTCTTTAATTAGAGCTTCGATTGAAATCTTTGAAGCCGCTGCTTGAAGGTTGATCGATTACTGGTCGTTTACGTGTTGCTCTGTCGATCGTCTAACTCCTTGTAGTTCGCTTCGGCTGCTTCAAGTTTGATCGAGTTCGACTTCGGTATGTGATAATTTGCCTTTTGTTTCTTCTGATTTGCTTGCTCGAACTCGATGCTTTTAGTCGATGATGATTGGGTTTGTTTATATAGGCGTCTGATTTTGATTGCTTGATCTCCACGCCTTTAAAAACTTTCTGTTTTTATGCTTGCTATTTTGGGAAATTTCGTTGTACCCACGACTTTGATTTTAAAACGTTCGATCGGTTTTCTTGATTGATACAGCCAATACTTTCCTAATTTATAATTCTGACTTTGACTTTTTCTTAATTTGTTAACTCTTGATTTTTGAAATTGCTTCACGTCTCTGACCTGTTCACTGTTGATCACGGCTTTGACATTTGTTTACTGTTGATCATGGCTTTGACATTCTGTACATATTTTCTAACATCACCTGACTTTGATCATTTGGACTAGAATCAGTTGCCATTGTGCTTGTGATCATTGGTTGAGTCAGTTGCTATTGTGCTTCATCACTTGCTTGCACTGTCACTTCTTGTCTTTAACTTGTGATGATCATCTGCACATTTGATCTTGCAGTCTGTTGCCTTCACCTGTGTACTTTGGTTTAGGCTGTTGTGTTCATGTGCACACTTGTACATTGTTGATCCTGTACCTGTTCACTATAGTTGCACTTGAGTTGTTTACTTGATCCACTTGAACTTGAGTTACTGTAGTGCTTTCATGTGCATTTGACTTCACTTGAGCATCATGTGTAATTGCTGTATGTATGGTTTTGTCTTCTTTGTGCCTGACCAGTCTTGAGCTTGTGTCCACTGTCATGATCATTGGTTCAAGTACTTGAGTTGAATCCAGAAATTTGGGTTTGACCTTTTGCACTCGAGTTGGCGAGGCAGTGCACATGTGTGTACTGCAGCCACTCGTAAATACCTGTCCCTGATATGAATACTGATATGCACAGATATTACACAATCAAAGATGATGACGATAACCCATATATCTGAGACAGTTTTTAAAAAAACAAATTCTATATTTTTGCAAATTAAATTTGTTTCTTTTCAGATTACTGCTATAGATTGTTAATTATACAGGTACACAGGAGACAAGACAAATACTGGAGCTAGACAATGCAGATGCAGAAGACTGAGTGTATGAGTGATGTAGTGAGGACAGAAATGTAAATGTGAAAATGTATGAGTGAGAGTGAACTATAAATATGAAATCAGTGTACTGTAAACATTGTACTGAATAAAATATTATATTGAATAAAATTACTGTTTGAATCTGTTAAATTCTGTGTATTAGTATTCGTACTCAAAATGAATATTTAATCCTGTGTGTATAAAATTTGCAAACACATCTAAAATTCTATATATATATTTTGTTATCATCAAACACTAAACACACATCAAACAATCTCCCCCTTTTGATGATGACAAACATATATTAAAGATTTTGAAATTCCAGTAGATGTGTTTAATCATGAAAAAAAATTTAGCTCCCCCTATATGTATGCTCCCCCTACAACTGAGACCACTCCTTTTTAGAAGATTTAGAAAATTACAGACGAATAAAAGAACTATAGAAAATAACTAACAACATTTAACAAATTTGGTAAATGAATATTCCAGAAATACTTATTTTCTTATCAAAATCTCTTCCTTCTCCCCCTTTTGTTATCATCAAAAGACTGACTAAAAATTAATGGAACAGTAGGGGAAAAAACAAATGTAAAACCAAGGCAAATCATAATATATCACAACACGATAACAATTTCCACATTGTAGAGAATGGATTGATGATTCGATTTTTATATAATGAGAAGAGGAGTGTTCTCTTTTTCTTTAAAAATAATTTGACATTTAAGCACAAAAAATAAATAAGCATTTACTAACCATGCATAACCATAAGGACTTTTAAATGGGATTAGCAGTTACTTATTAGCTATCATACTCCATCCATGCATAACCATAAGGACTTTTAAATGAGAATGGAGTGATGATAAACTCACATGATCCATCCATGCATAACCATAAGGACTTTTAAATGAGAATGGATGCATGAGAAATATTTTAAAAAATTCTTTAATATTCCTTTTTAATTTTAAAAAATTGATTCACTCTTCTCATTTTTCAAAACCATTATGAATGATAGAACGATGGTAGTAATAGAAATGGTCGTGGAATAAGTTATCAAATTAATCATATTATGAAATTTCTTAAAATAGAACAGATATATTTCCACTACTGAATACCATATTCGAATCAATCTTTGAATAATATCAAAAACAGGTTTGAATCCTAGAAATTGAAGTTGAAAATAAATATCCAAGAATATTTCAACCAAAAATTGAAAAATGATTAGTCAATTTACATAATCCCCAAATTCAAACGTAATCTTGAAAATCTGTCTTCGGGGAATGTTTTGAGAAAATATTAGCAAGTTGATCCTCAGTTGAAATGAATTCAATGCAAATGTCTTTCCTAGCAATGTGATCTCTAAGAAAGTGGTGTCTCACATCAATGTGTTTCGTGCGTGAATGATGTAACTAATGGATGTCCTAGCATGAAACATGTCCCACTAGTACTTTTCCTGTCAACCAATGAACCCGCATAATCATCATCAGAATAACCAACTAAATTAAAGTTTTCACAAGAAGGATACCATAGTCCAAATTTTTGTGTGTGTGAAAGATATCTCAAAATTCGTTTAGTGGCTTTCAAATGTGATTCTTTAGGGTTAGATTGAAAAACGTGCAAACACAAACACACAGAAAACATAATATGGAGTCTAGAAGTAATAAGATAGAGAAGTGAACCGATTATCCCTCGATACTTCTTGATTAAATTCAACTTTGCATCTCTCAAATCCAACTTTCATTATTAGGAATCATTTCAACAAAATCAAATTCAATTTCAGAAATAAACCACTGTGACAACGAAATGCACACAACCTTTTATCAAATGAAGAGCGAGTGTGTATAACTTTCGTAGGATCACAGTTAAAGCAATACTTTTATGGCATGAGTACTCAATCACAATTTGTCCAAGCAGATTAAGTTCAAGAAAAAAATGGTTGATCAATTTTCAAGCACAGATTAAAATCAAATCATATAAGATCATAAATCAAGCAAGTTAGATTCTGTCAACCATCATAATTTCTTCGAGTAAGATGATTGAAAAAAAACCAGAATTAATATCATCAATTATAACTGGCTGATTTAATTTAGATGCAGATTCTTACCGGTTATCTATCGTTTGGAAAAAAAATACAACTACCTGTTTTACCTGTACGATAATCTTTAATTGTTTACCCATAGTGAATCTGTCACCTTTATACTAGGCTAAGGAACGTTGATTTGTCGCCCGTTGTGTATCTGGAACAGCCAGAATTCAGATAACACTAATGTTGTCCTCAGCCTGCCACCACACCTACACGGTTAAAGATTTATGTGACCTATTTATTTTTATAGGTCCATGGTTGTTAGTGGCAGAATAATTATCAATAAACAATCCCTTTGGAACCCAAACTTGTTTTGTCTTTTCATTTTTGTTCCAATAGACATGAAATTTGTTTGTAGAATTTTTAGGAACCCAAACTTTTATAAATTTCGTGTTCTTGTTCCTATGACTACAATTTTCAACATGATGTCCAATTATTCCACATTTTACACATCTAGCAAAGACACTCCTTCCTTTTAGCACTATCCTCAACTTGTGTTTTTCCAAAGCCTAGTCCTTTTCTATTGTTAGCAAACAATTGGTTTCCTAACAACATATTGAATGATTTTTCTCCTCTAGACAAGTTATTCAGTGATTTCTCAAGATCTTGGACTTTGGTTTTCAGTGTGGAGTTTTCAAACACAAGTGAGGTGCATCTGTTTATAAAATCCTTTTTCCTAGTTTCAATAGTTTCCTTTAGATTCAAGTTTTCTTTCTCAAGATCCTCAAAATTATTCTTCAGTTTTGATAATTCTGAATCTAAAATTTTACAGTTTTTACATTCTAGGTTTTGAATTTTTTCAAGTTCAGATTCTAACCTAAAATTTTCATGAGCAAGTTTTTTTCTATCAGATTTCAGTTTCTCATTTTTAGAATCAAGAGCTTCAACTGTTTTAGTAAGATCGAGGCAAAAATAAACAAGTTCTTTATAAGTGTAATTCTTTACCTCATTAGATTCCTCTGAGCTTTCTTCTGAATCTGATCTTGATTCCTCTGAGCTTGCTTCTGAATCTGATCTCACCGTAAGACACAAGTTAGCTTCCTCTCCTTCCTGTGTCACCTCCAAAGTATGCCAGATTTCCTGTGCTATTTTACAATGAGAAATTATATTAAATTCAGTTTTATCAAGAGCACAGATCAAAGCATTCATGGCTTTAGCATTAGTAGTTTTTAACTTCTTATCGTTAGCATCCCACCTATCCTTTGGTTTAGGAATCTCAGTATCACCAATAGTTATAGTGGGAGGTGTATAGCCAGTTTCAATAATATCCCAAACATCATAATCAACAGAACTAAGATAAATACTCATCCTAACTTTCCAGTAAGCATAATCATTCCCATTAAACATTGGTGGCCTAGCAATAGATTGCCCCTCAGAAAAAGTATTATTTGATGGATTCATGACTCTAGAGTTAAAAAGAAATTACCTCGCTTTGATACCACTTGTAGGATCTAGATTAACCCTAGAGGGGGGGGGGGGTGAATAGGGTTATCGCAAATTTTCTCAAATCAAACACAGAAACAAACAGCAAATAAATAAATATGCAGTAAAGTAAATCACACACAAAATTTACCCAGCTTCGGCAATCCCTGCCTACTGCTGCATTCCCAGATTTCTATTAGAATTAAACAGTCTCCCGCTTACAAACACTCTAACAGACTCGCAGACACTCGCTCCCGCTCACAAACACTCCTACAGACTCGCACACCCTGCTCCGCCTATAGAGTTTCGTAAACTCGCAAACTCTGCTCCCGCCTATAGAGCTTTGCAAACTCCCAGCCCCCTGCTCACTGAACTAATTCTAACTAGACAATCTGACAACACCTAAACCCTAGGTGGTGATTAACTCTGACTAGACATGACAAAGTACAAACTGAAAAATAAAAATACAGTTTAAAAACCTAGGGCAAAATATAGATTGACAATTTAAAAACAATTTTGCCCTCAAATAAACTAGGCCTAAAAATTAAATAAAAAAAAAACCCCGGCCCAAATTTAAAACTAAATTAAACTCTAAAACCCTATTTTAAAAACTAGGCCGGCCCACTTCAATAATTCTCCAGCCCAATCCCCTTTTAATATTATCGGCCCGATCTCTTTATTATTTTCGTGAAAAATAATGGGTGCTTGGTTGTTCTTCTTTGCCGCTGAGAATTAGGGCTTCGGCTGTTTTGCTCGACTTCAATCCTCTGATAATCTGCGACTTCCTTCGACTTCGATCTTCTGACGAATTGTGGCTTTGAGTTTATGGCTTCGGCCTCTTGATGATTCGTTGCTCTGAATTGCGACTTCGGCTTGTTGCTTCCAAAATTAGGGCTTTGGCCTCTCGATGATTTGCTCTTTAATTAGAGCTTCGATTGAAATCTTTGAAGCCGCTGCTTGAAGGTTGATCGATTACTGGTCGTTTACGTGTTGCTCTGTCGATCGTCTGACTCCTTGTAGTTCGCTTCGGCTGCTTCAAGTTTGATCGAGTTCGACTTCGGTATGTGATAATTTGCCTTTTGTTTCTTCTGATTTGCTTGCTCGAACTCGATGCTTTTAGTCGATGATGATTAGGTTTGTTTATATAGGCGTCTGATTTTGATTACTTGATCTCCACGCCTTTAAAAACTTTCTGTTTTTATGCTTGCTATTTTGGGAAATTTCGTTGTACCCACGACTTTGATTTTAAAACGTTCGATTTGTTTTCTTGATTGATACAGCCAATACTTTCCTAATTTATAATTCTGACTTTGACTTCTTCTTAATTTGTTAACTCTTGATTTTTGAAATTGCTTCACGTCTCTGACCTGTTCACTGTTGATCACGGCTTTGACATTTGTTTACTGTTGATCATGGCTTTGACATTCTGTACATATTTTCTAACATCACCTGACTTTGATCATTTGGACTAGAGTCAATTGCCATTGTGCTTGTGATCATTGGTTGAGTCAGTTGCTATTGTGCTTCATCACTTGCTTGCACTGTCACTTCTTGTCTTTAACTTGTGATGATCATCTGCACATTTGATCTTGCAGTCTGTTGCCTTCACCTGTGTACTTTGGTTTAGGCTGTTGTGTTCATGTGCACACTTGTACATTGTTGATCTTGTACCTATTCACTATAGTTGCACTTGAGTTGTTTACTTGATCCACTTGAACTTGAGTTACTGTAGTGCTTTCCTGTGCATTTGACTTCACTTGAGCATCATGTGTAATTGCTGTATGTATGGTTTTGTCTTCTTTGTGCCTGACCAGTCTTGAGCTTGTGTCCACTGTCATGATCATTGGTTCAAGTACTTGAGTTGAATCCATAAATTTGGGTTTGACCTTTTGCACTCGAGTTGGCGAGGCAGTGCACACGTGTGTACTGCAGCCACTCGTAAATACCTGTCCCTGATATGAATACTGATATGCACAGATATTACACAATCAAAGATGATGACGATAACCCATATATCTGAGACAGTTTTTTTAAAAAAAAATTCTATATTTTTGCAAATTAAATTTGTTTCTTTTCAGATTACTGCTGTAGATTGTTAATTATACAGGTACACAGGAGACAAGACAAATACTGGAGCTGGACAATGCAGATGCAGAAGACTGAGTGTATGAGTGATGTAGTGAGGACAGAAATGTAAATGTGAAAATGTATGAGTGAGAGTGAACTGTAAATATGAAATCAGTGTACTGTAAACATTGTACTGAATAAAATATTATATTGAATAAAATTACTGTTTGAATCTGTTAAATTCTGTGTATTAGTATTCGTACTCAAAATGAATATTTAATCCTGTGTGTATAAAATTTGCAAACACATCTAAAATTCTATATATATATTTTGTTATCATCAAACACTAAACACACATCAAACAATTACCCCCTCGTTGAGTTATTATTAATAGAGTTCCAGTTATGTAGAAACCTACTTTGAAAGTTAACTAAATTATTATCCTTAAGCTTATGCTCTAAAATACCTACAATGCTAGGCTTATAAGTAATTAAAAGTTTTGAAAAGTCAAGTTTTCTTTCAGGTCAATTTAGGCCCCTTACATTCCAAGTTATAATAGACATTAATAAAAATAAAGGATATATATAAAGGATATCACTGCAGCTTTGGTGGAGAATTGCTGCTTATTTCAATACTTTCAGTAGCTCTCCCAACTCTTTTCTTATATTCCTTTTTCCCTTGCACTTTTAAGAACTCCTCCCAATCTGGATTTTTGATGATATTTTTTTTCTCAAAGCTCTTTGAAGATGGTGTTTCATCATTGTCACTGTCCACTATTTCTTTTATACTCTTTTTCTTGGCTTTCTTTCTTTTGTTATTTACAGGGGAGGAAGATGAAGAGAGTAATAGGCATGCATTCTTGATTAATGCTGCAGAGGACTCAGGGCAATTATGCAGACAACTTTTGGATACATATTAGAGTTTACTTTTCCTGAACCATTTGTGATGAAACTGTCTGTAATTAAACTTGGATCTTCCTGAAGGGGGAGATGATCCATGAACTATGAATTATTATCCCCTAAATTCTGTTTTGTATTCTCTGTAATTTCCATATTTTTGTCATTTGAAATCTTATTGACAGCAGAGTCATTATTCTACTGTATAGTTTCTTTGGCAACATTGATTCCTTTTTCTGCATAATTCGAGTTCATTGAAAATGCTTGCGGAGGCATCTCAGTTTGCTCATAAATGCTAATGATTTCCATGTTATCATTTGCGAACTCAGTGTTTAAAATGGTTTTCTTCTTTTTATTGAAAGATTGAGTTTATTTGGAACCAAAGTGTTATCAGGAAAAATTGTGTTATCTGAATTTACACGTTGAGGCGAAGAAACCTGATTTGTCTCAACATTCATTTCTTTAATTGAAAGATCTTGAACGTTTCTTGAATCTTCTGAAACAAATTTTCTTGGAATCTCGTTAGAATTCAAAATTTCTTTTTCTTTCCAAACTAGCTTTGATGAGCAAGTCTCTGTGAGATGGACGAAGCAGGCACATTTCGTACATCTAGGAGGAATCCACTCATATTCTATTTTCTGAGTAATATTTTCTCCATCGTGCATGCTGATATAGGCGAATTCCTGTAGGATTTCATTAGCTTTAATTTCTACCAGAATTCTGGCATAGTCGAGTCTTGTTTCATTTGACGTAGGCTCGTCGAGTTTAATTGGGGTGCTTACAGCACTAGTTATCGTAGCAAAAGCTTCTTTATCCCATAATCTGAGGTTGAGTTCCGGTAATCTTATCCAAGTTGGATAAGTGGATAATAGATCACGGTCAAGAATCATTTTCTTATCCTATTTTTTCAATATGATAAGCTTACCATTGATAAAATAAGGACCTCCTTGAATTACCTTGTTACAGTCGGCTTCAATAGCAAATCTGATGATGAAAAACCCATTATTTCTTGTATATATTTCGAATTTGTCTGCTGGGTTCCATGTTTTGTGAATGAAATCCCATAAATGATGATAATAAGGCCTAGGACCAAACACATAAGCAACTATTGAATTACCCCATTTTTCTTCGGTTCTTCGACTGATTTCCTCTTTAACCACAACAATTTTTTTGTCACCGATTTTCATTGGTGCATAATAACTCAAATCAACAAAAGAATTAAGCCCTCATTTCTTAACTAGATCTGCCCAAGAAGATGTTGGTTTGCTGATTGTTTCTTTAGAGAGAGTTCTTGAGGCATTGAAATCTAGTATGCTATTAAACTGATTGTGAATATTTCTATGATTATAGCTCGGCCCTTTAGATGCAGATCTTGCCTGATTCTACATCACCGACCATTGAATTTGCCTCTGGGGTTTCTCTAAAAGACGATTGTGGCGGTTTTTAACCAATTGGAAACCATCATTTTCTTGATCCGGAGGTTTTCCTTTGAGATTTGAGAAAGAAAAAGGGCGAGGAGAAGTCGGAGAATCAAGAAGGGAGGAAAAAGAACCCCTTGAATTATGATCGGGATTTTCACAAAAGATTGGTTTGTTTTGAATGTTCATGCCAGCCATGGCTGCTAGAGAGGAAGCTAAAACAATAAGTTGTGTTTGTTATGGTTTGTGCGGATTGTAGATTTGTAGTTGCTCCAAAGAAAACCATGTATAATCATCAACATTAAGGGTGAGCAATATTCGGTTCGAACCGAATTAACCGACCAAACCGGCTCATTTCGATCGGTTCGGTTCGATTATGAAATTGTATCAGTTTGAATTCGGTTTGTAAAATAATTTTATTTTGACTATCGGTTTAACCGAATTAACCGAACTTTATTATATTATCCAAACTCATAGCATTGTAATACTCTTAATAATTTGTTTAGTAATAAATACCAAACTTTATTTGTTGAAAATATGTTAATTTTTCTTATAAACTTTAAAAAGTACTCGAAATAGTTTCTCTAAACATAAACTTATCTTTTCCATTAAGTATATCGATCATTTGAATAATAATATATGGTAATTTATTTTACTTACATTTTTAGTTCAGTTAAATCAATTACCGATCGAATTAACCGAAATTAGTTCGGTTCGGTTCGATTTTGAATTTTTTCGGTTTCAGTTCGGCTTGATATTTTTTATCTCAAAACCAACCGAACCAACAGAACGCTCACCCCTAATCAACATAATTGAAAACACAAATTTGCCATCAATTTGGAGTTTAGATTAAATTATATACAGACCCTATACAGACTAAAACAACCTAAGACAAAGGACACCCATCAACAACAACCCCATTCGCAGTAGGACAAGAAGCCAACGGACACCCATCCAGGTCATTCCCCCACCAGTTCAAATTTATCCCCTTCGCCCCCAAACAGAAGTACAGGACCACCCCCATAAACGCCAGTCCCGCGTCCAATGCCCCCGACAGCAGATAATTATGCCTCTGCCACCACTCCCTCCGATATCTATACACCACAAACCCAGAAACGAACCCACACACGATCCACGACGTGTAGTTCACGGCCGTTGCCGGAGGCATCTGACCCGTCGCTCCGATTAGTATGGGTGCGTTTATCAGACGTATCCATTCCTTGTCTGGATACGCACGGTGAGCGACGAACACCAAAAATGGGGCTACTGCTCCTACGAGGAAGAAGTAGTTGATGTTCGAATATGTTCCTAGCTCCCCGAAAATTCTACGTGGCCCGATCAGGCCCCATATGACTGAAGCGTCGTAGAAGACGTGGTCTCCTGGGCACGTCCATGGACTGTCAGGGGGCAGCAGTTGTTTGTCGCAGATGTTTGCTACTGAGTCCATAAGCCACCATGCTGTCCCTAAGTACACTATGGCTGCTATTAAGGTTCCCACTACCTGAATTTTTTGTCAGATATAAGTCAGATTTAAAAGAGAGAAACTTTGATTTCAAACATGTATTCTTTCCAATTCAATTTTTATGATGTGTATTAGTGTAATTGTCTATGTAGATCACCACACCTGACACTTCGCTAATATATAATCTAGTATGATGACTTAAGTCAGTATGAAACCGCTACTTTGGTAAAATTACAAAAGAAAGTGATCTGATTGGATCTATGTTGTATGATTTTTCATATAGTATGAATGCTAATAAGCGATTCGAGCTATATCTAAATTTTAAAACATATCCATGTATCAATCAATGCTTTTTAATGTTTTAAAATGTCTATTATAAGCCTCTGCTGTGTATTCAGGAGTGACTGACCTGAGCCATGAACATCGTCCTCGGAGGAATCTTCATGTAATGTCCGAGTTTAAAATCTTGCAAAAATGTGAGTGCCTGAGTCATACTGATGTACCCATAAACCTTGAAGCACATGTTAGCAACAGGCCTTCCAGGATACAGGTATCCCATTATATACTCTGTGATTATGTTCAGTCCTGGAGTCTGTAATGAACATTTGAAATTTTTTAATGAAATTTGAATGACTACTCGGATATGTTTGAAGAAAATACCTGATTTGTGGTGGCAGTAATGATCCCAATAGGAAGAGTGAAGAAAATAGCAAGGGCACAAGCAAGCAATACGCCCCACCATGGAAGCTGAAGTTGATCGATGTAGTACTCACAAGCGAATATTGTGAGTGCAATATTAACAACAAGAATGCTTATAAACCACCATTCTGGAACTTGTTTGTACCTACTCATTAGCCTTGTGTGCACATCCATCTTCTTTTCTTGGAATGCTGATTTGCTCAGTTGCCATATTTCTCTTATTATAAGACAAACATTATGCAGGTTAGGAAGTTTCTTGTGTTGTACCTTTAAAAACTGATAAATCACCTACTCTGGTTAAAAAGCAAATCAAGATCATTATATCAAAGGTCTAGTGCTTTTGATCAATGATGCAGTTTAGTAGATTCAATTCTGAAAGTGTACAGAGATGGTTAAAGTCATCAAAGATTTAGCGAATGATTGGCTTTAACTTTGAGTTTTGTGTTGTGCATTCTCAATATGTATTTCAAAAGGTGTGGAAGATGAGGAAAAGATGAAAAACCATGTCATTTCAACGAAGGAGAAAAGAAGAAAGAACAAAATAGTTTTTTATTTTAGGCCTTCGAAAAAAAATTATTTCAAATTTAGGTCTTGTTATGCAAATGTATCGATTTTTATAATTCATTATTTTTGTACATGCGCATTTGATAAATGAGTATGCACATACAAATTTTTTAAAAATAATTATATACTTTGCTTTTTGAATTTGCGTAAGTATAAATTTATATTTTGTACATGCTCATTTATGAAACGCGTATGTATTAAATGCTAAATTATGAAAAGATGTCTATTTTCATAATAAGTTTCAAATGAGGCTTAAACTTGGGATATGTTTTTTTTTCAAAGGCCGAAAACTAAAATTTGTCCTTTCTCATATTTTATAAAAGGTGGAAATTAAGACAATATCCTTTTCAATTTCATATGTTAAAATCAATTTTCAAATTGATCCCCTTCTCATCTCCTATGTCTTTTCAACTGCATATTAAGAATACAAAACTCAGTTTAAACCAAATGGGCTCGCTTTTAATGACCAGTGTTTCCCTCATCTCATATTTCACATTGCTTGAAGTAACAAAATAATATCTTACTTTCCATGGAAGAGAAGGACATGAGTAATTGTAGCGGTTAGCGAAGCAAACCCAACACCATAAGTAACCGCAAAAAATGTACTCAAATAAAGTGGTCCATTCTTCTCATAAGCATTCACATCCAAGTGAAAATCCGAATCTATAATGCTTGATATATTATAACTCTGCCCATCTCTTCTAAACAACCCATCCGAAAATATAGGGAAAGACTTCGCATGGTAGAAATCAAACCAGTAAGCAATTGGCGTGATAACATACATAATAAGCACAAACCCAACAGCCAAGTTTGCAGTGGCAAACCAAGGACTGGCCAATGGGCTGCCGAGATACGAAGATATCGTGGACCAGTCGAGCCCGATTGCACCAATGCCAAGCCCATATAGACCTGAACCTATTTGTTGGGCGAAGACTGAGCGGGGGTACATCCAGCATATAAATGAGAGCGAGGTTAGCATTTGGAATAGGTAGCCTGGGAATATGTAGTATGTGAAACTGCATATGAAGGCCACAAGGAAGAACTGGTTTCTGCTCAGGCTTCCTTTTTCCCTAGGCTCTTTCTCATGCAGTGCTCTAAAATTGCATAAAACTGTATATTTTTACCATGTTTTGAAGAAGAATGTTTAAATATGCAATGTATATTCACTTATTCAGTAAAATACTTGGTAATTTTAATGTATATTGGAATGTGTTTACAATATTTATCATTTCCTGAAGCTAATAGGTTTATTTGTCACCAACACAATTGATATAAATAAACATGTGGTTAAAGTGTTTATTTGTTTTAATATGTGGCGAACTACGAAACATGTATAAATATATTTTACCTATTCTATGTATACCCAAACATGTATAAAGTTTATTCACTCTGCAAAATATTAAAAAAAGAAGTTATGTGTTTTAATTTTTACGTGCTTCAAGGTTAATTGTATACTGATTAGTTATGTATATGGGACAGCTTTTCAAATGTTAAAACCATGAATTTAGACGCTCCAATGAAGATGTTTTTGTCCAGATTTGTCACGTTTTCAGAAAAATCCAAAACTATGCCAGCAATTACACACGCAGTTCCCTGAATAAATTCAATATAGAGTATCTTAAAACTTGTAGAACTGAATCTGTTCTATTTCCAGACAAGATAACAAGCATGAAGTAATCAAAACATAAATGTATACACACAACACAAATTTCAAACTTACACATAAGAGATGCATATTTAATATTTTCAAGAAAAAGGCTATTCCTTGACAGTTTTGCATACCTGAACAGGGAAACTTGAACTAAATTATACGGCCACCACATAGCTGCAGGCTCCACTAAATACCGCCTGAATATGCCTGCCCATCCAAATCCCAACACCTAATAATTACAATATAAACCCCATATTGTCAATATAGAATAATGGTACACAGATTCATAACTGTACAATTAGGATGCAATGAATCATTCAAATAGTAAATAGTAAGAACAATAGTAAAAAAATTAGACTCAAACCTGAGTTGTGAGAATAACAATAAGAGAAACAAAGAAAGTAAGATGCTGCTTATAGAAAATCCTGACTGCAGTAACAACATGAATAGCATACACACTTCCAGCTCCAGAATTCGCAAAAATAGTAATCAGAACATGTTCTTTCATATTGAACGGCCCTGGATTAAGCGTGAATTCCCATCTCTGCCCTTTGAAAAACACCCTGCTGGTGATAGTCGACGCCATGAGATGACCCAGTGGCACGACCGCAATTTGAGCTGATATCGAGGTTATTGACAAGGGCTCTTTTCGGTACCAGAAAAACTGGTTTAAAAAAGATAGTAGTGCACATGAAGTTGTCCCAAGTACCCACATGCGAAATGTTAAAACTGGAATCGTTGGATCGTCTTCTGTTGACACCGTAAGCGCTACTTGCTCTATTGGCGAGTTTTCATGTTTTTCAGATGAATCATTTTGTACTGCTTGTACTGTATTGATTTTAGGATTAATAACTATACATTTAAACCCATTTTTTTTTTCTTGTTAAGTCTTTAACTAATGGATATAGTGATAGAGTACAATCCTAATAATACAAGAAATTATATATTCATGTGAACATTCTTACAAAGATAATGAAACATGTATGGGATCAAACTAATTAAAAATAATGAGTATGAAATAAATTAAAATAAAAGGATAAGTGATTACTAAGTGGATTTCTGAGATCCTGCTGAAGGCCGCCTCCTTCATCTTCTTCAATAATACCCATTTTTCCCTTCTTCCTTCTTTTTATTTTTTTTAATGAGATTCTCTATTATTGTAAGATACTCTTTGACATTATATATTTTAAGAAGTTGTTACAAATGGAAAGAGCCACATATCATGTGTATCTGACTATATCTATCTGTCTATTACAATATTGCATTAATTGGGTTACTGTTTTGCTACCAATGTGAATTGCGTGTGGGATAATTTGGAGTAGTTGGTTTATCAGTTGAAATTCATGGACACTGACATGCGGGTCCCGTTTTCAGTCATAAACTATGTGGTTGTCTGGTTGCTTATCTGGCAGAATAGAGAACTAAAGATTCTACCTTTTAAATGAATCTTAACCCAACATGTCGCTTAATTCTGATATCCTATGAATTATAGCAAGAGGTCATGGCGTTGGTCCAAGTTTATAAAGCATAACATCTAGCATTTGTTTCCTTTTTATGATTTAAGATGAAGGAATAAAATCCCGAAGAGTAAGCAGTGATAACACACTTGATTTCCAGTTTCTTATGGTTTTTAACCATGATTGTTTTTGAAGGAAAAATCAAAAAGTTAAACATAAAATAATCATATTCAATTTTTAAAAATTAACTAATGCGAATCCGTGTTACGCATACAGATTTAAACTACAATTTTTCGTAATTTACATTCTATATTTTTCTTTCTGTTTGTGACGATATATAGTTATTGTTGCCCTAAGAAAATGTTTAAGGCATTTTGATTTTAAATGTCCACTACTATTTCATGCATAATACTATTGATTTCGAATAAATGAAATAAAACATAGCATCACATTCAATATATTTATTATTCAATTACCATATCTATTTTAATCAATATTCATTTTTTAGCATTAATTTACTTTTTTAATTCAGTTTTTTCGAGCTATATTACAAAACATTTACTTCATAATTCGATGTTCAACAAAGTGAGATGCAACATGTCCACTTAGTGCACTCTTCACATAGGAAATTATAATTTAAATAATTTTCACTTGAATCCTATATAGAAGTAGGAAGCATCAAACAACCGTAACTGCACAAAACTCGAAAATAATCCAAGAACAACAATAATTAAATATATCTTCACAATTTTTTGCATAAGCGACACGCTAATGATCCTCGTCTTACTTTTCAAGTACAAATACTTAATTAATTGAATTATTATATTATATCATCTATTTAATATTGTTTAATAATTTTGATGTTAAGTTCTAATAATGCTAGTTGGTCATTTTCAATATAAGTAGCAACGACCATAATACCATGAAAACTAAAGATGGTTATTAAACTCTGCATTATAATTTCATGTCAATAATACATGCCACTTCATTTGTATTCCGTGTAAAACATAAATAAAACAAAAATAAAAAATTATTATTTTAGGAACACAAACATCACTTTGTTGCATAAAACGACTACTTTATCAACAATAATATAGTAAAATGGTAAGAAATTAAACAAATTCGTTTATATAAAGGCCACTATGTAGTGAAGTGATCACTTTTCAATTAGGTCACAAAAGAAAATAGTATGTGCGGTGAAGATAATACTTGTTTAATAATTGCATACAAAGAGAATTCAGTCCTTGAACACAAATTGTCACATTAATTCAACACTTAAACATTTTCATCTTTTGGGTCATTACTACTCAATGATCATGTAATTCAAAATAACATAATTTAGGCAAACACATCAAAAAATACATAAAATAACAGACTTATTGGATAAAAATGAAAAAAATATTTAATGAAAAGTATACTTATTGATTGATTATCAACAGAATGTATTTGTTAAAATAAACTTAAAAAAATGATACATTATAGGTGACATTAGTAATTTCACAGAGATAATAAATAATAAAATAAAGTCTTTGAAACCATATTTTGTAAGTGATTAGCAATTAGGTTTATAAAGGGCGTCCAAGATACATATATGCATTTGAGATTAAGGATTCTACAAAAAAAATTAGGTGGAGAAACAATATTTATTATTATTATCATTTCTTCCATTCATTAACAAAAAATGTAACAACTAATTTGAAAAACATATTAAATTGTGATTCGCCATTATTTTAATATATGTCATTGAGCTATAAATTTCCATGAGTGTAATTACACTCACACCACTATTGTAAAATGAATATAACCATTATCAAAAGTACCTATATGAAAAAATTTAGCTTATGTATATGCATTAAGTTTAGAAAATAAAATTTGTGCTTATGTTTACCATTTGTTGATAAAAATGTTTAATGTTAGTATATAAGGACTCTGTAGTATGATATTGCCTATTAGAGAATTTTCCATCTTTGTACAAAGCTTTTCCATGATCCGATCATATTGTATTGCATTAAGAAACAATTTGCATTTGCAAAACTTATAGCTAAAAAATATGAACAAAAATTATAATTCTCAACTTAGTTGTGGAAATGCAATCATATCATTTGAGCATTTTTGTTGTATGTTTGAGTTGTTATCGGTATATGTTTAAATTTATGCACTTTGTTGTCGTACAATGAGAAAAGTCAAATATTTTGTTATTGAGATTAGTGTTGAGAAGAGAAATATGGATTGAATAGTGATCAAATCATATACACACTTGAATTATTGGGACATATGTAAAGTATTGACATATGTGTTCTCAAGTTTACCCTTTGACTCTTGTTTATATTTTTATATTCAACACAAAAATATCTTGTAATAGGAGATGTCTCAAGATTTATATATATTTTTATATTACTTTGCTGAGAAGGTATAAAATTTGGACCAAATGATCAACTACGTGGAAGAAAGAGGCAATTTGTTGAATATTATTTGGAATATAAACTGATAACAAACCTAACAATGATAAACATTTAAGTACTAATCATATTATGATCAAATGAAAATTAGTATGCATCAGTTCATACAAATTTAAAAAATCATTGAAAATTTTCCATTATGGAGAGTTATATCCCCAGTGGCAGCCACCTGACAAATATATTATTATTAGATTGACTAATGAAAGAAGAAATCAAGATTTAAATGCATACATTTTCATGATCTATGTCACATAAAAATCTTTATTTCACTTAAATTCTCTTTTCATCAAATTTATTGTCAAATGCATTACCAATTTTTTGAATGGACTTGTTTCATAGGTCTCTAAACTTATGATAAAACAACACGACTAAAGATAGTCGTTCATATGTTCAACTTTACATTAAAATATCAAATGTAATCTATATTTCATATATCCAAAACATCAAGGAAAATTACTATGGAAAAAGACTAAAGAACTTTAACAAATCTTATAAAATTTCAATTGTTGTGATGTTATGATTTTAGCATAATAATCTTATTATTATTATTATTATTATCAATAAATATAAGATACCTTATAACATCCCTTAAATATCACCTTCAAAAAATTTCTTACTCGTCAAGAATATAAATTGAGTACAAACATTATGAGTATCCAAAGTTTACTATAATAATCTCATTATACAATTCCATAGGCTCCATCCTCTATCTGGAAGGTGAAAGTGAGCAACATAATTTTTTTTATAACTTTGTATTATGCATATCTAACACCATGAGTTAGGACTCTTTTGATGTTTTTTCATCAACTACGGAACCCTAATGTTTGTACCAAAAATGGGCACAACACTCTTCGGAAGTCTTTGAAGAGATAAACGCGGAGAATGAAAATTAACGCTGTGGATTATCTAACAAAAACTCCAAAATGACAGAAAGTAAAGTGCAAAGACAAGCGATTTAGAGTGGTTCGGCTTTGTAGCCTACGTCCACTATGAAGTTTGATGATTTTATTGCTCGACACTTGAAGATTACAACTTCTTATAATGCAGTACAACTGGTTCTGTGAGCAAAGTCTGAATTTAGGACAACCGTGGTGATTCAGAGTAAATCTGGCAGAGTCTGGGCGCTCCTTAGCTCTTAGAATTATTCGACCCTTTTTCTGAATGACCAGAGGCTCTATTTATAGGTGTAGAAGGCTGATATTTCGCCTAAACTGAAGGGAGACCAGTTCCAGTACGTCAGGGGGCCCACATGCCCGCTTTCTGGAAGTCCGGGCCCACTTTGGGATCGATTCGAAGCTATGTTCGAATCGATCAAGAAATCATCCAATCGAGCTGAAATTTGGTGTGAACATTCTTCAACATGTGCTCAAGCTTCTGTGAAAATTTCATAGCATTTGGACTTGTAGATCTCGAGTTATGGTCGATTCAAGTTGGAGTTTTTCGCCCCATGGATTCGTTCAAAACGATATGGTTCAAATCCATAGGGTCGAATCCAGGCTTCTGCACGTGAAGGCGATGACGTGGTGCGTATGCTTCGGGTCAATCCTCCTTTTTCTCCGAGTTTTCTGGGTCATATCCTTGGTTTTAGCTATGTGGATTTGGGGGATTCGAAGGTACTGGATTCGAAGGCACTGGAGTCGAAGGTCAGCTTCCTTCGAATTGATGATGTTGGTGCTTGTTTGAATCAGTCAAAGTGCGCTACCGTGGATCGATTCGAAGTCGTTTGAGCGTAGGGATTCGAAAACGGGCTTTGGAATGGAGTCGGAGCTCCTCCACCTGCATGGATTCGAAGGATCCTTCCTTCGACGGTTTCGAACTGGAGTATGCGAGGATGGGTTCGAACTTAGGCATATGAGGACTTGCTCGATGGAGTCGAAGCAAATGTGCTCTTCGTGGATTCAACGCAATGCTCCTTTGATCGATTCGAACCAGCCTTTCCTCATCGATTCGACCCTGGCCTATTTCTGAGGGATTCGAACCTATACTATCTCATCCATCTTCCATTGGCGATAATCTTGAGCATATGAACTCGGATTGCTCCGAAACTTGGAACGTTGGTTTCCACAGCTTCACTTGTCGTGTCTTATCAATTGTAGCCCGATCTGGATTCGGAAAGAATTCATCGTTATTTGTAGTTTCCCAGCAATCATCCAAAGTTGGAGACGTGTGATTCTGTTTCTTTTTCAGCTAGTTCCTTGGTATCTTGGCCTTGCCAAAAGGCGGGATAACATTTGCCCCCCAAAGTACGTTTTGTGTAAACATGACGTGCTTTGAAAAGCAACAATCTATCATTGGACAATTAGGACATGCTCTGTTGAAAATTGTATTCTTTGTCGCTGTAATCAACCGTCGTACGATTGTGACCGGCTGTTAGCTGTTTGGGGTTATGACGAGATGGATATTTAATCCATTTTCATTGGTGGTCTTTGATGGATCCGAAGCTATGTTTGTTCGAATCGATGGTTTGAATTGTTGGTATCCGATGGATTCGAAATGGTCGTGGAATTAGTACTTCGAATCGATAGGACGCAACTACTCCATTTTAGCCTTTGTTGAAAGCTCCGAGTCGATGTAGCTTCGCATCGATGAGGCTTTGTAATGATGCAGCCTCAATTGATTCGAAGTTTTGAGGGTTCGAATGCAATGGGTTCGAACGTGATGGATTCGAATGTGACGGATTCGAATGGATCAGCGCGTGACCGGTTGGAGTTGGTCATTTTGACCGGGAGACGAATCGTCCCGTTTCCTACGTGAGGTCCATATAAATACGCGAGGCCGGTGTCACTTTCATTTTTTACTTTTTACTGTTGCTATAGCCTCTTCTTCGAATCGATCTCTCCAAGGCCAAGACAAACGTGCTTTCCTCAAATCGATCAAACCCCTTCATGCTTTCATTCGCAATAAAATCAGGTAATCAAGGGATCGATTCGAGATGAAAAAGATAGAACTTAGAATTTTTGGCATCGATTCAGTCTTTCCTTCTGAAAATTTCGAGGAGCGATGAGATCTGAACGAAGTGGGTCGACTCGATGGAACTGAGGAATGAAACCATTCGAGTTATATCGATCAGAGTGTCGTCTTTCATTGCTTCGCATCGATCCAGTGATGTGTCATTCGAATCGATTTTGAATGCATAGCCTCGAATCGATGGTTTCAAGAGAAAAAAAGGAAAGAAGGCTCGTGGCGATCGATTCGAAGTAGAGATACTCTGATCGATTCGAAGGATCTCAATATTGATCGATTCGAAGTCATGCAAAGATCGCGGATTCGAAGCGCTCCTCTTTCTCAAAGTTACATCGAGTCGGACCATAAGGATTCGAAGCACCTGGAATTGAACTCTATCGATTCGTGTCGATGGATTCGAACGTCTTCGCCCTCTGAGACCATTACTCTTTTGATTTGAACTACGACCAACTTCAAGTTGTACTTTGATGAACTTAATGAACTTTAGCATACTTGACTCCGACGAGCTTCGGCCCTGCATAACTGAACTTGACGGTAGGATTATACTTGAATTTCCTTTGAAGCTCGTCGATGGAACTATGACTTAACCAATAATTCAACTGATTTATACTTGAAGTGGTCAGTAACGTCTGGATGGTGTGGAAGTGACGGTCAGCGATGACGGTCATTTTCATTCTCAAGTCCCCAAGTTTTGTCGTTCGGACATCTTGTTTCAACCTGTAAAATCTGCTTAAGTAACATTCAGCACTTGCACTACACGGCACATCCATACACACTACACTGGGGAATGCACGGGCTGTTTTATGAACTTAACGTTGCTTTCTGATAAGTTAGTCAGTTATGGAATCTTCGAGCTCGCAACAGCAGGAGATTCAGAGTTCTCCTCCTCCGGTCCTTGTAGTTCCAGATATCCCAGCGGATATAATAGACCCAGCTCCCGACGAGCTACAAGACGCAATATTTATCGAGGATCCTGTTGATTCTATCCGGTCTAATATCTCTGAATCCTTACTGGGCCGGATATGTTTGAAACACAACATATCTCTGAACGATGTATTATTACCCGGCGCCAATGACAGACCGCATAATCCGCCCGAAGGATATACTGCCTTTTACCGCCATGCTTGTGCGGCTGGAACTCTTCCTCCTTTTAATCAGTACATCAGGGAAATGCTGTCATACTTAGGAATTGCTCCTTCGCAACTTCATCCCAACGGACATGCGCTGTTGAATAGCGCCTTCGTCATATTTATGGATTGTCTCTTTCGCCCGCCAAGGCCAACCGAGATCAGACATATATTTAATTTCAAGAGCAGGGGCGATAGCCCGTCCTTTACATTTTTGGAGGCAGTCAGAAATTGCCAAGTTATTATTGGAGCATGGACCAGACTAAGCTACTTCAAGAATGAATGGTTCTATGTCCGGTGTCCTCCTGGTTTCGCTAGGCGATGGTTGTCTAGGCGTAAGTGTCCTCATATGCCGATGACTTTTCTTGTTCGATAGCTTTTTTGGCATTGGTATTGACATCTTGTTTTTCTTGCAGCCTTTATCTCCAGACCTGATGGCGGGTACTACAAGGGCATAGTCCATAGTCTCCAAGAAGTTCCGAGCGAGATGAGACACATCGACTTGGTGTTGAATGACTATAACTTAAGAACTCTCGGCTTGATTGAAATAAATCAGAGTATAGTCATCGAGGGGATGTCAAAGCCTGCCTCAAAGAAGAAAAACAAGGAGAAAAGGAAGAAGACAATGGCGAAGAAAATGCCCGGGATTACAATAACCGAAGTGAGCGATGAAGAAAGGACCCATACAGATGTAGAGCTGATGGCTGATCTTTCGGGCAACTTTGAGGAGTTGGGAAATAGACGGAAAAGCAAGACTGTCGTTTCTAAAAAATTTAAGTCTAAGGGGTGGAAATCTGTGGATGTGTTTCCTCCCACTTCCGGGGTTACGATTTCTGAGGCCGCTCCTTCTCATTCGAGAGATACTTTTAAAGGGCTTGACGACATTCCCATCCCGGATTTTATATTGATTCCATGTAATCCTGGGTTGGAGGAATTTCAAGATGTACTAAATATGAGCGAGCCCTTTCCTTTGAGTGCGGTCAACACTTCCGGTTGGTCTGGGGGTTTGCACATTTTCACACACTTCCACACCACTACATGACTTCCGCATATTAATCACTGTTTTGTAGGATTCTAATCCGTAGCTCCTTCTTATTGCAGGCGATATGTCGGGTCCCGGGTCTACTTTGGATAGGCTCCGTAACGTGGTCCAATCTTCCCCATATTATGATTCTCGTATAAGAGAATCAGATAGGGACCACGGGCGCCATCAGTACCGATCTGTGTATGACAGAGATCGGGGCCATCAGTACCGATCACGATCTCGTTCTCCTCCGCCTTCTAGGGCGCCCGTAGATATCCCTGGGCCTTCACAGCAGCAGCAGCCTTCCCAATCTTCAAGGCCCGAGACTCAGCGGCCCAGAGTTGAACCACCGGCATCTGCTATCGTTGAGCAGGCTCCGGCTGAGTTGACAAGCGAAGGTGCCATCCAGCTTGCCCAAATGAAGAAGGACTTCCCAGAAATCTGTATGGATGCATACGTTTTTCCTCCTCATCTCAAGAGGATTCCTCAGGATGCTGAAAATATTGCGCACAGCTATATTTGTGACTTCTATGTCCAATACAAGGAATGGTACAAAGCAGCCGTGAAAGCTTCAAAGGTAGCTTTTGACCGGGCGAAAGTTATTCAGGAGCGAGATGCTGAGATTGTCAAGAAAGACCGCATCATTCAAGTTCTTCAGTCTGAGATGGAGTCGTCTCGAAGCTCGGAACTCCAAGTACTCAAAAAGCATGAAGATGCTGTGGCCAAAATGGCGAGAATGCAGCAGGCACACTGTGCCACGGTTGAAGAGATGGGCCGCCGCTATACCAACGTTGTAGCTGAGCGAGATGCAGGTGTTAAGGAGCTGAATGAACTCAAGGCCAAATTTGCTGAGGTGGTGAAAGAGAAAGATGCTGCTAACACCACCGCTCAGGAGGCGTGTGACCAAGCTGTGTCACTTCGGGCCGAACTTGCTGTGGCGGTGGCCAAGTCCAAGTCTGTGGATGCAGAAATCCAGGAAAAGATTATGGCGGAGCAGTCCAGGATGGATGCTGATTTCGATGATCTCCTGGTTACGTACAACTCCAATGTGTTAGAGCACAGAAATTTATCGTGGCTGGGAGATGACTCTATGATTCTATATAACGCCTGGAATAGATTGGTGGAGGAGAAGAAAGCGGCGCATCCGGATGATACATTGGATGACTTCGAGCTTGAGATGCGCTTGCTTACTGAGGAAGAGAGGGAAGCTCTTCATGAGGCAGTGGTTTCTGTGGCGAGAGAGAGGCTCGGGTTCCAACAGGTAGAGACAGGCGAGGGCTCGGGGATTGAGCATCACGAAACGAGTGTTGGAGCTACAATTCCGACATTGCCTGAAAACATCGGTGCAGTCAATCCTCAGTCTGTCCCTGCTTATAATCCTGACCAGCCGCATTTATCTTCTGCTGATGTTTCTGCCCATACTGTGAGCCAGGCTAAGGAAGGTAATCAAACGTCTTCCGTATACATTTAGTGTGGTGAATTTGGAGCAATACCCACAGCTAACAATCTTCGCTTTTTCACATTTCAGTGACTGAAGCTGTTATCCCCGCGCCTCCTGCATCTCAGGCTTCTCATCAAGCGCATGTGGCCATCGTCACCGAAGCTACTATGACATCTTCTGTGGTCGGTGGAGAAGGGGAAGCGGATACGTTATCTTTTGACACTCAGATGATTGAGGAACTCCTCAATCAACCCAACGATCCTTTTATTGATCCATCCTTCTCCATGAGCGGGACCACTCCGGCTGTTAGTGTTTCCATGCCAACCATTAGTATATCCAACGCGGCCCAAGTACCTCGTGAAGATGAGATTTTGGCTAAGATCAATGCTGAGATGGGCGCAGTGACCGCCGGTATGGACTCGTCAGGCCATGCCCCATTAATGATGATATCGCCTGGCGGTACTGTGATAATCGCGAGTGCTCCTGTTCCACCTCCTGCTACTGATTCTATTCCTCCAGCCCCACCCTCCAAAAGAATCTCTGTTGCCTCTAGCTCTGAGGAAGAGGTGGACATTATGTCGCCATCTGAGGGCAAATCGGAGAAGAGCAAAAGAAGGAGGAAGAAGTTGGGTAGCAGCTCTAGCGGGACTTCCTCGAAGAAGAAGCCAAGGAAGAAGAAAGATTGAACTCCTTCTTCAGTTCTCTGTAGTGTTTTGTCTCTTGGTTTTCTCTATAGCCGTGTATAGATGTGGACTCGGCTCCCACTAGCAGGAATCTTTTTTCTTTTCTGAATCGTCTTGTAATCGAATTCTTTTTGTTGATAATGGAAAGAAAGTATATTCTCTTTCGTCTTCAATTCGATATTTGTTTTGGTCCTGCCTCCAGTCTTGGGGACAAATACGGAGTTGATGTATGTCTATACCCCGTCTCGCACTCTGGGAGTATGGAGTTAAGGGAATGTTTATACTCCGTCTCGCACTCTGGGAGTACGGAGTTAAGGAATGTTTATACTCCGCCTCGCACTCTGGGAGTACAGAGTTAAGGAATGTTTATACTCCGTCTCGCACTCTGGGAGTACGGAGTTAAAGAATGTTTATACTCCGCCTCGCACTCTGGGAGTACGGAGTTAAGGAATGTTTATACTCCGTCTCGCGCTCTGGGAGTACGGAGTTAGGGAATGTTTATACTCCATCTTGCACTCTTCAGAGTATGGAGTTAAGGAATGTTTATACTCCGTCTCGCACTCTGGGAGTACGGAGTTAAGGAATGTTTATACTCCGTCTCGCACTCTTCGAAGTACGGAGTTAAGGAATGTTTATACTCCGCCTCGCACTCTGGGAGTACGGAGTTAAGGAATGTTTATACTCCGCCTCGCACTCTGGGAGTACGGAGTTAAGGAATGTTTATACTCCGTCTCGCGCTCTGTCAGTACGGAGTTAGTGAAGGATCGTTGTGCATCAACCCAATTATAGCTTTTGATGTGATGGCTTGCCCCCGAGCTCGGGCTTCACTTAGCAAGTGGCTGGTCGTATCACAGCCACTCCATTCTTGAATAAATCCCATTGCGTGATGGAATTTTAGCTCTCCGTGCATCGTGATGTTATACATTGTATCTAATGAATCACAGCTCTGGCCCGAAGAAATGGCATTTTATTGCTGAAATCAGAAAACATGGCAAATTCAGTTGCCTTATTATTAGTTCTAATTTCGAAATGCTGAAACAAATTTTAAAACGGAATTCAAACTAAATAAATAAACATAGCCTGTTAATTGCAGTAGCGATGAAGGCTTTCGCTATTCCAGGCCTTTGGTAAAGTTAAGCCATCAATGGGCGATAACTTGAATTCACCATCCTTGAGCTTTCGCTTAATCTTGCACGACCCTTTCTATGTTGATCTCATGGGCAGGAGTGCCAGATAATCTTTCTTAGCGACTAGCTTACCAAGTTCAAAAGTTTTAAGTCGTTCCTTGGCACTATGCAATCGGGCAACTCGATTTTGGTGTATGATTGTTCTCAAATCAACCTGATCGCCCTGGACGACCCCAACTCCGTTGACGGTTGGGAATTTTAAAGTTAAACACCATGAGGCTATTATGGCCCTGAATTCAGCAAGGGCAGGTCGACCTAAAAAGGCATTATATGGCGACTCTACATCCAACACAACGAACTGCAATATTCGAACCGACCTACATTCTCCGGTTCCCAATTCAACTGGTAACTCTACCACTCCAACTGGTACAGTAGCGCTGCCATTGAATCCATAGAGATGAGTTTGGCAGGGTTTCAGACCCCCAGCTTTCATCTTCATTTGATTATAAGCATGTGCAAATATGATATTCACAGAGCTCCCGCAGTCAATCAGGATCCTCTTCATCCACATCGGGCCTACCTGGGTCGATATCACAAGTGGGTCAGTAGTCGGGCTTCCGACGTAGTCAACGTCGTTGTCCCGGAAAGTGATGTTGTTAGTTATCGCTCTCCTTCGTTTGGTTGAAGGTTTACTGCCCAAGTTATCATTATACTCGAAGTTTGAGCGTTTAGCTAAGTTGCCATATGATTCCACTTCCTCCCAGCTTCGGACCACTGGATGAGGATTACCACTTACAGCATTAATTACCAATCTTCCTCCGTTACGACCCGGTTCTTCCTGTCTTGCCTGATTCTGTGCATGATTTTGCTTTGAGGGGCCCGCTCCACCAGACGGCGGTGCCCGTACAAACTGGTCCAACTTTCTCTCTCTGATCAATTTTTCAACGAGGTCTTGCAGATGTCGACACTCGTTGGTATTGTGGCCGTAACTTTCGTGAAATCTACAAAACTTTCCTGTCTGAATCTGTCTCTCCGATGATTGCTTCGGAGCAGGTTTCTTATATTTCTCAGCGTTGCAGGTTTGTAGATACACGTTTTCCAACGATGTATTCAATGGTGTGTAACTGTCAAACATCGGGGTCCTACGTTGCGGGCCTCGATTTTGTTCTCTCTTCTTATCCTGACTGCTGCCGACTCTCGGCTGAGCTTGTTTATTCTGTATATTTAGCTGGACTTTTCCGGAACTCTCACCGGACTGTTTGACTGCCACATTACTATGTATTCCTTCAGTTCTGGGTATCGCATCACCCTGTTTCCTAGAATGTTTCGCGTCCTCTTGTCGCAAGAATTGAGCGGCTTTGGAGTAGAAACGGTCCAATGATGCGGGTGGTTTCCCAACTAACCAATTCCCAAATTCCGAGTCGGGGTCGATCCCTTTGGTTAACGCCATCAGAATCGAGTTGTCGTTGGGATTGCTAATTTCCACGCATGTTGCGTGGAATCTTTCTAGGTAATGCCTGAGCGTCTCTCCCTTAGCCTAGGTGACACTAGATAAGGTGTTAACGTCTTTAGGCCTAGTGACATGCATACGAAACTGTTCGACAAATTTCTTAGCTAGTTGGTCGAACGAAGAGATGGATCTTGGTGGCAACCTTGTGAACCACATCGTTGCAATTCCTCCCAAAGAGATGGGAAAGCTTCGACATTTTACTGCATCATCAGCCCTTGCGGCGCTCATTGACCATTCATACTTTAAGATATGTTGATTAGGATCGGAATTTCCTTCGTACAGAGGGAGAGTTGGCATTCTGAATCGCCAAGGAGGTTCAGCGTGCAGTATTTCGTCAGTGAAAGGGGTTTGACTACGGGAGATCCCCCAGTCGTCGTTGATAAGTCCCTGGCTCTCGCGGATCATTTGACGTACCATGGTTGAGATGTCGGGCATAGCCACATTCCGTGTAGGCTGAACTAAGGTGTGGTCGGGTTCCACAGCGCGAGCTCAGACCGGACGTTGTCGACGGCCCATATCTCGCCTCCTTGGCTCCACATCTTCTGGGACGTATCGTTCGGGAGTACGCCCACGCTGTTGATTATTTGGATCCGACAGGTTTTGGGTATCAACCCTTGTCTCTACCGCGGCTGTTGTAGCGCGATCGCCTGTGGTATGATGTGGAGCAACACCTCCTCGTGATGAGGGCCGGGCCTGGGAGCTAGTTGACGGTCCGACCCTCAACTATCCCACACTCAAGGCGGGTTGATATTCGGTAACTAGCGTATGACCTGCGTCCAACCAGGGACGTGTAGTTCTGCCATGATAGTCAAAGGAAGCAGAACTTTCAGTGGACGAGTGGGAAGCATCGCCCGTCCTTGTCTTCCTACGCCTTTGGCGGTTTAATTGATTGGTCAATTCAATGTTGGCACGCAACTGTTCAGCTAACTGTTGCCGGCTTTGGGTCAGTTCCTGGAGTAAAGTCTGGAACTCTTGTCTGGTTACCGGTCCAGATGGACCGGAGTGAGCAGTGTTGTCTTGATTGGACTGTAACTGCTGCGTGGGATTCTGTTCATCCCGAGCTTCTTGATTAGCAGCTGCAGAAGTAGTCCTTGTGCTAACCATATTGAACAGTGGATTCCTCTCCTAGATTTTATACAAATCTGAATAGAATGGAAGGATTCCGGAGTAGAGATTTGGATCTTCCTCTTGGATTTACGCAATTCAGTATCGATGGTAGATCCGAGGAGCAGGAGAAAAACTGGTTTTCTCAGTGAAAGCACCAAAGTGTTTGTACCAAAAATGGGCACAACACTCTTCGGAAGTCTTTGAAGAGATAAACGCGGAGAATGAAAATTAACGCTGTGGATTATCTAACAAAAACTCCAAAATGACAGAAAGTAAAGTGCAAAGACAAGCGATTTAGAGTGGTTCGGCTTTGTAGCCTACGTCCACTATGAAGTTTGATGATTTTATTGCTCGACACTTGAAGATCACAACTTCTTATACTGCAGTACAACTGGTTCTGTGAGCTAAGTCTGAATTTAGGACAACCGTGGTGATTCAGGGTAAATCTGACAGAGTCTGGGCGCTCCTTAGCTCTTAGAATTATTCGACCCCTTTTCTAAATGACCAGGGGCTCTATTTATAGGTGTAGAAGGCTGATATTTCACCTAAACTGAAGGGAGACCAGTTCCAGTACGTCAGGGGGCCCACATGCCCGCTTTTTGGAAGTCCGGGCCCACTTTGGGATCGATTCGAAGCTATGTTCGAATCGATCAAGAAATCAATCAATCGAGCTGAAATTTGGTGTGAACATTCTTCAACATGTGCTCAAGCTTCTGTGAAAATTTCATAGCATTTGGACTTGTAGATCTTGAGTTATGGTCGATTCAAGTTGGAGTTTTTCGCCCCATGGATTCGTTCGAAACGATATGGTTCGAATCCATAGGGTCGAATCCAGGCTTCTGCACGTGAAGGCGATGACGTGGTGCGTATGCTTCGGGTCAATCCTCCTTTTTCTCCGAGTTTTCTGGGTCATATCCTTGGTTTTAGCTATGTGGATTTGGGGGATTCGAAGGTACTGGATTCGAAGGCACTGGAGTCGAAGGTCAGCTTCCTTCGAATTAATGATGTTGGTGCTTGTTTGAATCAGTCAAAATGCGCTACCGTGGATCGATTCGAAGTCGTTTGAGCGTAGGGATTCGAAAACGGGCTTTGGAATGGAGTCGGAGCTCCTCCACCTGCATGGATTCGAAGGATCCTTCCTTCGACGGTTTCGAACTGGAGTATGCGAGAATGGGTTCGAACTTAGGCATATGAGGACTTGCTCGATGGAGTCGAAGCAAATGTGCTCTTCGTGGATTCGACACAATGCTCCTCTGATCGATTCGAACCAGCCTTTCCTCATCGATTCAACCCTGGCCTATTTCTGAGGGATTCGAACCTATACTATCTCATCCATCTTCCATTGGCGATAATCTTGAGCATATGAACTCGGATTGCTCCGAAACTTGGAACGTTGGTTTCCACAGCTTCACTTGTCGTGTCTTATCAATTGTAGCCCGATCTGGATTCAGAAAGAATTCATCGTTATTTGTAGTTGCCCAGCAATCATCCAAAGTTGGAGACGTGTGATTCTGTTTCTTTTTCAGCTAGTTCCTTGGTATCTCGGCCTTGCCAAAAGGCGGGATAACACCTAATACATTTGTTATTAATTGTGAAACCATTAATACTACTATAGGTAGTTCGCAGGTAACGAACTTTATATATTAAAAGAGCCAAAAATTTATGTTCATTCTTAAAAGTATTTGTAACAAAGTTTTGAAAAATGAAGGTGACAAGTTGTTGAAAATAAAAAAGGGATGTGTTGTTGTTGTGCTTCGACACTCCAACGCGTCCCCATGAATGCGCACTTCATTGATCCATAACGGTGCCATCTTAATGAAGCTTCTGATGTGCCAGCATCCCGATTGGACATCCCTCCATCGCCTCCTAGAACGGACACATACGTGGTCTTGTCAACACTTTCTTGTAACAAAAGGAATTCTCAATGTTACTTGTCATCAATCCCAGATATATACCACGTTATGCGTCATATTTTTTACGATGTGACTTATCATTCAACTCACGCACCCTCAAATGCAAGCCACACCTAATTCTCCACCTTGGCGAGCATTTTCTCTAACCTTCATTTGGAGCATTCTGAAGAGGTTCTGCAATTGGCTAGGCTGCGATTTCTCACTTCTTTACACAGTTGATGAGGGTGCATTTACCAAATCTCCACCTTAAGGCGAGTACTTTTCCACTTAAGTCAACTTTGGAGATCAGTTCAACGTAGGGAGGAATTTGCATCTACCGAAACTCAACATATCTCCACCTTGACTCTGCTCAAGCCTCTAAAGGAGTTCTTGCTTCGGTCACTCTCGCATCGTATAATGGTCCCTCGAACCATCAGCTCTTATACCGTGTTGTGTTTCGGCACTCCAACGTGTCCCCATGAACGCGTGCTTCATTGACCCGTAACGGCGACATCTTAATGAGGCTTCCAATGTGCCGGCATCCCGATTGAACATCTCTCCATCACCTCCTAGAACGGCACATACGTGGTCTTTCCAACACTTGCTTGCAACAAAAGCAATTCCCAATGTTATGTACCAATAATCCCACATATATACCACGTTATGCACCATATTTATTGTGATATGAGACTTACCGTTCAACCCATGCACTCTCAAATTCAAGCCACACCTAACAGATGCATTGTAATTTTGAAAATTGAATATGTGATAAACATGTCTAGTAATAGATGAATCATTTTGTAAACCTTATGAATAAAATATTAAGCAATAATAAGTACTTAATAATAAAATTTTATAAAGAACGATAAAAGTCTTTCATACCGTGAGGACATAAGTGTTACGTGGACATTAAAGGTCATTAAAGTTGCTCAAAAGGCCTTTTGGCTTGTGAAAAATGATAAAAGAATGTAATAAATTGATATAAAATAAGAAAAAAGATAAAGATTTGCGAAGAATATATATCATGTAAATATAATATATTTCAAACTGATAATAAACATTTGATTATAATACGCTGTATACATAATTATATCATTATATTAAAAAAAATTAACTCAAAGAAGTCAAATTTAGTAACAAAATTATGTGATATTAAAACTTCAATACAAAAGCTCACTAATAAATAAGCTTAAATAAAGTGGTTAAATATTAATAAATACAAAATTTATAACATGAAAATATCACCTTGTGATCCCATAAGCTCCATCCTCGCGTAAATGGTGAAGAGGGGGCATATATTCTGCACACATTTGTATTGTACATATCTATAGCCTTGAGTTAGTACTCCTTAGATGATTTTGTAACGACCCGGAATTTTATCGTTTTAATTTGTCAATATTTAACTTGATTTAAATATTCATTTAATGGTTTTATTAGTTAAATAACCCTCTTTTAAATTTATAATTAGTAATAGAAAATTTATTTTTAAATTTGGTTTACATGAATATATAGTTTGATGATAAACTAAAAATGTGGCCGAAACGTTATTTTTGGATTTTCATCTTTTGTCGGATAACAAGTTATTTTGAGTTGTAATATTTTGATTTTCTTTAAAAAACACTTTAAAAATGGTAACATATTTTCTTCCAAATGAATATAACAATATTAAGTATTTTAAAATGTACATCTTATTTAAATTCAAATAAAAAAAATGAACTTACATAAAGCGAAACTTAAGGTTTAAGAAAATGGGGAATTAATTTAAAGGACATAAATTTGTATATTTTTATCCTCAAGGACACGACCTCAATATTTTACCCATAAGGACAAACATTCTTCTAAAATTTATTCATAAGGACAAACATTCTTTCAAAATTATTCACAAGGACAAACATTTTTCCAAAACTGCTACCGAACTAAAAACTGATACCTAAAAACTGCTACCGATAACTACAAACTGATACCTAAAAACTTAAAAACTGATACCTAAAAACTTAAAAACTGATACCTAAAGAAAGTTGTCCTTCAGGTTAAAATACTGAAGGTCTGTCCTTGAGGCTAAAATGCTGAAAATTTTTGTCCTTGACAATAATTTCCTGTTAAGAAAATGGGATAAGTACATACAAAGCACTCTTTTACGTAATGTATAAACAAGGACACCTAAACACATCTTATTATCCAACATACATGTATGTACTGTGTAGGTTAGGAGGAAATGATGGTTGAGTTGAAAAGCGTTTTTTATTTTCTTTATTTCTTTAAAAACCTCTTTATATAATCATACCTTCTTTTACCTTACCATTTTCATTTTTTTTAAAAGCTTCATTTTTCCTAATTTTTTTCAAAATTTTCTCCATTCTTTTAAACTTAAAAATCTCATCTTTTTGGTTCAAAAACTTCATTTATTCAAGAATCAAATTTTAGAGAAGCTTAAGGATGGATTTAGCAAAACAAAAATAAGAAAAGTAATAATGGTAAGAACACTAAACTATAAGCTTGGTTTATACTTTTGGAAAATAAAAGTGGGTTGGTAAACCAAATGAATATTGTTGTTAAATAATAAATTTGTATATATTTGTTAATAAAATTGTTTGTTTGAAAGTTCGTTAAAAAATCAAATTCTCGTTAATCTTGAATTGAAAGTAGGCTAAATAGCTTACCGTAAACAAAATAAACTATATTTCTTGTTCACTGTCTTTATGAAAACAATGTTTCCCTTATCTTTAAAATTCAATATCTCACTAGCTAAGTTGAATTTGCTTATGGCATTAACTAGTAAGTTGTTTATTTTGACCCATAGTATATTTTAAAAATAGTTTTGGTATTTTTAATTATATATATTTAGAGAAATTGGAATAATACATTAAGCAAATTAAATGATGAGATTTTAGCGATCATATTCAACAAAGAGTTATACTATCTTGTTTGTCTCGTCGATTTGTGTTTTTTAGTGGTATTTGGGTGATTTTTAAGTTTGGGATTTGGTTTTGGATGGGAGTTGAATAGAATTGGGATAAATGGGAAAATCCGACATGATGATAGTCAATTGGGTCTGGGAGTAGGATTGGAGGGGGTTGGAGGGATGGTAGTTGTGGTGGTAATGGCCGTTGGTGGTCCGATGAGCCCTAGGGGCAGCGATGATCACATCTAGGGTTTAAGCTTTTGTTTTCTTTTGGGTTGGTCACGAATGAATTTCTCGGGTTTGGCAGCGTCGAGCTGCTCGTGGTAAGACCAAGTGATTCGCGCGAGGGTCCGGTTCGTCTTCCGGTGGTGGGTGGCGTCCGATGAAGCAGAGAGGCGATGGTAGGGTTTTTGGCCGTGGGTATTTTTGTGTCTTAAAATGGGTTGGAGGGTCAATATGAGGATGAGGAAGGTTGGAGCTTAGATGATGGGGCGGCTGAGTAGAGTAGGAGGTGGCGAATGTGGGAGGGTGGTTGTTGGGGCAACGGGTGGCCGAGGATGGCGAGGCACGTGCGTGCACGGGTTCGACCTTGGCTTCAAGCATTTGAGAAGAAGGTGATCACTTGGGCTTGGGTTTGGGTGTTTGTTTGGGCTGATGGGCCTTAGTGTGTGAGTGAGTGTATATATATATATATATATAAAAGAATTTAAAACTCTTAAACTTTGAAACTAAATATCTCCTTCATCCAAAACACGATTGGCTCGCAATTTACGACGTGGGATTCGTAATGGCATGTAGAACGTACATGTAATCGTTTGACCCGTATCTAATAGTGTAATAGTGCAATTTAATAGTAAATTGATACCGGCTGTATTTACTTATACGTCATTTCGTAATTAGTTTATTATTGACATTCCAATAGTAGAATAAAACTCTGTTCTACTATTTCGTAATTAATTTATTATTGGACTTTATTTAGCAGAATAAATTAATGTTCTACTATTTTGTTAATCTGGCCACCTATTTATATGTTGTTAGTTTATATTAATTTGTTATACATCGATCGATAGTATGGATTTATTTACATATGTGTTATTTATGTAAATACTTCTATTAGAACTTGAATGTCGTTATGAGATATAATGGTGACTTGTTTAAGTACCATTGAGCTTTGCTAACCATCTTACAAATTGGATAAGTTATGGATTGGAAATCAATTTTAGTTTTATAACAATTTAAAGAAAATTGTTAAATTAATTGATATTATTAAATTGTTAGTTAATTACTATTATTGAAGTTAATTAAATTTAATAAAATGAAAGTTTATTTAATTTAAGGGTTTAAGTTCATTATTTATTTAATTAAATGGTTTGAGTTAATTATAAATGGTTTAAAGTTAATTATTATTTAATTGAACTATTTAATTTAATTTATTATTTTATTTAATAATGATTTAAAACTAATAAATCCTATAATTAATAATTTGTCTTAATTTAATAAATCTTATAATGAGTAACGTTTTTAGTTAATTAATTTTTTTTAAATAAATGTATTTAAGCTAATTAATTTTTCTTATTAACTAGGTTTAAAGTTAATTAATTATTTTAAATAAGATAAGTTAAATTAATTATTTTTAACAAGGTTTACCTCAATTAATTACTTTATTTAATGGTAATTTCAAGGTTGATTTATTATTTAGTAACGAGGTTTAAACTTAATTAACCATTTATTTAAGTGGTGATTTAAATTAATTAATTAATTTAATGATAGTATTTTGAGTTAAATAAATAAATAATGGTAAGAATTTTCTTTAAAATAATGATATTTTTTTACAAAAGTGGTTTAAAAACTAATAAGTTTGTTTTATAAAAAGGGAGTTCTGCTTTATATAAAGAACTAAGTAATGAAGTTATATTTGAAAAGAGAATCCTAGATTTTGGAATGAAAGATTGAGTTTATAAATTTTGATTGGGTCATTTATTTTAATTAAGTTATGAATCAAATAAATGATTAGTCCTTAATTTTGGTGGTAGGGAAGCAATTCCCTACTCAACACTGATGGACTAGTTATTTGGGGATTCATAATTAAGCGGTTTCAAAGACTTATCATTTGATCCGTTTAAAATAAATTTGAAATAGGAAATATTTCTAAATTGGTTTGTGAATATACTTATACCAGTGAGATAAGTATATGAATTATTTGGGTAAATAACTAGTGAGATTTAAATAATAAGAAATTAATAAGATGAGGCTTAGTGGTTTGCATGGGAAATTAAATATATGTTTGGATCATGTGTTTATCTGATGGTTAAATAACCGACTATCAAATCATGGAAAAAATATAATTCTGGAAATATCTAGGAGAAACACATGAGTTATATAGCACAGTCATCTTCGATGATGATGTACTGTGCGTATAAATCTCATTTTATTCTCCTAGGACAAATGATAGGGAGATCCATCCACTTAAATGGTTATGGGTGATTTCCGCTCCTATTTATTGTTTGTTTATTTTCGAAAGAACCAGATTTGAGTTTACCAGAACTGTCGAATGTTGTTTCGAAGAGGCCGAGATCGTATAAGTATAAACTATCTGAAAACCACTTCGATCCAACTCAAGTGTTATATTGAAGACAACTTGAAGAGTATGGAATCGAAGATGGAGCTTTTGAAGTGCAAGGGCTATTTGCTACTAATCCTGAGGGTGATTCCAAAATTGATGTAGGAGAAGTAGTGCCTTCCGTTTTGTTCAGTCCCAGAACAAACTTGTATGGATGAATGTTGGCACTACATTGCTGCTTGGTTGGCAGTGTTAGCATTGCAAGTGGGTGTGCTATCTAAAGGTAAAGCGTAGGCTCTAGTCTCATCAACCGGGAATGAATAAAATAGGGGATATGCAGCAGGGCTATGTGGGTCGCACCCATTAGGGTATGGTCATCCCTGATCTAGAGATTACTATCTACTTTCGTATGCTTCAGGGACAGTGCGGTTATACCACGGGATAATCATATTTGGTACTATCCAGTAAGGGGTAGTCCGGTTCTATGTAGCAGGGGTGCAAGATGTTCTTGTTGACTTCGGTACATTTTATCTAGAGATGTACTATGATGGATGGTACCACAGTTCAGTCATTGATGAAATCCATTCTCCAACACGTGCCTTTACGGACTTAGTTGTAAACCTATTATGTTGGAATTTAATTAATGTAACAATTTCAGCTATGATTAATATGTATTAGTATCCTAGAGATTATTATAACATCACTGGATTTTCTATAGAAAATGTTTTGGTTATCGTAAGGTAAAAACCCGTCTGTGTTTATGTGCGGTGTGTCTTATGAGATACCTTTGATTTTAAATGGGTTTTACAAGTTATAATAATAAGGTCCTTGTGATTTGAGTTCTCACACTAGTTTTACCAGATTGATCCGGGTGTTTTTTTTCTTATAATGCTCGAGTCTGACCTAAGTATATTTCCATATTAGCTTTGGATGCTTCGGAGCTTAGGAGACGAGCAAGATGCCTAAGACGTATCTTCCATGTATTTCTTTATTTTCCCCTGCATTGTTTTTTGTATTCTTCAGCATTTGTAAGGACAAGCTATTATTACTACTAGGTTGAGATGGGTTAGTGTGGTACTCTGATTGTACGTATAAAACTTTTCCCTTATGTAAAGATCATTTATATATTATAGATTTTCCATTGCGTTGTGAGATTATGTTCTTCTTTTTCTTTTTCCTACCCCCAACTATCTATCTTTCCAGCACCCGGATTCAGCACATGAATACCATCAATGTATTAGGGTCGCCTTCTGAGGTTCAAAAAGGCAGGTCATTACAGTTTTCTGGGCCAAGAGTTTTATAGCATATATACATATGTACATCCCCAATAATAATATTATTATTTTCTCAATACTTTGAAAAGCAATTTCCAAAAACACCGGATTAAAGTTCTCAAATTCTTAATTTAAATCCATTTTACTTATAAACTATTTTAATAAAATCATATTATATAATTTCACTTCCTTATATAAGATCAATTCATAACTGTTTTTCTTTGTATAGATTAAAATAAATAACTTTTATTATAATTAAAGTTCAACTTAATATTATCATCGAAGACTTTATAGTTAAACCATGAAACTAAATTCATAAGGTGTTCGTATTTAATTTAACAAAACATAAATGCTCATAAACTATATGAACCCAACTAAACAATAGTAAATGATAATAATCGAATATTATCATTCATTAACTGTTAGTTCCTGAGATGATGGTTTTGATGACAACAACCTTAGGATTTATTATAAAATATAAATACTAATATCTTTGTTTAGATATATATGTATATGCAGGATATACATATTCAGGTACCGAGAATGAAGACTGTATAGTATAGAGATTCAAAACTAACGAATTCAAGATTGTAGAAATCAAGAATGAAGACTCATGAGTATCAAGATTATCAAGAGTTCAAGATATCAAGATAAGTAATAGAGTCTAGATTTATGTTAAAACTTCATAATAGCACTAAAATCTTTATTCGGATTTTAATTGTGGAATGGAATCCACCTTCTCGCTTTAATAGTGGGATGGAACCCACGGCCTCTTTAGTGGGATGGAACCCACGACCTTCTCTAGTGGAATGGAATCCACGAAAATTTCAAAATGACTTATTTTTAGATTTTTTCAAAACTATCTTTTTAAAAAGACATCTCTTTCTCGGTTTAAATATTTTAGCCTTAATTCAAAAACTATTTTTAATCATATTAATTTCAAAATCATTTCTTGTTTTTAAACTATCTCCTGGTTTTAATGTTTTAGCTTTAATCTCAAAATATTTATATATTTAGTTTTTATTACTTTTATATTTCGTAAGATCACTTTCCAAAGGTTTTTATAATCATAAAGTATATTCAAAATAGTTTACAAAGTTCTAAGATTGTTTCGACAAACTTTAGAAAGAAAATCTCTTTTAAAATAAAAATCAATTTTCAAAAAATACTAGGGGATGTTGACATGCCTATACTCCCCATGTCGACATGGTAGCCGTAGATTTTAAAATTCAAAATTTCAAAATAAGTGTCTATTCGTCATAACCTTTCACGAATGGACATGACCGTTATTCTCCTATATATACCAGTAGTTTTCAACGAATTTTCACTTAAGATTTCTTTGTTTTCTCTCCTTTTTCTCTTTCATTCTTATTTTCAAACATTCTTAACAAAAATCTACCGAAATCCTAAGTGAATCAAACTCGATCGTCTCTAGTTTGATTCTCTGCCACTCTCTCTCAAAGATCTCAATGTTATTCAGACTTATAGGATGATTTGTAATAAAATATCGAAAGATTGAAGTGTATCGAGTCTCTCTCCATCAAAGTGTGATTGGAAACAGTGTGATTGTGGCCCGTAAATCAATTGGGTGTGATTGTAGCCCGTAAATCAATTTGGTGACCTTGTAGCCTGTTTAAATAAAGAGAGTTTGCTCTAGACTCAAAGACAGGAGGGTTTATCTTGTGGCCTTGAAATCGAGGTTGTAATATCGACATTATATTTGAAAAGAAATCTGCACAAGAAATTGTGTGGGACTGGATGTAGGGTAACTCCAAACCAGTATAAAATTCTGGTGTGTTCTTTCCTTTACTGCTTTTATTTACTATTTGCATCTGTGTTTGGTTCTGTGATTGTCTCTGTGTTTGTGAATTGCATCTGTTTGGGTTTAATTTGAAAAGATTTCAAAAAGATTCATAAAATTAATTAAACACTATTCACCCCCCTCTAGTGTTAATTCTGCCTTAAGATCTGTAATCTGCATTTTCTACATTTGGCATCAGAGCATTAGTTTTCAAAGTTATCATTGTTAGCACCAAAATTGGTCACTAACCTCGTTGAGAAAGATTGTGTAGAGAGATAAATGATGAAAGTAAATTTAAACAAAGATCAATATGCCAAATTGAATGCAAAGATGAGAACACCATATTTATAGTGGTTCGGCGTAACTGCCTACATCCACTTTGAGGTTAATCTTTATTGCTTCACTTGATAATTGATTACAGATACAATCCATTTGACAACCACTTGAATACAATTGCTAAATAATGAGGATGAGTCTTGAAAGCGGCAGAGTCTCCCCAGTGTTCTCGAAAAAAGGTCTATTTCACTGTGCCCCTGCCTCTCTATTTATAGACGAAGGTGGGTTGGACTTCTCTGGTGGGCCTGGTAGTTGAATAACTCGGTCCAAATAGTGTAAGTCTTGTGCGCCGAACCAGAGAGGCCGAACGACAGAATGCCGAGCCTCCCCCTTTATGCCGAACGAGGTGAAGCCGGACACTCTAAATGCCGAACATCCGTTTGTACTGAATGACCTTGGATGACGAGCTACAGGTGATTGCCGAACGAGATACGTACCGGATGAGATGTGTTGTTGAGTGAGGGATGCAGGTCGAATGAGGTTGGAATGCCGAACAGTCCGGGAATGTCGAGCGTACCTTGTAGGCCGAACGTTCATGGATGTCGAACGTCCCTCATATGCCGAACGTCCCTTGGCCGAACGATGTCTTTGGTCGAATGTTCTTTGGTTGCCGAACGATCTTATGCTGAGCGTTCTTCTTTGGCCGAACGGTATTCAATATCGAACGTTTCTCGATGCTGGATGCTCCTAGATGCCGAATGCTATCCCATGCCGAACGCCCTTTAGATGCCGAATGATGCGCTCGTGCCGAACGGTCTTAATATGCCAAATGCTCATTGATGCCGAATGAGCTTGGACGCCGAGTGCTTCTTGGATGTCGTTCGTAACGTGATGCCGATCGATAGTTTAACCAATCGATGGGGAGGCTGAGTACTAAGTTGCCTGGTCAATTCCCCAGGAAACACTTGCCCCCCAAAGTGTATTACGTGACCGAATGTGATATGCTTTGAATTACGTATCCTCCATGCTTCGCTTCGAACCTTGGTTAAATCTTCTTGGAGATGCCTTCTTGAGAATATCAGTGGTGGAGGTGTGTGTGCCGAACATGGTGTAAATGCCGAATGATGTAGTCGAAGCCGAACACTCCTCATGTGCCGAACGACTTTGTGTGCCGAAGCCGAACGTTGCGGCTTTGACCGGTTCCACCGGCCATAGCCTTTTCGACTTCTTCTTCTTCCCTATAAAGACCGGCTCCTTCCTCCTTCTTCTCTTTTCGCATTTTCATCACCGCTGCCTTGTACTTGCTGACATTTCCAGTTAACAACCTCCAACGATTCATCAATCCTTTCCAAGTCTTCGACCTACTAACTAGGTATCGATTCTTCCGTCTAAATCCTTCCCATAACTTAAAACGGTCTTTACGCTCGAGTTCCGTAATCGATAGGATGAATCGAGCCTTGATTAAGGTATTCTAAGAGTTTTTAGAGTTAAACGATGAGGGTGGAAGGAGGAGTGAATAGAGATGAGCTTTCTAGGAAGCTGTTGGGAGATGTGTTGTGGTTCGGAATAATTCTCCTGTGCCGAACGAGATTGGAGGAAGAAAGAATATAGGAGAAGCAGGAGATGGTTGGGACGTCGAACGGTAAGGTCTGGCATGACTTGCCGAACGCTCGGTTCTCTTCGTTCGGGTGTGGATGGTGGAAGAGAGGAAAAATTGAAGGCAGTGGTGAGCGTTGAGGCTCGGCGTAATTCAGGTTCGGCGTGACACACCGTATGCCGAACGATGGGATGGAAGGTTAGGGAGGAAGCATGAGTTAGTGGGGATGCTGAGTGTTGTTTCGGCCGAACAGAATCTTGGCCGAACGATGCTTTGTCGATCGCTAACTAGTTTGAACGATAGTCAGGCCGAACGAGAATTGGCCAAACAAGTTTTAGGCCGAACGGTAGCTTGGCCGAACAATCACAAACGCTGAACCATATCAAGGCCGAACAATGATAAATGCCGAAACATACTTAGGCCGACCAACGTAAATGCTGAACCATACTTAGGCCGATCAAACATAAATGCCGAACAATATAAGTGCGGAACCAACAATTGCCTTGCCTAATCATATAACAAAACAAGGACAAGGACTCTAGCATACTAGCATGTCAAACTGATCCGGACTATTAACTCCCTAGCTTCAGTAGACATAAACCTGAACTTAGATTGACATAATCAGATAACTTCTTTTAACGTTCTCTGAATTTGAAACTGTAATCACCATAAGGCAAGCTTTTGGAGACGGTCAGCGATGAAGGTCTTCGAAGGCGATGATTTGAAGCTTAGTTTTATATCAGTAACCTTGTGACTTTCAAATTTTCAACGCTTATACACGATTGATTGCACTAGTTCACACACCACGTGGGGGGAATATTCGTGTTGTTAATTCTAACGTTGAACATTTTTCAAGTATAGTTCTCACAAGTGCTTTGCCAGATTCACTATTTATTGGAGATGTCTAAAAAATCTAACTCCGCCACTATCTCAGATAGGCCCGGGCCGTCCTCAAAGCAAGAAGTCGCGGACACTTCAAATCCGTTGACTTCCCCCGCTCATAATTTAGCTCCTGATGCCCTAGAGGCATCGATTCTCTTGGATAATCCAATCGACTCACGGGCTTCGAAGATTCACGAAGTCGCGCTTCGGCGAATATGCTTTATCCATGGAATCCCTTTCGCCGACGTGTTAGTTTCGTCGAGGCATGATCGCCCACATCTGCCCCAAGTTGGATATACTACCAGTAATAAGTTTATGTGCTGGATGGGAAGCGTGCCTCCATTCAATTTATTTCTTCGGGACGTGTTGCAATACATAGACATCACCCCATCGCAGCTGCACCCAAACGGCCACGCGTTCATATACGGGACCTACCTCCTTTTCATGGCCGTCTTCTCTAGGCCTCCAACTTCCGGCGACATCAGATATATTTATATGATTAAGAAGCAGAAAGATAGCCCCTCCTTTGTGTTCCTCGAGCCGCATCACAAATGCCAAATTTTGACCGGAGCATGTAGCAAATTTGCCCTGTACAAACAGGAATGGTTCTATATGTGTTGCCCTCCTGGTTTCGCGAGGAGATGGGTTGAAGGAAGTAAGCCTTTTTCTTGAACCGTTATTCGTGTTTAGTAGCAGCCGTACCTCTTCTAACATTTACCCATCTTTTCAGGTATTACTCCACGTCCTGACGGCCGCGGACACTCTGATGCCGTCGAAGCTATTCGAGCCCTTCCTGCTGGAGAATGGGACATTAGAGCTCTCATTTCGAATGAGTTGCTTACAAGGCTTGGGCTGTTGGCAGAAGGCCGTCGGATAAGCCTTCCTCAGGGCGTCACCATTCCCGGGCCTGGTTCTGGCAAAGGGAAAAAACAGGCGGAGTCGTCAGCACGCAACGCTCCTAATACACCAGAAGAGGATGAAATCAAGGAGACTGAGAAACCCGAAGCACAAGATGAGAATGTCGGTCACACTCAAGACCCAACGGTCGAAGTTCACGACATCGAAACATCGTCTTCCCCTTCCAAGGGGAAAAAGAAACTGAGGTACAAGATGAGGAAAGAAAAAGTTGGTGGAACTTCTAAAATTACCCTTGTCCCAGCGGAGAAAGAAGCTTCCTCACAACATCTAGAAAGTTCTCTGAAGGGTCTGTCTAACCTCACCATTCCTGATGATCTACTCAACTACGGTTTCGACGATTCGGAGGCCCTTATGTTTCATTCGCCCGCTAGAGGTGATACGGGAGTTCAAGCCCGAGTCCAGGGAGATAATACTCCAATCAGTAGAGATAAAGGAACTGGTCCATCGGGGGGAACACTAGGACACACACGCACCCATGCACTTTACCATACACTTCAATTTCTTCCATTACCCCGATTCTTCCTAACTCGCTGTTATTTTTATTCTATGCAGGTGATATGGGACGCTCCCACGGAATTGATCATCTCCACGGCTCCTCCATCTTTCACCATTCTGCCCGGGATTCAGGCTCCGGTAGACGCAGGGACATGGACGATTACGAAGACCGAGACAACCGTCCCCGTGAGTCATCTTATCGAAAGAAGTCATATTCCCAGTCTTCCTACTCTCGCGATCTCCCTCCTCAGACTGAGCCAGACAGAGAAAAACTTCCGCAAAAGGGGTCTCAACCCGATTTTTCTCGAGAGAAACATTCTGGTTCATCAAGCACACGAAAATCTCGGGAACATTGGAAGAGAACAGAACTTTCAAAGCCTCCTCCCCCTGTTACTGCGGCTGACCCAACGATAGCAGAGAAGATGGTCGATCTTAAGGCTAAATTTCCAAAAATCTGCTTTGACAGCCTGAAGTTCCTCCCAGCTATTCATTACATCTCAGGGCATGTCAAGCAGAGTGCCATTGCCTACAACAACGACGTCTATGTTCAACATGACGCGTTTGTACATTTGGTCGAAAAAGTCTCGGAAGTATCCATTGAGCGCCAACAGGAAATTGACCGCTTGAAGCTTGAAGCTATATTCGACAAGGACATCATCAAGAATCAAGATGAAGAGCTCGCTTTATATAAGTCCAAGCTCGAGGCTGCAGAACAAAGTGCAAAAGACACTGCCGAGGCCGTCACTCGTCTAGAGGCGACCCATAAAAAGGAACTTGATGAAGCAGTCCAGCGCAGTGGGGCCCTTGCCTTAGAAAAAGATTCTATGCAGAAAGAAAGGGATGCGCTCGCCCTGCAAGTCATAGAGTTGAAAGAGCTATTCTCTAAGGAGAAAGAAGAGAAAATAGCCGCTCAAGAAGAGTCCCAACGATATTGCAACGAAATTGTTGCTACACGGCTCTTAAAAGCAAAGCTCGATGATGAGCTTACTAAGGTTGAGATAATGAAAGACGAAGCCCATGAGGAGGGCAAGAGAATAGCTTCTGAGGAGATCAACTGCCGCCTTGAAGCAGCTGCAGAGGCCGATAGAGAAGATGTTAAGTGTATGTTTGACCCATTGATCGCCGAATACAGCGCCCGCGTCCTCATGCACCGGGACTTGACTTTCTTGGGCGAGGGCTTTCTTGAATCTCTAGCTGAGGCCTGGGAGACTTTAATAAAGATCAGAAAGATCGAGTTGGGCACTGAGGAAGTCGATGAGGAGGCTCTAGTGAAAGAATTTCTCAGGGGGAACGAGCCATCAGACTTGTCTACAACTATGGCTCTCTATGGTAAAGGCTCTCCCCAATCAAAAGAGAAAGACGACGGAGCTGGTCCATCTGGAGCTGATGCTGCAGCTCCTCCTTCCTCTCAACCGGCCAGTCGGCCAGCACTTGACCCATTTGAGCAGCATGCCGGCTACGATCCGGAAGATCCCGGTCTCGGCGTTCATGTGCTATCCCCTATTCTAGAGGGTGAAACTCAGCGCGCAGCTAAAAGCTAGCCAGAAACCGGTATAAAACTCTTCTTCTAGAAGTTCAAAGATTTGTCGCTTTCTGTTAGCGGTTATTGGTCCTAATGTTCGTTCTTTATGTTTTTATGCAGGCCGCTCTGATCCTGAACCAACTCCGAGGAGCGACGATGCCAAGGAGGAGGCGGGGAAAACAAGCGATGTCGCTCATGCGGGAGTAACTCTCGGCCCTGACGCTCAAGTGATCGGGGCGCTAGATGATGATAAGTCTGACACTTCATCTCCCGTTGAAGGGAGTGATGAAATCGAGATCACTGGCGCCTCAGAACATACTTCGAAGGTGAGCATGAAGGAGCGACTCGCGGAAGAGAAGAAAAAGAAGGTCGAGATCAAGGTCGAGCCTCAAATACTAGAACTTACCGACCCGCTGAATAGGCCTCTGAAAGTCATTCTCCCCGGCAAATCCAAACCGCTGGATGTTCCTTCTCCCACTCCTGACTCCGCTTCTTTGGCAAGAAAAAAAATCCAAGAGGAAGCGTGAGGGAGAGGAGTCATCTGAGAAAACAAAGGAAGACAAGGAAAAGAAGCCGAAGAAATAGCCGCTATACTCGTTCAACGAGATTTTGCTTAGGTCCTGTAACTACTTTTACTTTTTCGTTTTCGTAGTTTATGTAGATAGATTTTTTGACTCCAAGTTTTGGAGGAGTAGTTGTGTAACCCCATTTTGGATTATTGAATAAAGTTTAGTTTCTTTGTCACTTGAACGATTCTTTTGCTTTTTTTAGCTTTCTATATAACTGTGGTCGAAACTCAAGTTCTTATGAGTTGCATAATTTCCCAATCCATTCTTACATTGTTCGAGCATTCTTTGGAGTGGCATATTTCTCGTTTCACATTTTTTGGGTACTTAGAATATTTTCTAATCCGCGCTCCGGGGACTTAGAGTAATTCGGTCCACATTCAGGGGACTCGACGGTTTGAATCGATTATACACTAGTCCGCGCTCCGGGGACTTAGAGTGCTTCGGTCCGCACTCAGGGGACTCGGAGATTCAATTCGTTTACGCTCTAGTCCGCGCTCTGGGGACTTAGAGTACTCCGGTCCGCACTCAGGAGACTCGGAGATTGAAGTCGTTTATACTCTAGTCCGCACTCCGGGGACTTAGAGTACTCCAGTCCGCACTCAGGGGACTCGAAGATTCAAATCGTTCATACTCTAGTCCGCACTCCGGGGACTTAGAGTGCTCCGGTCCGCACTCAGCGAACTCGGAGATTCAATTCGTTTATGCTCTAGTCCGCGCTCCGGGGACTTAGAGTACTCCGATCCGCACTCAGGAGACTCGGAGATTGAAGTCGTTTATACTCTAGTCCGCACTCCGGGGACTTAGAGTACTCCAGTCCGCACTCAGGGGACTCGAAGATTCAAATCGTTCATACTCTAGTCCGCACTCCGGGGACTTAGAGTGCTCCGGTCCGCACTCAGGGGACTCGGAGATTCAATTGGTTTACGCTCTAGTCCGCGCTCCGGGAACTTAGAGTACTCCGGTCCGCACTCAGGAGACTCGGAGATTGAAGTCGTTTATACTCTAGTTCGCACTCCGGGGACTTAGAGTACTCCAGTCCGCACTCAGGGAACTCGAAGATTCAAATCGTTCATACTCTAGTCCACCCTCCGGGGACTTAGAGTGCTCCGGTCTGCACTCAGGGGACTCGGAGATTCAATTTGTTTATACTCTATTCCACGCTCCGGGGACTTAGAGTACTCCGGTCCGCACTCAGGGAACTCGGAGATTCAATTCGTTCATACTCTATTCCGCGCTCCGGGGACTTAGAGTACTCCGGTCCGCACTCAGGGGACTCGGAGATTCAAGTCATTCATACTCTATTCCGCGCTCCGGGGACTTAGAGTACTCCGGTCCGCACTCAGGGGACTCAGAGATTCAAGTCGTTTATACTCTATTTCGCGCTCCGGGGACTTAGAGTACTCTGGTCCGCACTCAGGGGACTCGGAGATTCAAGTCGTTTATACTCTTTTCCGTGCTGCGGGGACTTAGAGTACTCCGGTCCGCACTCAGGGGACTCGGAGATTCAAGTCATTTATACTCTATTCCGCGCTGCGGGGACTTAGAGTACTCCGGTCCGCACTCAGAGGACTCGGAGATTCAAGTCGTTTATGCGAGTTCTTACATCATATGGAATAATGTAACTCCAGCGGTTCATCACCAGATTATAAGGTACAGAAACATTAATAATTCATGAATCAGATGGCTTCAAGCCTTTATTAATGAAACAAACTAAATTGCCTAATTACACATTAAAAAAGGAAACTAAGAATCAATGGAATAAAAACATACAGCAAACAATTGTACTTAAAACAGGAAAGAAACATGCTTAATGTAATAATGTCGCAAATGTTCACTGTTCCACGCTCGGGGGAGTGTCACGCCATCAACGGTCGCTAGCTTGAAAGTTCCTTCTCTAAGCTTCCGTTCAATGACATATGGACCTTCCCAGTTGGGATTCATACGTGATGGTACCGGGAAAACTCGTTTCAAAACGAGATCACCCACATTAAAGATCCTTGGGCGGACTTTGTCGTCGTAATATCGCTTGACTCGGTGCCTATGTGCCGCCGCCCTTAGTTCAGCCTCTTCACGTTTTTCGTCGATGCAGTCAAGTGATTCCAACAAGAGATTCTGATTCGTCCTAGGATCATAATATGTCACTCGATGAGATGGAACTTCAAGCTCCACGGGTATAACGGCTTCCGAGCCGTATGCCAATGCGAATGGAGTGTGGCCAGTCGCGGACTTGTGGGTAGTTCTATAAGCCCATAATGCTGTTGGGAGTTCATCTACCCACTTGCCTCCGGCTTTTTCCAAACGCTTCTCCAATATGGACTTGATTATTTTGTTCATGGCCTCGACTTGTCCGTTAGCTTTCGGATGTGCAACGGCGGCGAACTTCTTCTCAACGTCGTACTTTAAACAAAAATCTTTAAACTCTATGCTTTCAAACTGCGTTCCGTTGTCCGTAATGATGGTTCGAGGGAGACCAAAGCGGCATATAATGTTTCGTACAACAAAATTAATGACCTTCTTGGAGGTGATTGTGGCTAAAGGTTCTGCATCGGCCCATTTTGTGAAATAGTCGACTGCAACTATCGCGTATTTTGCACCACCTTTGGATATAGGCAAAGAGCCGATTATGTCGATTCCCCAGATTGCAAACGGCCAGGTACTAACCATTTGTGTGAGTTCTGTTGGTGGAGCTCTCGGGATTTTCACATATCTTTGACCCTTGTCACATCTTCTTGCGTAGTCTGCAGCGTCCCGATTTACAGTTGGCCAATAGTATCCATAGCGGAGGATCTTTTTTGCTAGTGTCTGCCCCCCAGTATGGTCGCCACATTCTCCCTCGTGAACCTCCTCCAAGACCCGCTTTGCCTCATCATGGGCAATGCACCGTTGTAAAGGGACCGAGAACCCTCTTTGATACATTACTCCTCCTTGCATTACATATTGAGCGGCTTTGTGAATGACCTGCCGCCTTTCGCTTCTTCTTTCGGGCAAAGTCCCGTTTAGCAGGTATCGTTTGAACGGGGTCATCCACGACTCCTCCTCGATTTCCGTTTCCAATGCAAAATCGACTTCCATCACATCTATGCTTGGAGTGTGTAAGGTTTCGACGGGGACTAATCCCATTTGCTGCGCATCGCCAGTGCTTTCGAATTTGGCCAACGAGTCGGCTTCCTTGTTTTGTTCACGCGGGGGACATGCGAAATGTCATAATGTTCGAAGTTCGCCAATAGTTCCCGAACCAGAGCAAGGTATGGAGCGAGCTTTTGTCCCCTTGCTTGGTAGTCTCCTCGCACTTGGTACACCACCAGCTGCGAGTCACAAAAGATTTCAATTGATTTAACCCCAAGTTCTCCAACGAGTTTTAAGCCAGCAACCAGTGCTTCATATTCTGCTTCATTATTCGTAGCCGGGAAATTGAGCTTCAAAGCGTAACAAATCGATCGATTTTCTGGAGTTACAAGAACTACACCAGCTCTGGAACAACGGTCGTTTGATGCCCCATCGGTGTACAATTTCCATCGAATGGGGGGAATGACACTGTGATTGTCTGGTTCGTCAGATACAGTAAACTCAGCGATGAAATCTGCTAGTGCTTGCACTTGTATGGCTCTTCTTGGCAGGTAGGTAATATCGAACTGACTCAACTCGATATTCCATTTTAACATCCTTCCAGAAGTTTCTGGTCGTTGGAGTACCTGCCGTAAGGGCTGATCGGTATAGACACTGACCGAGTGTGCTTGAAAGTAGGGACGTAGCTTACGTGATGCAATCACCAAGCAATAGGCCAATTTCTCAATTTTAGGGTAATTTCTTTCTGCCCCCGTTAAACGTTTACTAACGTAATACACCGGCTTTTGGACTCGGTCCTCCTCGCGGACCAAAGCTGTACTTATAGCATGCGGGGATACGGCCAAGTATACGTACATCATCTCATGATCTACTGGTTTTGACAACACTGGAGGACTCTCCAAATGCCTCACCAGATCTCGGAACGCTTCCTCACAGTTAGATGTCCATTCGAAATTCCTCTTCCCTTTCTTTATTATATCGAAGAAGGGAATGCACTTGTCCGTGGCTCTGGATATAAATCGGCTCAGCACAGCCACCTTCCCATTCAAGCTTTGCACCTGTTTTATAGTTCTGGGCGCTTTCACATCTCGAATAGCTTGAATCTTTTCCGAGTTAGCTTCAATTCCCCTAGCATTAACAATGAATCCCAAACAATTCCCCGACGCAACGCCGAAGGAACACTTCAGAGGGTTGATCTTCATCCCATAATATCTGAGTATATCGAACATCTCTGCTAAGTCTCGAATGTGGTCGTTTGACTGTCATGACTTCACGAGCATGTCATCCACATAGACTTCCATCGTTCTACCAAGTTGGTCTTTGAGCATTCGATTCACCAAACGCTGATAGGTCGCTTCCGCGTTTTTCAACCCGAAAGGCATGACTACATAGCAATATAGCCCAACGTCTGTGACGAAACTGGTGTGTTCCTGGTCTGGAATATGCATCGGGATCTGATTGTATCCCGAGTACGCATCCATGAATGATAATAACTCATGTTCTGCAGTGGAGTCGACCAACTGATCAATCCTTGGCAATGGGAAACTGTCCTTGGGGCATGCTTTGTTCAAATCGAAATAATCTACGCAAGTTCTCCATTTTCCGTTCGCCTTTTTCACCAACACGGGGTTTGATACCCATTTAGGGTAGAGGGCGTCGCGGACGAACCCATTGGCTTTGAGTTTTTCCACCTCCTCTCTGAGAGCAGCGGACCTCTCCGGGTCCATCCCTCTCCTCTTTTGTTTAACTGGGACGTACTTCGGGTCTATGTTCAACATTTGACTCATAATAGCGGGAGAAATCCCACACATATCAGAATGTGTCCAAGTGAAAACATCAAGATTCGCTCGGAGGAAATCACTAAGGTCTTCAGTCATTGTGGGGCTGAGTTGTGATCCGATCTTCAGTACTCGCGATGGATCATCTCGGCTGACTGAAATGTCAATCGTCAATTCAGCCGGTGCTGCTTTCTCCTCCCTGGGTTCCTCATCGTCGTCTCTCGGATCTATGTCTCTGTAGATCCGAGGATTATGCCTGAGCCAGGGCTCGGGGATTATTTGTCAATTGTTGGTATTATGGATGCGGACGGGATTGTCCGCAGCCTTTCCTTTCTCCCTCCGATGGGCCTCTCAGAGCTCAGCCACATAACATGCACGACCAGTCGCTTGGTCGCCATGAACAACACCTACTCCTTTGTCAATTGGAAACTTCAAAGTCAAGCACCACGGGGCTAATGCTGCCCTAAACTCAGCCATGGTCGGTCGACCCAAGAACACATTGTACAAAGAATCCACATCCAAAACAACGAAGGGTAGGATTTGCACCCTCCTACGCTCTCCTTGCCCCAGTTCAACTGGTAACTCAACATACCCCACTGCATCGGTTGCTGCGCCATTAAAGCCATGTATACGAGCCTTAGACGGTTTCAAATCCTTTGTCTCCATCTTCATCTGGTCATAAGCCTTCTTGAAGATGATATTGACAGAACTCCCACAGTCATTCAAAATTCTCTTCACATAAGCCGGCCCGATTATCGCAGATATGACCATCGGGTCGATGGTAGGAGCCTCTACTTGGTCAGCATCTCTGCTCCTGAATACTATATCGTCTGTCATCACGCACAACTGTTTAGCAGGGGTCCCATCCTCTACGTTGGAACAACACTCGAAATCTGCGTGCTTCAGGGAACTAGCATACCGCTCCATCTCTTGCCAGTTCTTATCCACAGGGTGAGGCCCGCCGATGATCGTGTTTATGACTAGTCTGCCCACAGTCCGGGCAGGCTCCTCGGGATGATGCAGAGCTGGTGCACGACCTGGATTGGACGTTCCCTGTCCTCCTTCCTGCGGATTCATTACAAACTCCCGTAACTTTTTCTGCCTAATTAGCTTCTCTATAGCGTCGTGTAGGTGTCTGCACTCTTCCGTATTGTGCCCATAAGTCTCATGGAAGCGGTAGTATTTCCCAGTCCGCTTTTGTTCTTCGGTTGACTCCTTTGGACGAGGCTTTCTGTACTGAAAGGTATTGCAGGTTGAAAGGTAAATGTTAAGAGACACATTCAGCGGGGTATACTCGTTGTAGGTTGGAATTATCGGCTTCCACTTCCCCGCTTCTCTCTTCTTCCCTTGATTTCTTCCTCCTGATTCCTTAGGTTGCCCGGGCTTGTTCTGGACATTGACTTGAACTTTTCCTGAGTTGTCTCCGGACTGCTTCACAGCAATGTTGCTTTTCACGGACTCCTGGACAGGCTCCGGTGCCTTATCTCACCTTACCCACTTGGCTTTCTCTCTTCTTATGAACTGATGTGCCTTTGAGTAAAAACGCTCTAGCGTAGTCGGAGGTTTTCCTGCTAGCCAGTCTCCAAACTCTGAATCCGGATCCACGCCTCGCATCACAGCCATAAGAATTGCATGATCATTGGGATTGCTGACTTCAGTTGCCGCAACATGGAATCTCTGCAAATACTCCTTCAATGATTCCCCAGGAGCCTGGATTACACTTGATACAGACATCACGTCCTTTGGACGAGTAGTATGTATCCTGAACTGTTCTATAAATTTCTTCGCCAACTCCTCAAAACTGGATACGGACCGTGGAGGAAGTCGAGTGAACCACATGGTAGCGATCCCAGATAGAGTTATTGGAAAGAATCTACACTTGGTTGCATCATTTTCTCTAGCTGAATCCATCATCCATTCGTATCTCATGACATGTTGTCTGGGATCAGTCTTTCCTTCATATGCCGGGATAGTTGGCATACTAAACTTCCTGGGGTACGCTGCCTGCAGAACAGTGTCTGTGAACGGAGTATGACTCCTGGACACCCCCTAATCGTCGTTTGATAAGACTTGATTCTCTTTCATCAATTGTCTGATCATGGCTGTCAGGTCTTGGGTTTGGATGGAAGGTGGAAGGTTGGAGTCCGTCCTACGTGATTGATCAAGCTGATGCCTCCTCTGTTGGCGATCTGCTAAATGTGCATCTTGAGGTTCGACATCATTGGCATCTTGATGATCCGGGGCTCCAGCCTCCATCTGCACTCCAGCTCCTAAGTTTCCAGCTCTTGCATGGTCATGATCTCCAACTATTCGGACAGCAGCACCTGCCTGCGTAGTTTTAGTCTTACGGCGTCTACGCTTGGGAGGTTCATCGGACGAAGTCGAGCTGTCGGATGAAGAATAAGGAGCGGGATTGCCCCCAGCATTCTGATGCTGTTGTTGAGTGAGTTGTGCCATGAGGTTAGCATTGGCTTGCATCTGCTCTCCGACTTGTCTCCTGCTTTCCCCGAGTTCTCTCATCAAGTCGTTAAACTCTATTCTGGTGGCAACCGGCATTTGGTCCTGGGCGGTAGTCCCTGCACCTAGAATTGCTTGCTGATTACTAGGCCCTGCTTGTTGTACGCTAGCAGTCTCGTGAGCATCCGCATTATGAGAGGCTGATCTGGTATGTGGTCTTGCCATTGTAGAGTTATTGGTATGAACTCTGAGTAGAATCAACGGACGTCCTACGAATGAATCGGATCTTCTTTGGGGGATTTATTCAATCCAGTAGCTTCAAAGCAGATCCTAGAGGTCTGAGAATTCGATTCTCAGTGAAAGCACCAAAGTGTTAGCACCAAAATTAGTCACTAAACTCGTTGAGAAAGATTGTGTAGAGAGATAAATGATGAAAGTAAATTTAAACAAAGATCAATATACCAAATTGAATGCAAAGATGAGAACACCAGATTTATAGTGGTTCGGAGTAACTGCCTACGTCCACTTTGAGGTTAATCTTTATTGCTTCACTTGATAATTGATTATAGATACAATCCGTTTGACAACCACTTGAATACAATTGCTAAATAATGAGGATGAGTCTTGAAAGCGGCAGAGTCTCCCCAGTGTTCTCGAAAAAAGGTCCATTTCACTGTGCCCCTGCCTCTCTATTTATAGACGAAGGTGGGTTGGACTTCTCTGGTGGGCCTGGTAGCTGAATAACTCGGTCCAAATAGTGTAAGTCCTGTGCGCCGAACCAGAGAGGCCGAATGATAGAATGCTGAGCCTCCCCCTTTATGCCGAACGAGGTGAGGCCGGACACTCTGAATGCCGAACATCCGTTTGTACCGAATGACCTTGGATGACGAGCTGCAGGTAATTGCCGAATGAGATACGTACCGAACGAGATGTGGTGTTGAGTGAGGGATGCAGGTCGAATGAGGCTGGAATGCCAAACAGTCCGGGAATGCCGAGCGTACCTTGTAGGCCGAACGTTCATGGATGCCAAACATCCCTCATATGCCGAACGTCCCTTGGCCGAACTATGTCTTTGGTCGAATGTTCTTTGGTTGCCGAACGATCTTATGCCGAGCGTTCTTCTATGGCCGAACGGTATTCAATACCGAACGTTTCTCAATGCCAGATGCTCCTAGATGCCGAACGCTATCCCATGCCGAATGCCCTTTAGATGCCGAACGATGCGCTTGTGCCGAACGATCTTAACATGTCGAACGCTCATTGATGCCGAATGAGCTTGGACGCCGAGTGCTTCTTGGATGTCGGTCGTAACGTGATGCCGAACGATAGTTTAACCGATCGATGGGGAGGACGAGTACTAAGTTGCCTGGTCAATTCCCCAGGAAACAATCATAATCTGAATTTTGAAAAAGTTTAAAATGGAAATTTTTGGAGATTCTGTTAACACTAGTTCAAAGCTGTCCAAATCATCATTGTCTCATAAGTCTACATATTGTTATTATAGAAAATCAAGTTATCTACCGAATTGGTGTGTTGTGCAGGAACAGATGTGTTATATGGCTTTTGAAGAATCAACACTCAATGGACAAATGGTGCAAATCAAGGAAAAAAATGGATACTTGATAGTGGATGTTCAAGGTACATGACTGGTAATCCGGAGATGCGAAATGACATAATTTATGAAGATGGAGGAATGGTCAACTTTGGAGACAATTCAAAAGGATATATGATTGGGATCGGCAATGTCGGTAACTCTAAAACTCCTATTATTTCTGATGTTCTGTTAGTTAGGAATCTAAAACACAACTTACTTAGCATAAGTCAACTATGTGACAAGGGCTACAAAATTAAATTTGAAAAGGATAAATGTCACATCGAAGATAATAAATCAAATATTATCTTTGAAGTAATTAGGAAGAAAAATATTTATATTCTCAATATGAAAATCTCAATTGATAACCTATGTGTTTTGGCTAATATAAGTGACCCTTGGGTTTGGCATAAAAGATTTGGGCATTTGAATTTCAAACTCTTATCTAGACTTTCAAAACTTGATCTAGTAAGAGGTCTTCCTAAAATGGATTTTAAAGTAGATAGTATATGTGATGCTTGTCAATTAGGAAAACTTAGGAAGAGTTCATTCAAATTGAAAGATATGATTTCAACTTCAAAACCTCTTGAGTTACTTCATTTAGATCTGTTTGGTCCATCTCAAATTCAGTCAATAAATCACAGTAAATATGTTTTTGTAATTGTAGATGATTATTCTAGATTTTACATGGATAATTTTTCTGAAACATAAAAGTGATGCTTTTGATTTATTTAAAACTTTTGCAAAAAGAATTTAAAATCATCTTTATTTAAAAATCAAAACTATTCGTAGTGATCACGGTGGTGAATTTGAAAATGAAAATTTTGAGAATTTCTGTAATAAAAAAGGAATAACTCATAATTTTTTTTCCAAGAACACTACAACAAAACGGAGTGGTAGAGCGTAAAAATAGGTCGATTCAAGAGTGTGCAAGAACTATGCTTTCAGATAGTAAATTACCAAGAAATTTTGGGCTGAAACAGTCGCTACAGCTTGTTACATTTTGAATAGGATTTAATTTGACCTCTAACCAATAAAACACCATATGAACTTCTTTTCAATAAGAAACCAAAGGTATCTTATTTTAAAGTTTTTGGAAGTAAATTCTTTATTCTAAATACAAAGGACAATTTGGATAAATTTGATCCTAAATCCGACAAAGGAATCTTTATTGCATATTCTAATAGAAGTAAAGCATACAGAGTTTTCAATTTAAAAACTAACACCATTGAAGAAACAATGCATGTATCTTTTGATGTAAATTTCAAAGATTTTGTTCAAATAAATGATGAAGATGATTTTGTTACTTTAAATAATGAATCAAACGAAACAAATTGTGAAACTATTCATCCTAATAAAAGGATCAGGCTTTTAAAAGATCATCCTATAGAAAATATACTAGGAAATATTAGATCTATTGTTAGAACTAGAAATCAACTAAACAAGATGAGTAATGTAGCTTTTATATATTGAACCCAAAAATTCAAAGGAAGCATCATCTGATGATTCATGGATTCTTGCTATGTAAGAAGAACTGAATCAATGCACCAGAAATGATGTATGAGAACTTGTTCCTAAACCTAAGGACAAAACTATAATAGGAACTAAATGAGCTTATAAAAATAAAATGAATGAACAAGGTGAGGTTGTTAGAAATAAAGCTCGGTTAGCCGTGCAAGGTTATTGTCAAGAAGGAATAGACTTTGATGAAGCCTTTGCACGCGTAACAAGATTAGAAGCCAATAGAATTGTACTTGCTTTCGCAAACCACAACAATTTCAAATGATTTCAAATAGATGTCAAAAGTGCCTTTTTAAATGGTTTTGTTAAAGAGAATGTTTATGTTGAACAACCTCCACTTTTTGAAGAAGAAAAGTTTCCAAATAATGTTTACAATTTAAAGAAATCTTTATATGGTCTGAAACAAGCTCCTAGAGCCTGGTATGACAGACTAAGATCTTACCTATTACAATCAAATTTTGAAATTGGTAGAGTAGATAATACTCTTTTTATTAAAAGAAACAAAAATGATATCCAATTAGTATAGATTTATGTAGATGATATCATTTTTAGATCAACAAACAATGAAATGAACAAAGAGTTTTCTGAAATAATGACAAAAGAGTTTGAGATGAGTCATATGGGTGAACTTACTTTCTTTTTAGAATTGCAAATAAAACAATTAGATAGTGGTATTTTCATTAGTCAAGAAAAGTATGCTAGGGATTTAGTTAGTAAGTTTGGTATGACCACTGCGAGTGGAAAACCCACTCCTATGGCAACCAATGAAGCCTTGAATAAAGAAGACATGTCAAAAGATGTTGATCAAAAACTATACAGGGGAATTATTGGATCGCTACTCTATATAACTGCGAGTAGGCTTGATATCATGCATAATGTCTGTCTCTGTGCAAGATACCAATCTCAACCCAAAGGAACTCATTTAAAAGTTGTTAAACGTAACCTAAGATATGTTAAACACACTTTAGATTATGGCCTATTTTACCCTAAAAATGATTCATTTGATTTAATCTCATATTGTGATGCTGATTATGCTGGTTGTAAATCAGACCGAAAAAGTACAAGTGGAACTTGTCACTTTTAGGACATTCTCTGGTTTCCTAGTTTAGTAAAAAGCAAAATACTGTCTCACTATCAACAACTGAAGCAGAATATATCTCTGCTGCTTTGGCTTGTTCTCAAGTTATCTATATGCAACAGACCCTAAAGGATTTTGGATTAAATATTTCAAAATCACCAATTTATTGTGACAATACAAGTGCAATAAATTTATCCAAAAATCCTACTCATCATGCCAGAACCAAACATATTGATATCAGACATCATTTTCTCAGAGATAGTATAAGTAAAGAGATTATTTCTCTTGAATTTATCAACACTGAGAATCAAATAGCTGATATTCTGACCAAACCCTTGAATCAATCAACTTTTACTAAATTAAGAAGAGAACTAGGTATTTGTTCTATAGCTGAGATATAGAATATAGATATAGTAACATATATTTAAATAAATAGAGAAAAACAAAATTGCCAAAATTTTCAAAGGGATGTCGACAAGGCCCTACCCCCCATGTCGACATACAAGATTTGAAATTTTGATTTTCCCTCTAAAATCAGTTTGGTGGTTATATAACCACAATATTTTGAATTCATCTGTCTTCTCACTTCATTTTCTCTGTAATAAACTTCTGAAAATACAAAGTAATGGTCTCCTCTTCTAAATCAAACCAAAATTCAACCATTTCCTTCCTTTCTCTTAATTCTGGTCCATTCCAATGAACTACATTGGCTCAAGTAATGAAGATCGAGGAAATTATGAAGGATTCTCTGCAAATGCTGACTGAATTACAAGTCATGCAAATAAGGATGGCAAAGGAACAAGAGAAACAAGGCAAGATTCTTAGATTAAGGGGAAGTTATGTAGTTTAGGCTTAGTTTTTGTTGATGACAAAGGGGGGAATTATAAAATAGGATAGTTAGGCTGTTGGTTAGGCTTAGATTAAGGGGGAGTTGTTGGAATAAAGGGGAGTCAGAGTAGAATCAGAGTTTGGTGGAGTATATTTTATAAACATAGGTTGTCATCATTAAAAAGGAGGAGATTGTTAGTTCCTGAGATGATAGTTTTGATGACAACAACCTTAGGACTTGTTATAAAATATAAATACTAATATCTTTGTCTAGATATATATGTATATGCAGGATATATATATATATATATATATATATATATATGCAGGTACTGAGAATGAAGACTATACAGTATAGAGATTCAAGACTAACAAATTCAAGATTGTAGAAATCAAGACTGAAGACTCATGAGTATCAAGAGTTCAAGAGTTCAAGATATCAAGATAAGTAATAGAGTCTAGATTTATGTTAAAACTTCATAATAGCACTAAAATCTTTATTCAGATTTTAATTATGGAATGGAATCCACCTTCTCGCTTTAATAGTGGGATGGAACCCACGACCTCTTTAGTGGGATGGAACCCACGACCTTCTCTAGTGGAATGGAATCCATGAAATTATCAAAATGACTTATTTTTAGATTTTTTCAAAACTATCTTTTTAAAAAGACATCTCTCTCTCGGTTTAAATATTTTAGCATTAATTCAAAAACTATTTTAATCGTATTAATTTCAAAATTATTTCTTGTTTTTAAACTATCTCCTGGTTTTAATGTTTTAGCTTTAATCTCAAAATATTTATATATTTAGTTTTGATTACTTTAATATTTCGTAAGATCACTTTCCAAAGGTTTTTATAATCATAAAGTATATTCAAAATAGTTTACAAAGTTCTAAGATTGTTTCGACAAACTTTAGAAAGAAAATATCCTTTAAAAAAAAATCAATTTTCAAAAAATACTAGAGGATGTCGACATGCCTATACCCCACATGTCGACACAATAACCGTAGATTTTAAAATTCAAATATTCAAAAGAAGTGTCTATTCGTCATAACCTTTCACGAATGGACATGACCGTTATTCTCCTATATACACCAGTAGATTTCAATGAATTTTCACTTAAGATTTCTTTGTTTTCTCTCCTCTTTCTCTTCCATTATTATTTTCAAACATTCTTAACAAAACTCTACCGAAATCCTAAGTGAATCAAACTCGATCGTATCTAGTTTGATTCTCTGCCGCGCTCTCTCAAAGATCTCAGTGCTATTCAGAGTTATAGGATCATTTGTAATCAAAGATCGAAAGATCAAAAGATCGAAGTGTATCGAGTCTCTCTCTGTCAAAGTGTGATTGAAAACGGTGTGATTGTGGCCCGTAAATCAATTGGGTGTGATTGTAGCCCGTAAATCAATTAGGTGATCTTGTAGCCTGGTTAAATCAAGAGAGTTTTCCCTTGACTCGGAGATAGGAGGGTGTGTCTCGTGGCCTTTAAATCAAGGTTGTAATATCGACATTATATTTGAAAAGAAATCTGCACAAGAAATTATGTGGGACTGGATGTAGGGTAACTCCGAACCAGTATAAAATTCTGGTGTGTTCTTTCCTTTACTGCTTTTATTTACTATTTGCATTTGTGTCTGGTTCTGTGATTGTCTCTGTGTTTGTGAATTGCATCTGTTTGGGTTTAATTTGAAAAGATTTCAAAAAGATTCATAAAATTAATTAAACACTATTCACCCCCCCTCTAGTGTTAATTCTGCCTTAAGATCCGTAATCCGCATTTCCTACATTAACAACCAATCACACCATATATAACTTTATTATTTTCTAAAAAATATTCTTTTATATATAAAATATAATTTAGGTAAAATTATTTCATTTACCCACTTTGTCAAAACAATACTATGTTGATTTACCTTGTTTAAGTATTTAGAAACCCATATTAATACAGTTATTCCTTATGTATCGACTAGAATTCATAAACCAGTCAACCGATAAATCAACACAATATAAAATATTTTTATATCACTAACAAATATGCACTCATATATATACACTCTAACTCATCCTAGGGTCTCACTTACCCTATCTCAAATGAGTTAATCCCCACCAAAGCCTATGTTCACTCAACCTAAGCTCTGATACCACGTGTGAAGATCTGCCTTTCTTACACCCAAAGACGACATCTAATACATCCTCGGTATTCATGTTTCGATCGTCTAAGTGTCCGAATGATAGGTTGTGGGGTAAAGAAAATAAAAGAGACAAGAGAAATAAAACATAGATTCTTCACAACATCAGAGTTACATATTCAACATCATAGAATAATACATATGGTTATTCCAAAATGTTACATCAAAGTTACAACAAGTACTACTCCCATAAGTACAACTATAATTGCACATACCGCTAATACATAATATACAAGATGCAGCGGAAATAAAGACTACTATTGGATAATGATGAAGTCCTGCTCCGAACTGCTTCCCAAAGTGTTCCAAAAGGAACCTGACTACTTGGCTACTTAAAAAAATTTGAGTATCCAAGAATCTAAGGGAAATAAATAAACCTCCGGATCAGACATGGGTTTGGTGTGAGTAAAGCATAAGTTTAACTTTATAGAAACCTTCAAATCAAAGGTATCTCATAAGACCACGCTGCATATAAACATGAACGAGTTTTTACCTTATGATAACCAAAACATTTCTGTATAAAGTCCTCCGGTATTATCATAATGTCTTGGTTTAAAATAAATATGGAATCATAATCGAAATTGTTACATTAATTAAATTTCAGCGTAGTAGGTATACAATCAAGTCCAAAAGCTCGTATTGGAAAATGGATTCCAACTATGAAATGGTAAGGTCTACCTATTGAATCTGTACACCTCTAGATAAAATGTACGAGAGGCTACCTTAATTTGCACCTCTACTACTCAAGACCGACTCTACCTCTCACTAGGTAACAATGAATATGATCACCCCTTGGTTGCGATCAACAACCATAAAGGGATCCCGAAGCATATATAAATATCGATTCTAGATTAGGGATGATCATACCCTAATGGGAGCGACCCACATAACCCATGCGGCATGCTCCTGCTTTATTCAATTACCAGGTGTGAGGCTTGATGTTACGCAGTACCTTCCCCCTAGCATACCATCTTGGAATGTTATCAATGGCTTCCAAGCAACAATGCAATGATAGCATTCATCCATACAAGTTGTTCCAGGATCGAACAAACATTCAAAAATTACTATCTCCCATTTTGGAATCACTCTCAGGAAGAATAATACAGCTCCATAACATACTTCATACTGATTTATCACGAACGTTATTAGTTTGGAGTGGTTCAGAAATATTATACTTATTCAAAAACGATGTCTCCAAACTAAGCGGTAATTTCCAGTTAACTCAATTCTGGTTCTTGTGGAAGTATGCAAATAGTATTCAAGTCTTCAGCGGAGAACTCAAAAATACACAACATACTTCCTCAGTTAAAATAGGTCAGGTTAGAAATAGCGAACAAATCCACTACTTAGGGTAATTATATAGATTTTGCATATGGATAACCGTATACTTAATTTAGACATGACTCATTGATAGAAATTAACCCTTTCATAACTATCATGTTTTCGATATTTCAACCGTACTCTATCCCTTGCCCAAAAATAAATTCTAGATCTCATGATATAGGATCGGCTTACTCATTGGCTTTTAGTGCTAACTATGGGATGACTTACTTCCCATAAATGTGTCACCATATTAACATTGGTTTCATATTTTTTTGTGGTTACTTAAGAGTAATCGATAAAGAAATCCCTTGATTTAAAACACCTTTGCAAAAGAAAAACAGTTTTAAACAGAACCGATATTTAGCAATAAAGTGATTTAAAACTTAAAACCCTTATTAATAAATTAATAATAAATTAAACCCTTATTAAATAATAATTAAATATTAATTAAGTTCTACTTAAAAATTAATTAAACTTTAGCTTAACTAGTAATTAATTAATAATTAAACCCCTTTCTAAATAAATAACTAATTATCAATTAATCTTAAATAATTAATTAAATAATAATTAATTCCTAATTTATAATTAAATAATAATTAATTTTTAATTAGTTAACTAATTATAATTAACATACTTAATTAATACTTAAGCACTAATTAGCTTTGTTAGTCAATGATTAAGCACTAATTGCCTTTCTTAATTAATTAATTAAATAATCATTAATTATAGATAATTAAATACTTACTTTTATACGTAGTATATGTTTTGGAAACCTTTTTCAAAAGAATACTTAAATGAAACACTTTTGGATTTCAAAAAAACGTGATTTTGCGAACTACGTTTATAGCGACTATCATTATGCGATCCATAATTTTAAAATGGTTTTAACATACCAAATAGTTTTTAAATACCCTTTATTTTATAATTAAACCCACTTTATAATTTTTAAAAACCTTTTGAAACTAAAGGTAAAGTTTTTGGAAACTTTATAAAACTTTAAGTAAATACTTAAGTAAACCAAATTTTCAAAAACAAAGGATCTCTTTGTCGCTTAAAGGTACTAACGTTCTTAGCATACAATCATGTATTCATGATCATTACTTACACAACCACATCACAACATATAAGAATGCACTAAAACAATATATACAAGCCAAGATCATAACTTTCAACTAACTTGATTTTTAGCTTTCAAATTTCAATCCAAACTCCATCACATCCAAGTACTTATACATACAAATCACTTTTGCTTTCACACAAATAAGCATCATATTTAGCATCCAACTCAACAATAATATAAGTTTTTTAAAAACATAGATAAATTCCAGAACTTTACTCCCAAAAGCTATTAATTTCAACTCTAACTTTCACAAGACTTGAACAAAACCTAGATCTTTGCTTCCTTTTTGCAAAAAAATGGATTTTGGGCCTAGGAGGGTGGTGTTTGGGCTCGCCTAGAGCTTAAAGGGTTCGGCCTAGGGATTAAAGGATGGTTGTGGACTTGTTTAAGGAAGATGAGGGTTTAGAAATGAAAAAGGAAGTGTTTTAAAGTGTTTTTAAGAATTCAAAAAAAGTAAAATATTTATTTTTAAATTCAAATAAAAGAGATGGAAGCCATTAAAGATGGTTTTGAAATCTTTTAAAAAGAAGGAGGAATTTTAAAAAGTAGAGAAATGAAATGAAGAAGAAAACAGAAAATAGAAATTTGTTTTATAGAAAATGAGATTGGAAAAGGACCAAAATAACCCCTAAGTACCTAACCTCCACTCAATTGATGCCACATCATTTCCTATCACATCCTCACTATGGTTTATAAGCAAAATACAAGAGGGAGCTCCTTTATCCATTGAAAAAAGCACTTATGTGTACTAACGTGTCGTATAAGGTGACTTAACATCCTTTCATTTTTATTTTATATTTTAATAATTCAAAAAAAGTCACATCTCCTTTCACTCAAGTACACATATATTATTAACTTTTATTTATCACTAATCCATGCTTATATAAATTGTAAATGTGTTAATGTGTTAATTAAAGTGTTCACAACATTTTAAACAACTTTTTGATGGTGAAAAATCTTTTCGGTCACATTTTCTATTTTTCTCTGAACTATTTATCTTGTAAACAAAATTTAAAAACCATTTCACCATCACTGGTTATTATTTAAAAGGGTATTTTTGATTTATAAAATCCATAAATTAATAATTTAATAATTTATTAAGTATCCATTTTTAAAGTGTTTAAATTCTGAGTTGTTACACCTTTTCCCCTTTGAAAGAATTTTGTCCCGGAATTAGAACACAAGAAGATAACTCAAACTAACACCAAATGGCATATATTCATATCATAAAACCCATACAAAAGTCATATACTAAGCAACCTCATCACAAATAATGCATACATAAGCCATACAAACAAGCAACAACTAACCTAACAACAACTAGGATAAGCTTCCCTCATGCGATCCTTTGTCTCCCAAGTACAATCTTTAGGATCTTCACTCCACTAGATCTTAACCAACCCCACTTCTTATTACGCAGCCACTTCTCATCTCAATCCGCCACATGAACTGCATGTCTAATCACCATCAAGTTCGGCTCTACCTCCAAATCCTCCTACTCAGACGACTCCACAATCAATGATGGGTCATGCATATACTTTCTCAGATGAAACACATGGAACGCATTATAAACACCCTCCAACCTCTTCGGCAACTCCACTCTGTAAGAAAGCCGACCGATCCTCTCAAGAATACGGAATGGTCAAACATACCTTGGTGCTAACTTCCTAGCTCTCCTAAAACGAACTACTCCTCTAATTGGCATAATCTTTACAAACACAGAATCCCCCAAAGCGAATTCCAAATCTTTTCGCCTTTTATCTGCATAACTCTTCTTGGAATTTTGGGCTTCCTTCATCCTTCTCTTAATCACCGCAACCAATCGCCTCTCGTATTATATCCGGTCCAAGAATTAGACGATTTCCAATCTCCACCCAACATGCTGGGGACTTACACAACCATCCACACAGAGCTTCATAGGGCGCCACGCCAATGCTAGCTTGGTAACTGCTGTTGTAGGAGAATTCCACCAGAAGAAGATGATCTTCCATGATTCTCCAAATTCCAGAATACACGCCCTCAAAAGATCTTCCAGAATTCTGTTCACCCTTTCCATTTGTCCATCCATTTAGGGGTGATATGCTATGCTCAAGCTTAGCTTTGTTCCCAAAGCTACTTGCAATGCCTCCCAAAACTGACTGGTAAAGATGGGATCTCGATCACTTACAATGCTTATTTAGACCACATGCAATCGAACAATCTCCCTCATATAAATTTCTACCAAATTAAAGAAGCTGCAGTTCTTGTCGGCTTTACCGAAATAAAATGAATACTCTTCGTTAGCCTATCCATGGTCACCCACACACCTTCATTTTCCTTTCTGATTCTGGGTAAACCATCGATAAAATCCATTGATATCATCTCCTATTCCCAATTGGGATTCTAAGGGTTGAAGTAAACCAACCGTCTTCTTGTTATCAAGTTTTGTCTGCAGACAGACCAAACATCTGCTGACAAAGATTGGGACGTCCCTCTTCATTTTCCCCTTCATACGCAGTATGCCTCGATTATCTATCTCAAAACTTGCACACTGACCCTCCTCAACATCCTTGATTATCTATCCTCCTTTTGCTTACTAGTAATCCTTTCCAATAGTGTTGGTGTAACTTCCAAGAGAGCCAACACTGCATTCCTACTAAGAGCGTCTACCATCACATTTGCTTTTCCTGGTGTATAGTGAATATCCAAGTCGTAAGTTGCCAGAAACTCCAACCATCGTTGTTGCCTCAGTTTCAGATCCTTTTGACTGAAATGATACTTCAGGGACTTATGATCCGTGAATAGCTCGAACTTTTCACCTATTTAAAGAAGGAAATTACTAACTAGAATCCTTAAAGATTAGAGATAAACAAAAGGGGAAAAGAAAGATTCTTACCCAGTAAACCTCCACATTTTCAATGCAAATACTACAGCTAACAGCTCCAAGTCCTGTGTTGCATAATTCTTCTCGTGAGGCTTTAACTGTCTACTTGTATAGGCTATAACCTTTCCATGTAGCATCAACACTGCACCCAAACCAAATCTACATGCATCTGTATAAACTGTTAACCCCTCTCTTCCATCAACAATAGCCAAAACAAAGGCATTGGTCAATCTCTCCTTTAACTGGAGAAATGCACATTCACACTTGGAGTCCACTCAAACTTAATGTCCTTTTTTGTTAACTTGGTCAAGTGCGAGGCAATCTTGGAGTAATCCTTCATAAACTTCCTATAATATCCCGCCATCCCTAAGAAGCTTTTCACCTCTACGAGAGTATGGGGTCTTTTTAAATCTTCATAGTAGCTACCTTAGCCGGATCAACTGAAATGCCATCTCCCGACATAATATGTTTTAGGTATCTCACTTCTAATTGGCAAAAGTGGAACTTAGAAAACTTAGCTTTAAGAATGTTTTTTGTTAACGTTTCCAACGCTACTTCCAAATGGTATTTAGGTGTGTTGGTTAGGCCAAAAGGCATAACGAACCACTCGTAGAAAAAGTCTGGCTCTCTAAAAGAAGTTAAGGGTATACTATCCTCTGCTACCATTAACTGATGGAAACCCGTAGCAAGATCCATTTGAGAAAATACTCCAGCCCTATGAAATCCATTTGAGAAAATACACTAACCCCATGAGGTTGGTCAAACATATCATCTATTCGGGGTAATGGATACTTATTCTGGATGGTCCACTTGTTTAATTCCCTTTAATCCACGCACAATCTTAACGAACCATCGAACTTAGCTACAAACTACTTCTGACCCCAACTCGAACGGTTTTGTCTAATCAATTATCTTCTTAACAAAACATTGGTTTGACTTATTAGCTCCTCCTTCTCTCTCGAGGCCATTTTCACAGAGATTAGATGACAGGTCTCTCACTATGAACTAAATCAATATGAAATTAAATTTCCCGATGGGGAAGAAAACAGCTCTTTCGATACATCTATAGAGAAGGGTTTTCTAAGCCTAGAGTGAAATAAGTATTTGGTATTGAAGCCATGTTAAGTGAGAACCTTAGCCCTGGTGGGGTAAACTCGGTATAATAGGGTAAGTAGCATCCTAGAATGAGTTCGAGTGTATGATATAGATATATAAGAGCGCATATTTATTAGTGTTATAAAATGTTTTATATTATGTTGACTTATCGGTTGAGTAGTTTATGAATTCTGGTCGATACAGAATGTACAACTGTATCGATAGGGGTTTCTAAACTCTCGAACAAGGAAAATCGACATAGTATTGTTTTTAAATTGGGTAAATGAAATAATTTTACCTGGATTTTATATATATATAAAAGAATAATTTTCGTGATGGGTATATATGTTTTGAAAAGTGTTGGTTAGGAGGTAGTGGCACTTATTTATCATTTTTAGCTAATATTTTAGACTTAACTAGCTGATGGGCATTTGTTGTTTAAATAAGGTTGTAAATTCGAAAACCTAGTAAATTCAGTTTCATGATTTGACTATAGGGCGTTTGTTAATAGAGTATGCTTAGTAAATTCACCAAGTTTGGAAAATGTCCAGAATTAAATGAGTAATTGTAGAAGAAAGATTTTGGTTAGTCTGAATTAGAGGATATGATTTATAAATTAAAGAAGATCCTTAGGATTTAAACTTAGGGTTATGAAAAGGGTTTTCGATAAATTGTGAGAAGCAATAATAACAAGTATTACTAGGAGAAATTCTTTAAGTGAAAATTTCAAGAATATCTTTGTATAGTTTGGGAGATTGTCTCGATTATTTTCCGATAAACCGAATAATCTTCTAAGTGACGGTCAGACGTTTGCCTAGACAGGCAAATAGGATATTGCATTTAGTAAATTACTCCCTTTATCATTGTACGATCGGGGAGAGCGCGAATATGGGTAAACTTAAAATTTAGTCTAAACAAAAGAGTTTTAAGCTTTTTAATTACCTATAGGAATATGTACTGGTTAGTAGGGCTTAACATATGATTCTAAGATTTCATGATGTTTTGATTTTAGAGGACACCCATAGTTGTAAGGGGGTCCCGCATGAAGTTTAAGAGGTTGTATGGTCGATACATAACTAAGGAAGATGCAGAATTTCCTACCATTCTGAAACCAGTGTCGATGGAGGAAGAGTCCGAAGAGGAGCCGATGGAGGAGGAGCTCGAAGAGGAGCAGATGGAGGAGGAGTTCGAAGAGGAACCAATGGAGGAGAAGTCTAAAGAGGAGCCGATGTAAGAGGATCCCAAAGCGGAGCCGTTCGAAGAAGAGCCTGAAGGAGAGCCGATGGAAGAAGAGCTAGAAGAAGAGTACCACGAGGAAGAAGAAAAGGAACCCGAAGTGTACCAATACATATGGAGGTTGAATCATGGAGTTGGCATGGGAGATGAATGGGAATATAATGAGCCCGAGTCCATAGAGATATCGGGTCCCTCTACAGTGGACGCTGATGAGGAAGGCTATGTCTATAGTTAGATTAGTATCTTGGTATTCTATATATCTGTATTTTGGGGTGTTGGATGAATTTGGTATGATAGTGGATACTTTTGTATGAATGGTGTATCCCTTGTGTATAAGAATGCTTGTTCTAAAATATTATGGTCACTAGCTTTCCTTTAAAGGTTTCTCTTTGTAGATAATTAGTGAGGGAATAATAATTCTTTTTAGCATTATTTTTGGAGTTTGGATCGGGGTAAAAATTATTGCGATGAAATTCTCTTAAGGGGGAGAGAATGTAATGTCTCGAAAATTTATCAATTTGATTTGTGAACATTTATTTTATATAAATATTCGATTTATAGTTTTAATAGAAAAAATAACTCTCTTTAAAAGATTTGTGATAAATATTATCTTTTTAAGTTTGATTAGCATAAATAAAAACTGGAAATGTGACAGAAACACACTCTTTGAATTTTCAACGTTTATTTGGACGACAAGTTAAATTTACAAATATTGTAATACTCTTATACAAACTAGAAAACCACATTCATATACCTCAAACATTTTATTTTGTAATGTATAAACAAAAGTAATATAATAAAAATAAATTCTAAATTCTAAAAATAATAATAAGAAGAATTTCGTTTAATTTTAAAAATAAGGAAGAGATGGATGTGATATGTGTTAACAACTCATATTTGATTCCTTTAGTATGTAAATGGATTAAGGTACACAAAACACCTTTTTATCCAATGGATTAACAAGGATTTTGTACTTTAATAAGGAAGGGAAATGATGGAAAGTTTAGATAAATGATCAAAGGGTAAAAATGGAAATCTTCCTTCTTCATTTTTATATATACTCCCTTATCCTTTGCTTGCATTTTCCATACTTAGCTCCTTTTCTAGTTTTTCGAAATGAAAAATCACTTCTTTAAGGTTAACTAAAAGAAAAAAAGAACCAACGATCAAATTTTTAAAAGCTTGGATGTAACAACCCGCATATTTTACGATTGAATATTTAAATATTTTATTTAAATGTTGAATTGTTAATCGGATTAAAGTCCGAAAAGCTACTTTTTGCAAACGGTCGAATTAGGACTCGAGACCACCCCCATTGAGTCCAAAATGACGTTTGCGATCTTTTTAAGTATAAACTTTGATATGTTTGGGGATAGTAGAATTTTGCTACTTTTTCCACTTAGGGCTTTGGTCTTGTTTCAGCTCATTAGACCCCAGCTTGACCCCTCCTCTCTTCATTACCTTACTTCTATTTCCTAATACTCAAGCTTTTGCAACAATGGAGAGAGGAATGGGAAATTAAAACTCCAAGCCCTAGTTTTCTTTTGCAAATCAAGTTCTAGCTCCAAAACTAGTAGAAGAAGCTTTGGTAAGTCTCCTCTTCTTCTTCTCCAACTCATTCTCTTATCAATTTCATAAATTCCTAAACCTAATTTAGGAAATGTTTCTCTTTTTAGCTTAGATTCAAGCTTGTTGAGTTGGAATTGAAGAGTGATTGTCATTGCCATTGTTCTATATCTTCTTCATCCTTGTTTTTGTGCATAAAGGTGAGATTTTTATCTCACATCTTAGTCTATAATTATCTTGGATTGTTAGGTATGAATTCCTAACACTTAGTCTTGTGCAATTGATTTTGGTTTGGATTGATTTGGTGTACATTCCAATTTTTGGTGTTTTGAAATCAAAATCTATGAAAATCCTATTATGGATATTTGGACATTGATATTGGAGGCGTATCGAAGAGCCGTTAAGGCTGGGTTGTTGCGTGGCGTAAATCCTTAGTCGTCATTTGCTCGCCCGATCGCTTCCGATATTCATTTGGCCATTTTTGGTCGAGGTTCAGGAAATGCTCTGAAATACAGTTTTAGACGTCTGAATCTGTATTCCAGACGTCTGAATATTATTCTGGGAAAATTTCTATTCCCAGATTCAGACGTCTAAATCAAAGGCTTCAGATGTCTGAATTGGTTCGTTTGCAACCAGTCCAGATTCAGACGTCTAAATCTAGCCACCAGACGTCTGAATTCAACCAAAAAGAAAATAGGCCAAATTCAGCTGTTTTCAGACGTCTGAAATATTAGTTCAGACGTCTGAATCTGTATTATGGAAACTTTTAATTTTCCAGATTCAGACGTCTGAACCATTTATTTCAGACGTTTGAATCTGCTACCTTTTGGCCAATTTGCCTATTTAGCTTGAATTTCCAAGTTTAATCGTTTCATGTTGATTCCCATTTGTTGTTATCATATTTATCGACTTTGATGACCTTTTCTTTGGGATCTTTGGGATATCCATTTTTATGGATACGGTATCGATTTCTTTGGATTTTAATCCACGTCTTCGAATGTGGAATTTTGGTGATTGGTTGTTTCTACAATCATTTCTGGGATTTGTCACTTTACAATATAAAGGTTTTCTATACTAGTAGTAAATATTCAAACTCTTTTACAAAGATGATTTCAACTCTATTTTAAATATAAAAGCTTGTTTTCAAAACCGTTTTCCAATCTATTAGTATACACAAACCTTTACCTCATTCGTATGAGAAAATATAATTAAACGGCTTAGCAAAAAAAGTGGTATGAAACGCTTGCGTTTACTTCGTTGGTTAATTTTTGGACTTGTTCGATTGAAAATCTTGTGACAATTTTCGAGTGGAAATCTACAATTTGTTCGTAAATATTTGAGTTAAGCTAGTGGTTATGGGACATGAAGCTAAACTCTTATATTTACTGGCTTAGTGTAATCGACACTTTTATTGATCAATGATGATCATTTTGTGATTTAGACTAGCGATGTGCGATGTCTAATTGTCTGCGAGGGAGACTAAACCCCGTTTCTGTGGAACTTCGGTTCAATTTGGCGGGGTATCGACCCGTGGTCTTCGGACCGTTTATGGATCTTCGGCTAAATTTTTAATGGTTAGCGACCATGGAATAGCGTTCCATTTGTGATACACGTGTTGGTGAGTTTTCACGCTCCCGTTATGATAGGCCTCCCCCCTTTGTGATTTCTGGATTTCTTGTTGTGATTTCTGGAATTTGTGTTTCACCTCTTTTGTGATTTACATTGGTAAGTTTTATCAATATTTGTGCATTGGTGAATTTGTGTGTCATTAACTTTTGTGATTGGCATTGATATAATTGTCATCATTTATGGTTTGGTGAATGAAATAAAGTGTATGACATCCCTTTTTATCTTTGAGAAGATTCTTGTGGTATTGATTAATCTCTTGTTGATTTTCAAATTACGTACTTATCACAATATAGCATTATGGTTATGATACGTTTTTTTTGTCATATCTCTTATTCTATATCATTTCATCTGATATTTATAGCTAGTCTGATCCGTTTATTATTTTCTTATTAAATAATACTCGGGTCAGACCGAGACGTTACAGGTGCTCCTGCTTGACTCCTCGTCTGGGATTATTATTCTGAATTTTGGCTAACTACTTAGAATAGTAGTTCATTTTGTTGTACACATTTGTGATATAGACTCCATGATGTATACTTATTCTTTTGTGTAGCACTTGTAACTTTTTCTTTTGTGATATTGTGGATCTTATTTGACCACTACTCTGATAAACACTTTTAAGTGTTATATATTCATATCTATTTCCGCCTTTGTGATATGGATGTTTGTGACTGATTTGTGTTATGTTTATTTCTATAATTGTTTCTGAAGATATTATAGCCACTGTGTAGTAGCTTTGAGTTTGTATCGGTATGTCGGATTTCCTCTTGAAACGAAATGCATGCTATACTATCTGACATATCGGTGCTCGCACAAAGCAATTACACGGATGGTCGCTCCTCAACAGCCTTATTCTCTGTGCTAGTTGACGACATTTCTCCGTAGTGTCCTTGACTAGCGTGGGTATAGAGGTGGGGCATCACAGCTTGGTATCAGAGCCAAACTTCGGAACTATATAGAATAATCTAACAAGGATCATTGGCCTAAGTCTCTCTTAGGAATCGTGCCTTAGGATTTAATTCGAGTCTTCGCACCGATTTATCCTATATTTTTGACAATTCCTTGTTTTCTCTATCAAGTTTGCTTGATATTTATTTTGTGAATAACCTTTCTCCTCTTCTTTCTTTCTTTCTTAAGGAAGAGAAATGGTTAGACCAGGCCGTCCCAGCGCCGGTCAATCTAGTGCTACTCCCCAGAATGGAGTTTTTATGTCTGCCCAGCAACTTCTTGATCTAGTAAGAAATGCTCAAGCTGTCGGACCTATTCCTGAGCCTACTCACCCTAAGTCTGGATTAGCATGCTTGTGCAATGATTATACCAACTTGGGTGGGAAGCCATTCGAAGGTTCTGAAACTATTATTGAAGTCCAAGCTTGGCTCAGAACATGCGATCGAATCTTTTCTCGCATGAATCTTATTGATCTTCACCGAGTTCAGGTGGCCTCTAGTATGCTCCAAGAAAGGGCATTAGACTGGTACGAGCTTCTGATTTCTGAAATTAATGAATCAGATCTTACTTGGGAGCAATTCCGGGAACGATTCGAATTAAAGTTTGTGCCAGAAGCTGAGAAAGTGACTTTGGCTCGTCGTTTCATAGATCTTGTTCAAGGTGAATCCTCCGTGGCAGATTATGTCACATCTTTTGAGTCACTTTCTAAATATGGGGTTGAGTACATCAACACCCCATTGAAGAAGAACCAAAGGTTTGTCTATGGCTTGAACAAAAATCTCAAGAAGCCATTACTTCTAAAATTAGAAGTTTCTTTTGATCAACTCATTGATATCGCTCTTCGGCTTGAAGAGGCGGATAGGGAGAGTGACGTTGAAGTGGTGAGTGCCAAACCAAACTTCAACAACAACAAGAAAAGGCCTATAAAGTCCAAGGGCCCGTATCCTAATAAGAAGGGAAAGCAAGCAACACCGGTAGCAAATGCTCCTACCTCCCGTCGTGGAGAATGCTACAATTGTGGTTCTAAGGACCATTATGCAAACAAGTGCCCGAAGCCTATTTTCTGCCGCTATTGCAAGAGTTCGGGCCATACTTTATCTTTGTGTCCCAAACTTCAAGGCAAGAAGGAGGGCAAGCTTAATGTTGTACAAGCCCCTGCTAACACTTCGCGTGCTCAAGGTATTTCTCATTCTATCCTTGACGGCATTATTATATTTCGTGATCTTCCTATTCAAGTTCTTTTTGATACGGGTGCATCTCACTCTTTTATATCAAAAGAACTTGTTGATGCTTTGTCTTTGAATGTTATTGGCTTGATGACTTCTTTGAGGATTGCGAATCCGATTGGCGGATCCACAACCCTCAGTTTATTATGTAAAGATGTCGAAATTATTTTGTGTGACTACTCTTTCCGTGCCGATTTGCATGTTATGCGTTATTTAGGTTTCGGAATGATTTTGGGGATGGATTGGCTTAACCGTTATGAAGCCCATATCCTATGTCCTGAGCGGACTATATATCTTCGACATCCGCAATCAGTTAAGCAGATTTCCCTCGTTCTTAAAGATTCGGATTCCAACTTAACAGCATCTTTATATTCTTTAAATCCTCGAGATGACGATAATGATGATGAGGAAGATGTCATTTCTCGTATTCACGCTGTTCGTGAATTTTCCGACATATTCGAGCCCATTCTAGGATTGCCTCCTAAGCGAGCAATTGAGTTCAGAATTAATCTTGTCCCTGGAGCTCAACCTATCACTTGTCCTCCTTATCGTATGTCCAATAAAGAAAATGAGGAGATGCGCAAACAGTTATCCGAATTGGAAGTGAAGCAATTTATCCAATCTAGTTCCTCTCCATGGGGAGCTTCGGCTATTTTTGTGAAGAAATCCGACGGTACACTTAGGCTTTGCGTTGATTACCACAAGCTTAATGACCTCACTATCAAGAATAAATATCCATTGCCTCAGATTGATGATCTATTCGATCAGCTTAGTGGTGCTAGAGTCTTTTCACAATTGGACTTAGCAACTGGTTTTCATCAGCTTCGTATTGCAGAGGATAGCATTTCTTTGACATCATTCCGTACTCGGTATGGATCGTATGAATGGCTTGTTATGCCATTTGGTTTGACGAACGCTCCGGCTTATTTCGTTGACCTTATGAATCGAGTTTTTAAAGACTTCCTCGATCGATTTGTTCTCATCTTTATAGATGATATTCTTATTTATTCTAAAACCGAGGAGGAGCATGAAAATCATCTTCGTATTGTATTGGAAACTCTTAGGAGTAATCAATTAAAAGCAAAATTTTCTAAATGCCACTTTTGGCAATCTCGTGTGAAGTTTCTCGGTCATATTATTTCCGAATCCATAATTTCCATGGATCCTTCAAAGATTGAAGCGATTCAAAATTGGAAGAGACCGGAGAGTGTGACAGAAATCCGTAGCTTCCTCGGATTGGCGGGTTATTACCGTCGTTTTATCAAAGACTTTTCTAAAATTGTCGTGCCTCTTACTAGCTTAACAAAGAAAGGCGTTAAATACATTTGGTCGGACAAATGTGAAGCTTCTTTTCAGAAATTAAAATAACTCCTTTCCGATGCTTCTATTCTTGTGATTCCCGAGGGAAACCAAGATTTTGTTGTGTATATCGATGCTAGTCGCGTTGGTTTGGGTGCCGTTCTTATGCAAAGAGAACGTGTTATTGCTTATGCTTCTAGGCAATTAAAGCCAGCCGAGACTAGATATGCCACTCATGATTTAGAGCTCGCGGCTATTGTTTTTGCTCTTTGAATTTGGCGCCATTATCTTTTGGGAGAAAAATTTGTTCTTTACACCGATCATAAGTCTTTAAAGTATTTATTTTCTCAAAAGGAACTTAATTTGCGTCAACAACGTTGGCTCAAGTTCCTTGCATCATATGATCTTGATATTCTTTATACTCCCGGAAAGGGAAATCGTGTTGCCGATGCCCTTAGCCGAAAGCAACAAGCGGTTGTTTCTATGATGGTATCCGAATGGAACGATCTCGAGACTTTGTCTACTTGTGAGATTCGAGATCGTGTATTCGATTTATGTTCATCTCTTGTTTTATGTAGCCTTGAGGCTCATTCATCTCTTTTGGACCGCATTCTTGAAGTTCAAAAACTAGATCCCGAATTGGTTCTTCTTGGCCAAAATTTGAGGGATAAAATTGATATTGAAGGTTTGAAAGACTTCGATATTGATTCTCGTGGCGGTATTCGAAAATTTGGTAGACTTGTTGTGCCAAATATTAGTGATCTTTGCAAAGACATATTAGAAGATTCCCATTGTTCTAAATTCACCATTCATCCCGGTAGTAGTAAAATGTACGCGGATATGAAGCGACTTTATTATTGGGAGGGAGTGAAATTTGATATCGCTAACTCGTTAAGCGTTGCATGACTTGCCAACTCATTAAGGCCGAGCATCAAAGGCCTGGTGGGTTATTGCAACCTTTAGACATCCTAATGTGGAAGTGGGATCATATTTCCATGGATTTTATTGACGGCCTTCCCCGTTCTCGTTCGGGTCATGATAGCTTATGGGTGATTGTTGATAGACTTACTAAATCCCCCCATTTTATTCCCGTTCGGTCTAATCGGACCGTTCCTCTTTTGGCCAAACTCTTTATAAAAGAAATTGTTAAATTGTATGGAGTTCCTACTTCTATTGTTAGCGATCGTGATCCATTGTTTACTAGTGGATTTTGGAAGAGTCTTCAAAAAGCTTTGGGAACGAAGCTTAATTTTAGCACCGCTTATCATCCGCAGTCCGATGGACAAACTGAGCGTGTGAATCAAACTATTGAAGATCTTCTTCGTGCTTAGATTTTGGTGGAAGTTGGGAAGATCACATCTCTCTTGTTGAATTTTCCTATAATAATAGCTTCCAATCTAGTATTGGTATGGCTCCCTTCGAGGCACTATACGGAAGGCCATGCCGATCTCCTTCGTGTTGGCTTGAAGCCGGTGAGAAGCTGGTTTTAGGTCCAGATTTTATTCGTGATGCCACAGAAAAGATCGACCTTATTCGTCATAGGATGAAAGAAGACCAAAGTCGACAAAAATCCTATGCCGATAATCGAAGAAGGAAATTAGAATTTTCTGTGGGAGATTTGGTATTTATTCGTGTTTCACCTATGAAAGGTGTTGTGCGTTTCAGTCGATCGGGAAAATTAGCACCTCGATATATTGGTCCATTTCCCATCACCGAACGTATTGGTTCCGTGGCTTATCGCCTCTTGTTACCGGCTCAATTTTCCGCTATTCATGACGTGTTTCACGTTTCTCAACTTCGGAAATGCCTTCGAGATTTCGATTCTATTCTCGAGCCCGGTGTTGTTGAAGGAATTGAAGTTTTGCCTAATTTAACATATGAGCAACATCCTATTCGTGTTATTGCTTCGGAGGTTAAACGCCTTCGAAATAAAGATGTTCCGCTTGTGAAAGTTCAATGGTCCTCAAATCCTAAGGATTGCTCTTTGGAATCTAGAGAATTCATCGAGCGAACACATCCGAACTTACTTTCTCGTGCTTCTTGAGGTGAATTTCTTATTTCAGATTTCTTCTTTTATGTGTTGGTATGCTTGCATGGTTGTTACTTTTTGTTCAAATATTTCTTATGATTGTGAGGACGCAATTTCTTTAAGGAGGGGAGTCTGTAACAACCCGCATATTTTACGATTGAATATTTAAATATTTTATTTAAATGTTGAATCGTTAATCGGATTAAAGTCCGAAAAGATACTTTTTGCAAACGGTCGAATTAGGACTCGAGACCACCTCCATTAAGTCCAAAATGACGTTTGCGATCTTTTAAGTATAAACTTTGATATGTTTGGGGATAGTAGAATTTTGCTACTTTTTCCACTTAGAGCTTTGGTCTTGTTTCAGCTCATTAGACCCAAGCTTGACCCCTCCTCTCTTCATTACCTTACTTCTATTTCCTAATACTCAAGCTTTTGCAACAATGGAGAGAGGAATGGGAAATTAAAACTCCAAGCCCTAGTTTTCTTTTGCAAATCAAGTTCTAGCTCCAAAACTAGTAGAAGAAGCTTTGGTAAGTCTCCTCTTCTTCTTCTCCAACTCATTCTCTTATCAATTTCAGAAATTCCTAAACCTAATTTAGGAAATGTTTCTCTTTTTAGCTTAGATTCAAGCTTGTTGAGTTGGAATTGAAGAGTGATTGTCATTGCCATTGTACTATAGCTTCTTCATCCTTGTTTTTGTGCATAAAGGTGAGATTTTTATCTCACATCTTAGTCTATAATTATCTTCGATTGTTAGGTATGAATTCCTAACACTTAGTCTTGTGCAATTGATTTTGGTTTGGATTGATTTGGTGTACATTCCAATTTTTGGTGTTTTGAAATCAAAATCTATGAAAATCCTCATATGGATATTTGGACATTGATATTGGAGGCGTATCGAAGAGCCGTTAAGGCTGGGTTGTCGCGTGGCGTAAATCCTTAGTCGTCATTTGCTCGCCCGATCGCTTCCGATATTCATTTGGCCATTTTTGGTCGAGGTTCAGGAAATGCTCTAAAATACAGTTTCAGACGTCTGAATTTGTATTTCAGACGTCTGAATATTATTCTGGGAAAATTTCTATTCCCAGATTCAGACGTCTGAATCAAAGGCTTCAGACGTCTGAATTGGTTCGTTTGCAACCAGTCCAGATTCAGACGTCTAAATCTAGCCACCAGACGTCTGAATTCAACCAGAAAGAAAATAGGCCAAATTCAGCTGTTTTCAGACGTCTGAAATATTGGTTCAGACATCTGAATCTGTATTCTGGAAACTTTTAATTTTCCAGATTCAGACGTCTGAACCATTTATTTCAGATGTCTGAATCTGCTACCTTTTGGCCAATTTGCCTATTTAGCTTGAATTTCCAAGTTTAATCGTTTCATGTTGATTCCCATTCGTTGTTATCATATTTATCGACTTTGATGACCTTTTCTTTGGGATCTTTGGGATATCCATTTTTATGGATACGGTATCGATTTCTTTGGATTTTAATCCACGTCTTCGAATGTGGAATTTTGGTGATTGGTTATTTCTACAATCATTTCTGGGATTTGTCACTTTACAATATAAAGGTTTTCTATACTAGTAGTAAATATTCAAACTCTTTTACAAAGATGATTTCAACTCTATTTTAAATATAAAAGCTTGTTTTCAAAACCGTTTTCCAATCTATTAGTATACACAAACCTTTACCTCATTCGTATGAGAAAATATAATTAAACGGCTTAGCAAAACAAGTGGTATGGAATGCTTGCGTTTACTTCGTCGGTTAATTTTTGGACTTGTTCGATTGAAAATCTTGTGATAATTTTCAAGTGGAAATCTACAATTTGTTCGTAAATATTTGAGTTAAGCTAGTGGTTATGGGTCATGAAGCTAAACTCTTATATTTACTGGCTTAGTGTAATCGACACTTTTATTGATCAATGATGATCATTTTGTGATTTAGACTAGCGATGTGCGATGTCTAATTGTCTACGAGGGAGACTAAACCCCGTTTCTGTGGAACTTCGGTTCAATTTGGCGGGGTAGCGACCCGTGGTCTTTGGACCATTTATGGAGCTTCGGCTCAATTTTTAATGGCTAGCGACCATGGAATAGCGTTCCATTTGTGATACACGTGTTGGTGAGTTTTCACGCTCCCGTTTATGATAGGCCTCCCCCCCTTTGTGATTTCTGGATTTCTTGTTGTGATTTCTGGAATTTGTGTTTCACCTCTTTTGTGATTTACATTGGTAAGTTTTATCAATATTTGTGCATTGGTGAATTTGTGTGTCATTAACTTTTGTGATTGGTATTGATATAATTGTCATCATTTATGGTTTGGTGAATGAAATAAAGAGTATGACATCCCTTTTTATCCTTGAGAAGATTCTTATGATATTGATTAATCTCTTGTTGATTTTCAAATTACGTACTTATCACAATATAGCATTATGGTTATGATACATTTTTTTGTCATATCTCTTATTCTATATCATTTCATCTGATATTTATAGCTAGACTGATCCGTTTATTATTTTCTTATTAAATAATACTCGGGTCAGACCGAGACGTTACAGGTGCTCCTGCTTGACTCCTCGTCTGGGATTATTATTCTGACTTTTGGCTAACTACTTAGAATAGTAGTTCATTTTGTTGTATACATTTGTGATATAGACTCCATGATGTATACTTATTCTTTTGTGTAGCACTTGTAACTTTTTCTTTTATGATATTGTGGATCTTATTTGACCACTACTCTGATAAACACTTTTAAGTGTTATATATTCATATCTATTTCCGCCTTTGTGATATGAATGTCTGTGACTGATTTGTGTTATGTTTATTTCTATAATTGTTTCCGAAGATATTATAGCCACTGTGTAGTAGCTTTGAGTTTGTATCGGTATGTCGGATTTCCTCTTGAAACGAAATGCATGCTATACTATCTGACATATCGGTGCTCGCACAAAGCAATTACACGGATGATCGCTCCTCAACAGCCTTATTCTCCGTGCTAGTTGACGGCATTTCTCCGTAGTGTCCTTGACTAGCGTGGGTATAGAGGTGGGGAATCACATTGGACATGGCTTTATAATCAAAAACCATGTGGAAGGTGAGCTATCTCAACTTGATTTCCTAGATCTTTGATGATAATTAGTAAGAATTTATTTAGTAACTTAGTTGTAAATCTATGTGATGACTTGTTTGTATGAATCATAGGAGGTATTCAAAACTATGGGAAAGGTTTAAAATTACATAAATATGGACATATAGATCGGAAATTTGAAAATATAATTACTGTAAATCAAAAACTAGTTCTTTGTTCACAAAATCCACCCCTTCTATTCATCTTCTAAAATCCAAACCTCCAAAACTATCAAAAATTAGCTTGAGCCATCAACTACAAAGATGTTTAACTAGGCCTATATTAAATTTTAAAAATGTCAGTTCAACGTTACGTCGCCTATGGCATCAGAAATTGAGTTTTTACAGTAAACATGCTAAAAGGTGAGACTTTTAACTACTATAATTTGATGAATAAAGTGTAAAATCGCATTTGCCACATCGATTCATAATTTTTAGTGGTATTCAAGTGATTTTTAAGCTTGGGATTGTACAGAGAGGAGGAGATGAACGGATTTAGGTTAAAAATTATTTTTCAGCAATCGAGGCGGCAAGGGAAGTTCTAGCCAGTGCGAGGAGGAGCGTTGTGGGAGGAGGAGGTTCGGTAAATGTGTAGGGAACTCCGGTGGTCAGTGGAGGTGGAGCATGGAAAAACTATGATTTAAGGATCTTAATTTGTGATTGGCTTTGGAGGAATTTTTAGAGATGATGGTGGGGCCGAGCTGGACCGTACGTGGTCTGAGGTGGTGCATGGGATTGGGGTCACGTGGGTGGTGGCGGCTTTGGCTGGAGGTGGACGTAGGAGGAGTGGTGGTTGAATGTCAGGATCAGGGTTGTTTTTGTAACTTCCTGGTGTTCTCGTCTCCATAGCCAGAAACTGATCTACAATGTGATGTGGAGGGGCAAGTTGATCAATGTGATGGCGGCGGCGAACTGAGTTGCGCAGTGGCAGTGTCGAGATGGATGTCATCGTGGGAGAGTGGTGCACGTGCACCGACGTGCATGGGTATTAGGTATCCAGATTTGAAATTTTTTTAGGGGGAGGAGTGGGTTTTGATCTGGAAGATGGATTTGATGAAGAGGGAGTTGTGTCAGTTTGGTTAGAGGGTTGGGCGAGTTTGGTCGCAAATGAGTGTTAATTTTTAATTAAATTTAATTTAAGTTTGAACTTAGAACTTAAATAATCTGCTTAATATAAATCTGTTTGATCTACGGTTTCTGATGTTGGATTCGTATCGCCTAGTGGATCGCATTTGAAAAGCTATTTGATAGGTTAAGCTACAAAATGTACCGACATACCCCTTAACCAGCTCATCCTCGAAACCAATGATCAATACAGAATTCCGATGTTGGATTCGTTATTAGAGAACACCACTAGGCAAAAAGATATATATTTCACAAACCCTTCTCTACACTTTTCCTTATCTTGAAAATATGCATATACTTATCTCAACTGCATAGGTATATTCACAAACCATTTCATTTTAAAACTTATGAAAATTTTCCTATATACTTATTTTAACAATATAAGTATATTTACAAAACACTGCATGTTCAATACTTAGAAAAAAGTACTCATATACTTTATCAACGGTATAAGTATATATATTACTCTTAAGAAATGTTTTCATTTCCAAACCGCACTTAAAATTGGGTTATAACAGAGTCATTTAAATAGAGATAGTAATAACCCAAATACTATTCCTTCGATGTTAAGTAGGAAAAAGAATATTACCTATTACCATAATTAAGAATTCACTACGCCATAGATTGCATACTGCAACACCAAAGAAGTGATGCAGGAAGTGCCAAAAAATGTTGCTGTAGGCTAAAAAAGGGCAAAGGCAACACTTTCTCGGTGATGCATTTTGCCGCGTTGCCGCAGACCTCAAAGGCAACATTTTGACTATCTAAGGCAACATAAGAAATATTGTTGCAATAGAACCCTATTTGGGTCTATAGCAACATCCATAGGTGTCTGTACCAACATTCCAAAATGTTGCTATAGATATTAACTTTCTGAATTTGTGGGGCCCACAATGTAGAGCATATTTGATTTTTTAATAGAAATAAATATTTATTTAATAAAATGCTATTGCACAGAATTTGATATTCAAACAGTAATTTATTTAAATAAATATTTTATTTCAACATTTAAAACAGTACAAATTCCTGACTCCACTATTTTACAATTCAATGATAAATAACACTGATATTCACATATACAGATATTCCTCACTACATCACTCAGTTCACTCATTACATATGCAGTTTCAATTTATACAGACACCGACACTGACAAATATACGACGAGCCGAGTGCCGAGCCGAAGGCGAGCCGAGAAGCGGGTCCGGGCGCAGCGCCGGCGGGGGTCCGGGGCACCGCAGTCCCGGCGGGGATCGAGCCTTCTTTGAAACGACGTAAAATGATGCACAAATGAAGACTGAACTTAGCAAACCCGCAAACCCCCATCCACTTGACAGCAACTCCTTCTACTTGAACACTACCAAACTTCAACCTCTACACTGCCACCATCCACTCCCCAAACTGCTGCAACTTACATCCCCTACAGCCCTTAACCTATGCCAAAACACTCACCAAACCACATTACCAACCCGCTGCCACTGCCAACTAAAATCTCACAGTTCCAAATCTTCACCCAAACCCACACATACTTCTAAACCACCAACCATCTCGTACTTATCATTGCTCCAAATCTGAAATAATGCATATTTCACGGTATTTCTTCTATAGTGTTTACTGGTATTTTGAAGAATTCATTAACCATTGCTTTTGCTAGCTTTATCAGATCAACAGCTGATTGTGCATAAGGTTCAGATTTTGAACTTGGGATCCAGCTCTGTTACAGGTGAGTCGTATGCATTGTTAGATAACCAAATAATCCGAGTAATTAAGAGGGTAGCCATCTGCCCAGTGGCACACTTCACTTGTTGAACCATCTGGGCTACGCCAAGCTAGGGAAACAACTGAGCTGCATAATTTTTGCATTGCTTCAGAATTTTTGCTTGTGTCAATATGTTTTAGTTCACTTTGTTTTAGAACTTCATGAAGTTGTAGAGTTGCAGAACTGAGCTTGTCTAATTCGACTGAAGGGTGAAGGAGGAGACCTTCTTCTAAGATTTTGAGTTTAAGCCTTTGCCATTGGTGATATTCATGTGCATCGGAGAATTCAGATGCTTTTAAATGACGGAGGAGTTCTAGTGGGAGGATTATTGTTTATGCTCTTCTACCTGTCTGTTCAGTGAAATATCATATCAGATTCAAGTTGGAAGCATTATGCATGACTTCATACTCTATGTATAAGTAGAAAAAATGTCAGATTACCGAATTGTTGCAGTTCTGATTAGCAATGAGTCGTTCATTTGCAAAGCTAAATGTAGCAATATGATTTTACATGTGTATGTTACGTGGTATATTGTATCTATACTACCTGAATTTCCATATAGATAGCTAGAATAGTTTGTTTTGTAAATAGATTTCAAATTGGTTTAACTAATTACTGCAGATACAGTATTAGTGTTTGAAGTTTGTAATACAAGGGATGTATACCTGACCAACAAGACTCCTCATCAACGTCTTCCTCAATCTGTTATCACTCAACTCAGTAACTCTCATCTGTTGTCTCATAATCTCCATAGAAGTCATCGACCTCTTCACCCTCCCAGGTGAAGAACCCACCTTTGTTTCCCCAGTCTGATTCATCGTCCTCATCAATGCCGTCCCTCTCACCTTCAGCCCTAACACCTTCTTTATCTTGCTATTCACCACCATCATCGTCCCTCCTTTTGGGCCAATAGTTCCGGGCGAGCCCAGCCCATCCTGCTCCCGTAAATGCAGGTGGGTTAAGGAGCTGTTACGGGATGACCCGAAACCCGGAGAGGAGCGGCATGACATGAAGAAGATTTCGTAGGCGGTTAAGAAGATTTTGTTTTTGGCAGAAAAAAAAGGAACGAAAATAGGATTTGGAAATTAGGGATTTGGAAATTGGGGGTGAAAACGAAATGATATGAAAAGTAAAGCGGGAAAACGAAAATTTGGGACAAATTGTAGTGGTGATCCATTTTAACAATCAGATTAAATGTAGACCGTTGGATCGTATTCACGCGGATTGCTAATTTTATTAATTTTTTAATTTGAATATATCCGTAGCTACTGCAACATCTTGTTGATACCTATGCTAACACCTTGAAGCGAGTGTTGTAATAGACAAAAATCAGCATACCTATCGTTACATTATAGCTAGCAACACCATATAATTTCGTTGTAGTAGGCCATCTATGGCGTAGTGATTTCATTTGGGAAAATCAAATCTCTATTATAAACTAACTCTTTTATAAAATTCCTTTTTATAAATATAAGCTGAAAATTAATTTATAGAATTCCTTCCGTAAAATATTATTTATAAATTCCTTTATAAATATATATAATAATTATAACCTCCTTTTATAAATTCCTAATTTAAATTAATATCTCCTTCATAAACATCCCTTATATTATAAAATCTCTTATGAGACTTCTTTTTATAAAATACGATTTACAAACTTACTTTAAAAATTCCCGACTTATTTGTAATTCTTTTATAAAACTCCAAATTCATTTATAAAATTCTTCTTATAAATTTTCTAAATATAATTACAAACCCCTTTTATAACCAAACTCGAAGTATAACACCTAAAACCCCAAATATAAAATAATTCATAAATATAATTATAAAACTCGTATCGTTTCCTTAACACGACCATCTCATATATTTTAATAAATTCTCAAATGGCATTTATTCCTCCAATTTATCAAAATGATATTGATTTTCTTTTTATAACATATTACTTATAAAACCATTCTTTCACTTTATAAAACACTTTTTATAAATCTATTCCTTACTTATAAATGATATTTATAAATCCACAACATTTTATGCAAATAATTCACAAATATTATTTCAAATAATTCTATCTTCTTTTCAAAACTCAAAATCTCCTTCTAAAAGATAACCCTTTTTAAATTTCCTTTTTAAAAATAACATTTATTATTATTATAATTTTCTATAAAAACAATACTTCCAAAATTATTATTTTAAACATTTGCTTACACATATATAAATAAATAAAAAAGAATAAATAAGAAGTTGAAATAAAAAAGTTTGGAAAGCTCATTTAAATTAGAATATCGTAGAAATTCCAAAACAGTTCATATTTGAAAAACAATTTCAAAACCAAACCAACACTAATAGAATTTCCAACATATTATATCGAGGCCAATAGTCAATATAGCACTTAACAAATGCTATAACTACCATTTTCTACTAAAAAGGTTCAATTTTCACATATGTCAATGTCACATCCAATATGGCCAAACAGTCAAATTTTCAATATCTAACAACCTGTATCCCAAATATATAACTGAAATAAATTAACGGGTAAATAACTAGAAATTATAAATCACTATAGAGAGAAATTCAGATTTCTCAACAATTTTTTTCTGTATTTCAATTTTAAATGTCAATCACTTTTAAAGAGAATATTTTAACCAAAAAGCCAATAATTTCAGCCCAATACAAACAGTAAATTTTAACTAATATATAATATACCGATTGACCAAAAAGGTGAGTTGTATTCACCGAAATTCCAACTGGCGCCGAAGCATTCCGTTTTGTACTAAAATCAAACGACGTCCGATTTTAACCCAAATTTCAACTTTCTCCAAATTCATCCAAACCAGTTTCATCGTGAAGCTTTCTTCATTTCGAGTCCAACTCAAAAGGTTTAGTCTCGATTGGACCTCGTATGAGAGAGTTATACAATTTTTAAGTTTTTGATTTTTAGATTATATTTTTAATTCACTAATTACATTATACTTAAACTAGTTACCCTCTTTAAAATTTAATCCTTCTCCTATGATACTTCATTCCTACTTGATGAGGTTAGAAGCTATGTTTTACCTTTTATATAGAAAACCCACTTAGAATGCTTCACTGCCCTCCAGCAACAATGCAATTCCAGCATTCATCTATACAAGTTGTTAAGGATATGAACAAACCGAAGGGACTACTTCTACTACATCCTTTTTGAAATCATCCTTAGAATTTGTAGCAAGTAGCCCTTGCATATCAAAGGACTCCGTCTTCGATCCCATCATCTTTAGGATGTTTTCGATACGACGCTTGAGTTTGATCGAAGTGATTTTTGAATTATATATCTGAACCCACTCTCTCCAAAATAACATTCGATGGTTTCCGGTTAACTCAATCCTGATTCTTTCAAAAATAAATAGACAATAGATAGGAGCGGGGATCGCCCTCTAACTGTTTAAGTGGACAGATCTCCCTATCATTTGTCCTAAAAGAATGAGACAAGATTAATTATACGCACGGTACAACATCATTTAAGATGACTATGCCATATTCCCTTATCGAGAAGGGTAATACTCAAGAAAAGTTTTTTCCATCCGAACATTTCTCCTTCTCATTTTTAGTTATTTTTTAGCCACTCGAACTAGTTAATATAAAAATACATTTTCTTTTTCAAGTACCATTTGAAACAATACACTACAACAAAAATACTCTTTCACAACTGCCAAAAACAGTTGTAATATGTCTATTAAAACTGGCGACTGCCAGTCTTTATATCCACAGTTGTAATAGAGCAGGACTGTTTTACAAGCAGCACAGACGGTTGTGGGTGCAGTTGTAAAAAAACTTTTTACAACTGCTATTGGCAGTTGTAAAGAACTTTTTTACAACTGTTGTTGGCAGTTGTAAAGGACTTTTTTACAACTATTATTTTCACTTGTATTAAAGTTTGTCGCAACAGCCAGTACCTGTTGTTATAAACTCTTTTGCAACTGCCGGTAGCTGTTGTAATATAACCTTTTCCAACTGCTTTTAGCAGTTGTAAAAGACTTCTTTATAACTATTTAAGGCAATTGTAATTAATATTTTAACAACTATTTTTACAACAGCTCCTAATAATGACAGTTGCAACAAATATTTTTACAACTGCTACAAACTACTATAATTCATCTTTTCATAACTACTATTAACCATAAATTACATGATATTATAACTTAAACCAATAATTTGTTAATAATAATCACAATTATTCAAATACTTAAAACAACATGAACCATTCACATTCAAAAAAACAAAAATAATTCAAGTTCACATCATTTATGAATTCATAACTCCATTACAAAACATAACTAAATCCATAACGTATACCAGTTAAAGTACATATACTTACTAATCAAAAGAGATAAATTCCTTATGCCAAGCAATAGGCGTCCCAACCGCTTGTCCAATAGTATAGATATCTGAAGTAGGCCTAAATTGAAGAGCTTTGGGATCCACCACCACATCAACCTAAACCTTCCAAGCATCTGCTCCTAGTGGTACATGATGCACTAAAGCGGTAGGATCGGTAGATGCAATTGTTGCTTTTGCAACAACATTCCTTTGCCAACCCAAAAATTTGCACTTTCTAGGCTGCTGCTAAAATTGTATATTACCACCATTTGTGACGTTGTTGCTACTCCAATGTGACTGCAAAAATAAAGCATTAAATTCGTTAAAGTTCACAGCAACAGAACTTGGACTTCATTTACTACATAATCTAGTACCAAAATAATGAAATCAAAAATGCATATTCATTCATGGATCTTTGTGACATATCTGCACTTATATTTGTATGCATATTTGAAACAATAGGATAAAAACAGCCTTCATTTATAGTCTACACTTCAACTAAATCAACCACTACATCCTTTGCAAAAGCATTGTACATTTCTGAACCAACCCTATGCAAATTTGCAAAATCACAGAGCAATACACCCACAACCATACAATTTGTATTTGTCAACAAGTTCATGAAAATTTGAAACATATCTGCACTGATATTTCCACTATATTATTCCTAAATGATACTGTTATTTAATTGATAAATTGATAATATTCTACTACAATTAATGAAACAAAACAAGACAGAAGTATGACAATGACTTAAGATATACTTAGGACTAATAGTTTATGGCTGTAAGCTATAAAAACAGCTCTAAAGGAGAGTTTGGCTGTAACAATCAATGAAAAGTTAATTGGGATTATTTGACATGACCCCCATTGCTACAATATATTAGACTTAACCACCCAACATTCATTTTATTATTTACTCATATTTAGTTCAATATTTTTGCGAAACCGTTGTGTGCCCATTTTAGTCCTTCTAGTTTATCTATTTTTAATTTACAGAATATACTTATTCCAAACCAAATAACTAGGATGGGTGAACTTAATTAATGACGATTAAAAATATATTCTTACTAGTTTATCGATTTTAAATTTTTAGTTAGATTTGTTTCCCCCTTCATTTGTTACTTCTAGTTCAAATCCTAATTCTATATCCCATGAATTTGCAGTCTCATCTCCAAAGTTCTCAGCCAACTCTTCTTCAAACTCAATGGTCCTTTGTAATGCTTGTAAGGGTAGTAAAAAAACAACTGGAATCAGTTTATGAAGTATTAATAGAAGATGAATGCAGCATATTTAGCTAGAATAAAAGTAGTAAATAAATACTACATTAATGTTTAAAGCAAGAGAATAAATAATCTAGAAGCCTTGGCATGGTCATATCTATGACCTCCTTTGATCAATGTAATTATATATTAAATTAAGAAACACAACAACTAAAAATAAGTTGAAACTAAGGCATAGACTCAGTTTTAACTAAGGTATAGCCTTAATTTTGACTGAGGCGAACACCTCAGTATTGACCAAGGAGACTGCCTCAGTTTGTATGAGGCATTCTGTTAGTGTTAACTGATGCAAACGTCTCAGTATTGACTGAGGCATTGCCTCGGTATTGATCGCAAATGTAACTAAGATTTTTTTAAGAAACAAATGTAGCTAATGATTGTCACATAAAATTTTCCATGCCAACAGTGGAGTCACGTAGAAAAATTAATTTTTTCAGAAAAAGAAATTCATCTTATGCCTCACTTGTCATGTTAGTTATCGAATCTTCTTAGTCACCACACATGGAATTTAATGGGAATGAAACTATATTTAATATTTTTAAGACAAAAGTATAGCTACTTTTGATTCCTGAGTTGAACGTGGTTAATGCGGCTCATATTCATAGGGAATGGAATAAAGTATCTATTATATATATAATAATTCATATAATTATTTATTATATCTATATATCTTATATAATTTATTATATAATAGTTCGTATATAATTTTTATTATTTTCATACATATAATTCTATGATAACTATACATTCTCTGGTTCAATAAGTTTATCAAGACATTATTATTACTACTACTATTACAATTACTATTTGTATAAGAGTTATACACACAAACACGTGTGTGTGCATGTGTGTGTGTGTATATTCATATACTTATAGACAATCGACATCATGTATTTTGCTTAGTGGTTAATTTTGCACAACCTTACTGGACGTCACCTTAGAAACTTCCCACTACATTCCAAAGAGCTAAAACAACACTCACTATATGCCTGCAAACATAATGAACATTAGCTCTGTTAACATCAAACGAAGATATATATTGTGAGATAATAATAAATTTTTATAGGGTGTATTAGTATATAAAATAGGGCCAACTGATTGTTAATGAACTTTGCAATAGAAATATGAATTTGCACTATATATATATAGACAATAGTTTGCCATTCTATGAAGTAAGGCTACAAATTTAGATAATCAAGATTTTGTTGCACGTTAATAATACAAAAAAAGGGATCAAATTTTAAACTCACTATATGGGGAAAAATTTATAGTATTATACTAAATTTGGAGACAGTTTTCTACATGTAATTACAAGCATAAAATAGATAGAAACATAGGTTGGAAAGAGAAGCAAAAATGTCAGAGAGATTGTAGCTATTGATATTAATAAATAAAAAAATAATAGCTTAAATTTCAAATTATATGACTTGCAAGTAACTCAGAAAGAAATCAACTTATTTTAAATGGTAAATGTGTACTAAAACATGTACACCATTTCATTATTGTGACCTCTAGTTTACTCTTTTTTCGTACTTTTTTGTTTATCTCATTTTATTCAATGAATGAACAGTGGCCGTATCGGTCGTTACTGCCATAGATAAGAACCGTGAGCCTCTTTCCTTCACATAGCTTTACCAATTCTTCCTTGGCTTCTTTTCCATATGGCATTGCACTCTCAGGTGCATCAATTCCTCTAAAATACATAATTTATAGTAGTACCAGCGAGACAATGAAAAGAGTGTAGCCTTATAAGAAAGAAGACCAGCAAGACTCCAATTCTAGTAAAAATCCATACCTCCGCCTTATTATATATTTCTTTACAAGGGTTTCATTGCCATTCGGGTTGCTTATTACCCTGTTAAAAAAAGTAAGCATATGATATGAGAATGACACAAATATAGGGAATACGATGAACACATAAGATGTATTTCTTGTGTTACTGACTTGTATCCTGCTTCAACAATGCTCTTATGAAGAGCATATGCAGTCTTGTAGTCTTTAACTAATATGGCCTTAGCTCTCTTAGTGGCCACTTCATGTACTTCTGGAGGAAGAACGTTGATTCTCTTGCATCTGCAGTATCTAAATAAACAGTGATTGTATCTTCATCTGAAATGGATTGCCTGCCCAACTACACAGTGCGAAATCCCATTCAAGTCAAACCTAATTCAAATTAATGAAAGGTGCAATTTACTGTTAACTGCTAAATATCTCACTGGAAGTGTATGCAATTTGTACTTCACTCCATCAGGCTTCGTAGGTGAGAAACTTGAACCTTTTCCAGTTTCAAGTGATTGTGGAGAAGGCAATCTGTAGAAAGAGAGAAGTCTCTGTAACAATGAAAATAAGTCATATCCCGTGCATCGCTAGGTTGGTATCACAATCTGTAGACAATAGACTGGACATACCTCTACAATTGCTTTCTGATGCCTCTTTAATGTAAGAACAACTAGCCTAGTGGCTTCTTCAGGTGTTTTTGGTGGTGGCTTTGCGTCTCTCCATGCGACTAATAGTTTACTGTACAAATTATCTTGTGCTTTTTTCGATGATACCACATGCTGGCTTAGAGTTTCTGGAACCTGTATACAGAGGTTGAGCTTGTTGGTCTGCTATGTATAGTGAAAATTGGAACTTGAATGAATTCTCTAAAATTTTGCTAGGGGCTTATTTGTTCATGCAATTGAAATTTTTCTGTCCATTTATGCTACATGTTTATGCCACAGCTTGTTATAACTCCTATTTCTGTGTACTTTTAGTTTTATCTAAGGTAATTGAATGGTATTGCAAACAAAGAGAAAACTGCTCTAAACTAAAGAAGACAAATAAATAAAATATGTATTAGATGAATTTGCTTTTAAAAACTGACCAAGCAGACTCAAAAGTTGGTAGGACTAGTTGAATGATACTGAAATTCTAATATTATGCTCACTGCTGAATTTGTTTTATAGTAAAAAGAATATAATCAGCTATAGTCAAAGAATTCCAATACATTCAGAGTTTTAAAAAAATCTGCGTAAAACAATTCATTTCTTTCTAAAATAAATTTGCAACTTCTCTAAAATTCTATTTTAAACAAAAAAGTATCCTATTCTTCCATAGGATTCAAGAATTAAACAATTGAGCAAAAATAAAAGAAAATCTGGTTGATTCCTGGTACTTTAGAAAGATTAACAAAAAATCTCATACATATTTAGATTCAGTTGTTTTCCAAAATTTTCATGTACACAAAAGCATCAAACATTGCTTTATTAGATGTCAAATTTTGAATTTAATTTAAATTTGAATAAATCCAACTTTACATAATTAAGCAAATACTACACAATTCAAGATCCAAGCAATCAAACTAATCGTTTACCATCATCAATTTACAACATGTTTAATTCATCCCATCATTATAAACACATAAACCCCTGAAATAGCCAACAATCTAATATCAAAAAATTCATCAAATTAATTAATCTAAATCTTCCATAAACATATAAATAGAAACGTACAAACGTATAAAAAAAGGGAAAACTAGTTGGAAATCAAAGAAAGATATGTTAGCATCAATTAGGGTTTCCTGAATGTAGCATCCATTAACATCAATTAAGGGGAAATAAGTAGTATAGACAAAAAATACCCTAACTTTATCTAGCAAATTTCTTCATATGTAGATTTGTTAGCATCAGTTAGGTGCCAGGAAATTCAAAGAAAGTTGGGCACACTCCAACATACCTATAGCTTTGACGATGGCAAGGCAACGACGGTGAGCACAAGGACCGAGAGCGCAACGGTCGAGAGCCGCAACGGCGGCGAGCAGCAACGGAGGCAAGCAAGCGCGGTTTAATTTCCTGGATGGAAACAGCGGAGGGTAGCGGGATGGGGTTAGGTTTAGGTTTAGGAATAGGAAATTTTGCGGCCAGTTTACTTTGTTTAATATAAAATGAGCGGTCAATGAAAAGAATGGAGGAAAATCGAAACTATTTAGAGCATAAAAATAACGTGGGGAGACAACTGCCGAAAACAGTTGTTATAAATAGATATCTACAACTGGCAAAAATTAACCAGTTGTAACCGATCGCATATTACAACTGCTGCATAAATAAAGTTGTTAAAAGTGCCTTTGTTACAACTGCTAACATAAACAGTTATTACAAAATACCTATTACAACTGTCCGTTTGTGTAGGCTGTAAAAGAAAAGTTGTAATATGATTGTTTTGTTGTAGTGATACTATATATATTTCAAAAATATCTATTATCAACTTGCTTTGGGTTTGTTCGGATTTGAACTTGTTTCAATCGTACAAGGATAAAGAGAATAATTTACTAAGTGCACTACAACATTCGCCTAGGCAAACATCCAATCGTCGCTTAGAAGATTGGATGTTTGTCGTGACATTATGGGATTACCATACATCATTCAAAAGAACTACTGGATCTGCTCCTTATGGGTGCGAGGTAATATTCCCATAGAGGTATATGTTCATACAAATCGTAGACTCAATTACAATCCCAAAGTCAATGAAAACCTACTCGATGAATCTTAGACTTAATCGAAGAGAAGCAAGAAGAACCGAACCTTAGGGTGGCCTCTCATCAACAATGAGTGGCATGGCATTATAATATCCGTGTTAAGAATAGAAAATATGAAGTTGGTAGTCTATTGCTGGAAAGTGTAGTCTCCCATTCATAAGCCTAGGACTAAACTTAGAAGGTCCTTACGGTATTAAGTGAGAAATCACGGACGGGACATAAAACCAATCCATAATAAACGGAGATATTTAACCTCGAGTTAGAACTCAGAGAATGTGCACTGGAATTCTTAGTAAGACAAAACCATGCCAAGGCATCAAGACCATTGAGCTAAGATTGCTGCTGCAAAAGGTCACCCTCACTTATCAAATCTGCAAAAGGAATATTGTATTTTTTGCATTTTCTATTTTAGTATTTATTTATATTCATGTAATTTGTTTTAGCTATTGTATAAATTGATAAATTCCTTCTATTTTGTAGCATTATGTTTTAAATATAAGGTCTACATATGCCACCAATCATCTGCTACCTAAGTTACTCGACAATAAAATGCCTAAGCAAACATTAAAATCGATTATTAAAAAGCAATGGATGCAAGAATGAGAAGTCAAAAGAATTACAAACCCTAATACGCATCTCATAATAAAAGCCTCGCAATGCATAATATACGTTGCCAATAACAAAAAGACAAGCAACAAAAATATACAAGAAGTCCATCAACTAAAGAACTTTTAGTAGAAAATGAGTATCAAACATAATCGCTATCAACATCCCAACCTGCTTAATGTTACCGAAAATTTCCGATGGAAAAAGGTATGTCACCACTAATACTATAAACAGTCTTAGCAAGATAAAATATAAAATGGAGGACCACCAAAGAAAAATAATGGAAGAAACCTTGCAATAGGAATTGTCGAATCTATGCATCTAAGGAAAAAAAAATTCTCCCATATCCTGAATCTGCTCTCTCAATCCGGATTAAGACAAACTTCGAGTGTGCACCTAATTTTAACATGAAATACAAGGACTAGGAAAGTATGGGCAAACAACCTTAATAAGGAGCAGTAAGAATATCTTTATTAACGGTTCATTTAATTTGTACCAACAATTAAGTGTGGCATGAAAGCCCAAAATCAACAACGCGTAATCCAGGTTCCAAAATAAGGCACGATAAACGTAACGATTCATATTTCTTATCTTCTCAATTATTCTTACAAAAATCCCATTAATCAAAACCGAACTTGTGTGTGGTTGGTTGTTGTACCAAATAGATCTATAATGTATGTGGTTGATATACAAAACCGATCAAGCGTGAGGTTAGTGTATGGAATAAATTTTGATGCTAAAATTTATTAATTACATATATGGTTACTGTCCTTGGTTCCAACATCTAAATTAAACTACTTTTGAAGGGAACACTCACCTCGAGTCATCAGCAGAGCACCAACCTTAGCAGGTAAGTGAGAGTTTGTGAAGTTACTGCCGTAGAACAAAAAATCTTCGACCTAAAACTGATCAATCATGTATGTTGTTACTATATTAGAATAGATAAATCATATGTATAAGGTTACAAGTCGAAGTATTACCCACTAAAAATGATTATGATATGGATTACTCTCACGGATGTGGTTACTGCATAGAGCGATATAATTGAGTACCCTTCAAAAGTAGGGCATCATAAACTTGAAATAATATTCATTGGCCACCAGTCAAATACAAAAGTCTCCAACTGTGTGCTGGTTGGCCACCACTCGTAGGTAAAGACTTAAAAACCTAGCCCTTGGATGGGTAAAATGTGAAGACCAAGCTATTGAATGGGAATATATAGAGGCCCAACTCTTAACAGTAAAATTGTGAAGACGTAGCGCTATCAAGCGAGATGTTATTACCAAGTACCCATTAACAGTAGGGCATCGAGTAAGAATACTGAATACCCATTGACAGTAGGGTATTAGAAATACTATTTCACACATTCCATTTAACCAAAATCCAGTAGATGAATTACAAAGATAGGCAATCTTGAAATCTGATCATTGCGACCATGTGTGCACCCCTCAAAATATTTGTGATGTACTGCAAATTAAGAGTGATCGGGTGGAAAAAAGCATGTTAACTATGTTAGGATTTCAATATATTTTAGAATTGATATTGGGAAATCTTGAATCTAAATATGTGGCTCATATTGATTTGATTGGGAAGAAATCAGAGAAAGTTCAATAAATTAACGGAAGCCGTACCTGAATTCATAATAGCTGATTGAAAGAGAAAAAAGTATTAGTTTGATCTTTTGAATTGACACAAATCTCAGAGCTGAAGTATTTCCATAGAAGAGATTAGAATAATAACTAGTGGTAATTTAGAAACTATAACCCCTTATTAATAATGTTGGTATTTTATTTTCTAATTTGGCCCTTCAACAAATTAGAATTGCTCCGGTATCTAAATATTAATATCATGACAATTATATCTTTAAGCCTATTAGTTTTAGGGGGATTTATTGTAAAGGACAAAATATCCAAATAATTTATCCTCAAGGACACATGCCTATAATTTTATCCTCAAGGACAGACCCAAAGCCTATTTTTTTTCAAATGCACAAATCATTCTTCCCCGTGCCCATTCAATCCCGTTTTCAGCTCCGACCACCTTATCCCGCGTCAACGCCACCTCCTCACCAGCGCCGCCGCCTCCTCACCAGCGCCACCATTGCCACCTCCTCCTTCATACGTTTTGGAGCAACCACCTCGTGCCACCTCCTCCATCCGTTTTGTGTTCAGCATCGCTGCAGCGTCACCTCCTCACCAGCGTCGTGCAACTACCCCATGTCACCTCGTCCACCCGCCAACGCTACCCCCTCACCAGCACCATGCTCTTAAAAGCTGATACTGATACCCGTTTTTAGGTATCAGTTTTGAGATTTTAGGTATCAGTTTTGAAATTTTAGGTATCAGTTTTGAAATTTTAGGTATCAGTTTTGAAATTTTAGCTTGATCTCCATCCCTAACTTTTCACGGTCGCTCTCCGCTTCCTCGCGTGCTCTTTTCTTCTCCGCGAGCTCCTTCGTCTTAGATTTTTTCACAGACTCCATCTTCTTCCGAATTCGCCTCTCGAGCTCGAACTCCGCGCGCAGGTCCTTGATTTCTGCCAAGGTGTTGTCGAGATCTGAGAGGTCGACGTCTCGGTCGGAGTTTATTGGGTTGGAGAAGGAAGCGATGGTGTGGGTTTTGTAGCAAGATCTGGAGTTGGAGAGGCAAGTTGCAGTGATTTGTCCTTGAGGATAAAATTTTAGCGGGCTGTCCTTGTGATTAAAAAAGCCCTAATTTTTGTCCTTCACGTAAATTTCCTCTTAGTTTTAATTCAAAATTTGATCACTTTAATTAAGTTTTACAACAAAATAGCTCAACACATTTTAATTTACATATGTAGTCCAAATTATTGAAATATTCCAACAATCTCCCCCGGGTCACATATGTAATATCCTTGTAAATGTATATAACTTTATGAGCTCAAGAATTTGCTATTTATAACATAAGATGCTTCCGAAACAATCTCGTCAATTAACTATGATGGAAAAGAATCAAAGCGACTTTCATTACCTTTAGGTGTAACTAAACTCATTAATGGTTACATATACCAACATGATCAAACGATATAGATCAATTATGAATGTGTAACCAGGAAATTACATGAAATATGATCTATACATGTCTATTTTTAACTTGTCCAACTTTAGTGAGATCCAAAAAAGTTCAGTATTTGAACTTCATGGAGTGAAAATAAAACTTTATTACTTTATTTCTGATCAGCAAAAAAAATACTTAATATATCTATAATTGGAGTATAGTGAAATGTGTCATATTACTATGCCAAATACAAACTCCCCTTGAACCATAATATCCTTACATAAATGGTACACACCACCAACATGCTCATGAAAGACCTTAAGTGATAATCCTTTTGTAAGCGGATGTGCCATAATAAAGTTTATCACAATATACTTTATAAATTACAATCTATTTTCACTACAAGATAAAACGGCTATTCCAACGGCTCCTAGCCGTTGGCGACCGTTGGAAGCCGTTGGAATAAATCCCACGACTTTCAATGCTTTCCAACGGATCCAACGGGGCATTTCCAACGGCATTTCCAACGGCCGCTAATGGCTTGGAGCCGTTGGAATCCGTTAGAAACCGTTACAATAAAATGGTCAATAAGCCGTTGGAAGCCGTTGGAAATACTGGGTTTATTTTGCTGTATAACAGCAGGCCTATTAACCTTCCACCCACACCATTTCCAATCCATTCAATTTCCATTCCATTTCCAATCAATTCCACACATATATATCAATATCAATACAAACAACACACATAAATCAATAAAACACCAATATAAACAAACCAAACCGATCAAACATCACAAAATATACCATCAACGTACATACCATCAACAAATGTCAATGTACCATGTACATGCCATCAAAATATTCCTCACCCACTCCGTACCAATATATACAACATCACCATAAACATCAAAACATCTCCAAGTCAATATATACATTGTTCAAACACAAATACTCAAAAACATACCTCCTCAAGGATCCTCGTCGCCTCCCGAAGCACCAGACGACGAAGGAAGGGTACCATGATTCTGCAAATACTGCGCAAGCTTTTGATCCAACTGCTCCACCTGGATGGCTCGTAGACGATTCTCCTCCCGTAGCTGCTCAACCATAGCTCTAAGCTCCTTGATTTCATCTTTGTCTTGGTCTTTTTGAGCTTGTCGAGCCTGCAAATAGAAATAATAGCAAAAGGGTTGTCTCAACATATAAAATATTATAACATTATATATCTAAACGCTGATTTTTTGTAAATATGTAAAAGGATTAATTACCGTTAGGTTCCCGAAGCCAAATCGTCTACTCCGTTGCGCCGGATCCATAACAGCGGTAAAAATGTTATCCTTGTAAGTATACGTGTAGTACTAAGGATCGTGCAATATGTTATATAAATGCGGAAGCTAATAATAATAGTAAAATAAAAATTAAAGTAAGCACACCAAGAATTTTTATACCGGTTCGAACTTCCCGTTCTACGTCCAGTCCCAGAATACCCTCTGGATTTAAACTAAACCCCTCACTTAACCCGGAGGAATAGGTATACGACATCTGAGTAGCCGAACAGGAATTTTTCCGCCTCAACAGCCGAAGAGGACTTCAACTTAATACAAATAGTTTGTTGACAAATGTGTTCTGAATAACACTGATTGTCTTTTGATAGTACAACTTTCCTATAATCAAATCCTCAAGAGTATGTATGTGTGTGAAGATTTAGAAGGAAGATAATCACGTAGAATCGAAGTATATGAATTAATTCAAGGATTCTGGTGATATTGAATGAGAATGAATGCTTTTTATTTGCAGAGAATAATAGAGAATAGATTTCAGAATTAAAACATGAATTGGTTGTTGTAGAAGTGAATTGAACATGTTTATATAGTTGTAGAATAGTTACAATCTTTCATGAAGAGTTTCAATCAAAAGTTGTGTCCGTATCTCTTGGATTGAAGGACATTCCTCTTCATGAACAATCGCAACTCTTCAGAAAACTAGCCGTTATGTTCAGGTCGGTTGACCGAGGTTTCTGGTCGGTCAGCTGTGTTTCAAACCCGTACATAGAAAAATGTATATCTGTGCATTTGACACAGAGTCGGTCGACCGAGGTTTCTGGTCGGTCAGCCGACCTGTAGTCAATTGCACAGTACACACTAATTTATGTGTATATCAATATAAATCAATTTTTGTGTGTGTGTGACTACTTGAGGAATGATTTTAACAATATTCTAAGACTCAATAAAATAAAATATTCATACTAATCTCTGGATTGTAGTCTTGTCTCCTTTGTAGTGCATAATATACGTTTATTCTCTTTTTGTCGCTTTCGTATAGTATTCTCTTTGTAATTCGTCGTATGATCTCTGAAGCTTGTGTCATGAATCAAAACTCATGAATCAACAATCCTGCTCAACCTGTGTCAGCGCATCACGACCTGACTGCTGAAGCGCATTAGCCTGTGCCTCCTGCAACCTCGACTATAATGAAAAAAAAACAATTTCGGTTGAAAAATAGTAGCATGTAATTATTTTGCATAGCTAGAAATTAATAAACTTATCGGTGTAAGTATTAAAAATTTAAAAATGCATACATATGCCTCGGTCGCCCTATCTTGATCACCCCACTGATATATGATATTGCCAGCCTCATCTACTTGCCTAGACGCGTGGGTGTGAGCAAACACGTCCACTAAGCCAACAGAGCCTCCACGAGCACGTTCCTGCAATTGATAATTTGGATAATTTAACTATACATAACTAATTATAGAATTGATCAATAACAAATGTGATAATAGATAAATTTACCAAATCTTCGTGGTGATGCTGGAAAGATTTGGAGCCTCCGCGGTGTGATACAGGATTCCTGCTCCTGTTTGCCGAGTTCCTAGCTGACTCCTCCTGCAAATTTACAATGATAAATTATTTATTAAACGGTAAAAAGTTGCTGAGATTTATTGTAGATTTACCTTGAACTCCTCAGAGTTCCACCACTCAACCCACTTCTCCCATACAGTCGCGCTCATCCACTTGGGCTTCTTTCCTACTTTTTTAGTCTCCGACATAGTCTCCCTATAGTTCTTCGCGATCCTGGAGTTCCAGTGTCGCTGAACTAAATTGACGTCAGGCTCTTGCAAATCTATGGCGCCCTGTACAATGAGAAAATATTACTAATTATTTATTTGTATTTAATTAATCATCTTGTGAACCGTTTAAAGTGATATGATTGACGGAATATAATTACTTTATAGTGTTTGTAACTTGTCCAATACTGGGACAAATCCGACAAATGATGTATCAGATGAATAGAGTTGTCCGTTTTGTGGAAAAAACGAATATCCCTAAAACGATCATATACAACACTTGTCAGACGGGGCGGAATAATATCTAAGGATTTAAATATTTGTTTATATTAAATTTGAATATATAACTCGTTTAATTAATATTGGTTTACATTTAACTGTTTTATTACATAATATATTAAATTCATTTATACACAAAATTTGTACACAAAATTCATTTTTTACAAATTCACGTGTTCCTACAAATATAAAAATCGTATTCACACAAATCCAATATCCGTTCTAACGGATTCCAAATGCAATAAACTCTATCACACACATATGTTCAATACTAACCAAATCAACATATATAAACTATTAAAATATCCTAAATTACAAAATTTTCAATCGGTAATAACTTGTTTATTATGGGATAATAACTAACATTAGGGGATAGCATGATGTAATATGCATACAATAACAAGTAGGAAACAAGCACAAGTCAAATTAAACCCTAAATCAAAAAAACCAAAAATTTAGGTATAGAAAAAAATACCTGATTTGGAGACGTAGAAGGATGGAGATGGACCGGAGTACTTTGTAGATGGCGTAGGAGGAGATTTGGATGGTTTTGGGGCGGCGGCAGTTTGGTAGGAGATGGGGGATTTGATTTGGGGAAGATGAGAGTGAGGGAGAAGATGGCTCGCGGGCTGATATCTTAGGAAAATTTCCAACGGCTTCCAACGGCCGCAAACGGCTTATTTCCAATGGATTCAAACGGCTTCCAACGGCTACGTAAAAAATTAACGGGCCGTTGGAATAGCCGTTGGCGGCCATTGGAACAGAGGCGTTGGAATATACTGTTTTTCTAGTAGTGTTTGCACCCTCCCCTTATTGGAAAATAATATGTTGTTTATTCTCACAGTATTACTTTAATGGTCTTTCAGTTTCTTTTTCAATATTCCACAACTTTGTGACAAGATTTTGTAATTATTTTCCATCCTTGGATGCCCCATAACAAAAATAAATGTTAGTTCCATAGTAGAGGAGGCTATAAGTGTCCATATGACAATTTTCTTTATATAGCTCCACCTAAAAAAATTAGTACCTGAAGTGGATCTTTTGTACACTTGGCATTCAAAATACTCGAATCGTAATGCTTTGTGATCTCCAACCAATACGATCTTTTATCTATGAGCATATAATATTTTTTGTTCCTTAAAGATATCTCGTAACTATTTTGATTACTAACCAGTGATCCACTTTCAATGCCAGTAAGATATCTGCTAAATAATACACACGATATCCATAAATGTGTATGTCTTAGCATGCATTAGACTCCACACTGCAAACACATGAGGATCTTTTTCATTTCTTTAGCTTCAAGGATGTTCTTATTTCACTATATAAGACACCATTTGTCTTTTTTGGCGAAAGAGAATAATTGATTCCTAGTTTGTATACCAAACCTTTTTAAGCACTTATCTACCTAGTCTTTTATGATAATCTAAATATCACCCCATAAATAATAATGGCATCTTTGAATCCCTAATACAAAAGAGTAATCCATATTTGAGTTTCTTAAGTTGTTTCATCAATGTCTCCATTAAGAAACACGACTTTAATATCCTTCCGATATTGCTTAAAATTATAATCTGCAAAAAGTTCCAAAATAATTTTAAAGAGTCTTTCAGTAAAACCAAAGAGAGAGTCTCTTTAAAAGAAAACATCGTTTTTCTTTTTATGTATAGTCTTTTTTATAACGACCTTATACCTTTCCACATTACCCACTTAATTCCTTTTGGTTTTGAATAGTTATTCATAACCAATGATCTTGCTATCGTAAGCTAGGGAGAAGATCTCAAACTTTATTGTCCTTTATATATTTACATTATATATTCAAACCTTAAATCCACATTTCAAATTAATATCTTGTATGGATTGATGTAAGCCAACATAAACATCTATACTAATCCATTATTTATCTTTAAGGAGAAATACTACATAGTCATCTGGAATAGTATTACTTCCTTTTCAAGTAGATTTCCTTGGTGATCTTGCACCTTAAGGTTGATGAGTTTGTTTTCTTGAACCATTAAACTTAACTTGAAGAAAATTTTATTTAACATTATCTTATTATGGTTCTTAATTTACTTCTTGTGGATGAAAGAAAAAAAATCATATACATTATCCGAAGAAGTAACCGTAGTTGAATCAAAGATGAAAATTCTCTTTAAAGACAATAATTCATACTTTATTTCTCCCCCAAACTCAACATCCTAAAAAACTATTGCATTTCCTGTTTTAATTTTTTAAGTGTGGGTTTATAAAACCTGTAGCTTTTAAGTCGCTTAGAAAGGTATTTTCTATATTTAGTGCCTCGATCTAGAATTATTTAGTAAGATGGAATAAATAATTACATTAATCACCATATCCAAATTCAAAGATTCATTATAAGAGGTATTTATCGCCAATTTCAAGAAATTCAATTCCAACAATGTATGAATTTATTGATAGACTAATCTTATTGTTTTTGAAGAAATAATAATAATCAAATTTGTTCATGTCAAAATTGGAAACCGAATCTGTCTAAGTGACAGTATAACAAAAAATATCAAACAAATCCAAACAATATGCATATCTTTTTAGACATAACATGTGTGATATATAGCAAAATTTCTTTTATATGTCCATAGGTTTCATCAAAGAAATAACTATAAATATATCTATATATTTTTTTTCTTCTAGATCCTTAGTGACTTTTTTATCCTTATTTATACATTTATTTACAATGTACATTAAATAAGTATTTTCTATCTTATCATGCCTCAATCTCTCTTCTTCTTACCATAATGTGAAATGAGCTCAATAAGAGAGCACTTTATTCTTAAAAAAACAATAATAATCTTAAAATGGTCACACTAGGAATAAAGAGAGTACCAAAAAATTAACAATAACTTGAGGGTCTTTAACTTATGAAGCAACATGTTTCCATATATTACTGATCATTTATGTTTCCCTTACTTTGACTTTATGGAATCAACCAATATAAAACGTGCTTGTTCCCCTTATCATTTTTGGAAAATGCTTTTCAGTTTGTAAAGAACTCCTTAAGATTGATTATCCCTATGAATATCACACTCTTGAAAGCTTTTGAAATATTCTACATCATGATCATTTAATTCTTGCAATTTGGATTATCCCACCTCTGAATGTTCTCCATAACATTATAAGAGCATTCAACCATAATAGGTATGGGTGTGATCCTCCTAGATGCAAGAGCTAGATCCATGCAATCAAGAACAAACATGTTCTCTTACCAATCCTTAGAGTTAGTCCCAAACAAGACGAGAATATTATTAAAATTGATAGATACTATAGTCAAATTAGTTGAAAATGGCGCAAAATTAAAAATTGACCTTTTATGCTCATATCCAAAAATAAACCATAGTAAATTCAAATAATTAATGTCTCTTCTCATGATACCTTGTACAGCATTAATATCATGTCTTTAAACAGTAATATTAATTGTAAGTGGTACTCTTGTTGTAATGATCGAACACCGATAATAAGTTCAAGTCAAATAACAATCTTCTTTTGGGCACATTAAACTTATGAAACCTTATAATTGTCGCATATTTATCATTACACATGCGTAAGTGATTCAGCCAAATATTAGTCTTCCTTTAGGCTGGCTAATATCTGCATGAATAAAAACACACAAACATCAAACATTTTCATGAACAACTAAAATGAGAGAGATCACTTTGGTGATATGTTATTTCAATTAGCTCACTTGAAATATAGGATATTTATAATTAGTTTGTAAAGAGAGACAAAAAATATATTTGAGTTTATTTCTTAGCGTTTGTACAATATATTCAACTGCTATAAAACACTCTCGAAAATGCTTTAGGTCTATATGGCACTTGAAAATCTCAAAATTATAATCGTGGCCCAACATGTTTTAATCATAACAGTATTCATGACATTCCCTAAACAAATATAATACAATGCATCATAAATAAATCACATAACAAATATTATAGATGAATGCCAGGATTAAATGTCACATAAATTATATATAAATGACATAGTAAATGTCGTACTAAATAACATGAATGTAGCAGCTATGATGTATATCTGAACCATAATATAGCTATACAGAATGCTACCGTGTCGTTTTATCCTTAGTTTATTATTTGTATATTACTTTAATACATTCATTTTTATATTTTCCTTAAATATTAATGCTAAGTACCAACATAAGCACCAAAAAGAAAAACATATACTAAAATATGACTTTCATAACCGAAAAAGTTAATATTAATTAAACTATAATTACATAATATTTGCAATAAATATTGACTTTAAAATGTCCACATTTTTTTTAACTGCTACTTAATCCATGACATGAAGGTGAAACATATTTTCAACGAGCATGAATTATACATACAAAATATCTATAATTATCAAACCTAAATGCATCATATAACTTATTCCAAATACAAACAAGCTGAATCACTTAATTTATTATAACCGGCGCATTTAGTGCATTTATGACAATAAGTTAATTCATTTATTACCATAACAACCACATTTATTGCATTTATGATAAAAATAAGTACAATTGACCGTTATGTGGTCTAAAATATAAACTAGTGTTACAATAAATTAATTTCATTGCAAATATATAAATCAATTGAACAAACGTTAATTGAAGTAACATAACATTATCTCATCTCAGCTCTAGGTATGATATTATTCAATAGTAAAATCAACATAAACACCTTAAAAGAACATTCGTTATCTCTAATTAATCAATTTTTTTGAAATAACCTAAATACCTTATATATATATATCCAAATTACTTAATCAAAAGCTAAGTAGGAAACAATCATAGAACTAGATTATATTTTCTTGCACAAATGGTCCTAAATTATATAGATTTATCTATACCTTTAATCACATTAAAAGAAAATAACTTGTATATAACAAATCAAAAGTATTTCTCACACTAAAATTCAAAATTTATTTACAAAATAAAAAATAATAAACATGTGGATGCGTTAACCAACATAATTTGTTTCAGAAATTTAAAGTAATTAAGATTATTTCCTATAGTTTAATGATTTCAAAATTCTAACTTGTTTCATAAATAATATAATCATTTAGATCTATCTATCTTTCTACAAAAAAATAGTTTCACAAATTAGCCTTTTTATTTACAATATATAAAATAAAATTGATTCTAAACCAAATCCAAAATCATCACAAAAAAATGCTTGATACATAGATCAAGCAGATTTGAAATTTAAGTAGAATTTAATGACTTCTAAATGAAGTTCAATTCAAAACATACTCATAATAAAAACATAAAAAATTCATAATGAAATCATTAATGGGTAGCTCTGATACCACTTGTTAGGATTTTAATATACTTTATAATTGATTAATAATGAAAATTTAAGATCTGAATATGTTATCCATGTTGATTTGATTGAGAAGAAATCAGATAAAGTTAAATAAATCAGCGAAAGTCGTACTTGAATCCATTGTTGCTGATTGCAAGAGAAAAAAAAATTGTGTTGATCTTTAAAATTGACACAAACGCTATATCTAAATTATTTCCATAGAAGAGATTGAGAGAACAACTAGAGCTTGTGTAATTTGAAGACCATAACCCTTGTTTATAAAGTTGGCATTTTTTTATTTGGCCCTGTAAAAAATTAGAATTGCCCCGGTATCTACACATTAATACCGTGATAATTATATCTTTAAGCCTTTTAGTTTTAATTAAAAATTTGATCATTTTAATTAGATTTAATAGCAAAATAGTACAACTCATTTTATTTTACATATGTGGCCCAAATTATTGAAATATTCCAACAAACGAAACCTTACATTTTCTTTTCTTTTTGTTTTTCCTACCCATAAACTATTTGATGTCAACATATACAGTTATTTAAGTCGGATTACACTACTTGTTTGAGAAATACCCAAATAAAAAGTAAATGTATGAACCTAGAAGAGTGTAACATATGTAGTGACATGTATCAAAGCATGTATACATAGGAATAAGAAAACAAAGAGAAAATTCGATAAAGCTAGAAGACAATGGAATGCGAGAGCCCAAAGACTTATTCTTAAAGTATACTTCTGCTTGTAAGCGCAAGTAAGCTCGAAAGGAAAATGTTACAAGCATACGTTGGCGGTTTCCAGTTAACTTGAAATTATTAGAAGATAATCCTCCATATTCATAATTGTAACAACCCGTAAATTAATCGCTTTGTATTTGAATATTTAAATAATTTTTGAATATTTAAATAATGGATTTTAATAACCAAATAAACATGTTTTAAATATTAATTAATGATATTAAAATCATTTTAAAATTTTGTTTACAAAAATAAATAGTTCAAATAAAAATAGAAAATGTGATCGAAAAACGTTTTCCGAAATTTCGAATTCTCGGCTTTGGAAAGTCGTCAGAAACGTTGTGCACATTTTTTTATCACTCATATACACATGCAAACACATGCACATATGTCATGTAATAGGTTAATGATAGTGTTAAAATAAATGAACCATTTTAGAATGAAATAAAACAAGATTTGACTTAAAAAAATATAAGATAAAACCTAAGTAACCTAAAGGAGTACTTGCCCATAACCTAAGATACCTAGATGAGTACAAGGCATGGTGAAGGGAAGGGGTCCATGAGGGTGCGTGTTCACCTATGGATATAAGGAGGCATGGCCTCCATGTTCCATGACAATATGTATTATATTTTAATGCTTTAATTTAAATTAAATTAATCATATACTCTTTGGCTATAAATACCACTACACACACTTTGTTCTCACTTTACACATTCATTTACATCTTCATGTTCATGAACATTTCCATGGCTTCCGAAAAAGATTCCAAAATCAAAAACTAGCTTATACACTCTCAAGACCAAGTTAAAACTTCATATATACACATATAAACACCCCTATATTTAAACCTAGGCCATTTCCACCTCAATAATCCAAGGCCAAGCCCAAATATAGCGAAGGACAAACCTAAGTCAGCCTATTAAGAGCCTAAAACTCCAAGCTAAGGTGACGCGATGATAGTTCGTGAGTATGGCAACTTGTCGTAACGATCCGGTTAAGTTAGTTATCGTTTCAGTAAGTAAAGCTTCCACCTTTGAACCATAAAGTTTAAAATATATTCATGCCCATGCTTGTGGCTATTGAATGAATGCTTATTATATAAATGTAATGATGGTTTGGTCGATGTTTGTTTTGTTTCTTGAAACATAGTCGCATTGGAAAGTTAGTAAGCGAATCATTGGTTATATATGGAAATCTAGTAGTAAAACTAATGCCATTTTTATTTAATGCTTGATATATGTTATGTTATTGTAAATCATCATGTATTTATGCTCATACCTTTGTTATGTGATGTGTGGTTGTGTTGCAAATGTCATATGCTCGAATTCCGAACTACCCATATAGCGATAGTTGCTATATCGGCACTTTAGGAAAATCGCCTTTTATCAAAACCGTTTGGTTTCATTATCTTGCTTGGAATTTAATTACAAGTTAAGCAAGTTTTCGATTAATGATGTTTCCAAAAATAATTAATTATTTTAATAACGATTATTTAATTTAATTAATTATTTAATTAATAAGGATTAAAGTTAACTAATTAACTTATTAATGGTGTGTTTTAAATTTAACTAATTATTTAGTTAATGATGTTTTAATTTTAATTAATCATTTTATTTAATGATGTTTAAGGCTAATTAATCTTTAGATAATGATGGATTAAGATTAAATAATTTATTAATTAATGATATTTTAAATTTAATTAACCCTTTTAAATTAATGACTTTTTAAAGGTTAATAAATCCGTTTAATCTTAAATAAATATTTTCTTAAATAAAGTTTATATTAATAAACCCCTTTAAAATAATGATATTTAATTATTATTTAATTAATCTAATTAATTATATTATTAATTAATTGAATTAATGATGTTTGAAAGGAGATTTACCCTTTTTAATTAAAGGTTATTAAAGTAAATTAATTAACTAGTTAACAAAATTTTAAAGTTAATTAATCAAAAGTATAAGGATGTTTTTAGTTGTTAAATCCTTTTCATAATGATGTTTTCAAAGTTAGTAAACTCTTTGACAAAGTGTTTAAAACTAATACTTGTAATGTGAAGCCAAGTAAGAATTTGGGTTTTTAAAAGAAAAAGTTTGATTCATCATGGAAATGAATTAATTTCCATAAAATGAATCACTTATATGAAAACGATTTATTTGTATAATTAGCACTAAACATCGAAGAAGTAAACTTGTTGCTATTTTTAAGTTAAGAATAATAGTGAGACATGACTTTGAGGTAACACTACCTTGACTTGTTCGGTATTATTGTTAACCAAGAAATAGTACAAGTTTGAATTCGATGAGTGGTGGTAAGTATACAAGACTTAATTTCCATATACGATCGTTTTATATCCTCGATAGTTGGTTTCTCAGCTATCGGTTACTTCAGCTTCTTATTTATCATCATTCTAAGACGATTTATTGCTCCGTTGAGCTTTGATTCCTTTGTCGGTAATGACTAAATCCAAAGCGCAAGAGGAAGCCAAGCTATGTGGGGTTGCTCCCATCAGGATATTTTCACATCTCATCTAGATCGGTTTCATTTGCGCATTTAGATGTGAAATATTCAGATTCTCGGTAAGGTTTGGCGAGGTCCGACTTGGTATTGTCCGAGAAGTGTCGCGAGTACATGTGCTTCTCAGGAGTATATTACTAGAGGTATACTTCAGGGGTGGAGCACCTCCCTAGTCATTTGTTGGAGATTTTCCTTTCTTATTTGATTCGAAACTTTAAATTCCATCTCCTTATTTCATCGGTATGAGTCAACCACTCTTCGTGGTGTTTAATTATTTATCCATTCTTTACGATTGGATGTTGATTTATGTGAGAGTAAAACCGTTTCATGTTCAGTGGCGTGGTCTCACATGTTATGTGCTTAATTACATACCTTTGTTTAAAGTTTTACTCATACCAGACATATCATCTGACCCGATTTGTTTGTTTCCATAAACTCTCAGATACTCATTTTTATTTGAGTAGTCCGGGAGTAGCAGGTCTTTGTTGGGCTCTTTTTGAAGACAACATCCAAGAAGGAGACTTTTCATCTTCTTAGTTATCTATTATGCTATTTTATCTAATTCATGTAAGTGTATTTTGTTTTCAGCATTTGTAAAGGCAGGATGTTATAACTGCCTAAGCTGATTTTTAGTACTTTTATGTAACTTTGATAACTCTCTATTAAGGAGTAACCTGATGTACTATTTACTATTATGTTTTATTTAGCAGTTTCGTTGTGAGGTTTTCTATTCTGTTCTTTATTTTACCCCATGACGGTTTATCTTTCCAATGCTTGGGCAACAACACACGAACACCTAGGATGTGTTAAGTGTTGTTCCTAGGGGTCAGAAAGGTGGGTCGTCACAGTTGGTATTAGAGCTTCGGTTGAGCGAATATCTTAGCCTGACTGGGATACAACTCATTAGAGATAGGGTGAGTAGAGCCCTAAAATGAGTTCATCTTGAGAGAGCGTTCCTTTTCTCCCCTAAAAGTCTGGTTTTTGATCCTTTATTGTAGGTTTCCCTTTTTTCATCTTTGACCCTATCTTTGTATTCTAATGATACATGTCACTTATCTAGGTTATTGAAAATGAGTACAAGAGGAAGAAGAGGGAGGGGATCTGGAACCAGCACGACTACAAATGGCAGAGCTCCTAGAAATCAGCCAGTTGTAGAGCCGGTAGTAGAAGCAGTGATGCAAGTTCAGCCGCCTTAGAACTTTGCGACCTTATGCAAGAATTACACTGCTTTGGGTGGTAAGCCTTTTTATGGAACTTAAGACATTTCGGGAGTTCAGACATGGCTCCGCTTTTGTGAGAGGATATTTGGAGATTTTCAGTTGGAAGATGCTAGAAAGAGATTGTTGGCATCGCGTCAGCTTCAGAAAGCAGCAATGGATTGGTGGGATTCGGTCACCATGAAAACACCAGAAGAAGATTTCTATTAGGTGCAGTTTAAGGAAGTTTTTGAAGCTCAATTTATCCCAGAGACGGGAAGGACTCAGTTGTTTAAAAGTTTCATGGATTTGAAACAAGGTGAGATGAAAGTGGCGCAATATGAGCATAGGTTTAATGCATTGTCTTGCTTTGGACCAGGATTGATTGATATGCCACGTAAAAAGACTAAGATGTTGTGAAAGGAATGCAACCGGAATTCCATCGAGAAATGACCAATCATCTCAACGGTACCTTTACCAATTTGATCAGTATGGCTTTGAGATTCGAAGTGCTTAATATTGAGCAAGGAGTTTAGAAGGGGGTAGTGCCAACAGTCAATGCCCGACCTTTGTCAGTTATACCTGTTGCCAGTAAGCCGTTTTTCAAGCGCAAAGGGAAGAAGAAGTGGTCGGGAGACAATCCTGGAGGTGGAGCTCCAGTACAAAACAAGTAGATAGACTTGACCAAGATTCTTTGTTTTAAGTGCGACAAAATGGGCCACTATGCAAATAATTTCCTGCAGACTAACCTACTGGTATGTTACAATTGCAACAAACATAGACATATGAAAAACCAATGCCCTTTTCCAAGGAAGGGATCACAGGGACGAGCTTTTACTGTTAAGGAAATACCATCTACTTCTAGCGATCCAAAAGGAAAGCAAGTGTTGCAAGGTACACTATCCATTTTTGATATTCATGTTAGAGTGTTATTTGATACCGGTGCATCCCATAGTTTCATTTCACAAGATCTTATTGATAATTTTAACCTCAAACCCATTCTTCTAAATAATTCTCTTTATGTGTTGTACCCAATTGGGGGTCCGACCAATCTTGACACCATATGTTTGAATGCGCCTATTTCTTATCTAGATCGGCCTTTCTTTTTTGACTTATTCATCTTAGGGTTCATGGGTTTTTGGTTACTTTTGGGAATGGACTGGTTATCTAAGTTTAAATCTGTCTTGGACTGTGTTAGAAGGGTGATCGTGGTAAAAGATGTAATAGGTAGAAGCGTTGATATATGTTGTGGAGAGCCTAGGGAGTTAATGAGTAGTTTTCTCTATTCGCTCGAAGTACCCAAAGAGGAAATAAGGAATATACTAATTGTCTGGGACTTCAAGGATATTTTTGAAGAAGTGCAAGGTTTACCTCCTCACCGGGAAGTGGAATTCTGTATTGATTTGATTCCAGGAACCAGACATGTTGTACAACCTCCTCGAAGGTTGGCTCCAAAGAAAAGAACTAGAGAAGCAAACATTTGATTTGTTGCAGAAAGGTTTAATCAGACGCATCACATTGAGTTGGGGATCGCCAGTTATGCTCGTTACCAAAGCTGATGGTTCTCTTAGATTATGTGTGGATTACCGAGAATTAAATAAGAATATCAAGAATAAGTATCCTTTACCTAGGATTGATGACATGTTTGAACAGCTTCACAGTGCTAATATATTTTCTCAATTGGACCCTTCCACTGGTTTTCACCAATTAAGGGTAGCAGAGGAAAGTGTACCCTTAACAGCTTTTCATATCCTTGATAATTTTTACAAGTGGTTATTCATGCATTCGTATTGACTAACGCAACTGCTTATTTTTTTTGATTTGATGAATAGAGTGTTTCGAGACATTCTTAACTAGTTTGTTCTCGTTTTCATTGATGACATCCTTGTTTATTCTAAAATGGAGGAAGAGCATAAGTACCATCTTCATGTTGTTCTTAGTACTTTAAGACATCATGTTTTAAGGGCTAAGTTTTCTAAGTGCCATTTCTAGAAATCTAAAGTTAGATTTCTAGAGCACGTAGTTTTGGGAGAAGGCATATCAGTGGAACCAACTAAAGTAGTTGTGGTTCAAGATTGGAAGAAACCTGAAAATGCTACGGAGGTCAGGAGTTTCTTAGGACTGGCAGGTCAATAGAAGGTTCATTAAAGATTTCTCGAAGATTGCTTCTCATTTAACAAAGCTAACGAAGAAAGAGACTAAGTTTGTTTGGACATCCAAGTGCGATCAAGCATTCAATGAGTTAAAAGAGAAATTGACAAGTGCTCTTGTCTTGACTATTCCAGATGGAGTGAAGGATTAACAGTTTACACATATGCTTGTAGGATCAGATTGGGAGCAGTTTTGATGCAAAATGGTAAAGTAATAGCGTATGTTAGTCGATAGTTGAAACCTCATGAGAAGAATTACGCTATGCACGATCTAGAACTTTTGGCAGTTGTCTTCGCATTAAAAATGTGGAAGCACTATCTTTTGAGTGCAAAGTTTGAGTTATATACGGATCACAAGTCATTAAAGTATCTTTTTACCCAAAATGATTTGAACTTAAGGCAGCAAAGATGGCTGGAATTTCTCGCGTCTTATAACCTAGAGATTCTATATACCCCTGGGAAAGAAAACTCCGTTACAGATGCATTGAGTAGGAATGTGGGGCAACTGCAAATATGGAAGTTAAGCCAGTACTAATGGAGAGGATTGGATATTTCCTGGGAGAAGACCCTAATTTAGATCGGCTTAAGAAGAACGTTGAAAATGGAATTAATTCTAGTTTTTAGATTGACTCTCGAGGCATTTTAAAAATGAATGGATGGATTTTTGTGCCAGACGTTAATGGAATTAGACAGGATGTGTTGAGAGAGTGCCATCGGTCAAAGTTATCTATCCATCCAAGAGTAACTAAAATGTTTCAGAATATGAAAAAGACCTTTTGGTGGAAAGGGATTAAGAGAGACATTTTGATTTTCGTAAGCCGGTGTGCTGTCAACATGTCAAGAGTGACCAGCAAAAGACTGCTGGGTTACTCCAACCATTGGAGATACCAAATTGGGAGTGGGAGCAAATATCCATGGACTTTATCGATGGGTTGCCCTGAATGGGAAGAGGTAATGAAGGCATCTGGGTAATTGTGGATCGATTAACAAAGAGTTCCCACTTTATCCCGGTGAAGTCTACTAGAACTGCAGCTTCTTTGGCAGGGATTTATATGAGGGAGATCGTTCGACTGCATGGAATTCCAGTGAGTATAGTCAGTGATCGAGATCCTATCTTCACTAGTTGATTTTGGGGAGCATTGCAAGCCGCTTTAGGAACAGAGTTGAATTTGAGCACAGCCTATCACCCACAAACAGACGAGCAAGCCTAAAGGGTGAATCGGATTTTGAAGGATCTCTTGAGAGCATGTATTTTGGATTTTGGAGGCTCTTGGGAAGATCATTTGCATTTGGTGGAGTTCTCTTATAATAATAGTTTCTAAGCTAGCATTGGCATGGCACCCTATGAGGCTTTGTATGGACGGCCATGTAAATCACCTTCATGTTGGGTTGAGACTGGAGACCGATTAATTCTTGGACCAGAAATGATTCAAGAAGCATCAGAGCACGTGGCTATGATCAAGGAAAGGATGAAAGAAGCCCTGGATCGATAGAAACGTTATGTTGATCAATGGAGAAGGGACTTAGAGTTTGCGACCGGGGATTTGGTATTTGTGAAAGTTTCCCCGATGAAAGGAGTTGTTAGGTTCAGAAGGGCAGGAAAGCTAGCACCTAGATTCATTGGACCATTTAGAATCCTTGAGAGCATTGGATTGTTGGCCTACTGGGTAGAATTGCCTGAAAGATTGTCAGAATTCCATAACGTTTTTCATGTATCTCATCTGAGAAAGCATGTTGTTATCCCGCCTTTTGGCTAGGCCGTGACACCAAGAACTTGACTAGAAACCAATGACAGTTCGTCTTGGATATCGGTTATACGTAGGCTCACTATGGATATCGACGAATTTTTTCTGAGTCTGGATCGAGCTAAAATTGGTATGACATGACAAGCAAAACTATGAGAGCCAACATTCCATATTTCAAGTCAATCGGAGTTCATATGCTCCAGATATTGATGGATCACGACTGAGAAATCCAAACTTGCATCGATCATATCTCGAGATCCACAAGTCCAAATGCCACCAAATTTGGACAGGAGCTTACGTGCGACCTAAGGAAGGTTCATGCCAAATTTCAGCTCAATTGGATCAAACCTTGATCGATACGAAATTCGTTCGTATCGATCACGGATCGGGCCGAAACTTGGTGGGGTCGGTCGCGTGGGCCCACTCACGTGCCAGAAAAAGTCTCCCGAAGTTTGAGCGCGATCTCGGCCTCCTACGCCTATAAATAGCCCCCTGAGGCCTTCAGAACAGGGATCTTCTTTTTGCTCTCCTACATCCATACTCTACCGAATCCATTTTTGTACTCCATAGCTGCTGTTGTATACGAATTTCAACATTATAATCCGCTGTAATATGTTGTAATCAGTTGGAATCAGCAAGTGAATATCAATAAAATCATCAACTTCATAGTGGACGTAGGCCATATGCCGAACCACTCTAAAACTCTGTGTTTTCATGCATTTTCTTATATGTTTACTGGTGTGTTTGTTAGATCTGCTTAATTTTACATTTATTCTCTTCATTTTATCTCTTCAAACACATCCGAAGAGTGTTGTGCCCAATTTTGGTACAAACACTTTGGTGCTTTCACTGAGAAAAAACCAAGTTTTTTCTCCTGCTCGTTGGATCTACTACCGTCGTTGGATTGCAAAAATCTGAGGAGAAGATCCAGATCTGTCGATTAGTAGTTCCTTCTATTCTATTCAGATTGCTCCAGATCTAAGAGGAACTGCAAATGTGATGAATTTCGTATCCATGTTTTCGTTTCCAGAAAATGTGGCGATTTTCGTATCCATGTTTTCGTTTCCAGAAAATGTGGCGATTTTCGTATCCATGTTTTCGTTTCCAGAAAATGTGGTGATTTTCTTATCCATAAAAATGTGATGATTTTCGTATCCATGTTTTCGTTTCCAGAAAATATGGCAATTTTTGTATCCATGTTTTCGTTTCCAGAAAATGTGGTGATTTTCTTATCCATGAAAATGTGATGATTTTCGTATCCATGTTTTCGTTTCCAGGAAATATGGCGATTTTCGTATCCATGTTTTCGTTTCCAGAAAATGTGGTGATTTTCTTATCCATGAAAATGTGATGATTTTCGTATCCATGTTTTCGTTTCCAGGAAATATGGCGATTTTCGTATCCATGTTTTTGTTTCCAGAAAATGTGGTGATTTTCTTATCCATGAAAATGTGATGATTTTCGTATCCATGTTTACGTTTCCAGGAAATATGGCGATTTTCGTATCCATGTTTTCGTTTCCAGAAAATGTGGTGATTTTCTTATCCGTGAAAATGTGATGATTTTCGTATCCATGTTTTCGTTTCCAGAAAATATGGCGATTTTCGTATCCATGTTTTCGTTTCCATAAAACGTGGTGATTTTCTTATCCATGAAAATGTGATGATTTTCGTATCCATGTTTTCATTTCCAGAAAATATGGTGGTTTTCGTATCGATCAACTTTCGTATCTATCCTGTAGTGTCCAATTCGTATCGATACTCAGATGAAGTTCGTATCCATCCATCTGCGTCCAATTCGTATCGATACTGACATGCAGTTCGTATCCATCCATCTGCATCCAATTCGTATCGATACTCACATGAAATTCGTATCCATCCATCTGCCTCCAATTCGTATCGATACTCACATGCAATTCGTATCCATCCATCTGCGTCCAATTCATATCGATACTCATATCTAGATCGTATCGATTTAGCTGCGTCCAATTCGTATCGATCAACAGATGCACTTCGTATCAATCCAGCCAGCTGCAATTCGTATCGATACTCTGATACACTACATATCAATCCTGTAGTGTCCAATTCGTATCGATCCTCAGATACACTACGTATCGATCCTGCAGTGTCCAATTCGTATCGATCAACAGATGCACTTCTTATCGATCTAGCCAGCTGCATTTCGCATCGATCCTCAAATACACTACGTATCGATCCTGCAGTGTCCAATTCGTATCGATCCTGCAGTGTCCAATTCGTATCGATCTTCGAATACACTTCAGATCTTTCAATTTCGCCACAGTTGTATCATTAAAACATTGATGAGAACAATACGAAATTTCAAAAAAAAATATTTTTTGGGTACGACCCAAATTTCCTAAAAAGAACTTGACTAGATACCAATGACAGTTCGTCTTGGATATCGGTTATACGCAGGCTCACTATGGATATCGATGAATTTTTTCCGAGTCTGGATCGAGCTAAAATTGATATGACATGACAAGCAAAACTATGAGAGCCAACATTCCATATTTCAAGTCAATCGGAATTCATATGCTCCAGATATTGATGGATCACGGCTGAGAAATCCAAACTTGCATCGATCATATCTCGAGATCCACAAGTCCAAATGCCACCAAATTTGGACAGGAGCTTACGTGCGACCTAAGGAAGGTTCATGCCAAATTTCAGCTCAATTGGATCAAATCTTGATCGATAAGAAATTCGTTCGTATCGATCACGGATCGGGCCGAAACTTGGTGGGGTCGGTCGCGTGGGCCCACTCACGTGCCAGAAAAAGTCTCCCGAAGTTTGAGCGCGATCTCGGCCTCCTACGCCTATAAATAGCCCCCTGAGGCCTTCAGAACAGGGATCTTCTTTTTGCTCTCCTACATCCATACTCTACCGAATCCATTTTTGTACTCCATAGCTGTTGTTGTATACGAATTTCAACATTATAATCCGCTGTAATATGTTGTAATCAGTTGGAATCAGCAAGTGAATATCAATAAAATCATCAACTTCATAGTGGACGTAGGCCATATGCCGAACCACTCTAAAACTCTGTGTTTTCATGCATTTTCTTATATGTTTACTGGTGTGTTTGTTAGATCTGCTTAATTTTACATTTATTCTCTTCATTTTATCTCTTCAAACACATCCGAAGAGTGTTGTGCCCAATTATGGTACAAACACTTTGGTGCTTTCACTGAGAAAAAACCAAGTTTTTTCTCCTGCTCGTTGGATCTACTACCGTCGTTGGATTGCAAAAATCTGAGGAGAAGATCCAGATCTGTCGATTAGTAGTTCCTTCTATTCTATTCAGATTGCTCCAGATCTAAGAGGAACTACAAATGTGATGAATTTCGTATCCATGTTTTCGTTTCCAGAAAATGTGGCGATTTTCGTATCCATGTTTTCGTTTCCAGAAAATGTGGTTATTTTCTTATCCATAAAAATGTGATGATTTTCGTATCCATGTTTTCGTTTCCAGAAAATATGGCGATTTTTGTTTCCATGTTTTCGTTTCCAGAAAATGTGGTGATTTTCTTATCCATGAAAATGTGATGATTTTCGTATCCATGTTTTCGTTTCCAGGAAATATGGCGATTTTCGTATCCATGTTTTCGTTTCCAGAAAATGTGGTGATTTTCTTATCCATGAAAATGTGATGATTTTCGTATCCATGTTTTCGTTTCCAGGAAATATGGCGATTTTCGTATCCATGTTTTTGTTTCCAGAAAATGTGGTGATTTTCTTATCCATGAAAATGTGATGATTTTCGTATCCATGTTTACGTTTCCAGGAAATATGGCGATTTTCGTATCCATGTTTTCGTTTCCAGAAAATGTGGTGATTTTCTTATCCGTGAAAATGTGATGATTTTCGTATCCATGTTTTCGTTTCCAGAAAATATGGCGATTTTCGTATCCATGTTTTCGTTTCCATAAAACGTGGTGATTTTCTTATCCATGAAAATGTGATGATTTTCGTATCCATGTTTTCATTTCCAGAAAATATGGTGGTTTTCGTATCGATCAACTTTCGTATCTATCCTGTAGTGTCCAATTCGTATCGATACTCAGATGAAGTTCGTATCCATCCATCTGCGTCCAATTCGTATCGATACTGACACACAGTTCGTATCCATCCATCAGCCTCCAATTCGTATCGATACTCACATGAAATTCGCATCCATCCATCTGCCTCCAATTCGTATCGATACTCACATGCAATTCGTATCCATCCATCTGCGTCCAATTCATATCGATACTCATATCTAGATCGTATCGATTTAGCTGCGTCCAATTCGTATCGATCAACAGATGCACTTCGTATCGATCCAGCCAGCTGCAATTCGTATCGATACTCTGATACACTACATATCAATCCTGTAGTGTCCAATTCGTATCGATCCTCAGATACACTGCGTATCGATCCTGCAGTGTCCAATTCGTATCGATCAACAGATGCACTTCTTATCGATCTAGCCAGCTGCATTTCTCATCGATCCTCAAATACACTACGTATCGATCCTGCAGTGTCCAATTCGTATCGATCCTGCAGTGTCCAATTCGTATCGATCTTCGAATACACTTCAGATCTTTCAATTTTGCCACAGTTGTATCATTAAAACATTGATGAGAACAATACGAAATTTCAAAAAAAAAAATATTTTTTGGGTACGACCCAAATTTCCTAAAAAGAACTTGACTAGAAACCAATGACAGTTCGTCTTGGATATTGGTTATACGCAGGCTCACTATGGATATCGATGAATTTTTTCCGAGTCTGGATCGAGCTAAAATTGATATGACATGACAAGCAAAACTATGAGAGCCAACATTCCATATTTCAAGTCAATCGGAATTCATATGCTCCAGATATTGATGGATCACGGCTGAGAAATCCAAACTTGCATCGATCATATCTCGAGATCCACAAGTCCAAATGCCACCAAATTTGGACAGGAGCTTACGTGCGACCTAAGGAAGGTTCATGCCAAATTTCAGCTCAATTGGATCAAATCTTGATCGATACGAAATTCGTTCGTATCGATCACGGATCGGGCCGAAACTTGGTGGGGTCGGTCGCGTGGGCCCACTCACGTGCCAGAAAAAGTCTCCCGAAGTTTGAGCGCGATCTCGGCCTCCTATGCCTATAAATAGCCCCCTGAGGCCTTCAGAACAGGGATCTTCTTTTTGCTCTCCTACATCCATACTCTACCGAATCCATTTTTGTACTCCATAGCTGCTGTTGTATACGAATTTCAACATTATAATCCACTGTAATATGTTGTAATAAGTTGGAATCAGCAAGTGAATATCAATAAAATCATCAACTTCATAGTGGACGTAGGCCTTACGCCGAACCACTCTAAAACTCTGTTTTTTCATGCATTTTCTTATATGTTTACTGGTGTGTTTGTTAGATCTGCTTAATTTTACATTTATTCTCTTCATTTTATCTCTTCAAACACATCCGAAGAGTGTTGTGCCCAATTTTGGTTCAAACACTTTGGTGCTTTCACTGAGAAAAAACCAAGTTTTTTCTCCTGCTCGTTGGATCTACTACCGTCGTTGGATTGCAAAAATCTGAGGAGAAGATCCAGATCTGTCGATTAGTAGTTCCTTCTATTCTATTCAGATTGCTCCAGATCTAAGAGGAACTGCAAATGTGATGAATTTCGTATCCATGTTTTCGTTTCCAGAAAATGTGGCGATTTTCTTATCCATGTTTTCATTTCCAGATAATGTGGTGATTTTCTTATCCATAAAAATGTGATGATTTTCGTACCATGTTTTCGTTTCCAGAAAATATGGCGATTTTCGTATCCATGTTTTCGTTTCCAGAAAATGTGGTGATTTTCTTATCCATGAAAATGTGATGATTTTCGTATCCATGTTTTCGTTTCCAGAAAATGTGGTGATTTTCTTATCCATGAAAATGTGATGATTTTCGTATCCATGTTTTCATTTCCAGGAAATATGGCGATTTTCGTATCCATGTTTTCGTTTCCAGAAAATGTGGTGATTTTCTTATCCATTAAAATGTGATGATTTTCGTATCCATGTTTACGTTTCCAGGAAATATGGCGATTTTCGTATCCATGTTTTCGTTTCCAGAAAATGTGGTGATTTTCTTATCCGTGAAAATGTGATGATTTTCGTATCCATGTTTTCGTTTCCAGAAAATATGGCGATTTTCGTATCCATGTTTTCGTTTCCAGAAAACGTGGTGATTTTCTTATCCATGAAAATGTGATGATTTTCGTATCCATGTTTTCATTTCCAGAAAATATGGTGGTTTTCGTATCGATCAACTTTCGTATCTATCCTGTAGTGTCCAATTCGTATCGATACTCAGATGAAGTTCGTATCCATCCATCTGCGTCCAATTCGTATCGATACTGACACGCAGTTCGTATCCATCCATCTGCCTCCAATTCGTATCGATACTCACATGAAGTTCGTATCCATCCATCTGCCTCCAATTCGTATCGATACTCACATGCAATTCGTACCCATCCATCTGCGTCCAATTCATATCGATGCTCATATTTAGATCGTACCGATTTAGCTGCGTCCAATTCGTATCGATCAACAGATGCACTTCGTATCGATCCAGCCAGCTGCAATTCGTATCGATACTCTGATACACTACATATCAATCCTGCAGTGTCCAATTCGTATCGATCCTCATATACACTACGTATCGATCCTGCAGTGTCCAATTCGTATCGATCCTCAGATGCACTTCTTATCGATCTAGCCAGCTGCATTTCGCATCGATCCTCAAATACACTACGTATCGATCCTGTAGTGTCCAATTCGTATCGATCCTGCAGTGTCCAATTCGTATCGATCTTCGAATACACTTCAGATCTTTCAATTTCGCCACAGTTGTATCATTAAAACATTGATGAGAACAATACGAAATTTCAAAAAAAAAAAAAATTCGGGTACGACCCAAATTTCCTAAAAAGAACTTGATTAGAAACCAATGACAGTTCGTCTTGGATATCGGTTATACGCAGGCTCACTATGGATATCGACGAATTTTTTCCGAGTCTGGATTGAGCTAAAATTGATATGACATGACAAGCAAAACTATCAGAGCCAACATTCCATATTTCAAGTCAATCGGAGTTCATATGCTCCAGATATTGATGGATCACGGCTGAGAAATCCAAACTTGCATCGATCATATCTCGAGATCCACAAGTCCAAATGCCACCAAATTTGGACAGGAGCTTACGTGCGACCTAAGGAAGGTTCATGCCAAATTTCAGCTCAATTGGATCAAATCTTGATCGATAAGAAATTCGTTCGTATCGATCACGGATCGGGCCGAAACTTGGTGGGGTCGGTCGCGTGGGCCCACTCACGTGCCAAAAAAAGTCTCCCGAAGTTTGAGCGTGATCTCGGCCTCCTACGCCTATAAATAGCCCCCTGAGGCCTTCAGAACAGGGATCTTCTTTTTGCTCTCCTACATCCATACTCTACCGAATCCATTTTTGTACTCCACAGCTGATGTTGTATACGAATTTCAACATTATAATCCGCTGTAATATGTTGTAATCAGTTGGAATCAGCAAGTGAATATCAATAAAATCATCAACTTCATAGTGGACGTAGGCCATACGCCGAACCACTCTAAAACTCTGTGTTTTCATGCATTTTCTTATATGTTTACTGGTGTGTTTGTTAGATCTACTTAATTTTACATTTATTCTCTTCATTTTATCTCTTCAAACGCATCCGAAGAGTGTTGTGCCCAATTTTGGTACAAACACTTTGGTGCTTTCACTGAGAAAAAACCAAGTTTTTTCTCCTGCTCGTTGGATCTACTACCGTCGTTGGATTGCAAAAATCTGAGGAGAAGATCCAGATCTATCGATTAGTAGTTCCTTCTATTCTATTCAGATTGCTCCAGATCTAAGAGGAACTGCAAATGTGATGAATTTCGTATCCATGTTTTCGTTTTCAGAAAATGTGGCGATTTTCGTATCCATGTTTTCGTTTCCAGAAAATGTGGTGATTTTCTTATCCATAAAAATGTGATGATTTTCGTATCCATGTTTTCGTTTCCAAAAAATATGGCGATTTTCGTATCCATGTTTTCGTTTCCAGAAAATGTGGTGATTTTCTTATCCATGAAAATGTGATGATTTTCGTATCCATGTTTTCGTTTCCAGGAAATATGGCGATTTTCGTATCCATGTTTTCGTTTCCAGAAAATGTGGTGATTTTCTTATCCATGAAAATGTGATGATTTTCGTATCCATGTTTTCGTTTCCAGGAAATATGGCGATTTTCGTATCCATGTTTTCGTTTCCAGAAAATGTGGTGATTTTCTTATCCATGAAAATGTGATGATTTTCGTATCCATGTTTACGTTTCCAGGAAATATGGCGATTTTCGTATCCATGTTTTCGTTTCCAGAAAATGTGGTGATTTTCTTATCCGTGAAAATGTGATGATTTTCGTATCCATGTTTTCGTTTCCAGAAAATATGGCGATTTTCGTATCCATGTTTTCGTTTCCAGAAAACGTGGTGATTTTCTTATCCATGAAAATGTGATGATTTTCGTATCCATGTTTTCATTTCCAGAAAATATGGTGGTTTTCGTATCGATCAACTTTCGTATCTATCCTGTAGTGTCCAATTCGTATCGATACTCAGATGAAGTTCGTATCCATCCATCTGCATCCAATTCGTATCGATACTGACACGCAGTTCGTATCCATCCATCTGCCTCCAATTCGTATCGATACTCACATGAAGTTCGTATCCATCCATCTGCCTCCAATTCGTATCGATACTCACATGCAATTCGTATCCATCCATCTGCGTCCAATTCATATCGATGCTCATATTTAGATCGTACCGATTTAGCTGCGTCCAATTCGTATCGATCAACAGATGCACTTCGTATCGATCCAGCCAGCTGCAATTCGTATCGATACTCTGATACACTACATATCAATCCTACAGTGTCCAATTCGTATCGATCCTCATATACACTACGTATCGATCCTGCAGTGTCCAATTCGTATCGATCCTCAGATGCACTTCTTATCGATCTAGCCAGCTGCATTTCGCATCGATCCTCAAATACACTACGTATCGATCCTGCAGTGTCCTATTCGTATCGATCCTGCAGTGTCCAATTCGTATCGATCTTCGAATACACTTCAGATCTTTCAATTTCGCCACAGTTGTATCATTAAAACATTGATGAGAACAATACGAAATTTCAAAAAAAAAAATTTTTTGGGTACGACCCAAATTTCCTAAAAAGAACTTGACTAGAAACCAATGACAGTTCGTCTTGGACATCGGTTATACGCAGGCTCACTATGGATATCGACGAATTTTTTCCGAGTCTGGATTGAGCTAAAATTGATATGACATGACAAGCAAAACTATGAGAGCCAACATTCCATATTTCAAGTCAATCGGAGTTCATATGCTCCAGATATTGATGGATCACGGCTGAGAAATCCAAACTTGCATCGATCATATCTCGAGATCCACAAGTCCAAATGCCACCAAATTTGGACAGGAGCTTACGTGCGACCTAAGGAAGGTTCATGCCAAATTTCAACTCAATTGGATCAAATCTTGATCGATACGAAATTCGTTCGTATCGATCACGGATCGGGCCGAAACTTGGTGGGGTCGGTCGCGTGGGCCCACTCACGTGCCAAAAAAAGTCTCCCGAAGTTTGAGCGTGATCTCGACCTCCTACGCCTATAAATAGCCCCCTGAGGCCTTCAGAACAGGGATCTTCTTTTTGCTCTCCTACATCCATACTCTACCGAATCCATTTTTGTACTCCACAGCTGATGTTGTATACGAATTTCAACATTATAATCCGCTGTAATATGTTGTAATCAGTTGGAATCAGCAAGTGAATATCAATAAAATCATCAACTTCATAGTGGACGTAGGCCATACGCCGAACCACTCTAAAACTCTGTGTTTTCATGCATTTTCTTATATGTTTACTGGTGTGTTTGTTAGATCTACTTAATTTTACATTTATTCTCTTCATTTTATCTCTTCAAACACATCCGAAGAGTGTTGTGCCCAATTTTGGTACAAACACTTTGGTGCTTTCACTGAGAAAAAACCAAGTTTTTTCTCCTGCTCGTTGGATCTACTACCGTCGTTGGATTGCAAAAATCTGAGGAGAAGATCCAGATCTGTCGATTAGTAGTTCCTTCTATTCTATTCAGATTGCTCCAGATCTAAGAGGAACTGCAAATGTGATGAATTTCGTATCCATGTTTTCGTTTTCAGAAAATGTGGCGATTTTCGTATCCATGTTTTCGTTTCCAGAAAATGTGGTGATTTTCTTATCCATAAAAATGTGATGATTTTCGTATCCATGTTTTCGTTTCCAAAAAATATGGCGATTTTCGTATCCATGTTTTCGTTTCCAGAAAATGTGGTGATTTTCTTATCCATGAAAATGTGATGATTTTCGTATCCATGTTTTCGTTTCCAGGAAATATGGCGATTTTCGTATCCATGTTTTCGTTTCCAGAAAATGTGGTGATTTTCTTATCCATGAAAATGTGATGATTTTCGTATCCATGTTTTCGTTTCCAGGAAATATGGCGATTTTCGTATCCATGGTTTCGTTTCCAGAAAATGTGGTGATTTTCTTATCCATGAAAATGTGATGATTTTCGTATCCACATTTACGTTTCCAGGAAATATGGCGATTTTCGTATCCATGTTTTCGTTTCTAGAAAATGTGGTGATTTTCTTATCCGTGAAAATGTGATGATTTTCGTATCCATGTTTTCGTTTCCAGAAAATATGGCAATTTTCGTATCCATGTTTTCGTTTCCAGAAAACGTGGTTATTTTCTTATCCATGAAAATGTGATGATTTTCGTATCCATGTTTTCATTTCCAGAAAATATGGTGGTTTTCGTATCGATCAACTTTTGTATCTATCCTGTAGTGTCCAATTTGTATCGATACTCAGATGAAGTTCGTATCCATCCATCTGCGTCCAATTCGTATCGATACTGACACGCAGTTCGTATCCATCCATCTGCCTCCAATTCGTATCGATACTCACATGAAGTTCGTATCCATCCATCTGCCTCCAATTCGTATCGATACTCACATGCAATTCGTATCCATCCATCTGCGTCTAATTCATATCGATACTCATATCTAGATCATATCGATTCAGCTGCGTCCAATTCGTATCGATCAACAGATGCACTTCGTATCGATCCAGCCAGCTGCAATTCGTATCGATACTCTGATACACTACATATCAATCCAGCAGTGTCCAATTCGTATCGATCCTCAGATACACTACGTATCGATCCTGCAGTGTCCAATTCGTATCGATCCTCAGATACACTACGTATCGATCCTGCAGTGTCCAATTCGTATCGATCAACAGATGCACTTCTTATCGATCTAGCCAGCTGCATTTCGCATCGATCCTGCAGTGTCCAATTCGTATCGATCCTGCAGTGTCCAATTTGTATCGATCTTCGAATACACTTCAGATCTTTCAATTTCGCCACAGTTTTATCATTAAAACATTGATGAGAACAATACGAAATTTCAAAAAAAAATAAAAATTTCGGGTACGACCCAAATTTTCTAAAAAGAACTTGACTAGAAACCAATGACAGTTCGTCTTGGATATCGGTTATACACAGGCTCACTATGGATATCGATGAATTTTTTCCGAGTCTGGATCGAGCTAAAATTGATATGACATGACAAGCAAAACTATGAGAGCCAACATTCCATATTTCAAGTCAATCGGAGTTCATATGCTCCAGATATTGATGGATCACTACTGAGAAATCCAAACTTGCATCGATCATATCTCGAGATCCACAAGTCCAAATGCCACCAAATTTGGACAGGAGCTTACGTGGGACCTAAGGAAAGTTCATGCCAAATTTCAGCTCAATTGGATTAAATCTTGATCGATACGAAATTCGTTCGTATCGATCACGGATCGGGCCGAAACTTAGTGGGGTCGGTCGCGTGGGCCCACTCACGTGCCAGAAAAAGTCTCCCGAAGTTTGAGCGCGATCTCGGCCTCCTATGCCTATAAATAGCCCCCTGAGGCCTTCAGAACAGGGATCTTCTTTTTGCTCTCCTGCATCCATACTCTACCGAATCCATTTTTGTACTCCACAGCTGCTGTTGTATATGAATTTCAACATTATAATCCGCTGTAATATGTTGTAATCAGTTGGAATCAGCAAGTGAATATCAATAAAATCATCAACTTCATAGTGGACGTAGGCCATACGCCGAACCACTCTAAAACTCTGTGTTTTCATGCATTTTCTTATATGTTTACTGGTGTGTTTGTTAGATCTGCTTAATTTTACATTTATTCTCTTCATTTTATCTCTTCAAACACATCCGAAGAGTGTTGTGCCCAATTTTGGTACAAACACATGTTCATGATCCATCATTGATTGTAGAGACATCCATTCAGGGTGACTTATTTGACGATAGTCTGACATCCAGTTCATATTGTAGATCGAGATGAAAGGAGGTTTGTTGAATCTGCTAGTATATGATTTTTGTTTGATGATAATAAACATATATATATTCATTTAAATGTATTTGTTAGTGTACTATTTTATTTTTCACATAATTAAATAAATATTAGCTGAATAAAATAAATAACAAATCAAATAAATATTTTATTCAAACAAATATTTTATTACAATTTTTGAATAGTACAAAATTTGTGCTCTCATTATATATACAAAATTTCAATTACAATACAATTTCAAATCACTACACAATTTTTCACTATACAACTGTCATTTAAATTTGCACCTCACTACATATCACCCGTTCACCCATATTTGTTCTTTAACTATATTCCAATCTGTATCCAGCATCTGAATTATCTGCAAAATAAACACTGATGCAGTAAAATTGAAAAAGAAATATTTTTGTAGTGTAAAATAAATGTGTGTTTTTGAAAATATTATTTGCCTCAGTTATTTGGGTTGTTCGTCATCATTTTCGTTTTGAATTCATCAAACACGAACAACCTCTGACATGCACAGTGTATCGCTGTACATGCCACAAGGCCGTGCACACCGATATACACTTGATAAAACTGTAGGGACAGGTGAGCACAAGGTCAAACCCGAGCCGAGGCTGGATTCAACTCAGGTGCAATAAAAATACATCACAAAATTGTCCAATACAAGTTCTCATGCAACAAGAAGCCAAAACCAGACCATGCTAACAAGTACACAAATATGTACACATGAGAACAGACTCGACAGTGGAGTCATGAAACCAGAATAAAATTGCAAAGCAACATAATCAATTGGAAATAGTGAAACAGAAGCTCAACGACACAATGGAAGCAGTTCAATATGCAAGCAAGGCTACAACTTCAAGCAAACTACATGGTGAACTATATGAATATACAAGCACTACACACTGGAATAAGCAAGCAAAATGAAAACACTAGAACAGTGGACTAACTGGCAAACTTATATGTATGCATATATGCAAATATACATACACATATTAGCACAAGTTCAGGTAAACCAAAGAATGCATATGGTCAGATACAAGGCAATGTTGAAGCCTAAAAATAGTACAAGTATAACATGAATGAAATGACATGTAGCAAACTGACCAATATGGAAGTGCTCGATCAACATTCATCAGACTAAGATACAAGATAGCCCAGGTTTAACATATGCAAAAATGTATCAGACCAGAAGAGCCCAAACATGAAATCAGTTTCACATAGACCAACCACAAAAAGGCAGTAGTATATTACAATAAACATAGGGTGTCATGCCAACATGAATACAAGCCACTAGACATAGAACTTCAAGCAAATAGTGATAGTGAACCAATGAAGACCCACTTGAATAACATCAACACAGCAGCAAGCTCACGTGAAACCAAGGGGATAGGCATAAGAATCATACACATATATACATACATATATGTATGTATATACATGCTTATATGGTTACAGTAATAACACATTGACGGTGCAGTGAATTTCAAAATGTACAAGTCAGAGCAGAAAAGAATTCAACTTGCAGAAGTAACACGATTCGAACAAGTCCAGATACTATCGCAAGTAAAATGAACAAGTCAAGGCCGAAATAAAATGAAGCAAATTCAAAGCTTTGGAGCAACACGTATGGATGAACGAAAAATCAGAAAACCAAACAAGCATGGTAATCAAGCAAAGCACATCAGAAAAATATATGAATTGAACAAGTCAAGATTAATCATAAGCACTCACACAAAATCGAATGGACAAGTGTAAACAACGTGAAGAATTCAAAGAAAAATATACGAACGTAATTAAGGGAATCGAACCCTGTAAATTACCCCTTATCATCATCTCAGCTCAAATCATTCAAGTTCAAGCAATTATCAAAGAAAGGCATTAGAATAAATCACAAACATATAACTCGAATCAAAGTCTAGAAAATTCAAATCGAACAAGAAAATCACGTACCAAATCACAACATCGGTCTCGACTTAATTGAAGCAGTCGTGAACAAATTAATCGATCGAAGAAAGCATTCGAAGCATTAGCAATCAATTCAACAAAGCGGCGGCTTCATCACAGAAGCCTAATTTTTGAACTAGGAACAAACATTCACGAGCAAAAGAAAAGAGGCAGCCATTTTCACAAAGCAAAGAAAGCAGCTGATAATATAAAAAGGAAAAGGGAACGATTTTTTTATCACGTTGTATATTCTTTTGGGCCGGCCTCTATTAATTTCTATTGGGCTTATTTTTAAATTAGGGTTTTTTGAGTTGTTTTTTAATTTGCATTTTTTCTTTTAAACTTTTGTAAATTCTAGTCGTGTGACTAGGGGAAGAACTACAGTGGTGTAGTTCGAGAATTTGCAACTCAGTGGCTGAGTTGTGGCAGGGTTTTGAGCGTAGAGTTAGGTTAGTCGATAACAGGTGTCGCAAGTTTACACATGTAAGCGTCTGACTACTTAATTTCTAGTAGAAACTTTGGGTGCAGCACGTAGGCAGGGTTTTGCCGAAGCTGGGTAAATCTGTGTTGTTCTATTTCTGCTTTTATTATTCTGCTATTATCCATGCTGTAATTATTTTATATATTTCTGCATTGATTTTTATAATTATTAGTATCACCCTATTCACCCCCTTATAGGGTGAAATCGATCCTACAAGTGGTATCAGAGCTAGGAACAAAAGCCAATTTTTGTTTTAAAAATTTGATTTTTCAAAAACTAATTTTTGTTTTAAAATTTTGATTATTTTAAAATGGTTACTTTTAATAATGCTTTTGCTGAGGGTCAGTCCATAGTTAGACTACCTATGTTCAATGGTGAATATGCTTATTGGAAAAACAGAATGAAATTTTTTCTGAAAACCATTGATGCTTGGAATATTGTTGAGACAGGATATAGGACACCAACTATAGTGGTAGATAATCAGGAAATTGAAAAACCGATCGATGGATCAATGGATGGCTCTAGAAAATAAACTACAGAATGCTAATGCTATGAATTCTATTATCTATTCATTAGATCAAATTGAATTTAATCGTGTCTCACATTGTCTAACTGCACAGGAAATATGACACATACTTGAAGTGACTCACGAAGGAACGTCCCAAGTCAAAGAATCTCGCCTTGCCATTCTTAGTAGCGAATACGAGAACTTTAAAATGGCCATGGATGAAAATGTCAAAGAGATGTATGGACGACTTTCTTATCTTGTATATAAATCAAAAGCTCTCAGAAAATCATACACAGACTTGGAAATAGTCCGAAAAATCCTCAGAGTCCTTCCACAAAATTTTGAAGCAAAAGCTACTGCCATTCAAGAATCAAAGGATTTGAATCAAATCAAAGTTGAAGAACTCATCGGAAATCTCACCACTTATGAGCTAGAAATGAAGTTCAAGGAAGAACGAGAAGGAGGTGATACTCGAAAGAAATCAATAGCTCTAAAAGGAACAGCGGAAAGTGATAACGATGATGATGATGGAGCAGCTGAGCTAGCGCTACTAATAAAGAGATTCAAAAAGTGGAACCACAAGTACGGAAATCTAGCTCTAAATCAACAATTGAAAAGAAGAATAGTCAAAGTACTAGACAACTCAGAAGAGCTGGAGATCATTTTCACAAGTGCCATAAACCCGGTCATATCAAGCCCAATTGTCCTCAGAATCGACTTAGCCAAGGAAAGAAACCGAAAAGGAGAAGTTTTGCAGCCACTTGGGATGAAACTGATGAAGATGATAAAAGCACTGCAGTGACAGTGAAAAAACAGATCTGTGTCTTCGAGGTGATATAACTGACAGTGATGATGACGAGCCAAGCGAGGTATCAAAACTTACTCATTCGGAATTACTTATATATTTTCACGAAGTAAATGGCTGTTTTGAAAGACTTAGGGAGAAATACAATAAAATTGAATCACAAAGAGATACTTTGATAGAATTAAATAAACAACTTGACCAATTAGTCAAAAACTATCAAAATAAAAGCCCTAAGTGTGACAAGTGTCCATCATTCGAAGAAGAAATTAAAAAAATCAGAAATTAAAATTAAATCACTTGAAAATGAAATTCTGATTTTTGAAAGAAAGTGAAAACACGAGGAGAGAAAATTCTATTAAAAAGTACACACAATTATTGAATGAAAATTAATCTCTCAAAACACAAGTCCAACAATTGTCTACAACTTTAGGAAAATTTTCCAAAGGAGAAAGATCGCTAAATATGCTATTAGGGAAACAAACTGTATTCACAATCCCGATCGGACTTCCCATCACTTAGGAGATCTCTATACCGGGCGCTACTCGGTGCAGAGACAATCGATAGGTCATCCTATCGTTTTCGCAAACACCCGGTCTTCAACACCGGTCTTCAAATGCTATCCATATACGACGTATCACTTATTGAGAATGGGTTATATGACACAAAGGTCCTTTCCCGGCTAAACCGAATAATGAGTGCGATATTTAAAAACATATGGATACTGGGATTTCAGTTAAGTCACAACTTAAACCCAAACTTTCTTTTTAAATGGTTTAACAAATTACCATTTTCAAATCTTTAAACAAAAAGATTCATTTTAACAACCTTCAATGGTTTAAACAATTTCCACACTTTAATCTTTTAAACAAAAGATTCATTCACAGATTTTCCAAATTTAATTCCCATTTCAATTGATTAACTCGTTAAATCTTTAAAACAAAGACTTAACTTATAGCTTTCAAAACAATTCCATTTCAAATGGTTTAAACAAATCATCATTTTAAATCTGTTAAAAATAAACAGATTCAATTCATAGTTTTCAAAAAGAATTCATTCATAACTTAGAAAACCATTTTTTTCAATTCAATCTTGAAATTCCTTTAATTAAACTGGAATTTCATTTCTTATCTGAAAGCTTTTATTCTTTTAAAACAAACAGTTTTCATTTTGAAAAATCTGATTCATTTATACGAGTTAAGGTTCTTGGGTTAAATCCAAATTCTCAAACCAATATTTTTAAAATGGTGTAACTTCATATAATCACATTTATAATATCTTGAATCAAAATTCCAATCATTGAATTCAATTCCAAATATTGAATTCAAATTCAAATTGAATTATTTAAATTGGAAGCTTTATTAAGTTATTTAAAATAACTTTTATCTTACAAACTCCTTTTCGAAAGTTTTAACATTTAACCCAAATCCATTTCCAAAATCAATTGAAAATTAAAATTTCAATTTCAAAAATATTAAATTTAAATCATCTGTGACTTAACCGATTTCCTCGTGAAATCCATATTTGTGTGTGTAAAAGTGTAGTCCAGGGGTTTTACACAGTAGTGCAACATCATCAAATCATCACAGATCAAAATACAGAAATATAGTTGATAAGCGGTATAACTATAACGCTTATCGTTCATTCACAGATCATAGATATATATCACAGATAAGTAAATTACAGATCACAACATGAATCAGGAAGTATCACAAAGCATCACAAATCAGGGATATCAAACAAATCAAATCATCCAATATAATCCAAATATTCATAAGTAAGATCAATTAATATCTGATTGTATTATTTTATACCAGATTAATTTCTTATGAATAACTACAAATCTTGGTTAATTAATCATTAATTAATTATAAACCATTTTTATTAATTAACCTTTAATTATCAATTAATCCTTTAATTAATTATCTTAAGTGATGAATTTTTATTACTTCCCTTAAGTAATTTACTTTCAATTACTTTCATTTAGTTATTACCCCTAATTAATTAAGTAATTACTTATCCTTAATTAATTTAACCAATAAATTATCTTAATTTAATTGTCCTTAATTAATTTACTTTAATGAATCAAAATATCCAAAATAAATTCGAATAAGTAATTAATCCTGAATTACTTTTAATTAATCTCTAATTATAAATTAATCTAAATCATTAATTTATAAATTAAATAATTTATTCTTGATTATCTTATTAGTTAAATCACTTAATTACCTTAATTATCTCTAAGGTAATCTATTTCTTTATTAATGACTTCATTAAAGTGGATTTAAACATTACATTTCAAATTTAGATTCAATTTCCATTTTAAATTTAAGATTTGATATTTAACATTAACCAAATTTAAATATCAATTTATAAACCCATATAAGAAAAGTCCCAACTAATTTACTCAAATTTTTATTTGAAATTTAAGTTTTAACATACATTTCATTTTAACTCGCCAATTCAAGTGAACACCAATTATTTAACTTTTCATTGGAAATTCTTTTCATAAAAGAACTTAAATCAAAATCTAATTCAAATATTTATTTTAATTCATATCAAAACACTTGATTTAATTTAGCTATGAAACTTTGATTTAAAACTTTGTTTTAAACTTGCTTTTGAAACCTGGATTTTATATTCTTGAGTTATAATGTCAATTCATTTTAAAAGCTTAAGATTCAAAAAGTTTATTTAAAAACTTAACTTTTGAATTCATTTTAAAATTTAAAACAGAACAATAGGTTTCTGTTTAAAACCTGTTTCTATATCACCACCCGAGTCACCATACTCTTGCTTCGAGTCCACAAGCCAACAACTTCGAGTTAAAACCTAATCTCCTTCGAGTAAAACACTGCATCACCTCGAGACATCCCTTCTTCTCCAACCACCATATTTCCAGATGCACAGAGACACACGCGTGCATATGTACAGTTCATCGGAGCGATTCCGATCATCGCGACAATCTCCGGCACATCACCTACCACTACCTCAACTCTATCAACTTCCAAGACCAACGATTCGAACCAAAATACAAAATCGAGCAAATCAGCTTCGACTGGGAATCTGGGAACAACAAAAACCCATCACCTCAATGCCTGGCAACGCTTCATTACCGCAGCTCCGACCATCTGAGCATCAGCGACCCCGGCCACGTCACGACAACCCACCAAGCCATCCTCCACCAGAAATTCGAGCCACTCGATCGCGTATTGGTGATGAACTCGATACATTTACAGGGAAGACTAAAACTTGAAATAAAACCCTAAATCTAATTCGTCACCTTAACTCACGCAATAGAAAATTCTTTTAACATTTTTCCCATCTTCGTAGATCATCAAGCTTGCTTCAGAACAAATCTCAACATTTATTTTTGATTCGATCGTCAGATATTTGTAAAAATGCAATTTTTGTTCATATACGAATTGCTCTAAGAATACTAAACTAAAAATACTCGTTTTGTTTTAAAAATCATATATTACAGTAAGCATTCAAGATATAAACTTGAATTAGCTTTTAGTAACACTCGAATTTATCAATTTAGTATTTGATTGCCTGTAAATAAAGTTTCCAGAAATTTTAACAGGTTATTTTAACTTGAATTAAATTTTAGAACTTAATATTTTCGGTAACAAACAATCTTTTTTTCAATCTTAAGTTTAAACATTGATCAGATCAAGTGATAATGGATTCTTGAATCAAAATCCTGTGTTTGAAATTTTTAAACAGAAAATGTTTATAAATTTCATCCTACACATCCACACTCATAAATCAATATACACAGAGCATTTTTGTTTATGACCAAACATACTTATCACAATACAGATCAATATTTTTAAAATTTAAAGCAAGTGTTACTCACATTTGTTTTTGAGAAGAACAGAGCTCATCATCTTGAAACCAGTTTGAATTTTTTTTACAGGCTGAAGCTTCTTTTTCTTGATTTCCCTTGTTTGCCTTGATTTAATTTGTTCTGGTTTGAGTTTTATTTACTTCAGATTTTAACTTAGTTTGATGGAAGAAACTGAGATGAAGAGGTTGATGTATAGAAAAATGAAGTTTACAGGTGATTATTTTCTTTTGTACAGGGTGAAAAAAAAATGATTTTGTACAAATTTGATCAGTGATATTTTCGTTTGGGGGCTATGCAGATTTCTTTAGGGCTGAAAGCAAATTTGAATAGATGGCATTTAATGCTAAGTACTTTATGTCTAATATATGTTTACTTGTTTTGCTCGGCTGATACTCCTTCTACTTGATGGCTGATAGTATTTATCTTCTTTTGTAAGCCAATTACATATATTTATATTTTTGTTGTGTTCATATTTGAGTAAATATTTTGTTCTTATGTTTATTACTATCACTTTATAATATAAGTGAGATTCTATTTTATTTTAATTTCCTTTTATTATTTTTGTTTGTTTCATTTATTTGTATTATTTAGTATTGATTTATCAACATGAGATTAAGATATATATATATTTACTTTATATTGTATAAAACTATATAATTTATTTATTTTGTAATATAGATAATTTCTATTTTTAATTAGTTGTTAAAATTTAGCAAATGTATTTACTTGATATTTTTATATCATATATATTTTCATTTTTAAACCATTTATTTACTATTTAAATTCAAATCAAATATATATACATATATATACAATATTTAAAGTTTAAATGATTTATACCAAATTTATTTGAGTTTGGGGAAACTCGCATCCAATTTATTGATTTATTTCACAAATTTTATTAAAAAATTAATTAATTATCAATTTTAAATTTATATAAAATTCGGGGTCGTTACAGATTACATATGCCATTGAATCACTAAGCCTCTTAAATAAATCTTTCATTAATTAAATTCATATTTCAGATACTTGGAAATCACTTCCATATACTTATCTTAACAGGATAAGCCTATTCACAAATACAATATTTTCGATATTTAGATAATATAACCATATACTTATCTCAATGGTATAAGTACATTCACAAACCATTTCTCTTTCAAAACTTAGAAACTTGAAAACTCTTTAAAATAGATTTTTGAAAGCATCGTTCAATATTAATCATGGATCGTAGTTTATATAATGGTTACGTCGCTATCCTAGTGAATCCATTGTAAACTATAGGCAATCCCTGCCCTCCAAATTATGACATGAAATATCAACCATTCCTTTCCAAATTTCTTTATTTTATAAATATCTCCAAATCTATTTATAAAGTCTCTTTATAAATCTCCAGTCCATTTATAAAACATTTTTTATAAACATCAAATCTGTTTATAAACATTCTTTTTAAATCTCATACCCCACTTATAAACTTTCCCTTTCAGAACCTTAAAATTCATTGATAAATTTCTTTTATAAATATCCAGAACCATTTATAAAACCCTTTCCATATTTAAATAAACTTATTTAATAGACTCTTCAAGTCCATAAGGTTCTCTTGATAAACCATAAGTTATTTAAAAGAACTTTAAATAACAAGTTATTATTTAAACATCCTTCTATTTCATTCAATTTAAATCTCATATAAAATAATAACTTTAAAATCTAATTAATAATATATTAAATTAATTTTAAGCACTATTATTGTATTAATAATTTAACTTCACAACAATATTAGGATAATAATTAATTTTAAATAATATTAATATGATAATTAATTAACTTATAAATATAATTATATAATTTAAATCAATATAATTAAATAACTTTAATTAAAATTTAAAGCATAATTAAATCATTTTAAACAAATAATTAAAGTAAAATTAAAAACATTTTAAAACAATAACTAAATAACTTAAAAATAATAATTAAACATTTATTAAGGAATAACCTTTAAGAGTCATTAATAAAATAATTAACTTAAAACATTATTAAAAACAATGGTTAATTATCTTTAAAACATTATTAATAAATAATTATTACTTTTTAAATCTTATTACTAAATAATAATTATTCTAAAAATAACTTTCAAACCATTTTTTCAAATTGATGGAGGCTTAACGATCACCGTGATACTTATACAAGCTATCATCTCATTTAAAGTTAACTTCCCAAATCAATAACTGATATTTAAGTAATCAACGACTATATAAATAAATTATCACTTAACTGTCATTGGTTAACATATCACTTATTATAAGTGGCATACCAATTCATCGATATATAATCAGATGTCCAAATCTATAGAATAGCAGAATGGGGATTTATTCCGCTAATTAATTGTCAAATTAATTTAATTAATGGAACGGTGTTTTATTCCGCTAAGCATGTGTCCAATTACCCTATTCAATCCAATTTAACTCAATAATAATTTATTTGGCCAAATAAACATCAATATTTAAGGTATATAAATTTAAACGTCGTTATTATTTAAAATAACGTGATTTAAATTAAAGGGATGGTTTGGTTAAAGTCCCTATTAAGTTTCAAAATACACCAAACATCCTTGCCAAAAAAAGTACGTAAATTAGGTCTCTAGAATTAAGTTACTGAATAATTGCAGACATTTATGCAATTATATTCAAAAATTGTAGAGATTTCTGCAATTATTCCTTGAAAAATTGTGGAAATTACCGCAACTTTTTCAAAAAATTCTAGAAATTTCCGCAAATATTCATCAAAAAATTTCAGAAGTTTCCACAATTATTCACCAAAAAATTTGCAAAAATTTCCGCAATTATTCACTGAATAATTGCAGACATTTATGCAATTTTTGGATATAATTGCATAAATGTTTGCAATTATCCACTGAATAATTGCATAAATGTATGAAATTATTCAGTAGCTTGATTCTTGGGACCTAATTTATAATCTTTTTTGGGGAGGAGTTTCCGTATATTAAGTTTGATTTTAAGAACCTGAGCCTAATATTCACTAAATTAAATCCATTTGAATATGTCATAAATTTTTACATGTCCAAAGCTACCAACAAGTTACACTAAAATGTTGTACTTGTCCATATGAACCCAATGCAAAAATCTGCGGGTTTAAATGGATTTAATATGGACGAGATATGAATTTTCCAAGTTAACATGTTAATATATATATAATTAAAACAAACAATTATATAACACTCACCCACACAAACAGCCCAACACAAGACTTTAAAAACCGACCCGCCTCAACTATTTCCCTTCCTTCTTCTTCATCCAATTTCTTCCAGTAAACCTATTTCGTGCACAACTCCATGCACATGCACACCTCCCTACCACTCGAATCCACGGACAATCCCCACCATCAGGCTCGCCTTTGCCCACTCGACCTCCCCGACCCTCGCACGTCAACTCCGGTCTTCCTTTTCCATTTGTGTTCGAGCTCTCCTCCACATGGCCAAGCCATTGACGCGACTTCCAAAACTCGACCAAAAGCTACCAAAATATCCCCTCTGACTTTCCTCGCCACGAGAAGCACCACCATGGCCTCGGATCCCCCTAACTTCACTTATAACTTCAATTAACCCAAACCCTAGCCTTTGACGAACGTCGATCATCGACGCGGAACTCCACCGAAACTTCCCTAAAAATACTACGCTTCCATACGACTCCAACAACTCATACAGCGTCGATCCATTCTAGAGAGAAATCGATTTTTGAATATTATGAACATTTTTATCCCTTTACTATCACCAGACGATTTGTTGCTTGATTCTTGACGAATTCTAACGCAATCAATTTTATAAAAAAACTAGATTCGATGACAAACAACTTTGTAGTTGAGAGTTTTGGCTAATATCGAACGGATTGAGAGGATTTGATTTTTGAATGATGAAAATGTTTGGTTTTCATGATCTTACTTAACATGTGCAGAGCAAAATTAAGAAGAGAGAAAAGATTCAGCTCTCTGTACATATGCCTATGTGTGTGTGTGTGTATATATATGCTTGATCATCTTCATTAATGGACAATAAGGCAAAACGGCTGCTATGATGAAGGAAGACAAGAGTGGAAAGTGGTGGCTGAGGAGAAAAAATGGTTGCTGGGGGAAAATGAAGGTACTATGATTTGAAGAAAAGGGGTAGTGTATACTGTGTATGATTTTTGAATAGATTTTGGTGCCCGGCTACCCTACATCGCGTCCGTGTCCAAGCTATGAATGACAGAAGATAAAGTATGATCGTGTATAACAATGTTAAACGATCATAAAACAAAAATAAAATAGACAAGTTGTTAAATTCTGTGAAGTCTCAAAATGCCTACGTTTTGCTGTAAAATACGTCAAATGGAAATTTATTTATTTTTTCAAATTAAAATTTATGGAAAAATTCTAAAAATTAAATTAAAAACACGTCGTTAGAAATCAAGTCTAAATTTCAAGCATAAATTTTGTTACATTTTAAACAGAACCCAAAATCGAATATTTAACACTAGTTAAATATTCCAAAAAAATCAATGTGATAAAATTCCGGGTCGTTACACTTACATTTTCACTACGTGGGTTGGGTAGATAATAAATTATGGGGATATTGAAATGAACACCTTGTGAATTAAGTTTCATAGTTTGACGATAAGGCGTTCAATGGTAATGTTGGGTTAAAATTTGATTTTAACAAAAGTAGTTTATTATAATCTAAACAAGGATATACATTTGTGAAATAGTATTATATAAGAAAGCGACTTATATAAGTATGGTTTATAAGTATAGTTTATAAATGAGAAAAGGATTTCAACTAAGAATTTGAGAACTTAAATCCCAATGTTTTAGAAATTAGTTTTCTAAGATTTTGGAAAATAATACTAGTATTATTTAGAAAAACTATTTGGGGATTAGGTTTATGGGATTGATATCATGGTACTTAGTAATATTTACGAAGTAGTTGATATCATTTTGGACATGATTTAGGTTAAGTCCAAAAGGCATGGTTTGGATGTACCAAACTCACTTCTGTTGCTAGAAAATAATTCTAATGATGAATGCAGCATCATCATCAGCGTTTATTTTCGAGTTTCAAAATGGGAGATGCTGCAGTAGCGATTTGCTACAAAATTGTTTTGGTAAAACAGACTTTGACTTAAATATCGAAAGTATGGTTTGGTATGCAATAGTTATAAGTTTATATAAATTTCAAAATGATTTGATATAAGATCGGGTGTTTAATTCTTGATTTTTCTGTTAAGATATTTTATGGACTCATGTATCCTATGTATCAGGGTAAGTATGGTTATATGGTTTGTTTGATCTATTGATCAGTAATTTTCATTTTTAAAATGAAATGGAATTTTCGATGTTTTTGGATAGTCGAAAATTCGAAATTTGCATAAGTAATTGAAGCTAAGTGTTTATAGAAGTTAATTTTTATATAACACCTGAACTTAGAGGATAGTAGAATTTAAACAAGTTTTAAGTTGATTGGATATTCTTGTTAAGTAAAATGAATTAGTTATTTTTTTGTATACTATAAGAATATAGTGGAGGATTATACGAGCATGAACTTAAGTTATGTAATGTTTAATAACTTGAAGTAAATTTTGTGAAATGATTGATAAGTGATATTAGTATTAAATGATAAATACTAATGAAATTGAACATGGATTAAAATGGAAAGTAATTGGTGTAGTTAAGAAACCAATTTAATAGAGTATGTAAGTTGTACATAGATCATTTTATTCGCTTGGTAGTTCTTGACCTAGGATCCAAGTACATGGATTTCGAGGTGATTTACACCGGTCCGGGTTAGAATTTTTCACTCGATTCTCGACGGCGGACACTTGATATGGATTTTTGATATGATCCTGGAGTTTTTTATCATAGTAAATGGCTATGTTAGGAGAAAAAAGGTTTCTAATCCAGGAACCAGATCGGAGTCCGCACTAGAGAGGTTAAGTGAGATATACTAGTTCAGAAGGGAAATTTATGCGATCGAGACAGTCATCGGATTCGATATTGCGTACAGATGATATATGTATATCGTACAGGCTTTAGTATAATTATATGTTATGTGTGTTACTTGGTGGAGAGTTTGGGGAATGACTCTTTTAATTATTTTGGTAGCATGAGTGGTCAGCTGAGTAATACCTGAGGCTGTTGTGTGTAAGGTAACGTTTAGTGGATTGTTTTGTCATCCTTGTGCGATGAGATGGTTTCTGAACCTGGGAGAACCATGAGTTGTTAGTGATTACGGTACTGTATAGTATTGTTATGTGATTGGTTTCAATGGTTGCCAGTGATTGCAATACCATTAGGTATTGATGAGTGATTGTTGCTTTGTGGCTTGTTGGAATTTAGGAGGTGAAATTCTTTTAAAGCGGGAAGAATGCAACGACTCGGATTTTTGAATAATTTATATTTAAATATTGGAATTATTTAAATATTTAAAACGTGGATTTAATACAGATAAAAATGATTTCAAAAGCTTTTTTTTAAATAAGAATGTGAATGGAAAGCTTATAATTTAGAATTAGAGTGATTAAAAGTGTTTTAATTATAATTTGTTTTAATTAACGTGTGAAATTATCATTCCGGGGCACTGTCCTGGATTTTGATGAAATTAGTGCCATCGGATCCGTAACAATGAATTATTATATGTCGTCAAGTTTCATGATGATCGAACGTACTGTGTGGTCGTGCGGGCTCGAAATGCATAACAATTGATTTTAAGAATTAAATATAATATAATTTGATTTTAAAAGGTAACATCTACATATGATGGAATTAGGTCCCGATACCAGTTCCATTGTGTTCAAAATGGGGGTAATTAGATAGGAATGCCAGTGAGCACGCCTTGCTTGGTGTTCGAGATTTTAGGGGGTGAATAGTGTTGGAAATTTTCCTATAAAAGTATCCTCACTTCTTTCATTTTGTTCTAAACCCTAACCCTAGTCGTCTAATCTATCGGCTTAGATTATCCATGAAAATCGGAGCCGAATTAGAGGAAGTGTCCAATAAAAAGTGGAGCGGCGTAGTCAAGGGAGTACATCGGTGGTGGTGGATCGACGATCGGTAGAGCGTGGCGGCGGAGATCTGACCTCGATGGTGATGCTTTCTTTTGGCTTTATCTTAGTGGCGGTGGCGAATTAAGGGACGAGGTAGGTGGCTAAGGGTCGGCGAGGTCGGGGCGTTCGGCCGTGATGATACGACGGTGGCTAAGGCGACATTGCGACGTCAATCGGAGAAGATAGTTGCGATTTGGGTTTTTGGCGCCTGTGGCCTGGGTTGTTGAAGAATGGTTTAGAAGGTAATTAACGTTAAACCTTAATTAATACTTTAATTAATATTAAATTATCTTAAATGTTCACAAATTCGTATCTTGTCCATACAAGGTCGGATTTGGACGCGGTCAGTTGCGTTGGACTCGCAGCGATGATATCTACGCTTTGGAGTTGGATTCGTGGAGATCGGAGCTTGTAGGAATTTTAGTAAAAATCGAACGGCGTTAGATTTTGACTTTTTGGAAACGCAAAAGCATTAACTGGAGCTTGGCTGAGTTTTACTCACTAGATGATTGTACAATTATTAGGTATATAATTATTGTTGTATTGAAAATATAAACTGTATAACGAACAATGCAAGTTATTACTTTTTGACTCCGCCTTATTTTGTAAAACAAGTGGTAATGTTATATTGGAGTATAATCTCCTTTTGGTTCTCTAAAATATGTATCGTGGCCCAGAGTACTTATTTACATGTTTGATATTGCTTTTTAAAAAGTAATAGTATATTATGAATGTTAGAAACAATATAGTCATTATAAACATACTTTGAAATTCGTGATATTTGACATATGTTAGATTGGATAAAATGTGATATATTGTAGAAATATATGCATATGTGTTTATGTGTATACATTTTGGGTTGTTCTATGCACGTTGGGTGTGTTTGACATAAATGGATTGGTTTGGACATTTACGGAAACTAAAATTGGAAAATATTAAAAGCGAAATGGTCGGGATGGATGCACTTTGAAATCGCTGTGATCTGCGATTTTAAAGTTAACTTTGGAAGACATCCTAGGACCTTTTTGTATTTGTAATAAGTACCGTTAGTGTACTTATTATCGGGAAATAACAAGGTTTAAATATATTTTTGAAAATCAATTATGGATTTATAAAGATATGGTTTTAAATTATTAAAGCAGGTTTTAAAGTGGTGTTTTAAACGAAGGTTTTAAAAATATGTATAAGGATTTCTAAAAATATCTTTTTAGTATATATATATGGTTTTAAAAGTTATTAAAGATTTTATTCAAGATTTTTAAAAGGATTTTTTATTATAATATTTCGCAAATGGTTTATAGTATTTTATTAAATATCTTAGTTTTACAAATAAATTAGTATTTGTAAATATCTATCCTTTTAAAGGTATTTTAATATATATAGAAGTTTTAAAAAGGGAAATTTGGCATTTGTAAAAGGAATTTAAAAGGAGTTTTGGGATTATAACACTTATGTTATAATGGACTATTTTGTAAAATTGATTAAAAAGGTACATTACCTTGTTTAATAAGTAAAGCTATACTTAGAACTTTAAATGGATGTTTTAACCCATTTAATCGTACTTTTGAAAAGTGATTGGATCTTTAAAATAGAATTTTAAAGATAATGGAATAGTAAAATGTTTTGGGGTTTGTCGTAAACAATGTTATAGTAACATTTGTTTTTAAACACTTGGATAATATTTTAAGTGTTAAAATATTGTTAAATGCGTTTGGAAAATACTTAGATCTTTAATAATGGAATTTAAAAAATAATAACAAGTACGAATTGGTTTTGGGTTTGTTGTGGCAATGTGTTAGTAACATTTGACTTTAGCCTGTTTTGATTATACTTATGTAAATAAATGGATCTTTAAAAAGAATGTTTTAAAGATAATCATAAGTGAAATGGTTTTGGGTTTGTAGTGACAACATTTCAGTAACATTTGTCTTAATCCCTTTGAAATTTATTTGTGGGTATACTTATACAGTTGAGAGTAGTATATGAATACTTTTGGGAAGTATTGGAATGTGTTGAAAATGAATAGTAACGTTTTAATTAAATAGTGGAGTTTAGTTAACAAATGGAGTTTCATTTATAAAGGGTTTATTGAGTAAAAAGGAGTTGTATAAATAAAAGAGGTTTTTAATTAGTAAAGGAAAATTAATTAAAAAGAGGATCGAAAGTCGTTTGCATGACTTGATCGTGCTTGTTTGTTTCGATTGTGCTTTGTGTGTTACTTGCTTATGGACAGTATACGGGGCTTGGTTTCCCATATGCAATTATTCTCATTGTATTGGATTGTTTGTTTATTTGATAGTTAAATAACCGACTATCAAATCTTGGCCAAAATATAGTTTGTAAATATCTAGAAGAAACGTAGAAATTATATGGTATAGTTATCTTTTGTGATACTATGCTATATATAAACTCGTTTTGCTCTTCTTGTACAACGGTAAGGAAATCTGTCTGCTTAAATGGCTAGGAGGTGATCTCCGTTCTTATGTATGTTCGTTTATTTCCCACAAAACCAGGATTGAGATTCTTGGAAAATCGATCGATTTGTTTTGGAGCACCCAAGCGGGGGAGTGTACTTATAAGAAATTACTTGAAACTGTGACCTCTCCAAAACTATATGCGTGTTCTTGCTTTGGAAGAGGTTCGTGATTGGTTCATGATTGCTTTGTGATGGCTTCGTGATTGGTTCATGACTGGTTCATGATTGCTTCGTGATGTTGGAATCTATGAGAGATTCGAGATCTGTTTGAGATGCTCGAACACATGTAGTTATTCATGATCTATTCAGGATGTGGGAATCCATGTGTGATTCCAAGATCTATTGAGGTATGGGAATCCATCTGTAATTTCGGGATCTGTTGAGGAATCCATGTGTGGTTCCGTGATCTGTTCGAGCTGGAGCTCATGTGGAAGATCTGTTCGAGTGGTGACTCGTGGGCTGGAATGCCGGACGTAGCCTCATCAGTGGGTATGACTTAAACCAAAGATAGGAGACATAGCCAGTAGGGTTGGCAAACCCATAAGGTGTATTTGACTCTATTTCTAGAGATACTTATTGGGATATGCATGCGGAAGCGATGCATCAGGTCTTAGCAAGACCAGCTGTGGTTTTCCTATTGTACATTCACTAGAGATGTACGATGCTTCAGAAGGATTTCTCTGATCCTTGTGCAGTAGTTTAGATTCGGCTTCCTCGAAGAGATCTACGTGGAAATCCAACACAATTAGCGAACGTGCCTTAGTGGTTGTGATTGTATACCTATTATTGCTGTAATGTACACACATTTGCATTGCAGCTACGTGATTATTTATATTTCACACCTTAGACATTATTATATTATCATTGGATTTTATAATAAAAATGATTTGGTTATCGTAAGATAAAAACCCATCTGTATTTATTGGCGGCATGGTCTTACGAGATACCCTTATTTTGAAGGGTTTTAAGATATAATAAATCTATTTGTTTTGATTTTCTCACGCTAGTTTACCAGACTGATCCGAGTGTTATTTTCTTAATGCTCGGGTCATCTCAAGTATGTTTCCAAATTTAGTTGTGGTTCATTGGAGCTCTCGAAGAGGAGCTGGATGATTTCCTACCATACTTATTTTCCACTACATTACTTGATTGTATCTAGTAGCATTTGTGAGGGCAGGTAGTTATAACTGCCCAGGCCGATGATATGTTAGTTTTCTTTGATTGATGTATTTATATAAATATTTTCATTTTGGTAAAGACCTTTTAAGATATTATATATTATCGTTCTACATGTGAGAATCTGATATTGTGTTCTCTTCTTTCTTGTTCTATTTTGTTTTCGTTTTCTTTTTATTTTACCCTTACAATTCGTCTTTTCAGCACTTGGACGCTTGACACGTAAATACCGTGGATGTACTAGTGTTGACATACGGGGGTTGAAAATGTGAATCCTTACAATTTAACTATTCAAAACATGGGTAATGAAAATTTGAAATCCAAAAGCCTCTAATACCAAATGTAGGGAATGTGATGCACTGCTGTGGTAATGTGCGGAATGGATCTAAAGGCCAATGTAACACTAGAGGGGGTAACAGTGTTTTAAAATTCATTATCAATTTATTTTGTGTTTATCAAATTTGATAATACGGAATCAGCATCACGGGTAGTAATATAATCAATGCAGTAAATAAAAGCAACAAAAGTGTTTGTTCGATTTTTTTTTCAAACATTAGCCCCCCAAAGTTTGAAGGTTAGGCTTCAAACACAAAGTCTTTGGTTTACTTATATATGTTGTTAACCAAAGGTTTGAGAGAGTCATTGGTAGTTTTGTTGGAATTCTTAATGATAAGGCATAAATAAATAAGTACCAGGCTAAAGTGCAACTCAATATTGTAAATAGACCAAAAGTGAAAGTGCTGAAAGTAAAGACACCGAGAGTTTATAGTGTTTCAGGCTGAAAATTCCTACATCCACTGTCCTTTCCTTGTTTAGAGATCTTTTATATATTCGAGAGGCTATTACAACATTGATTTGGCCAAGTCCGTCATGAATAAGTTTCTATGGGAGCTGTAATATAGGAAAGTATAATTTATTCAGTATCTGAATTATGCAGATGCCAAAAAGATGCCTGATGTATTAGGATCAATGCCTATTTATAGCCACTTGTCGTGTGGTAATTATTTGAATTCCTTCTTCTTGGATTGATGACTAGACCCGCCTATAGGGTTAAGATTGGGACACATGTTGATATCTTGATGGACTGCCACTTGACGTGGATTGCTGATTTGCCTTTCATATATAGCTCTTGGGATGTGGGAATTTGTATGTGTTGCATATACTTTGCATTATCTGAGTCATTAGTGCTTCTGGGAGTTATATTAGCCATTGACCGTGGTTGCCTTTTGGACGTCCTTTAGCTTTACAGCCTTGTCTCGGGGTTAGCTTTCGATTGTTACCCTTTTGAAGACCTAATCCTTCAGCTTTCAGCTGATCAGGTGACTGTAATAACCCTATTTTGAAGCGGTAATATTAAACTAATTTAATTAAGATAGAAGTGTTTAAAAATTTGATTTTTGATAATTATTACTTGTGAAATTGAATTACAATGCAATTAAAGTCTATTCAATAAAAGATTTATGTTCAATAAATTGAACTAATTAATTAATTATTTTTGAACAATATATTTGGAATCAGATAAAAAGGTTTTATTCAATATAAAATGTTTTTAAAAGTGGATAATTTTTATACAATTGAAGTGTTGAAAATAATTTTTTTAATACAATGGATAATTAAATAAAAATAAACAAGTATTAAGCATGTGAATACACTTGATTCGGAAAATGATCTAAAATCTAATCTTTTGGTTTTATGAAATATTTTTATTTAAGCGGATTTTGAACTTCTCTATTTTTCCCCAACCTTTCTATTTGTCTTTTAAAAACCATTTAGAAATGTTATAAAGTTGTTTAACTATTGTTTAATAATGTTTTAAATTTTTTTATTTATATTTAATTGTTTATCAATATTTAATATTGTAAAAAAATTATTTACTTAAATAATTGATATTGTTTAAAGATAATAAATAATTATTATTGATTAATAATGTTTTGGAATTTATAATAGTTATTTATTAATAATGGTTTGGAATTAATAATAATCATTTATTTATATTGTTTTGGAAGTTAATTATTATTTATTATAATAATGTTTGAAGATTAATTATTATTGTTTTGTTAACGATGTTTGAAATTATTAACTATTATATTTACAATGTTTTGAAGTTAATAATTATTATTTACTAGTAATGTTTTACTGTTAAAAATTATTATTATATAATAATGTTTTGAAGTAAATAATTACTATTTATTTATAATGTTTTGAAGTTATTAATTATTATATTAATAATTTTTTGGAGTTAACAAATTATTTTATTACTGATGTTGGAAAGTTAATTGATTATTTATTTAGGATGTTTAAAGTAAATTAATTTATCTGATTAATTATAATGATAGATAATAAATTGATTTATAAAAGAAATCTCATTTAATAAAAGAGATTTATTAAAGAGTTTATAAATGAAAATACAGTTTGGATTTATAAGAATTTTTACAAAGGCTTTGTAATGGATTTTTATAAAGGATCTTTATAAAGAGTTCTTTAAAAGAATAAAGTTTTATAAATGGGTTTATAGATTATAAAAAAAAGATTTTTATAAATTGTTTTAGAAATTTATAAAAGCATTTTATAAATGATTTTAAAGATTTATAAAAGGATTTTTATAAATGATTTTAGAATTGTATGGGGAAAAGAGATTTATTAAAGAAATTGATATTGGATTTCCCCAAATTTACTTTCTTAATTTTGGTGGTGTGGACATTTGTTCCATGCTTAACATCGGAGTAATAGTGCTTTGGTTTATCCCTATCTCCGTTTCCTTTAAAACAATATTTATTTTAATCCTTTGATATGATTTTGAAATAAGAAATCTTTCATAATGTTTTGTCAATATACTTATAACATTGAGATAAGTATGTGAATACATTTTCTAAGTAAGGAAAGTATAGTGTTTTGTGAATATACTTATACCATTGAAATAACTATATGGATATTTTTCCAAATATTGAAAGGAGTATAAAGGATTTGTGAATATATCTTTGTAAAAGTATTTTGATACAAGTATTCAAAAAGTGATTTTAATTAATGGAAGGACTAATTAAAGAGACTAACAGGTGCTTTGTGCTTAACCAGCGTTATTTTCCTTTGGAAATTAAATCTCTGGTTGAATTGTTGGTTATTTGACAGTTAAATAATCGACTATCAAATGTTGGCCCATTTTAAACTATCATTGTCGGTTCGAAGAGACCGAGATCAGATATATTATCCGAAAACCACTATGAATCGGAGTAAGCGTTTCGAATTGGATTATCTTAAAGATAATCGAAGACGGAGCTCTTTGAAGCGCAAGGGTTGCTTGCTACTAATCCTGAGTGTGATTCCAAAAAGGATGTAGTATAATTAGTGCCTTCGGTTTCGTTTAGAACCAGAACGAACTTGTATGGATGAATGTTGGCATTGCATTTCTGCCCGGAGAGCAGTGTTAGCATTCCCAGTGGGATTGCTATATAAAAGGTAAAACGTAGTCTCTAGCCTCATCAACCAGGAATAATTTAAATCAGGAGAGATGCAGTAGGGCTAAGTGGGTCACTCAATTAGGGTTCGTCGTCACCTTTCTGGATATATTCATTTATGGATTTGGTTATGCATGACAACTCTCGGAAAGGTTGCAAAAGCGACCATGGTGATGAAATATTCGTACCTATCCAGTAAGGGGTAGGTCGGTCCTATGTTGGTAAGGAGTCCATGTGTGGCTCTCGGTACATTTTTAGATGTGTGATGTGGTAGGTGGTACCCCGGTGCCTTGTCATTGTATGGAATCCATTCTCCAAGAAGTGGCTTCAGACTTAGTTGTATACCTATTATGCTGGAGTTTAATTAATGTAATAATTTCGGCTATATTCAATATTTATTTTAAACCCTAGACACTATTATAATATCTGAAGATTTCCTATGAAATGTTTTGGTTACCGTAATGTAAAAACCCATCCGTGTTTATGTGCGGCATGGTTTTACGAGATACCTTTATTTTCTAAAGGTTATTATAACATTAAAACTCAATTGAGGTGTGTTTCTCACGTTGGTTTACCAGACTAATCCAGGCGTTATTTTTTTATAATGCTCATGTCAGACCAAGCATATTTACAGATCTAGTTTGGATGCTTTGGACCTTCAGGAGATGTAATGGAGGCCACGAGATGTATTCACGTATATGTTATTTTCCGATGCATTGGTTGTCTATATTTAACAGCATTTGTGAGGACGGGTTGTTGTTACCGTCTAGGCTGATGATTTGTTTAGTGTAATCTGATTGATGTATATATACTACAGTTTTTCTTTGTTAAAGATCTGTTGTATGTTATATATTACTCATCACGACACGAGATTCTGTTCAGCCTTTTCTTTCTTTTACTCCAAACGACCTGTCTTTCGGACACTTAAATAATTGGCACATGAATACCGAGGATGTATTAAGTTGTCTTCTTTAAATGTAAGAAAGGCAGAACATTACAGTTATATTAGCAGTAATACCAATAACCCTAAACCAGAATTTAATTGCCTAAACATCATTATTTTAGCTGTGTTTATGGTTTCTGACCCTAAAACATGAAACTAGATTTCACTACACCTATATCATATTGTTTTAGTAGCTTGTAGTAATTCATTTCACATATATTTGTTGGGTTAGCTTGATGATTCAACAACCTATAGGCTAATTTGGTATTCATTTAGTTACTGTGTTGTGTGTAACTTTCCTTGGAAATGAAAATTTGAAACCAAGTAATAGCATTATGCGTGCTGAAATATACATACATACATATACATATACACATATGTATATATATATATTTTGAAGGAAACACATATATATATATATATATGAAAGTCTAAAGGAGTAAGAAAAATAGTATAGTAGCATGTTCTTAATTTATATATGCATGTACATATTCTTATGTAAGTTATGTACAGGTTTTTGTATAAAGGAATCTAATGTATTTTATGAAAAATACATTCAGTTTTAATAATTGGTTCCCAGATTCCTTGTCTTGCCTTCTACTTGTTTACTAAAAACTTTGTGATGATGTAAGATGAAAATACACAATATATATGATACATAAAACCCTGCGTTCATGATCTAAAGACTAGAAATGGGAATTAAATCACTTTTGAAATTACTGGAAATATGGTTTTAATAACTTGTTTCGAAGAAAGTGACTCCTGCACTTATCTTCCTTGTAAGGCAGAAAGAAATCTTCAGTTTTGTGTTGTTCATAAGGTTAAGTCATACGAAATAGGTAAGGTCTAATGTTCAAATTATTTTACATAGAGATCGATACTTTTCCCATAAGGTCAATTCAAATTTCTTTGATGGTAAATACTTGCACATATGACTTGTCAATAAAGCACCTCCTCATCGGATTACTATATTCTTGAGCTTATGACTTGCCGATGCATCTTGCTTGTCTATTAAAAGGCCAAAATTTTATTTCATTGCTATAAATATACAAGTAACACCTCCGTATATTCAAAGAACCGAGATAAATAATAGTAATAATAATGATGATGATCTCTGACTCCATACATGCATAAGATAAAAACTTATTTCATTTTCAACTTGTTGGAAAGATGCTTGTATATGTTGAAGTAGTTAATGAGCATCATGTTGTTAGATATTTACATATGAGACTTACATGTTTTGAATTGAGTAAAGATAGGTACTCAAGGAGCTTATTTGATTTACCTCACGACTATTGCATGCTTTTACTCACTTAATAATAAGCAGATTTACTTAAAAAGGCTAAAATAAAGGTACGCTTTTGCATTAAAATACAGAAGTGTTAGAAATATTAATATATATTGTGTTTTCGATCGTGTGGTCGATGTATATCATATATATCATATTTGTGAAATTGCAAATGGCTCTCCATACAAAGGAGACTGTCAAAATTTTTAGAAAATTCTAATACTTAGAAAATTTTCAATAAAATTTTGTCATATGCGAAGAAATGAAAATCAATAAACAAGTATTTAAAATTTACAGCATATGATAAAAATTAACTTTAGTATTAACAACTTTTAGGTTAAGCGAGTTTCAATTTAATTGTACGTTCAAAAGAGAGTAAATATTTGAATATACTTAACATCGCCCTATAAGGGATTGCGAGGACAAAATTTTCATAAGGTGGAGGTCTGTAATAACCATGTTTTGAAGCAGTAATATTAAACTAATTTAATTAAGATAGAAGTGTTTAAAAATTTGATTTTTGATAATTATTACTTTTGGAATCAAATTACTATGCAATTAAAGTCTATTCAATAAAAGATTTTTGTTCAACAAATTGAACTAATTAATAAATTATTTTTGAACAATATATTTAGAATCGGATAAAAGGATTTATTCAATATAAGATGTTTTTAAAAGTGAATAATTATTATATAATTGAAGTGGTTGAAAATAATTTTTTTAATACAATGGATTATTAAATAAAAACAAACAAGTATTAAGTTAAAAGAAATTGAACAATTATCGAAATATATTCTGTAAAATGAAAAAATAATATAAAAGAAAAGAAAGGAAAAAATAATAATACTAATAACAATAATATCTAAAAAAAATAGAAAGGACTAAAATGTAAAAGTGTAACCCTTAACAACCATAGCCCAAGACCAAAAAGAACTTTCTTTTCCTTCATCATTCCAAAAACACATAGCCTGGTTCCCAATATCCCAAACCCGATTTCTCGGTGCCCTAAATCCCAAAAACAAGATCGAGAAAAAAAAGCGAATGCAAATTTGTTCTCGCTTGGTAAAGGCAACATCGCCATCGATGGCTTAGGGAAGCATGCGCAGGTGACAAGCGTCGGTTGGAGGTGTAGTCAGGTTCAAGCGAAAGTGGTACGATGGTGGCTGAAGCAAGGGCATGGCAGGTGGCTGCAAGAGAGCCGCACATGAGGAAGCAATGCGCACATGGGAGGAGGCTAGGCTGATGCGAGCGCGTGCAGTGGAGTGTTCATGGAGGAGTCGCGACTTGGTGGAGATGATCGTTGGTGGCTGGCGACTTCGAATTAGGCAACGTCGAGCTTCATATGTGTGCAAATGTGAAGGCAGTGGAGTGCGCAAACTAATTGTTAAGATGAGTTATTCTATTAACTCACACACCTATATCTGAATTAATAATATCTCTTTTTATATGCCTTGCTTTAGTATGAATTGCGTTAATATGTGATAATGATTGAAATACCATTTGCATGTTATAGTTTCATTTAATTTGTGTGTTTGAAATATTGGATGTGAATCATTGATTGATTAAGAAATAGCATGTATGTTGAGAACCATCAAAACACATTTGATTGTTGTAGTTAGATTATATGATGGTCCTGTATTGTTTGGGTGATCGGAGTTGTCAAAAAGCAACTCGGATCGCTAAATAATTCCATATTATGAAATTATATTTTAGAGTGATGTGGGCTCTAGATATTGAATTTTCGATGGGTTTATTGTTTGAATTGTTTAAAGGTTTTTTTTAAAAGGTTCTAAAAATGAGATTCTATCTATTTTGATCCTTATTAGAATTTAGTTTATAAAATATAATTAAATTATATTATAATCTTACGTAAATTCTTATTTCAAAATTTCTATTCAAACCTTTTAAAAATGAGTAATATTTAATTTTAAACTTTTTTTAATTTACTATTTTAAGTATATAATTTTGGGAATGTTTTAGTGGCAAAGAATAAAATATAGTATTATTTTACAAAAGCGATTATGAAAGTAATAAATTTTCATTTCAAGTGATTTTATTATAAAAGAGGTTTAAATAATTTTGAAAGAGTTCCAAAATCTTTTGTAAATAAGAAACTCTTCTTAAAGTTAGTTTATGGAATTAAAAGTGATTTTGGAAAATTATATCTTTGTATATATAAATTTAATTTAAAACTCTTTTATTTTATTTATTATGGATTTGAGATTTTAATGAGATTTCAAGTTTTTTATATGAAACAAAGAATTTTAATAAATGATTGAATTGTCTTATTGGTATATGACATTTCATACAATTCTGTCCTTATTATTATAGTTTGTTAAATAGAGTTTGAGTGGAATTTACTAGCTTTTAGTAAACACTAGAGTTTCACTTTCTGGTATGGGGTAGTTAGTTAGATTCTAGTGATTACTAAAGTGAAAGTGAGCTATACTTAGAGTTGTATTATCTTAGGGTGATTGGATTTTAGGCCAATAGATCCCTGAGAGACGATAACTCGTTTTTCATTGACCTGAGAGTCGATACATTCTCAGATTTGGGTAGGCAGACTTATTTTTAGGAGTTAGGTTTGTTATGGTGTAACATGGCTATCCTTTCATTCATTGGACAGGTGTTACATATAGACCTATCAGTTTATTACACATTTGGACAGCGTTTACCTATTTATTTTCGTTAGGTAAATTCAGATAGTTTTGTCATAAACACGGTTAGCTATTAGGATTCGGGGTTTATACCTAGTAGTCTATTTATTTTCATTAGACTATTGCGCTATATGGTAGGGTTTACTTATTTTAGTTAGGCCCCATGTTGTACTGTATCGTACTGATAGTTGACTGCCATTATTATTTCATTAGTGATGATTATTTATTCATAGACATTTGAATGGATATTTAGTATCTTATGGCTGTGGAGAATTTTGAATTATTATCACCATATTTTTTATGATAGTCCATTTGAGACTTGATATGTATTTATGAAATGGTGATTTGGTTTTGATATGCCTCATTATAGTTAATTGATTTTGGGTATATTTTGAGATGACTTATTTTGTGGTTAAGTTATAATTGGATTTATGGAATGGTGATTTTAATTGATATGCCTTATTATGATCATTTGTTCTGGCATATTTGTATTATGACTTATTTATTGTTAATCCATATATTATGATATCAGTATCTCACTTTTTACTTAGATATAGTCTGACCCATTTATTTTTATAGTACTCAGGTCAGGCCGAGACTCTACAGGTATTAGGACTTGTTGACCTTTGGATTTTGTACTAGCATTAAAGTAGATTATTTTGACTGTTTTAGTTTACTTCATACTTGTATATATTGGCATTTAGGAGTTTATGCCATATATATTATCTAGTAGTCGTTGTGTACCAGATACAATATTTTGGATGTGATATATATATTATGCAGGTCTAGTACTGATATTTTGTAGACTCACATTTTATTCTACATATGATGTATATTATTCCACTGTGGTCTGTGACTCTGATTCTTATTTATCTATATTATATACTATTCTGAATATTTTTAATCGATGAGTTTATTGCTTTGTATTAATACTATACACGTCAAAATTTTCAGTTTAGATCCTCAAAAGGTAATACAGACGTTTGAATGTTAGTATAAAGATATGTTTACATACGATAGCCCTCAACCAGCCGTATTCTCCATATTATTAATGACATTACTTGTAATGTTCTTTAATAATATGGATATAGCGGTGGCATCGTTATAGTGACCGTTTCTTTTGGATTCTTGTTTATACTTTAACATAGGGACTTACCCTTCGGTGTAATGTAGAGGAGGGGTTATGTGAAAGTATATACAAGATGATCATTGATGTTGGATATTTGTGGGATGCTTAATACATAGCATAGGTTATATGGGTTAAAACTAGAGAATAACTAAGAAAAAATTATGCTATAACACATGCCCACTAAAGTTTACTGTGTATAATAAATAGGGGAGGACTTTGGTTTTTACAGTGAGAGTTAGACCATACTTTTAATCTTGGTTACCTCACTTTTCCTTTAGTCGGTATCAGGTTTTCATAACTATTAAACTTGACCAATGTTTAATTGAAATTTGAGAATCTCAATATTTATATAGAGGATTTGGAGGCCAAAGACTAGGTATGGTAGGTACCATAATAAAAAATTAGTTGCATGTCGAAAGTTATGTACAATAGTAATTAAGAAGCTAAAGTATTTAAATGCCAAAGGCTATGTATAGTAGAGTGACGTAATAGGAAAAGGTAATTATAAGTCGAAGGCCATGTATAGTAGTACCTATAAAGCTAAAGTATTTAAATGCTGAAGGTTTTGTATAGTAGAGTGTTGTAATAGGAAAAAGTAATTATAAGCCAAAGTCTTTATATAGTAGTAGTTGAAAAGCTAAAGTATTTGAATGTCGAAGGCTATGTATCATAAAGTGTCATAATAGGAAAAAGTTATTATAAGCCAAAGGCTGTATATAGTAGTAGCTGAAAAGCTAAAGTATTTGAATGTTAAAGGCTATGTGTAGTAGTGTGTCATAATTGGAAAAAGTAATTGTATGAAATCAAAATTCGTGGTGAGGGTTTTTGAAATGAATTTGAAAACTCTAACCTCGTCTTATGTTGAAGATGTCTTTAATCTGACCTCAACCTTTAGTGAGGAAGCGAAGGTTTGAACCTTGGAGTTTGAAAGTTTATCCTCATCTCATATTGAGGATTTAACTACCTAACCTTGTCACTGGTATGGGTTTAGTGTCGAATAGATTAATCGATTGCATGTCATTAGGGATTCATAATTTTGTATACTGAAGGCATAGTTGATTGAATACCTCTAGGGTTTTGTTATTTATGAGCTGAAGGCGTGTTAGATTGAATACCGCTAGGGTTTTTTAGTTTATGGGCCAAAGGTGCTTTAGATTGGATACCTCTAAGGTTTCGTAGTTTTAAGCTGAAGGAATATTAGATTGAACACTGCTAGGTTTCATAGTTTATGAGCCAAAGGCATAGTTGATTGAACATCGCTAAGGATTCGTATATTATGAGCCGAATGCATAGTTGATTGAACACTGCTAAAGTTTCGTATATTAAGAGCCGAAGTCCTAGTTGATTGAATATCGCTAAGGTTTCATATATTATGAGCTGAAGGCATAGTTGATTGGACACCACTAGGGTTCCGTACATTATGAGCCGAAGGCGTATTTGATTGAATACCATTATGGTTTTGATTATTAGCCGAAGGAGTAATTGATTGAACGTCGCTAAGGTTTTGTATATTATGAGCCGAAGGCATTTTAAATTAAATACCGCTTGGGTTGTGTTATTTACAGGCCAAAGGCGTTTTAGATTAGGCATCACTAAGGTTTCGTGGTTTATGAGCCGAAGGGGTAGTTCATTGAACACCACAAAGGTTTCATATATTATGAAGAGTAAACTTTATTGAACACCGCAAAGGTTGCACGCCTACGTCCACTTTGAAGAGTAAACTTTACTGATCACTTGTAAATCTAATTACAATGAATTATTGATAACTGTACTTGATTACAATGGTGTCTAGAGCAACAAGCAGCATAAAGATCCTCTAAATGAACAAAGAAGCATGTATTTGTAGGGGAAGACGACAAAATATCTCGCTAGAAATTCGATAGAAGACTCTCCAGATCCGCAAGGGCCCACACAAACGATCGTAGGTGCAAATCCAAGCATTGGAACAATCGGTATCGATCGTTCATGATTGCTCCAATGTGGGTGCAATCGTTCCTACAAGCTCCCTCGTACCTCTAAGCCATGTTCCCAAAGTTCGCTGTCACTCTGACTTGCCGTTAGTGAGATATTGATTAATTTTCATTGATTTGAATCGTTGAAGCTGAAATGACACGATCGTTCGTGAACGAAGTATACCGACCGTTCTTAGTAGCTCATCTTGTCACGCGATCATTTCTAGGGGTCCTCTCTTCAGTATATTGATGTTCACAAAGTTTCATGTGTGATGGATCTGTAGATTTTGAGATATCGATCGATCATCATGAATTGAGTTATGGAAACGATACGACCCGTAATGTTGCATATGGATCGTACCTGATCCATCTTCAGGGTGTAGTAAGCTTTCACGCTTCTACTTTGCTACTGCTTCAGGTCATTGTACTTGTATGATCTCTAGACTTCATGATCGTTAACCTGATGCATCGATTCTGATGACAATTGAGTCTGTCCCATCTGATCGGTACAGATATAGTCGGACCAAAAGGCCAGATAACACTTGCCTCCCAAAGTACGTCTTGTTTGAACATGACATGCTTTGAATCGTTGCAAACTTGAGTCGTCGGAAATGATTCCATTCAATTTACTGAATAGTCGCCATCCTCCCATTGAGCCGCTTTTTACGGAGAGTTGCATCTCTTTCTGTTTGTCATGACTATTGGTTGATTTCCAATAGTATAAATACTGGTTTACGGTTTGTTGATGATTATCTTGTATCATCTCCAGGAATTATTAAGCTTTATTAATCTAGCTTAAACCCTTCTCCAATTGATTTCAGGTGAGAATTCAATTTCTATCAATTTCAAAAACTAAATTTTTGGAACGTATACTAGCACGTATACATGTTTATACCTGACCATTGGTCATGATTGCAACTGAAATTTTGGAACGTATACTAGCACGTATACGTGCCTCTGGTCACGATTGCACGTTCATAGGTCGTTGTCAAGTTTTTTTGAAATGATTGCATCCGATCATTCACAGTTGAGGAAAATTATTGGATCGTTTTAGACCGATCGTTTTAAAACGATCGTAACATTGTCTTAATGGAGCGTTCGGTCTTGCTCCTAGGCTATAAAGGATCGGCCCACTCTCTTATATAAATATTTCTACTTCACCGCACCCATCTTTTTCACTTCACTTTGCATTGTCCCTACTCGAACTGAAAGGAAAATAAATTGTTCGCTCCTTCTTCTTCATCGTTCTAACAACGATCCGACCCCTGAATCGAAGACCGCTCCTCCACCATTTAACTTCTAATCGAGTATCCTTTTCACTGAACCCCTTATTGTTATTTTCATCTTCCCAAATATCATGAGAAATCAATTTCAAATCAACTTCGTCCTTCGAATTTTGGTATAGGTAAGTCAAACTTAGCTGTTGACGGCGAGATTTTGGGTTTATGTCCATTGACGTTTGAGTGGAACGGTGGAATCGTAAGATTCAATGAAGGTTGGAGGAGATGAAGCTTTCCAACGATCGTTTTCCTTATATCGGCCATTTAGGAGATGGAGAAGTGGATGTGTTGTCGAAAGGAAGTGGTTGGCGAATCATTGTTGAGTGGAATAGCAGTTTTAATGTGGAACAATGCTTCTAATACTTAACCGATCATTAGTCAAACGATCGTATAACGATGGAATGATTTGGTGATGTCAATCGAGCTAAGTGTGGATCTTGGTTGATGGTTAGAACGGTTTTATATAAACAATCAGTGGAAGTGGGTATGAATGATCGGATGGTGGGTTGGTTCAATCGATCAGTTGAAGGACTGGTTTGAACGATTGGATAGTGGATGATATGAACGATCGGATTTGGTGCAGCATCTGATTTGGTTATGGATGATCATTATGGAATGATCGGCTATACTTCAATGAAATGATCGGTTGTCAGCAACGAACTTCAAAATGAAATTTGATAACATGAACTTGGACTTTGAGACGAGCTTCAGCCTTGAACACTTGAGTGAACATACAAGACTTGCACATGACTGGAATTGCATACTTGGAAATACATGACATTAGAACTATGACATAGAAAATGCCTTGAACAATTCTCTTGAAGCTCGTCTGTTAATAAGTATAAAAATCAAACTTAAGACCGCTGACAATCAATCCTGAGGTTCAAGTTGAATCATTCCCTATCAATGTAGAGAACTGGTTGAGACAATCAGCAATGATGGTCACTCTGATCGAATCCCGAAGTCTTGTCACAATTTCCATCTTTAATTCTTTAACATTTATCACTACTTTGCATGGCACTTCATCACGCAACACTAGCACTCACTCTACATGGGGAGTATAGGTTATTTTTTCTAATGATGATTATCTACTGAGTTTAGTAGTCATGGGTTCAAGATGCTTGGGGCACTTAGCTGCCATGTCTTCTGAACGGATTTTATAGCACAACAGTACCAGTGACAAATCGAGCTCCACAACTGCTTCCGATGAATTTTCCTCGATCATTAAGAGGAACAACCGGAAAGTTCCTGTCCATCATTGAACCTCTTCTCTGTCGTTCCCTTTCTTCCAGCAAAAGTGATATACCCCGCTTCTGACACACTAGAAGATGCTATACTTTTGGAAGATTCAGAGGATATTGCGGCTTTGAAGATTAATGAAGGCTCTCTTTGCAGAATCTGTGCTAGACACAAGATTCCATTTGACGACATGAGAGTCCCGACTGGTGATGATAGAGTTCATATCCCCCCTGAATGGTTTACTGCATGCAACAAGTTCATGTGTTAGGCAGGATGTGTCCCACCCTTTAACCCATTCATCCAAAAAATGTTACATCATATGAGGCTAGTACCGAGACAACTGCATCCAAAGGGCTTTGCCCTACTCAAATGTACTTATATGGCATTCATGGAGTTTTTGTTCTGTCCTCCAACTCCCAAAGATATTCGATTCCTTTTCACCTTCAAGTGTCGAAAGGGAAGCCTTTCATTTACATTCCTTCAGTCAGTCAAAAAGTGCCAGATCCTGACTGGTACTTGGAACAAGCTGAGTGCCTTCAAACGCGAATGGTTCTATATCCGCTGCTTGTCCGGCTTTGCCAGATGGTGGTTGGAAGGACGTAAGTGTTACTCCTGACTTAATCTCTTGAGTGCTCATATCCAGGTCGTATCCTGAACTAAGCAATTTCTCTGGTTTGTGTAGGTTCTTATCCACGACCCGATGGAAAACAATATTCAGACACAGTCTTAGCCCTAAAAAGGATTCTATCAGAAGATAGAGATATTGAGAATCTCCTTACCGATGAATGTCTTATTACCTACGACCTAATGGAAGAGGGTCATAACATAGGGCTATTGGTCACCACTGGAGTTACAGTGGCTGAACAGCGGGATGTAGATGGTGATGAAGGCCACCAAGCCAATCCTGTCGTGCCCCCAGTTGAGGGAGCTCAGGAAGCTACTGATAAAGATACAACAGGAGATAAGGGTGACGATCTTGGCGGCGACAAAGTGGGTTCTAGTTTTGGGGCTGTGGCCAAATCTTCGCAAACTTCACATCCCCCCACTCTCAAAAAAGGAAGAAGGAAGAAGCTTGTGTGTAGGTTCCCCAAGAGTCGTCCCTTTAAGCAGCCTAAGCTATCCATCGATCCTCATGTTGTTCCAGATCAGTCTTCTTCTCAACCATCAGAACACTTAGATGAAACATTCATGGCACTATCCAATCTTCCAATACCAAACAACATTGGTGCCTTTCATTTTACTGACATGAGCATCGACGGATCAAAATCTCCCTTCGGAGCTGGGGTTGGAATCCCTCCTACCACTGGTGGAGAGGTTATTCCTACTAGTAAAGCTTCGAATAATGCTCCGTTGGGGGGACACAAGGACATGCACGTTCGCATGCACATCATAATATTTCATTGCACCTATTCCAAGTCCTTCAATACTTAGAACTGATTCGTTCTTTGTTTTTCTTTGCAGAAATAATGATGAGGAAGAAGCACATGTTTCAGTCTCTGCAGGAAATATCATGCTAGAATCCCGGTTGCTTGGGCTCGTATCTTTAAGGCAGTGGTCATGAATATGACCTTAGCTATCGCTCTAGCTGAGACCATGATTATCAGAATAAAGGTGATAGAGACAAGTCCTCCCGTGACAAATATCGATCTAGATCTAGATCTCCTCCCCTTAAAGATTCTGAAAAGCAACAAGATCATTACGGGGATGTTCCTCCTATTGACACCTCCTGTGGTCCCCCTTCTACTTCAGTTTCTTCATAGTCTATAGTTCCATCCTATCCTCAGTGACCCAATGTCATCGGCGTCATGATGTTCACCAACAGAGGTCGGGCAAAGAAAGCGCAGACATCCAAGTTGTCACCGAAGATCAACAAGCCGATGCCGCCGCTCGCATGACCCAACTTAAGTCATATTTTCCAAATGTATGCCTTGATGGATTTTTCTTTGTACGAAATCTTAAGAAAGTTCCTGAAAAAGTCCAGCAAATGACTATTGATTGTATAACTGATATCCATAAGCAGTATAATGAGTATATGAAAGCGATGGAGAGGATTTCCAAAGTGTCTTGGGAGAGAGCAGTAGAAATTGAGAAACTGAAATGCCAAGAGGCCCAGGACAAGTGGATCATCGAAACTCTTAGTAACGAGTTAGAATCTTTAAGGAACTCACAGGCAGAAGTTGAGAGAAAAGCAGAGACTACCATCAAGGCACTTGGAGAGGAGAAATCCAGGCACTTAGCCGAAGTCGAAGTGCTTCATCATCGGAATCATAAACTGGTGTTAGAAAGGGACGCAGCTCAAAGAAGTGCAGGTGAGTATAAAACTAAATTCGAGCGTGAATCCAAAGAAAAAGAAGAAGCATAGAATATCGGTCAAGATGCTTGCGAGGAATTGGTTATCATTGGGTTTGAAAGGGACGCGGCTGTCGAAAAGACAAAAAACATCGATGTCTTCATTAAACAAGAAGTGGAGGCCACGAAAGAAAAGGTCTGGGAGGAGATTATAGAGGAATTGGATCCACTACTCATTCTTTATAATGCCAATGTCTTGAAGTATAGAAACTTGGAATGGCTTCGGGGTGACTACCCTTACCATCTTGTACGCTCTTGGGAGCATCTTGTTCAAGAGGAGAAGGAGGCTCTTGGCACCGAACAAATTGATTTGGTGAGGATGGAAGGCGAAATTCTATTTGGTAATGAGCCCAAAGTTCTTCACAAAACCCAGCGTATACTTCAGAAAGAGCATGCCGCGACTTCTCAACATGAGGCTGGTGAAGGTTCTGGGTCAATATCACACAGTGTCGGAGATGACCAGAATCCGGTGGCCCAGGTTATTCCCAGCACCACTGTGGGTCCTTCGGTCGAGCCTAGTTACAATCCGGAGAAGCCAATTATTGCTACATCTAGTGAGCTCTCCCCAATTATGGAAGGAGGTTCCAATGGCACTTCGGTTCACGTGGGATATCAATTTGGAGAAGGTATTGCCTTAAACTCGCATGTCCTCCAAAAACCTGGAGTGTCGCCAGTTGATATATCTAATATTTTTAGTTATGTTTCCTCAGGTTTAGATCCACTGGCTGTAGTTCCACCTCTTCCCAAAGAATCTCAACCAGGACCTCGGGTACCAATGACGGAGTCTATTACTGTCACGGCTTCAGCGACAGCACAAAATGCCCTAGAAGAGGAAACTTTTATGATCGACGAGCACCTGGTGAACGCTTCATTGAGGGAAGAAAGTGATCCACATCAAGAGATTCCCGCTGATGACGACACTATGATTCTTGGAGATTCTCAATCCTTATCAGGTCCCTCCATGTAGGAAATGGCACATAAACTTGAAGCGGACATTGCTCTCGAGGCGAAAGTCAAGCAGGAGAAAAGGGAGATTATTCCCCCTCCCATCCCCATTTTTTTCCTGGAGAAACTATGGAGGCCTCCGCTCCTCAGCCAGAATCTACTTAAGATGCACCTACTGGGTCAACCCAGTCTACTTCGGCTAAAGGCCAAGGAAGAGGGAAGAGAGGGGAAAAGAGGAGTGGAGAAAGGTCAAGTGAAATCTCTCCTGATTCCAAGAAGAATAAAAGGAATTCGAGGAGGAAGTGATTCTTTGCATGTACTCATGCTCCAAAGACTTTTAGGTTTTTTTTGTTGGTCGAATTTGTATGGGATTGGCCCTCCTTTTTTTGATTCCTTCACTATAAATACTTATACTTGACTTTCCAAGCTTACGTAAATAAAGTTCTTTTACTTTTGTCGAACTCTTGTGTGAACTTTGTTTAAGTAGTTGAGCTATACTTTTTCATTCAATGTACTTGTAATTCGTCGCTCATTGATTTGGACAATTATCAATTAACTTTTTACTCAAGGCCCATATGTGTTCGTAGCCTTTAGTTGTATCAAACAATAGGGCCCGAGTCCAATGTTACGCCGTCGGATCCAGCAATTTAAGCGATTGTACTCATGCCCCCCAGTCTTAGGTTAGCATGGTTAGATAGTGGATGGTCGAACTCCATCCTTAGCGAGTTTATACCCCTCCTATTGGTTTTAGGTCGGAGTTTATGGAATAGTCAGTGGTCGAACGACACTTGTCTTATTTGTTTATACTCATATCCGCACTCTAGGGGAGTTAGTTGGCGGGTGGTTGAATCATACCTAACTCGTGTTTATATTCCAGCCCACACTCTAGGGACTTAGAGTTATTTCGAAAAATAGTCAGATCGTACTTTCCTTAATTGATTGATTTATCCCAAAGTCCGAGGTTTGACTTAGCGAGCGATCGATTGTGTCACGATCGTTTTTGATTCATGTCCATCCCATCGCTTGGTGGGATTAACTTGGTTTTCAAATGGTTGAGTCACATCCATTCCTCGTTATGTACTCCGTCCATCGGGTTGTGAACGAGAATCATCAAATGAACTATTGGACCACGTCCATTTTGTTTAGTTCAATCGTGAACTAACGTAATTGGCTTGCTCCAACTCTGGGAACCTACTCGAACATGTCAATATTAGTTAGTTGGGTATCGTAACTAATATGTAATGCTACGACAATCACAGATATGAAGAAAATTTAAAAATTTATTTGCCAAATGGAAAGAAATGACATAATTTGTCTTATTACATATGTGGAAAATCAAATGCTAAAGAAAATCCTGAAATTGAATACAATTAAATAAAGAAGAATAAACTAAGTGAAATAGCACCGTAAATGCTCGCTTTTCCATGCTCTTGGGAGTGTGAAGCCATAAACAATCGCTAGCTTGAAAGTTCCTTCTCCAAGCCATTGTTCAATGACATATGGTCTTTCCCAAGTAGGATTCATATGCGACGAGGTAGGAAAATCCCATTTCAAGATAGATCGCCTATTTTAACGGTTCTAGGTCGGACTTTAGTGTTGTAGTATCGCGCGACTCGGTGTCGATGTGCAGCTGCCCTCAAATCAGCTTCCTCGCGCTTCTCATAACAAAGTCTAGAGATTCCAAGAGGAGATCTCTATTCATTTTGGGATCATAATAGGTCAATCAATGAGAAGGGACTTCGAGTTCAATAGCATAACGACATCAGAGCGGTAAGCAAGGGCGAATGGAGTATAGCCAGTTGCGGACTTGTGGGTGTTTCTGTAAGCCCATATTGTCGTCGGGAGTTCATCCACCCACTTGCCTCTAGCCTTTTTCAAATGCTTCTTTAGGACGTACTTTATGATTTTGTTTACAGCTTCAACTTATCCATTTTCTTGAGGATGCTCAATCGCGGCAAATCTATTTTCAATATGATGACAACGGTAGTAGTCTTTGAATTCGACACTGTCGAATTGAGTCCCATTATCAGTTACAATGGTTCACGGAAGGCCAAAACGACAGATGATGTTATGGTCAATGAAGTTAATTACTTTCTTTGTCAGATTATGGCTAAAGGTTCTGCTTCAGCCCATTTGGTTGAGTAATCATCTACGATGATGGCGTACTTTGCACCACCTTTAGAGATCTATAAGGAACCGATAATACCTATGCCCAATATGGAAAACAGCAATGGACTAAGGAAGTCCCTTTTGGTTAAGGTGCAGTGGGGAGATAGTATTAAGGACGCTACGTGGGAGGCTATGGAGAAAATACATATCTCTTATCTGCATCTCTTCGATGGTACATCTTGAATTTCCTATTTCCATCTTTAGTTTTGAATAGGTCCTTTCCTTTAGTATCATTTGGGAGGGTAGATCTTAGGACTTAACCTATGGATGATAGGACTGAATGTAAGCATGTTACTAGAACATGTTATGTATGTTGGACGCAAGTGGTTGCAAGTGTTTGCTAGTGGATGCTAATGGACACATATACACACTCTAGGCACTATTATCTCTTAGAGATCGGCCTAACTAGGTCACTAAAGCATATGCATATGGATGTGTATGCACTTACATTTTTATTTCATGGTTGCTATGAATGGGTGGTTATCTTATGATTGTTGCATTTGGATGATGATTGTAGCACGCATATAACATGAGTGCATAAAAAGGGGGTCGACTAAATCAGTAGACCGCCTAATCTTTTGCATTAGTTAGGGACATTGACACTACACTATTGCATATGTCATAAATTGCATTAAAAAGCACAACGACAATGGATGTAATGGATGATGGTTGAATATGTGGTTGTGGAATTTGGATGAAATATTTATTTCATTCTTATGTCCTTGGAGATTTTGGGGGCGAAATCCTTTAAGGTGGGAGAATGTAACACCCCGCATTTTTAGATAATTAAATAACCAAAATAATTTTTAAATGGTGAAAATGAGCATTTTTGGAATTGTCGGAATTTAGCTACGGGACTTGCACCATTGGGCCCGTGGCAATTTTCTGATCAATTTCCATATATAACTTGTCGAAATCCGAGCTAGTATGAAGATGTTAGGAGAGAAAAAAGAAATCAGAATTTTACTACAATTAAATGAAAAAAAAATATATGTATCCATAGGTCGACCCGCATTAGGGTCAGGTCAACCTATGGATCGACTCCCAAAGGGGTCGGGTCAACCCGCCTATCATCTTGGACGATTTTTCGTCCAGGTACGAGCCAAAGAGTGTAAAATCGTTTTTTTGAGAAATCATGTGCATTCGTAGATGCATCTGATGGTTCCAAGTGAGCCTATGATGTGGTTGCACCAAATTAAATCTTCAAATCCGATGGCCTGAGATTCCTAAGCCACACTATAAATAGAACCCTAGGCCTAGCTATTTTTCTCATTCAGATTTTCTCCCAATTGGGTTCATTGCCTGAGGCGGAACCCTAAATAGAAAAATTTTCTGGAGAGGAAATCTTTTTAATAAAAATATTCTACACCATAGAAGTGGATCCAGGAAGGCCCAGGACTAGAGCTAAGAACCACATGTGAGTGTTTTGTAATTATTTTAGATTTTTAAACAATTTAAAATAATAGGGTTCTCAATAGTTGTATTTTTTTTCTACAATTTTGAGAAATTTTTTATGTAAGTTTATTTACTGTCAGATTTTAAGTTAACTTCTGATGTTCTTTTCAGTCTTCTTTTATTTAGCTATCTTATTCAGTTATTTATAGTTATTTACATCTGTTTTAAGTTGGAATTTAGCCTGTAAATGTTAGTTTCTTTTTATAGAGATTTAATCCTTTTTGACACGAATAAAATATTGAAAAGAGAAGAATTCGCAAATATGGATTAAAATAGAAAAAAACACTAAATTTATAGAAATCAGATGTAAAATGAGAAAAAACTGAAATAAAATAGAGATGGACTGAAATAGGCAAATTTAAGATATTTGCAAGCATGATTATAACAAGTGATTATAACTAAAAAGAAAAAAATAGAAGAGTAACAGTTGCAAGAATAATTATACCACGTAGGTTATAATTAGAAAGAAAGAAATAACAGAAGGGCTTATTTTAAAACTTAGATCTTGGATTAAGTTAATAAGCAAATATAACAGTAGTGGCCCATACCGGTAGCATTCCCTTTCAGGTCTAGGACTAATGGTCTTACATGTGGGTGAGGCTAGGCATACTTATGCTAATTATGGTAAATAAGTGGTCAATATATAGAGGCTCAAATTTGGGGATTTGGGCAAGGGGCACAAAGTTAGAAGATTTGTTTGTTAGGACCAGTACCGGCAGCATTCCCTTTCAGGTCGAGGACTGATGGTCTCACACGTAGGTGAGGCTGGGCACGCTTATGCTGATTAGGGTAAATAAAGGGTCAAATATGGGTCGACAGTTAGTGTGTACCGGCAATGACCGATCTTGCGACATCGATTAGAGTAAATAATTCGCTACCGCGTCCTAAGCACTAGAGGTGTCTTTTGCTGTGGGACCAACAGGATTGGTTCACAGTGGCACAACAGAGATAGAAAAGGCCGATCAATGGGTAGGATTAGGATTTCAGCCTAATCAAGTTAGCAGTTGAGGTAGGATTAGGGTTTCAGCCTAATCACAGCAGTTCAAGACAAGTGCAAACAATCAAAGTAAACAGTCAATCAGAATCAGAAATAGTATTTTATGCGAGTTTTATCTTTTTTTTATCTTCATTTCAAGCTAGAACTATTGCTTAGTCTATTATCTTTATCTTGCTATGAAATACTAGTAATTACTTTCACTCACCAGACTTATTGTCTGACCCACTCCTCTATCTTTCCTTTTCCCCCAATAGGCCAGCAAAGTTGAGGATAGTTGATTAAGGTTGCTTGGAGATTCATTTCTGGAGTTTCCTCATTTCAGATGTATTCTTCTGTTTTTCATCTTTTTCATTTGGCTAATAATGGATTGGCACTTGTGAGAGGGATTATTATTATTATTACTTTTACTCTGATTATGTGAGACTGAGATGTATTTTCATAAGACATGAGAGATTTTGAGTTTTTGAGACATGTTATGTTTTTATGACTTATTTTGAGATGAATTTTGAATGATAAGTTATTATTTAAATGTTTTTCGCTGCTTTTACTTATTTTCCTTGTGAATCTTAGTCTCTGTGATGCTTTAGCTATACCTATAACGCATCACATCCTTTGGTGTGACCTTTTTGGGAATACTTAGGGGTGTGGGGTGTTTTAGGTCCTCTCTTCAGTATATTGATGTTCATAAAGTTTCATGTGTAATGGATTTGTAGATTTAAGGTATCGATCGATCATCGTTGAATTGAGCTGTGGAATCGATACAATATGACCCAAAATGTTGCATATGATTGTACGTGATCCATCTTTAGGGAGTAATGAGCTTTCATGCTTCTGCTTTGCTACTGCTTCAAGTCATTGTACTTGTCCGATCTCTTGACTTTGTGATCGTTAACTTGATGCATCAATTCTGATGACAATTGAGTTTGTCCCGTTTGATCGGTCCAGATATAGTTGGGCCAAAAGGCTAGATAATAGGTAAATTATACATTTTGTACATAACACTAGTTTATGTGGGTTGCGAAATTATGGATCTTAAGGTTAATTAAATACTAGAAGGGGGTGAATAGTGTTTTCTAATTTATTGAATCCTTTTAAAATTCTTTCAAGATTATTATGAATCAACACAGAATAAACAATCACAGATGCAAATATAGATAAGTATAAATGCAGTAAAGTAAAAAGTAGAGAATTAGAAAGATCACACCAGACATTTTTATACTGGTTCGAAGTTACCCTACATCTAGTCCTATACAATTGCCTGGACAGATTTATTTTCAAATGCCAATCTTTAAACGGGCAGAAGGCAAACCCAATACAATCTCGATTTTAAGGCTACGAGACACACCCTCTAGATTTTCCAAGCTCTAGGTACAATCATTTGATTTGGAAGGGACAAAAGCATACCCACTTGAATTTCTAGGACACCAAGCACACCCAATTGATTTGAATGGGTTACAATCACACCCACGCAAATACAACTAGAGTTTGTTGGTTTTTCCAAAGAAAATTTCTTGATCTTTGGTTATAATTGATCCTATAGCCTCTTGGACAGTACTTTGATCCTTGACTGAGAGAAAGATGATTGATATCAGAGAGTAAATAGTAGAGAACCAATACAATGAAGATTGAATTGATTTTAGCTTGAATTTGAGAATATTTGAATAAATTTTCACTAGAAATTTTGGCAGAGTAGGAGGAGAGAAGATAATAAGAAAGTAGTTATTAAAAAATTCATTTGAAATCCCCTATATATAGAGAATAAATAGTCATGTCCGTTCACAAATAGTTACGATGAATAGACACTTCATTTCAAAATTTGTATTTCAAATTTGCAGCATGCATGTCGACATAGCATCTGCCTATATGTCGACATAGGCTAGTGTATTTTGAAAACTTGTTTATTTTAAAATATTTTGAAAACCTTATGCTTTGTAAAATATTTTAATACTTTGTAAAATAATTTAAACATAGTGTATAAACATTTTAAACTTTAAAAAACTTTTGTAAAATATTTTTAAATATATTTTAAAAATATACTTTGTTTTAAAAATAATGAATAAAAAATGACAAGATAGATATCAAGGATTGCTACCAGGGACTTTAACAATATTCTATGACTCTATATACTATACTATAGTCTTGAGATCTTCATATTCTGATCTTTATACTCATGAATTTGGACTTTAACAATGTTCTATGACTCTATATATTATACTATAGTCTTGAGATCTTCATACCTTGATCTTTAATCTTCATGTCCACTTCTTGAGTCTCTATACTGTACAGTCTTTGATTTAATACATGTATAATATCCTATAGTACGATATAACTTGACAAAAACATTAGTATCCATATTTTATATGAATGTATTATCGTTACTAAGGTATTTATCATCAAAATCAATAACTGAGGTATTAATAATCTTCTCCTTTTTGATGATGACAACCATTAATATTTCGTATATAAAATATGATATAACTCCCCCTGAGTTAGATAACTCCACCTGAATATGTATATTTTATATTTTTCTCCCCCTTTGTCATCAACAATAAAGGGTGAAAAATGAAGAAAAACTTATTGAAAAATATAAGAAAACCCCCTTAACTAAAATATATGATAATATAAGATTCAAAATCAACAATCTAAGTTAAAGATAATATATATGATTATATATGATAAATGATATTATTCTATATTAAACATGATGTTATATGGTAAAGTAAATTTTATTAATGTAATTTCAAGCTATAAAATTTTAATACATTCGAGTTAGTCAAACCAAATCATTCATACAACAATCCAAACCAATCAAATTCAATCCAAATACAAACAAAGTCATTCAAAGAAAATCCTAAGAGTATTTATTTATATTTACATATTAAATCCAAAACTAATAACTAGACATTTCGTGGAACTTCAACCCAACCATCGAAAATACCAATCTTTGCTTCTTTTTGGGAAGAGACTCATATGGCTCAAAAATGGTGGAATGTGCATAAGAGAGATATTTGCTTTGTCGAAAACTTTTTGAGGAATGGATTTTTCTCCTCGGAAATCCACACAAAAATATAATAAAATTCTAGGAAGATACACACTATGAAAGTGTGTTCTCATGTCTAGAAATGTTATTTTGAACAAATTCATCTAAAATGACTTGTGTCCAATTTATGTTGTAGCGACCATAAATAGCAAAACGTGCTTTGAAAACCTTTTAAGTAGGGTTATTATAATTATCTGCGAAGTAATACTTTGTCATAAAATGAGACTCATAAATCTCGATTTTGGACGAAGATTTTGTGTTTAAATTCAAAATCATCATCATTTTCAAAAATAACATGAAGAAATTCACGGTTTTGAATATCAATTCGAAAAGTGGAGAGGTCAATTCCACTAGACTTACAAACAAGAATATGACCGAAAAATTCACAATTTAAAACTATTTGGGTGCCATTAACGCTACCCCAAACTTGACCTTCTTCTCCTTGATATAATTTTCCATTTAAATTAGCATCAAACATTTGACAAAATCAGGGTAACAAAAAAAATCATTTCAAGAAGATTCAATCAAACTAAGAATGTTATTTTCAAAACACAGACCATGTAAACCATAACAATAAAAATCTTCGAATTTAGCAAACCTTTCGGGAGAAATTTTTCGAAAAGTAGTATATTCCATATAGGCTTCAATTGCACGTTTCACATTAAAGAGAAAGCCTTTTGTTCTTTAGAGAGCCTAATGGTTTTTGGATTTTGACTAGAGGAAGCCATTATTAAAAGTTTGAGGAGATAAGAGAGTGAAATGATATTTGAATTTTGAAATAAATAGAATGAAATGATTAGATAAAGATGTAGTAAATAAGTAAAGAATAAAAGGACATTATCTGGTCAAAAAGGCTTTTTTTAAGATATAGGAGTAAGGGTAAAAAAGTGGGAAGTTTGAAATTTGAATTTTGAATTCAAATTTCAACTTTCAGTTTTCTGGCATGTATGTCGACATATGTCATGGGGGTATATCAATATATATCCTGAAATTTCCAAAAATAAAATTATGCTAATATATTCCTATATATACATACTTATACATTTATATTTATCCACTATTATTGTTAATATTTATGTTATTTTATCAACAAAAGCAACCAAAAAAAGTAAAGCGTACCATTTTTGTTGCATTTTGTTGATCAGTTTTGACTAGTCCATTGTTGTTGTGAAACACATATTCACATTTCCAGTATCATGTTCATTATCGCTAGAGGAAGTGTCTGAATCATCCAAAGTTGTTTTATAACCCCCTTTTCTTTTTCTAGATAAATCATTTGCTAATGAGATCTTTGATTTATTTGGATGCGGGCAGTCTCTTTGAAAATGACCAGGTTTATCACAGTTGAAGCATCTAGTCCAAGTTCCCATTCCATTGGTCTTGTTTTTAGGTTTTCGAAAGTTGTTCATTTTTCTATGCTTCATAAATTTTCTGAAATTTCTGGTAATGAAAGAAATTTCTTTGTCATTGTCATCATCAGAATCCTGATAGTCATTTATTGCATTGAAGGCGATGGATTTCTTTTATGTTCCCTTGCTTTCCCTTCTACCCTGCATTTGTGCTTCATAGGACAATAAATTGCCTATTGACTCTTCAATTTTCACAGTATAAATATCATTAGCCTCTTCAATTGCAAGAGTCTTTTGATACCACTTTGAAGAGAGTGAATTTAGGATTTTTCTAACTTGATCCTCTTCAAAAAAATTTCCCTAATGCAACTAATGAATGCACTATATCTTGAAATCTACGATACATGTCAAAAATGGACTCATTTGGCTTTATTTTAAATAACCAAAACTGATTAGTTAACATGGAAATTTTAGTCTAGTTTACTTACTAGTGCCCTCATGTGTAACTTGTAGTATTCTCCAAATTTCATATATAGACTTACAAATGGATACTCTATTAAATTCATTTTTATATAGTAAACAAAATAAAATATTCATGGATTTAGAATTATTCTGTGCAAGTGCCTTTTCATCAGCAGTCCATTGTGCAAATTCGTTTGCGGTTCAGTATACTCAGTTTTTGTAACATTCCAAATATCTAAACCTTGATATTGTAAATATATCTTCATCCTACATGACCAATATATGTAATTACTGCCATTAAAAAGTGGAGGTCTAGCAGTAGATTGTCCTTCGACAAATGTTTTGCCAAATGTACTAACAGTGTTGTTAGCCATTAAAACTTTTCAAAAATAAAATTATGAGTTTTTGAAAACCTAGTGCTCTTATACCAAGTGTGGGTTGCGGAATTATAGATCTTAAGGCTGATTAAACATTAGAGGAGGATGAATAGTGTTTTCTAATTTTTTATTAATCTTTTTTAAATTCTTTCAAGATTATTATTAATCAACACAGAATGAACAATCACAGATGAAAACACAGATAATTATAAATGCAGTAAAGTAAAAAGCAGAGAATTAGAGAGATCACACAAAGGATTTTTATACTGGTTCAAAGTTACCCAACATCCAGCCCCATACAATAGCTTGTACATATTTCATTTCAAATGCCAATCTTTAAATGGGAAGAAGGAAAACATAATACAATCTCGATTTCAAGGCTATGAGACATACCCTCCAGATTTTCCAAGCTTTGGGTACACTCACTTGATTTGGATGGACACAAGCACACTGTTTGTACCAAAATTGGGCACAACACTCTTTGGAAGTTTTTGAAGAGATAAAATGAAGAAATTAAATGGAAAAGGAGGATTATCTAACAAAAACTCCAAAAACAGATAATGAAAGTAATAAGAACGCACAGAAACATAAGAATTTAGAGTGGTTCAGCGTGTTGCCTACGTCCACTATGAAGTTGATTGTTGTTTCTTCGATGATTACAATTGATTTCAGTGGGTTACATTAGATAATAGTGATTTACAGCAGTGAAATTTGTTAGTAGCAGCAGCAATGGAGTTTAGAACTAGATCCGGCAGAGTCTGGGCGTTGGAGAATTCATAAGAAGAAGAAGATCCCTTTTCTGTATGCCCTGGGGCTCTATTTATAGGTGTAGGAGGCTGATATTTCGCTCAGATCTCGGGAGACTCCCTCTGGCACGTGACTAGGCCCGCGTGCCCAAGCCCGCGAAGTTTTGGCCTGATCCGTGATCGATACGAACGGATTTCGTATCGATCAGGATTGTATCCGATGGAGTCGAAATTTGGCGTGGACTTTCTCCAACACGTGCGTAAGCTCTTGTGAAAATTTGGTGGCATTTGGACTTGTAGATCTCGAGTTATGATCGATTCGAATTGGAGGCTTTCGGTAGGTTGTTTCGTTCGACTTGATCACATCGACTCGATCTTGTTCGAATCGATAGATGCGCGTGACTGTGAGATGACGTGGCACTTGAATCTCTGGATCACTCTGCTTTCGATGCCGAGTTGAATGAGTTGTCCTTGAGCTTCGCCTCATTCGTATCGATGGTATTGCCTTGTTCGTATCGATAAAAGATGCGCAGTTCGCATCGATGAAGGCTCCTCAGTTCGTATTGATGGTTACGTTCTGTTCGTGTCGATAAAAGGGGTGTGGCTCGCCGATCGATACGAATAACCATTATATGATCGATACGAACATGGACTCCGCGATCGATACGAAGTAGCTGGGTTTGAAGGATACGAACAGTGGTTCCTTGATGGATACGAAGTGGGTTCTGATGATGGATACGAACTCGATCGAGTCGAACAGAAGCTTTCTGATGGACTCGAACGAGATCGAGTCGAACAGTGGCCACTCGATGGATTCGAAGTAGGCTATGGTGATCGATGCAGGGCTGATCGAGTCGAAGTAAGCTTCCCTGATGGATTCGAACTCGATCGATTCGAATAGTGGCTGGTTTTCATCCAATCTTGCATCGATCGTAACTTGAGCATACAAACTCAGATTGACTTGAAATTTGGAACGTTGACTTTTATGGCTTCCCTCGTCGTGTCTTGTCGATTGTAGCTTGATCCGAACTCGGACAAAATTCACCGATATCCATGGTGAACCTGCGTATAGCTGATCTCTAAGACGGACCGCCATTGGTTTCTAGTCAAGTTCTTGGTGTCCCGGCCTTGCCAAAAGGCGGGATAACATTTGCCCCCCAAAGTACATCCTGTGGAAACATGATGTGCTTTGAAATGCTGCAATCTTCATTCTGAATAGTTATCGTCTTTTCGATGAAAGCTGTAATCTCTGACCGATTTTCTCGATAATGTGAACTGTTGATTGTCAACTGCTGTACCCTGTATTGTTGCAACTGATTGTTGTATGCTAGTAATTAGCCGTTTTTTGTTGTAATCGTTATCAAAGGAGTTTCCAATTCCTGTAAATCTGGAATATTGAAGATTAAGTATTAGTCCGACGTATATGCGTATATGTTAATTTGACTTTCGTTAACGTTTGCACGTTCACGAGTCATTGTCAGTTTATCTCATTTTGATATCGATCCTCTCCTGAATCGATGTGTAATCCGAATTGTAACAACGCTCGATGGTTGTTTTTGAATGTTCCTTCGTATCGATCCTCTCCTGAATCGATGTTAAAGGTTAGAACATTGTTTTTGTATTGGCGTACACCGTATCCATGGATACGAAACGTTCGTTCGTATCGGTAGATATAAGATTCGATGGATACGGAATTGACTTTCGTATCGATGGTTACGAACTTCGGTGGAATTCATCTTCGAATCGGCTTGAGCCACGAAAATGGATACGAAATATGCCTTCGTATCGATGAATATTGTCCTTTGGGTGCCGTGGTTCGATGGATTCGAACTGCACACTACATGTCGCTAAACTGGGGATGGAGTTAAAAATGATCGTTACGAACAGTGGTTTCGTATCGATGGATTTGGGTGACCCAGGAAAGCCTTTGTTGGCAACTTCGCTTCGATAAAGGCTCGGGTTAATGGATTCGAATGGCTTGTTCGACTCGATCCCGTAGTGATGTCTTATAACCAGTCGAATCCACCGGGACGCGAATCTTTTTTTGCCTTCACGTTCGAGTCCATATAAATACTGTGGACTTAGCCACTTTTCACTTTTTACTTTTTATTCGTCTGCCTTGTCTTCGTATCGCTCCAAAGACTTGGAAAAGGGAAACTGCTCGACTTCGAATCGAACCAAAATCTTTAAACCCTTTAACTAGTTGTCGAAATCAGGTAATCAATTGAACAAAATCAGTCCTAAAACGATGATATCCAGATTCTCGTGTCATTCCACTCGAACTCGCGTCCGAACGTTGCTCGAGGAAGTAGAAAACGATTCTAGGTCGAGGAAGGATAAAATGGAGTTCGAATCGATCTGGGGAAGAAGAAGAAACAACGGATTCGAAATAGTTGGCGGGCAGTTTTTTGGCCACAATCTCGTATCGATCGAGGAAGAAAGTGTCTCGTTTTGTGTCGATCCCCGATGGGAAATCTCGTATCGATGGATTGCTTTGGGCTTCTTATCGGTCAAGGAACAGTTACCTAGCATTGGTTGTTTCGAATCGATATTGATCGATACAAAATAGATGTCTTCTGACCGATACGAAGTAGGTGTTTTTCTGATCGACACGAGGTAGGTACTTTTCTGATCGATAGGAAGTAGTAGGAACTCCGATGGATTCGAACAGCGAGCCATGGGATCGATACGAAAGTGTCTTCGAACGATCGATACGAACTTGAATCCATACCCCCGATGGATAAGAACAACCACACAGATCGATGTAAACTCGAACTTTGATGATCGACAATATACCTAATCTTGATGATCTTGAAAACTCTTATGCATTTGAACATCTAATTCCGACGAGCTTCATTTCAGCATAATTGGACTTGACCGTTGGACTGCATATTTGATTTCCCTTCGAAGCTCGTCGATGGAACTGCAACTTTAACAGAATTCTAACAAACTTTAACTCAGATCGGTCTCTATCATCTGGATGGCATGGTTGTGACGGTCAGCGATGACGGTCATTCCGACCGAATTTTGAAGTCTCGGCGTTTACATGCTTTCCTTAACTCTATGGAATTTTTCAAGTAATATACAACACTACACTGCACAACACATTCACACATTTTACACTAGGGGATGCACGAGTGTTATTGTCTGTTTAACAATGATTTTTCATAAGCTAGTTAGTCATGGAACCCTCAAGTTCACAGCAGTAGGAACTCCCGAGTTCAATTCCTTCAACCATCGAGGTACCGATCATCGAAACCGAAGTCATAGATCCAGCACCGGACGAGTTTCCTGGTGCCCGGTTCATTTGCAATCCACAGGATTCTGTGCCGTCCGGCATTTCCGAAGATATGCTGGGAAGGATATGCTTAAGACATGACTTGTCGCTTAACGATGTATTATTGCCAGGGCCGAATTATAGGCCACACGCTCCCCCGGAGGGGTTTACTGCTTTCAATCGTCACGCTTGCACAGTGAGGACACTCCCTCCTTTCAATCAATATATAAGGGAGATGCTATCATTTCTCGGAATCGCTCCATCCCAGCTACACCCAATGGATACGCCTTGTTGAATAGCACTTTGATCCTGTTCATTGAAATTCTCTTTAGACCACCAAAGCCGATCGAGATTAGATATCTCTTCAACATCAAGAGCCGCAGAGATAGCCCTTCTTTCACATTCTAGGAAGCGGTCAGGAACTACCAAATTGTAACAGGATCCTGGGGAAGGCTAAGTTATTTCAAAACGGAATGGTTCTACGTTCGATGCCCCCTGGATTCGCTAAGCGATGGCTGGATAGACGTAAGTGTTGCAGTCCTTCTCATGAATTGTCCAGATAACAATAACTGTTCTCAAAACTGACGTTTTTCTCTTCTTTTACAGCCGCAATCTCTCGACCGGAGGGTGGATATTTCAGAGAGCTAGTTCGGATCCTCCAAACGGTTCCGGGTGAGGAGAGGAATATTGACTTGGTTCTCACCGACAGAAACTTGAGAACCGTCGGGTTGATTGAACGGAGGCAAAACATGCGGCTGGAAGGGACACTTAGAGCGGTCTCGAAGAAGCGATTGAAACGCAAGGCGCCCGGAGTCGTAATAGCTGAAGAAGTTGACCCGGAGAGAACGCCTACTGATAACGAGCTCCAAGCTAGGCCTTCTTCCGATGTCCAGGATTCAGGAGGAAGGAGAAACGGCAAGGCAGTTGCTCACAAGCGTTCTAAATCTCTGAGGGTAAAATCCGTGGTAATGTCTTTGCCCGTTCAGGGGATTAGAATTTTGGAGGCTCCTCCCCCGCAAGTAGAGAATCCTTTCGAGGGGCTTGCTGATATTCCGATTCCGGATTATGTGTCGTTTCAACACGACGCCGGGATGGAGGAGCTTGATAATGCTCTTGAACTGAGCGGGTCGCTTGCTATGAGTGCGGCCGACATTTTCGGTTGGTCGGGGGGTTTCACATGCATACACTTCACTACACTACATGATTCATAACTGTAAATCGTCCATCTTAAGAAATCACTAACTCTTCCTTCGTCTCTCATTTTCACGTACGATGTCCGGAAGAGGATCAATGCTTAGGAATCTTCGCTCGGCCCGAAAGTATTCTACCTTTTATAATTCCCATAGGAGAGACTCAGATAGAGACCGCGATCGTGAGTACTCTAACCAAGATAGGTATGGGCATGACAGGGACAGAGAATACAGACATCGATCTAGATCTCGCTCTCCTCCTCTTAGGCTTCCATCTCCACCTCCTGTTCTTGTTCCACACCCGCCAGAGCCTCCTCGACACAGACCATCCTCTCAAACTTCAAGGTCTGAAACTCATCATCAGCGAGTTGAAACCGTGCCCCTCATAATTGCAGAGCAGGCCATTACTGAGCCCACGGGAGAAGTGTTTCCTGGAGATTTGACCAAGCAACTGAGTGCTCGGCATTGGGTAGTACTCGGCTTCCAGGACTACTCGGCATCTAGTAGTACTCGGCATCCAGGACTACTCGGCATCTAGTAGTACTTGGCATCCAGAAGTACTCGGCATCCAGAAGTACTCGACATCTAGTAGTACTCGGCATCCAGAAGTACTCGGCATCTAGTAGTACTCGGCAATCAGTAGTACTCGGCGTTCAGGAGTACTCGGCGTCCAGTAGTACTCGGCATCCAGTAGCACTCGGCGTTTGTAAGCGCTTAGCATCGGAAGACGTTCGGCATATACAACTGCTCGGCATGGCCGTGTCATTCGTCACAAGCCATCAATCGGCCAAAGGCACTTCTCGGCTAAAGGCAGCGTCCGGCCAAAGCTCTCGTTCAGCCAAGAAACATTGTTCGGCTAGAAGACCTTCGGCTTCAACTAATATTTGTTCTACTCTTCTCACGCAGCAAGCGTATCGTTCGGCGTAGAGAGGGTGGTTCGGCATCCAAGTGGTCGGCCTATTTGGTTCGGCATGCGGCGACCATTCCATTTGGGCCAAGATGTTCGGCTACCGAGCCCACCTGGGAAGTCCAACCCATCTTTGTCTATAAATAGAGGGGCAGGGGCACAGTGAAAAGGACCTTTTTTCCGGAAACACTGAGGAGACTCTGCCATTTTTCAGACTCATCTTCTTTACTTAGCAACTTCATTCAAGCATTTGATCTACGAATTGTATTTGTAATCAATCATTAAGAAGATCAATAAAGTTTAACCTCAAAGTGGACGTAGGCAATTACGCTGAACCACTATAAATCCGGTATTCTTACTTTCTGCGTTTGAATTAGCATATTCTTCTTTGTTTAATTTATCTTCATTATTTATATCTCTTCACAATCTTTCTCAACGAGGTTAGTGACCAATTTTGGTGCTAACACTTTGGTGCTTTCACTGAGAATTGAATTCTCAGACCTCAAGGATCTGCTTTGAAGCTACTAGATTGAACAAATCCCCCAAAGAAGATCCGACTCATTGATAGGACATTCGCTAATTCTACTCAGAGTTCATACCAATAACTCTACAATGGAAAGACCACGTACCAGGTCAGCTTCTCATAATGCGGATGCCCATGAGACTGCTAGCGTGCAACAAGTAGGACCTAGAAATCAGCCAGCGATTCCGGGTGTAGGAATTGCCGCCCAGGACCAGACTCCAGTTGTCACCAAAATAGAGTTCAACGACTTGATGAGAGAACTCAGGGAAAGAAGGAGACAACTAGGAGAGCAGATGCAAGCTAACGCCAAGCTGATGGCACAACTCACTCAACAGCAGCAATAGAATTATGGGGGCAATCCCTCTCCTTATTCCTCATCCGACAGCTCAACTTCCTCTGATGAACCTCCCAGGCGCAGACGCCGTAAGACTGAAGCTGCACGGGCAGATGCTGCTGTTCAAACAGCTGGAGACCGTGACCAAGATGGAGCTGGAAACTTAGGATCTGGAGTGCAGGTGGAGGCTGGAGGCCTAGACCATCAAAACGCTAACGATGTCGAACCTCAAGATGCACGTTTGGCAGATCGCCAGGAGAGGAGGCATCAGCATGGCCAGTCACGTAGAACAGACTCTAACCTTCCACCTTCCATACAAACACCAGATCTGACAGCCATGGTCATGCAATTGATGAAATAAAATCATGGCTTATCGAATGACGATTGGGGAGTATCAAGAAGTCATACTCCGTTCACAGATATTGTGCTGCAGGCGGCGTACCCCAGGAAGTTTAGTATGCCGACTATCCCTACGTATAAGGGAAAGACTGACCCCAGACAACATGTCATGAGGTACGAATGGATGATGGATTCAGCTAGAGCTAATGATGCAACCAAGTGTAGATGCTTTCCGATCACTTTATCTGGGATCGCTACTATGTGGTTTACCCGACTTCCTCCGCGGTCCGTATCCAATTTCGAGGAGCTGGCAAAGAAGTTTATTGAGCAGTTCAGAATACACACTACTCGTCCAAGGGATGTAATGTCTCTGTCAAGTGTAATCCAAAATCCTGGGGAGTCATTGAAGGAATATTTCCAAAGATTCCATGTTACGGCAACTGAAGTCAGTAATCCCAATGATCATGCAATTCTAATGGCTGTAATGAGAGGTGTGGATCCGGATTCTGAATTTGGAGACTGGTTGGCAGGAAAACCTCCGACTATGCTAGAACGTTTTTACTCAAAGGCACATCAGTTCATAAGAAGAGAGGAAGCTAGGTGGGTAAGGCGAGATAAGGCACCAGGACCTGTCCAAGAATCCATGAAAAGCAACATTGCTGTGAAGCAGTCTGGAGGCAACACAGGGAAGGTCCAAGTCAATGTCTAGAACAAGCCTGGGCAGCCTAAGGAGTCCGGAGGAAAAAATTAAGGGAAGAAGAGAGAAGCGGGGAAGTGGAAGCCGAGAATTCCAAGCTACAACGAGTATACCCCGCTGAATGCGTCTCTTGAGAATATTTACCTCTCACCCTGCAATACCTTTCAGTACAGAAAGCCACGTCCAAAAGAGTCAACCGAGGAACAGAAACGGACTGGAAAATACTACCGCTTCCATGAGACCTACGGGCACAATAAGGAAGAGTGCAGACACCTACACGATGCCATAGAGAAATTGATCAGGCAGAAGAAGTTGCAGGAATTTGTGAAGGATCCTCAGGAAGGAGGACAGGGAACACCCAACCCAGGTCATGCTCCAGTTTTGCGTCATCCCGATGGACCTACCCGGACTATGGGCAGACTAGTCATAAACACGATCATCGGCGGACCACACACCGCGGATAAGAACTGGCAGGAGATGGAGCGGTACGCTAGCGCCCTGAAGCATGCAGATTTCGAATGTTGTTCGAACACGGAGGATGGGACCCCTACTAAGCAGCTGCGCGTGATGACAGACGATATAGTGTTCAGAAACAGAGATGCTGACCAAGTGGAGGCCCCAACCATCGACCCGATGGTCATATCTGCGACAATCGGACCAGCTTATGTGAAAAGGATTCTGATTGATTGTGGAAGTTCTGTCAACATCATCTTCAAGAAGGCTTATGACCGGATGAAAATGGAAACAAAGGACTTGAAACCGTCCAAAGCCCGTATACATGGCTTTAATGGCGCAGCGGCCGATGCTGTGGGGTATGTCGAGTTACCAGTTGAACTGGGACAAGGCGAACGTCAGAGGGTGAGAATCCTACCCTTCGTAGTTTTGGATGTGGATTCTCCGTATAATGTTTTCTTGGGCCGACCGGCCCTGGCCGAGTTTAGGGCGGCATTAACCCCGTGGTGCTTGACTTTGAAATTCCCGACTGACAAAGGAGTAGGAGTTGTTCATGGCGACCAGGCGACCGGTCGGGCATGTTATGTGGCAGAGCTCAGAGAGGCCCATCGGAGGGAGAAAGGAAAGGTTGCGGACGTTCCTGTCCGCATCCTTAATAATGATGATTGACAAGTAGTGCACGAGCCCTGGCTCGGGCATGAGTCTCGGATCTTCAGATACATAGATCCGAGAAATGACGATGAGAAACCCAGGGAAGAAAAGGCAGTGCCAGCTGAATTAACGATTGACATTTCGGTCAGCCGAGACGATCCATCGCGAGTACTGAAGATCGGATCACAACTCGGCCCCGGAATGACTGAAGACCTTAGTGATTTCCTCCGGGCAAATCTTGATGTTTTCGCCTGGGTGCATTCTGATATGTGCGGGATTTCTCCCGCCATTACGAGTCATATGTTGAACATAGACCCGAAACACGTCCCAGTTAAACAAAAAAGGAGAGGAATGGACCCAGAGAGGTCCGCTGCTCTCAGAGAGGTGGTGGACAAACTCAAAGCCAATGGGTTCGTCCGCGACGCCCTCTACCCTGAATGGGTATCGAATCCCGTGTTAGTGAAAAAGGCAAATGGGAAATGGAGAACTTGCGTACATTATTCCGACCTGAACAAAGCATGCCCCAAGGACAGTTTCCTGTTGCCTAGGATTGATCAGTTGGTCGACTCTACTGCAGGGCACGAGCTGTTATCATTCATGGATGCGTACTCGGGTTACAATCAAATCCCGATGCATATTCCAGACCAAGAACACACCAGCTTCATCACAGACGTTGGGCTATATTGCTATGTAGTGATGCCCTTCGGACTGAAAAATGCAGGAGCAACTTATCAGCATTTGGTGAATCGAATGTTCAAAGACCAGCTTGGTAGAACAATGGAAGTCTATGTGGATGACATGCTCGTGAAGTCACGACAGTCAAACGACCACATTCGAGACTTGGCTGAAATGTTTGACATACTCAGATATTATGGGATGAAGATCAACCCACTGAAGTGTTCCTTCGGCGTTGCATCGGGAAAGTTTTTGGGATTCATTGTCAATGCTAGGGGAATTGAAGCCAATCCAGAAAAGATTCAAGCTATTCGAGATGTGCAGGTCCCCAGAACCATAAAACAGGTGCAAAGCTTGAATGGAAAAGTGGCTGCACTGAGTCGATTCATATCCAGAGCCACGGACAAGTGCATTCCTTTCTTTGATATAATAAAGAAAGGGAAGAGGAATTTCGAATGGACATCTAGTTGTGAGGAAGCATTCCGGGATCTGGTGAGGCATCTGGAGAGTCCACCAATGCTGTCAAAACCAGTAGACCACGAGATGCTGTACGTATACTTGGCTGTATCCCCACTTGCGATAAGTGCGGCTTTAGTTCGCGAGGAGGACCGAATCCAGAAGCCGGTGTATTATGTTAGCAAGCGTTTAACGGGGGCAGAAAGAAATTACCCTAAAATCGAGAAATTGGCCTATTGCTTGGTGATTGCATCACGTAAGCTACGCCCATACTTTCAAGCACACTCAATCAGTGTTTATACCGATCAACCCCTACGGCAGGTGCTCCAACGACCAGAAACTTCTGGAAGATTGCTAAAATGGAACATCGAATTGAGCCAGTTCGATATCACCTACTTGCCACGAAGAGCCATACAAGGGCAAGCGTTAGCAGATTTCATCGCTGAGTTTACCATACCCAATGAACCAGATAATCACGATGTCATTCCCCCTGTTCGATGGAAATTGTACACCGATGGAGCATCAAACGACCGTTGCTCTGGTGCTGGCGTAGTCCTGGTAACTCCGGAAAATCGATCGGTTTGTTACGCTCTGAAGCTCGATTTCCCGACTACAAATAACGAAGCAGAATATGAAGCACTGATTGCGGGCTTAAAACTCATTGGAGAACTCGGGGTAAAATCAGTCGAAATCTTCTGTGACTCACAGTTGGTGGTCTACCAGGTGCGTGGAGATTATCAAGCAAAGGGACAGAAGCTTGCTCCGTACCTTGTTCTGGTTCAAGAACTGCTGTCAAACCTTGAGCGTTATGACATTTCACATGTCCCGCGTGAACAGAACAAAGAAGCCGACCTATTGGCAAAATTCGCAAGCAGTGGCGATGCTCAGCAAATGGGACAGTTTCCCGTTGAGGCATTGCATGCCCCAAGTATAGACGCAATGAAAGTTGATTTTGTGATGGAAACAGGAATCGAAAGGGAATCGTGGATAACCCAGTTCAAACTATACCTAACAACCGGGGCTTTACCAGAGAAAAGGAGCGAAAGACGACAGATCCTTCGAAAGGCCGCGCGATACGTGATGCAGGATGGATTAATGTATAGAAAGGGGTTCTCAGTCCCCTTATTATGATGCATCGCTCATGATGAGACGAAACAGGTCTTGAAAGAGGTACACGAGGGAGAATGCGGTGACCATACTGGGGGGCAAACGCTAGCAAAAAAGATCTTCCGCTACGGATATTACTGGCCAACCGTAAATCAGGACGCTGCAGACTACGCAAGGAAATGTGACAAGTGTCAAAGATATGCGAAAATCTCGAGGACTCCATCAATAGAACTCACACAAATGGTTAGTCCCTGGCCATTCGCAATCTGGGGAATCGATATAATCGGCTCTTTGCCTATATCCAAAGGAGGTGCGAAATACGCGATAGTTGCAGTCGACTATTTCACAAAATGGGCTGAGGCAGAACCTTTAGCCACGATCACCTCTAAGAAGGTCATTAACTTCGTTGTACAAAACATTATATGCCGCTTTGGCCTCCCTCGCACCATCATTACGGACAACGGGACACAATTTGAAAGCAGAGAGTTCAAAGAGTTCTGTTTAAAGTATGGCATTGAGAAGAAGTTCGCTGCCGTTGCACACCCAAAAGCTAACGGACAAGTCGAGGCCGTTAACAAAATAATCAAGTCCATACTGAAGAAGCGTTTGGAGAAGGTCGGAGGCAAGTGGGTAGATGAACTCCCGACAGCATTATGGGCTTATAGAACTACCCACAAGTCTACGACCGGCCACACTCCGTTCGCCTTGGCATACGGCTCGGAAGCCGTTATACCCATGGAACTTGAAGTTCCATCACACCGAGTGACATACTATGATCCCAAGACGAATCAGGACCTCTTGTTGGAATCGCTGGACTGCATCGATGAAAAACGTGAAGAGGCCGAATTAAGGGCGGTAGCACATAGGCACCGAGTCAAACGTTACTACGACGGTAGAGTCCGCCCAAGGATTTTTGATGTGGGTGATCTCGTTTTGAAATGAGTTTTCCCGGTACCATCACGTATGAATCCCAACTGGGAAGGTCCATACGTCATTGAACGGAAGCTTCGAGAGGGAACATTCAAGCTAGCGACCGTTGATGGCGTGACACTCCCCCGAGCGTGGAACAGTGAACATTTGCGACATTATTACATTTAGTATGTTTCTTTCCTGTTTTAGGCACAGTTATTTCTTGTATGTTTTCGTTCAGTCGTAACTTAGTTTCTTTTTAGCCATGTAATCAGGCAGTTTAGTTGTTTTGCATCAATAAAGGCTTGAAGCCGTATTTTCCATGAATTACTAATGTTTCTATATCTCATAGTCGGATGATGAATTACTAGAACTACATTATCCTGTACGATGTACGAACTCATATAAACGATCTCAATCTCCGAGTCCCCAAAGTGCGGACCGGAGTACTCTAAGTCCCCGGAGCGCGGACTAGAGTATAAACGATTTCAAACTCCGAGTCCCCAGAGTGCGGACCGGAGTACTCTAAGTCCCCGGAGCGCGGACTAGAGTATAAACGATTTCAAACTCCGAGTCCCCAGAGTGCGGACCGGAATACTCTAAGTCCCCGGAGCGTGGACTAGAGTATAAACGATTTCAATCTCCGAGTCCCCAGAGTGCGGACCGGAGTACTCTAAGTCCCCGGAGCGCGGACGAGAGTATAAACGATTTCAAACTCCGAGTCCCCAGAGTGCAGACCGGAATACTCTAAGTCCCCGGAGCGCGGATTAGAGTATAAACGATTTCAATCTCCGAGTCCCCAGAGTGCGGACCGGAGTACTCTAAGTCCCCGGAGCGCGGATTAGAGTATAAACGATTTCCAACTCCGAGTCCCCAGAGTGCGGACCGGAGTACTCTAAGTCCCCGGAGCGCGGACTAGAGTATAAACGATTTCAAACTCCGAGTCCCCAGAGTGCGGACCGGAATACTCTAAGTCCCCGGAGCGTGGACTAGAGTATAAACGATTTCAATCTCCGAGTCCCCAGAGTGCGGACCGGAGTACTCTAAGTCCCCGGAACGCGGACAAGAGTATAAACGATTTCAAACTTCGAGTCCCCAGAGTGCGGACCGGAATACTCTAAGTCCCCGGAGCACGGACTAGAGTATAAACGATTTCAATCTCCGAGTCCCCAGAGTGCGGACCGGAGTACTCTAAGTCCCCGGAGCGCGGACTAGAGTATAAATGATTTCAAACTCCGAGTCCCTAGAGTGCGGACCGGAATACTCTAAGTCCCCGGAGCGTGGACTAGAGTATAAACGATTTCAATCTCCGAGTCCCCAGAGTGCAGACCGGAGTACTCTAAGTCCCCGGAGCACGGACTAGAGTATAAACGATTTCAAACTCCGAGTCCCCAAAGTGCGGACCAGAATACTCTAAGTCCCTGAAGCGTGGACTAGAGTATAAACGATTTCAATCTCCGAGTCCCCAGAGTGCGGACCAGTGTACTCTAAGTCCCCGGAGCGCGGACTAGAGTTTAAACGATTTCAATCTCCGAGTCCCCAGAATGCAGACCGGAATACTCTAAGTCCCCGGAGCGCGGACTAGAGTTTAAACAATCTCAATCTCCGAATCCCCTGAATGCGGATCAACTTACTATAAGTCCCTGGAACGCGAATTTAAAAAAAAATTCTAAGTACTCAAGAAATGTAGAACAAGAAGTATGCCACTCCAAAGAATCGTTCAAACGACTAAGGAACTAAACTTTATTTAATAGTCCAGAATGAGGTTACACAGTTATCCCTCCAAAACTTGGAGTCAAGAACCTACCTATACAAACTACGGAGACAAAAGATAAAAGTAGTTACAAGACTTAAGCAAAAAACTCGTTGAACGAGTATAGCGATTATTTCTTCGGTTTCTTCTTCTTGTCTTCTTTTGTTTTTTCCGATGACTCCTCTCCCTCACGCTTCTTCTTGGATTTCTTGCTTGCTAAAGAAGCGGAGTCAGGAGTAGGAGAAGGAACATCCAGCGGTTTGGACCTGCCTGGGAGAATGATCTTCAAAGGTCTGTTCCGCGGGTCGGTGAGTTCCAGTATTTCAGGCTCCACTTTGACCTCGACTTTTTTCTTCTCCTCTTCAGCGAGATGCTCTTTCATGCTCATCTTTGAGGTATGTTCAGAGGCACCCGTGATTTCGATTTCATCACTCCCTTCGGTAGGAGATGAAGTGTCAAGCTTATCATCATCTAGCGCCCCGATCACTTGAGCGTCAGGGCCAGGAGTTACTCCCGTATGAGCAACATCGCTTGTTTTCTCTGCCTCCTCCTTGGCGTCATCGCTCCTCGGATTTGGCTCGGGGTCAGAGCAGCCTGCATGAAAACATAAAGAATGAACATTAGAACGAATAACCACTACTAGAAAATGACAGATCTTTTAACTTCTAAAAAAGAATAGTTTCCTACCGGGTTCTGGCTGGCTATCAGTTACGCGTGGAGTTTCACCCTCCAGAATAGGAGATAGCACATGAACGTCGAGCCCGAGATCTTCAGGATCGTAGCCGGCATGCTGCTCGAATGGGTCAAGTGTCGACCGACCGGTCGGTTGAGCAGTGGGAGGAGTAGCAATATGAGGAGCCGTAGTCTTAGCCCCAGATGGACCAGCTTCGTCATTTTTCTCTGTTGGTAGGGTAGAGCCTTTGCTATAAAGCGCCAAAGCTGCGGATAAGTCCGCTGGCTTGTTCCCTCTAAGAAATTCCTTCACCAGGGCATCCTCATCGACTTCTTCAGAGCCCGACTCGATTTTCCTAATCTTTACTAAAGTTTCCCAGGCCTCAGCTAAGGATTCAAGATAGCCCTTGCCCAAGAACGTCAAGTCGCGATGCATAAGGACGCGGGAGCCATACTCAGCAATCAACGGGTCAAACATGCACTTGACCTCTTCCCTACCGGCCTCTACGGCCGCCGCGAAGCGAGAGTCAATCTCCTCCGAAGCTTTTCTTTTGCCCTCCTCACGGGCTACGTCTTTCATTTTTTCAACCCCAGCAAGTTCGTCATCGAGCTTCGCTTTCAAGAGCCGAGTAGCAACGATTTCATCACAGTATCGTTGTGACTCTTCTTGAGCAGCTACTTTGTCCTCTTTCTCCTTGGAGAGTAATTCATTCAACTCTTTGACTTGTATGGCGAGCGCGTCCCTTTCTTTTTGGATAGAATCTTTTTCTAAGGCAAGGGCACCGCTACGCTGGACTGCTTCATCAAGTTCCTTCTTGTGAGCCATCTCTAAACGAGTGACTTCCTCAGCAGTATCTTTTGCACTTTGCTCAGCGGCTTCCAACTTCGACTTATACGAAGCGAGCTCTTCGTCTTGACGCTTGATGATGTTCTTGTCACAGCCAGCCTCCAATTTCAGACGATCAATTTCATATTGTCGCTCAACAGACACCTTTGAGATCTTTTCAACCAAGTGTACAAACGCATCATGTTGAACATAGACATCGTTGTTACAAGCAATGGCACTCTGCTTTACGTGCCCAGGGATATGATGAATAGCTGGGAGGAATTTCAGACCATCAAAACAAATTTTTGGGAATTTGGCCTTAAGGTCGACCATCTTCTCTACTACAGTTGGGTCAACCGCGGGAGTAGGGGGAGGAGGCTTTGAAAGTTCCACTCTTTTTCGTTGCTCCCGAATTTGCCTTGTACTCGACGAACCGGAGTGTTGTTCTCGAGAAGCATCGGGTTAGGACCCCTTCTGTGAAGACTTCTCTCTATCCGACTCAGTTGGAGGAAGAGGATCACGGGACTATGAAGATTGGGAGTGTGCCTTCTTACGATAAGACGAATCGCGGGGACGGTTGTCTCTATCTTCGTAATCATCTCTATCCCTGCGTCTGCCCGAACCTGAATCCCGTCCGGGATGATGGAATATGGAAGAGCCGTGAAGGCGATCGAGTCCGTGAGAGCGCCCCATGTCACCTACAAAGAATAAAGATAACAACCAGTTAAGAAAAATCTGGGAAGTAAGAACAAACTTGAAGTGTATGATGGAATGTGTATGTGCGTGTGTTTCCTAGTGTTCTCCCCGACGGACCAGTTCTTTTATCTTTACTAATCGGAGTATTGTCTCCCTGGACTGGGAGTTGAACTCCCGCATTGCCTCGAGCGGGCGAAGAAAACTTGAGGGCTTCAGGATCGTCAAACCCGTAATTAAGTATATCGTCGGGGATGGAAAGATTCGACAATCCCCTTAGAGAACTTTCCATGTGTTGTGAGGAAGCCTCTTTCTCTGGCGGGATGAGCGTAACTTTTGAAGTTCCGCCAACTTTCTCCTTCCGTATCTTGTATTTTAACTTCTTCTTTCCCTTCGAAGGGGAGGATGACGTTTCAATGTCGTGAACTTCGACCGCCGGATTCCAAGCGGGACCCACATTCTCGCCTTGGGTTTCGGGAGCTTCATCCTTCTTATGCTCACCCTCTTCGTGCGCATCGGGAGTGTGGCGTGATGACGACCCAGCTTGTTTTTTCCCTTTACCGGATGTTGGCTTGGGAATGGAAACGCCCTCCGGAAGGCTAATCCGACGGCCAGGGGCTAGCAAGCTGAACCTCGACAATGATTCATTTGAAAGAATGGTTCGGATGTCTCGTTCCTCGGTAGGAAGAGCTCTAATGGCTTCGATGGCCTCAGAATATCCTCGGCCCTCCAGACGCGGATTAATACCTGAAAAGATGAAACGAGGAGTTAGGAAAAGCATAACTCCAATTAAACACAAATGATGACTCAGCAAAGAGACTTATTGCCTTCAACCCATCTCCTCGCAAAACTAGGAGGGCAACGCACATAAAACCATTCCTGTTTGTACAGGGCGAATTTGCTACATGCTCCTGTCAAGATTTGGCATTTGTGGTACGGCTCGAGGAACATGAAGAAGGGACTATCTTTCCGCTTCTCGATCATATAAATGTACCTGATGTCGCCAGAAGTTGGAGGCCTAGAGAAGACGGCCATGAAGAGTAGATAGGTCCCGTATATAAACGCGTGACCATTTGGATGCAGCTGCGATGGGGCGATGTCTATGTACTGCAACACGTCCTGAAGAAATAAATTGAATGGAGGAACGCTGCCCATCCAGCACATGAACTTGTTGCAGGTGGTATATCCGACTAGGGGCAGGTGAGGACGATCGTGTCGCGATGGGACCAACACATTGGCGAAAGGAACCCCATGGATGGAGCATATTCGTCGAAGTGCGACTTCATTAATCTTTGAAGCCTATGAGTCGATCGGATTGTCTAAGAGAATTGTTGCCTCCAGGGCATCAGGAGCCAAATTATGGGCAGGGGAAGTCGATGGATTTGAAGTATCAGCGGCTTCTTGCCTTAACGACGGCCCAGGCCTATCAGATATAGTGGCGGAGCTAGACTTTTTAGACATCCCCAATAAATAATGAATCTGTCTAAGTGCCTGTGAAAACTATACTTGAAAAACGTTGAATGTTAGAATTATCAATACGAGTATTCCCCCCACGTGGTGTGTAAACTAGTGCAAGCAATGTGTATAAGCAATGAGAATCTAGAGATTACGAAGATACGAAAACAAGTTTCGAATCGTCGCCTTCGAAGACCGTCATCGCTGACCGTCTCAAAAAGCTCTCCTTGTGGTAATTATAGTTCCAGATTCAGAAAACGTGTGTTAATCTAAGTTCAGATTTATGTCTGTAAAAACCAGAGAGTTAATGATCCAGGTCAGTCTCATATGCTGGCACGCCTGGGTCCTTGTCTCTGTTTTGTTAAGTATAGTTCAGGATTTGTATTGGTCGGCATTAGAGCGGTTTGGCATTCATGTTGTTTGGCATTTACAATTGGTCGGCATTTGTATCGTTCGGCCTAGGATTGGTTCGGCATTTGAATTGTTCGGCCAAGGTTTGGTTCGGCATTTAGATTGTTCGGCCTAAGTATTGTTTGTTCGACCAAGGTTTGGTTCGTCATGGTCCAGCGTAGTTCGGCGTTTATGTTTTCTCAGCTTAAGTTTGGTTCAGCATTTGTTCTGTTCGGCTAAGATACTGTTCGGCATTTAAGTGGTGTTCGGCCTAAGTATTGTTCGGCGTTTATGATGGTTCGGCATTTAAGTGTGTTCGGCCTTGTTTTTGTTCGGCTAAGTTATTGTTCGGCATTTTAATAAGTGTTCGGCTTTGGTTTGTTCGGCTAAGTTGTTGTTCGGCATTTTAATGAGTGTTCAGCCTTGGTTTGTTCGGCCAAAATACTGTTCGGCAGCCCTCCATTTCACCGTCCGGCGCATGACAACATACGCCGAACCAGAGCTATGCCATCTAACACCCTTACCACCTCCAACACTTTAATTCTTCTTTTTTAACTTCGGTTCGACACGAAGAAGCTAAGTCCAATGGTCATATGTGCAAACACTCCAAATCATTCCTCCTCGCCTCGCATCATCGTTCAGCAATAAAGATGACCTACTCGAAAGCTTTCTACATGACACACTCGGCCATCTCGTTTGAAACCTATTCGAATCGTACAAGGAATAATACCTAGTTTGCAGATTGGAGCTTAGGAAGGAGTAGTTAGATTTTGAATCTGATGGGCTGGCGAGTATTGCAAATCTTTGAAGAGTGGCAGAAGTAAAAGAGTAAAGGAGAGAAGAGGGGAAGGACCTGGTTTTATAGGGGAAAAAAGGTGGAAGTCGAAGGGGCTATATCTGGTAGAACCGGTCAAAGCTGTATCGTTCGGCTTCAAAACGAAGGGTTGTTCGGCACGTAAGGAACGTTCGGCTTCGAGCGTGCTGTTCGGCATTCATCCCATAGCACGCACACGACACAACCACTGATATACTCAAAATGGCATCTCCATTCGAAATTAATCAAGGGTTTAAAACGAAACGTGAAGGTTGTAGAACTCAAAGCGTATCGCGTTCAGTCACGTAATACACTTTGGGGGGCAAGTGTTTCCTGGAGATTTGACCAGGCAACTGAGTGCTCGGCATTGGGTAGTACTCGGCTTCCAGGACTACTCGGCATCTAGTAGTACTCGGCATCCAGGACTACTCGGCATCTAGTAGTACTCGGCATCCAAAAGTACTCGGCATCCAGAAGTACTCGGCATCCAGAAGTACTCGGCATCCAGAAGTACTCGGCATCCAGAAGTACTCAGCATCAAGAAGTACTCGGCATCCAGAAGTACTCGGCATCTAGTAGTACTCGGCCTCCAGAAGTACTCCGCATCTAGTAGTACTCGGCAATCAGTAGTACTCGGCGTTCAGGAGTACTCGGCGTCCAGTAGTACTCGGCATCCAGTAGCACTCGGCGTCTATAAGCGCTTAGCATCAGAAGACGTTCGGCATGTACAACTGCTCGGCATGGCCGTGTCGTTCGTCACAAGCCATCGTTCGGCCAAAGGCACTGCTCGGCTAAAGGCAGCGTCCGGCCAAAGCTCTCGTTCGGCCAAGAAACATCGTTCGGCTAGAAGACGTTCGGCTTCAACTAATATTTGTTCTACTCTTCTCACGCAGCAAGCGTATCGTTCGGCGTAGAGAGGGTGGTTCGGCATCCAAGTGGTCGGGTTATTTGGTTCGGCATGCGGCGACCATTCCATTTGGGCCAAGACGTTCGGCTACCGAGCCCACCTAGGAAGTCCAACCCATCTTTGTCTATAAATAGAGGGGCAGGGGCACAATAAAAAGGACCTTTTTTCCGGGAATACTGAGGAGACTCTGCCATTTTTCAGACTCATCTTCTTTACTTAGCAACTTCATTCAAGCATTTGATCTACGAATTGTATTTGTAATCAATCATTAAGAAGATCAATAAAGTTTAACCTCAAAGTGGACGTAGGCAATTACGCTGAACCACTATAAATCCGGTGTTCTTGCTTTCTGCATTTGAATTAGCATATTCTTCTTTGTTTAATTTATCTTCATCATTTATATCTCTTCACAATCTTTCTCAACGAGGTTAGTGACCAATTTTGGTGCTAACAAGAAGGGGCTATTAAAATTGCTCAGATGAGGAAGGAGTTTCCGAACATATGCTTCGATGGCTACGTCTTTCCACCTCACTTAAAGAGAATCCCATCTGGAGTGGAAAACACGATGCATGATTACATTCATGACATCTACACCCAGTATAAAGAGTGGGTAAAGGCTACAGAGAAAGCTTCCAAGGTGGCCTTTGAGCGAGCCAAAGCGCTTGAGAAAATGGAGACTGAAATCGCTCAAAGGGACCGGATCATTCAAGTGCTCACTGCTGAGGCCGAGTCTTCTCGAAAATCTGAAATTGAGGCCACCAAAAAAGCTGACGAAGCGAATGTGGCAATGGAGAGGTTGAGGCAGACACATGTTGCCTTGGTGGAGGAGATGGGCCATCGGAATACTACAGTTACTGCCGAACGGGATGCGGCGGTCAAGGAACTTAACGAGCTCAAGGCCAAATTTTCCGACATGGCCAAGGAAAGGGATGATGCAAATAACGCGGCCCAGGAGGCATGCGAACAAGCTGTTCTGCTTAGGGGTGAACGGGATGCGGCTATGGCTAAAGTCCGCAAGGTGGAGACTGAGGTCGAGGAGAAAGTGAAGTCGGCCGAGTCCAGGCTAGAGGCTGATATTGAATACCTTCTCGTTGATTACAACGCTAACATGCTGAGGCACAGGGGTCTAGCCTGGCTCGATGATTATCTGGTGCATCAATACAATGCCTGGGGCCGATTAGTTGAAGAAGAGAAAGAAGCGCATCTGGGTGAGTCTGTGGATAAGTTTGAACTCGAGAATCGCATTCTGAATGAAGATGAAAGGAAGATTCTTCACGAGTCAATGATTCTGCATGAAAAGGAAAGACTCGGCGCCCAGCACTTCGAAGTAGGAGAGGGTTCAGGGGTTGACCATCAAGAGGAGAGTCTTGAAGTTCAGCGTCAACTCAACCAGAACTCTCGTCTACGGTCGATCCCCAAGCTGTTCCTACCTACAATCTGGATCAGCCATAGATGTCTCCGGCTACAGTGCAAGTTACTGAAGCCATTCTGCTGCCTACAAGTCAAACCGAGGAAGGTATTCTGGACATTCCACATATCTGTCTTAAGCCGAAATCTTCACTCGAGTTAAGTTCTAACAGTTCTCTTATTTTTTGTCCAGTGATCAATGTTGCACCTGTCGGGCCTCCTGTTACTCGAGAATCATATCAGACGCAGGAGGCTATTGTTACCGAAGCGATCACTGTAACTACAACTGCCCCACATGACGACATGTAGGGAAGCACGCTGGTTTTTGACGAGCAGTTGATGGAGGAACTCTTTCGTCGTCATGGCGATCGTTTAGCTGACTTACCATTTGCCATGGGCGGAGGCGTTCCTGCTACAAGCTTTTTGATGCCGACTGCTGATGCTCCCAACGGGGCCCGAGTGGTTACTGAAGAGGAGATTTTGGCCGAAATCGACGCTGAAATGGCAGCAGCGGCTCATGGTGGCAGCTTTGGAGGTGGAACGGCGGCACTTGGTCCAGATCCGCTTAGAATGATATCGCCTGGCGGTACAGTTATTGACACCAGTGCGCCCATTCCATCTTCTACACTTGATCCTGTTCCTCCGACTCCGCTTGTAGGAAGCATTCCTATTCATTCGAGCTCGGAGGAGGATGTTGAGATCATACCCCCGCCTGGAGACCGACCACCGAAAAGCAAAGGCTCAAAGAAGAAGGGTAGTGGCGGCTCCAGCGGGTCTACACCGAAGAGGAAGCCGAGGAAGAAGAAAGATTAGACCTGCTTTCTTGGTTTATTTTTGACTTTCATTTTGTTGGCCGTGTATAGATGCGGGTTCGGCCCCTGCTAGTAGGAATTTTTTGGAACAAACTTGTACACGAATTTTCTTTCATAAATAGTAGAAATGAAACTTTTCTTTTTTAGCTTCTTGTGTATTTGCTTTGATGTTTCAATGTTTGAAACGCACTTGTGAAGTTCCAGCTTCCGAGTCAAGTTTATCTCTTCGCATCAGGTCTCTAAACTGTAGACATGGTTCACGATCGGGAAGTGAATTGAATTTTGACGACGCACTGGTTCAGTCAATGGTCGATGTTTAAGTCATGCCCCCCAGTCTTGGGGGTGAGTTGTGGAATACCAGTCAGCGATCGCTCCTCACTTATAACAAGTTGAGTCTAGTGCCACTGAACGGATGTTTGAGACAAGCAGAGATCGAGTGGTTCATCCATACTTGTTCAATTTTTGATGATCATATTCGCACTCTAGGGATCCTCATTTGCTTACTGGCGGTTGGTCACGCTGGCTTGAGTTTTAATTATGCGTCCACGCTCTGGGGACTTGGAATCGACATTTATACTCCGACTCGCACTCTGGGAGTTCGGAGTTGATATTTATACTTCAATTCGCGCTCTGGGAACTTGAAGCTGATGTTTAAACCCCATTTCGCACTCTGGGAACCCGGAGTTGATGTTTATACATCGACTCGCACTTTGGGAGTTCGGAGTTGTCGTTTATACTCCGTTTCGCACTTTGGGAATCCGGAGTTGATGTTTATACTCCGACTCGCACTCTGGGAGTTCGGAGTTGTTGTTTATACTCCATTTCGCACTTTGGGAATTCGGAGTTGATGTTTATACTCCGACTCGCACTCTGGGAGTTTGGAGTTGGTAAGCAGACCGTCAATCACATCTGTTGGATGTTTTTGGATTTTGCTCGCACTCTGGGAACGAAAGGTGTATCGGGATCATGGATGGTCGGATCACATCCACCTTGAGTTAACAAGTGAGGTCCTTAGATGGACGAGTCCATCCTCCTCAAACTTGGTTCAGATACGGACGAAGTCGTTAGGCGGATGGATCCACTCTCTTCGTAGACGTATTTTAATACTCCAGTTCACACTATGGGAACCGGGAGTTAAGTGAGGGATTGTCGTGTATCAATCCGTTTTTGACTTTGATGTGATGGCTTGTCCCCGAGCTCGGGTTTCACTTAGCGAGTGACCGGTTGCATCACAGTCACTCCCTATTTGAATAAATTCCACCGTATGGTGAAACTTAGCTCTCCGTGCATAGTGATGATCATATGAAGCATTTCAAGTAAATCACAGCTTTGGCTCGAAGAGATTGCATTTTATTGCTGAAATAAGAAAATATGGCAAAGTCAGTTGCCTTATTACAAATTCTAATTTCGAAATGCAGAAACAAATTGCAAAATGGAAAATAAACTAAATGAATAAACATAGCCTGTCATGTGTAGTAGCGACGAAGACTCTTGCTATTCCAGGCTCTTGGCAGAGTAAGACCATCAACGGTCGATAATTTGAACGTGCCATCTCCGAGCCTTCGTTCAATGACATACGGTCCTTCCCATGTCGGCTTCATATGCGAAGGAACCAGATAGATTCTTTTCAGAATGAGATCGCCTAGTTCAAAGGTTCGCGGGCGGACATTGGCGTTGTATAATCGAGCGACTCGACTTCGATGAGCGGCTGCCCTCAAGTCAGCCTCTTCACACTTCTCAACTAGTAAATCGATAAATTTAGCCAGTAATATAGCATTAGTCTTCGGATCGTAGTATGTCACACGATGAGAAGGTACTTCTAGCTCGATTGGAATAACGGCTTCTGATCCATAAGAGAGAGAGAATGGAGTGTGACCGGTCGTGGACTTGTGGGTGGTTCGGTAGGCCCATAAAGCCATAAGAAGTTCGTCGACCCACTTGCCCCCGACCTTTTCCAGTCGTTTTTTCAAAATGGACTTTATAACTTTATTGACTACTTCGACTTGTCCGTTCGCTTGAGGGTGTGCAACTGCAGAGAATTTCTTTTGAATGTGAAACCGTTTGCTGAAATCTTTAAATTCAGCACTGTCGAATTGGGTTCCGTTGTCAGTGATAATGGTGTGTGGGAGACCAAATCGACAGATAATGTTTTGGACTACAAAGTTGATTACTTTTTTCGTTGTTATGGTAGCAAGAGGTTCGGCTTCAGCCCACTTTGTAAAGTAATCAACCGCAACGATAGCGTACTTCGCACCACCTTTCGCTAGGGGTAGAGTACCAATGATGTCGATACCCCACATTGCAAACAGCCATGGGCTGACCATTTGCGTTATCTCGGTAGGAGGAGCTCTAGGAATTCGAGCATGCTTTTGACATCTATCACATTTCTTTGCATAGTCCGACGCATCGCGATTCACTGTCGGCCAATAATATCCATATCGAAGTATTTTCTTGGCAAGTGCTTGCCCTCCGGTGTGATCGCCACATTCTCCCTCGTGTACATCGTGCAATACTCGTTTAATTTCATCGTGAGCGATACACCGGAGTAGAGGAAAAGAGTACCCTCTTCTGTACATGATTCCATTCTGGATAGTGAATCATGAGGCCTTCCGAAGGACTTGTCTCTTTTCACTCCTGCGCTCTGGCAGGGTTCCGTGCTCAATGTAATTTCTGAGTGGAGTCATCCATGAACCCTTTTCGGGGACGGTTTTGCATACCCAGTCTATTTCTGTCCGGTCAATGCTTGGGGAGGTTAACGCTTCTACGGGAACGAGTCCCATTTGCTGAGCTCCACCTGTGCTGGCTAGCTCCGCCAATGAATCGGCTTTTTGGTTGCGTTCTCGAGGTATACAATAAATGGCATAATAATCGAACTGATTCAGAATTTCCTGTACTCGAGCTAAGTAAGCAGCCAGTCTCTGGTCTCTTGCTTGATATTCCACCCGAACTTGACATACAACCAATTGTGAATCACAATAAACTTCCACCGCGATAATTCTCAAATCTCTGGCAAGTTTTAGTCCAGCTAAGAGGGCTTCATATTCAGCTTCATTATTGGTTGCATGAAAATTGAACTTCAAAGCATAACATATAGATCGGCCTTCGGGGGTTTCAAGTACAACACCAGTGCCCGAACACCGGTCGTTTGATGCACCATCAGTGTACAGCTTCCAGACGTATTCGGGAGATTCACTTGTTTCAGGCAAGTCCTCTGGAACGGTGAATTCGGCTATGAAATCGACTAGGACTTGTCCTTGAATGGCTCGTCTTGGAGTGTAAGTAATATCAAACGCTCGGTTCGATATTCCACTTAAGTAACCTACTAGACGTCTCAGGCCGCGAAAGGACTTGTCGTAACGGCGGGTCGGGGTAAACAATAATTGGATGTGCCTGGAAATATGGTCGGAGCTTCCTTGATGCGATAACAAGGCAATAAGCCAACTTCTCTAGCTTCGGATAATTCCTTTCAGCTCCAGTCAATCGCTTGCCGACGTAGTACACCGGCTACTGTATCCTGTCTTCTTCTCGAATTAAGGCAGCGCTGATATCGTTTTCTGATATTGCCAAGTAAATGTACAACTTCTCGTGATCAATAGGCTTTGACAGGATAGGTGGTGTGGGTAGATGCTGAACTAGTGCTTGGAAAGCGCCCTCACACTCCATGGTCCATTCAAAGTTTCATTTTCCTTTTCGGATCAGATCGAAGAAGGGAATGCATTTGTCAATGGACTTTGAGATGAACCTGCTCAATGCTTCTACTTTCCCATTGAGACTCTGGACTTGTTTTATAGTTTTCGGAGTTTCAAGATTTCTGATTGCCCAAATCTTTTCAGGATTAGCTTCGATTCCCCGAGCGTTGACGATAAACTCGAGGAATTTCCGGATGCAACTCCAAAGTGACATTTTAGTGGGTTAAGCTTCATTCTGTATTCTCGAAGTATGTTGAACATAGTTTCCAAGTCTTTAACATGGTTAGTGGAAAATCGTGACTTCACAAGCATGTCATCTACATATACTTCCATGGTTTTCCCGATTTGATTGGCGAACATCCGATTGACCAGTCATTGGTATGTAGCCCCGACATTCTTGAGTCCGAATGGCATAACTTTGTAGCAATGAAGTCCCAAATTGGTTATGAAGCTGGTATGTTCTTGATCGGGTAAATGCATTGGTATCTGATTGTAGCTAGAATACGCATCCATAAAGGATAAGAGTTCATGTTCAGCTGTTGAGTCTACGAGCTGATCAATTCTGGAAAGCGGGAAACTGTCTTTGGGACAAGCTTTATTCAGATCGGAATAGTCGACACATGTTCTCCACTTTCCGTTTGACTTTCAGACGAGCACGGGATTCGACACCCATTCTGGATATAATGCATCTCGAATGAACCCGTTTGGTTTAAGCTTTCTTCTTCTTTAAGGGCGGAAGATCTCTCTGGATCCATACCACGCCTTTTCTGCTTGACTGGGACATGCCATGGGTCAATATTCAGAGTGTGGCTCGCGATGTCCGGCGAGAATCCCACACATATCAGAATGCGTCCAAGCGAATACGTCAAGATTCGCCCGTAAGAACTCAACCAATTCCTCTTGAGTTTGCTGGCTTAGCTGAGGCCCAATCTTTATCATTTTCGAATCATCGTCATCGTCAATTGGGACATCAATCGTCAGTTCGGCCAGGGATGCTTGACTTTCTTTAGATTCTTCTTCATCTTCGGTTTCTCTTGGGTCAAGATCCCTTTGGAATTGGCTGGGGTGCCTAGGCCCAGGCGTTAATTGTCAATTATCAGCAAAGCGGACGCAGAGAGATTCATCTACGCCCTTCCCTTTCTCCTTTCGCTGCACCTCCCGTAGCTCGGCAACATAGCAGGCTCTTGCAGCAGCCTGATCTCCTTGAATGATTCCCACTCTGCGATCAGTGGGAAACTTTAAAGTCAAACACCACGGGGCAATGGCTGCCCTGAATTCAGCGAGGGCCGGTCGGCCCAAGAAAGCGTTATAAGGGGGGTCTATGCCTAACACAACGAACTGTAATATCCGTACTCTCTGGCGTTCTCCAACTCCCAACACCACTGGCAGTTCCACTACTCTAGTGGGTATCGTAGCACTCCCATTAAAACCATGGATTCAAGCTTGACAAGGTTTCAAATCTTTGGCTTCCATTCTCATTTGATCATAAGATCGTTTAAACATAATATTTACTGAGCTTCCACTATCAACTAAGATCCTCTTCATCCAAGCAAGACCTACTTGAGCTGAGATGACCAGTGGATCGATAGTGGGAGCTTCGATTTTATCAGAGTCCCTGTTTCTGAATACGATGTCATCTATCATCGTCTTCTGTTGTTTGGCCGGAACCCCTTCATCAAAATTACTATAACATTTGAAGTCTGCATGCCTGATAGAGCTGGCATACGACTCCATTTCCTTCCAGCTTCGGTCTGCTAGATGAGGACCACCACTTATCGTATTGATAACCAACCTCTCGCCAGTACGAGCGGGTTCTTTCTGCCTTTCTTGATTTGGCGCACGATTTTGATTCGATGGGCCCGCACCTCCTGACTGCGGCCTCCGCACATACTGATCCAACTTTCGTTCACGTATCAACTTCTCAATGAGATCTTGTAAATGACGACACTCATTTGTATTATGGCCATAGCTTTCGTGGAATTAACAAAACTTCCCTGTTTGGACCTGCCTCTCTGTCGACGGCTTCGGGGCAGGTTTCTTGTATTGCATGGTATTGCAGGTCTGCAAATACACATTTTCCAGCAATGTATTCAATGGAGTATAATTGTCAAACATGGGAGCTCTACGTCGTGGACCATGGCTTAGATCTCGCTTCTTTCCCTGATTTCCATTGTCCCTCTGCTGATTATGTTTATTTTGTATATTCAACCGAACTTTTCCAGAACTCTCCCCGGATTGTTTAACAGGGATGTTACTCTGAATTCCTTCAATGTTAGGCCCCGTGTCATCCTGCTTCCTAGACTGTTTCACATCCTCCCTTCTCAAGAATTGGGCTGCCTTGAAATAGAAACGGTCCAATAACGCAGGCGGTTTCCCAACTAACCAATTTCCGAACTCGGAATCAGCATCAATCCCCTTAGTCAATGCCATCAGGATAGAGTTATCATTGGGATTGGTTATTTCTGCACACGCAGCATGAAATCGCTCTAAGTAACGTTTAAGTGTCTCTCCGGGAGCTTGGGTGACGCTAGACAGAGTGTTAACATCTTTAGGCCTTGCTACGTGCATACAGAATTATTCAACAAACTTGGTGGCCATCTGATCAAAATTAGAAATGGATCATGGTGGCAAATGAGTAAACCACATAGTTGCAAGGCCCCCCAGGGAAATAGGGAAACTACGGCATTTTACTTCGTCATCTGCTCTCGCAGCATTCATTAGCCATTCATACTTCAGGATGTGTTGATTGAGGTCAGAATTTCCTTCATAAACTGGCAAAGTTGGCATCCGGAAGCATCGAGGTGGTTCGGCATATAATATGTCATTAGTGAAAGGGGTATGAATCCGGGAGATTCCCTAGTCGTCGTCATTAGTGAGACCCTGACTTTCACGGATCATCTAACGAATCATCGTCGGTATATCCAGCATTTTCATATTCGGGGGATGTTGTGTCAAGGTGTGGTCGGGTTCCACAGCGCGAGTCTGGACCGGACGCGGTCGACGGTCCATACCTCACCTCCTTGGCTCAACATTTTCTGGGACATAAGGCTCCGGAGTGTGCTCTCGCTGGCTACGATGAGGATCAGCTTGATCTCTGGCATCAACCCCTTGTTCAGTAGTGGTGGTGGTAGCGAGGTTGCCCGTGACATGGTAAGGAGCAGCACCTCCTCGGGACGAAGGTCCGGTATGATGACTAGTGGGTGGTCCAGTTCTGGGTTGTCCTGTGGCCTGGGTGTAGCTTACATCCAGCCGTGGTCATGTGGATCGATGATGACCGCCAGATGAGGCGGAATTCTCCGTGGAAGAGTAAGAAGCTTGGTCTCTTCTGGATCTTCTTCGCCTTTGGCGATTTAGCTGGTTGGTCAACTCTGTGTTGGCGCGCAGTTGTTCAGTTAGTTGTTGCCGACTCTGGGTCAACTCTTGAAGCAGCATCTGGAACTCTTGTCTGGTAACCGGGCCTGATGGATCTGAAGGTCCGGCGGCATCTTGGTTGGATGGAGGCAATTACACGGGATTCTGTCTATCCCGTCCTCCATGATCAGCAGCCGTAGAAGCGGTACGTGTACTCACCATGATGAATTGATGAAGTCCTTTCCTAGATATGGTTGCAAATCTGAATAGAATGGAAGGGCTTCAAAGTCTGAGATCTGGATCTTTTTCTTGGATTTATGCAATCCGGTATCGATAGGAGATCCAAGGAGCAGGAGAAAAATTGGGTTTTCTCTCAGTGAAAGCACCAAAGTGTTTGTACCAAAATTGGGCACAACACTCTTCGGAAGTTTTTGAAGAGATAAAATGAAGAAATTAAATGGAAAAGGAGGATTATCTAACAAAAACTCCAAAAATAGATAATGAAAGTAATAAGAACGCACAGAAACACAAGAATTTAGAGTGGTTCGGCGTGTTGCATACGTCCACTATGAAGTCGATTGCTTTATTGATGTTTCTTCGATGATTACAATTGATTTCAGTGGGTTACAGCAGATAATAGTGATTTACAGCAGTGAAATTCGTTAGTAGCAGCAGCAATGGAGTTTAGAACTGGATCCGGCAGAGTCTGGGCGTTGGAGAATTCAAAAGAAGAAGAAGATCCCTTTTTTGTATGCCCTGGGGCTCTATTTATAGGTGTAGGAGGCTGATATTTCGCTCAGATCTCGGGAGACTCTCTCTGGCACGTGACTAGGCCCGCGCGCCCAAGCCCGCGAAGTTTCGGCCCGATCCATGATCGATACGAACGGATTTCGTATCGATCAAGATTGTGTCCGATGGAGTCGAAATTTGACGTGGACATTCTCCAGCACGTGCATAAGCTCCTGTGAAAATTTGGTGGCATTTGGACTTGTAGATCTCGAGTTATGATCGATTCGAATTGGAGGCTTTCGGCAGGTTGTTTTGTTCGACTCAATCACATCGACTCGATCTTGTTCGAATCGATAGCTGCGCGTGATTGTGAGATGACGTGGCGCTTGAATCTCTGGATCACTCTGCTTTCGATGCCGAGTTGAACGAGTTGTCCTTGAGCTTCAGCTCATTTGTATCGATGGTATTGCCTTGTTCGTATCGATAAAAGATGCGTAGTTCGCATCGATGAATGCTCCTCAGTTCGTATCGATGATTACGTTCTGTTCGTGTCAATAAAAGGGGTGTGGCTCGCCGGTCGATACGAACAACCATTATATGATCGATACGAACAGGGACTCCACGATGGATACGAAGCAGTTGGGTTTGAAGGATACGAAGTAGTTGGGTTTGAAGGATACGAACAGTGGTTCCTTGATGGATACGAAGTGGGTTCTGATGATGGATACGAACTCGATCGAGTCGAACAGAAGCTTTCTAATGGACTCGAACAAGATCGAGTTGAACAGTGGCCACTCGATGGATTTGAAGTAGGCTATGGTGATCGATGCGGGGATGATCGAGTCGAAGTAAGCTTCCATGATGGATTCGAACTCGATCAATTCGAACAGTGGTTGCCTGATGGATTCGAACTCGATCGATTCGAATAGTGGCTGGTTTTCATCCAATCTTGCATCGATCGTAACTTGAGCATACGAACTCGGATTGACTTGAAATTTGGAACGTTGACTTTTATGGCTTCCCTCGTCGTGTCTTGTCGATTGTAGTTCGATCCGGACTCGGACAAAATTCATCGATATTCATGGTGAACCTGCGTATAGCTGATCTCTAAGACGGACCGCCATTGGTTTCTAGTCAAGTTCTTGGTGTCCCGACCTTGCCAAAAGGCGGGATAACACACACCCACTTGGATTTCCCGGACACCAAACATACCCAATTGTTTTGAACGGGCTACAATCACAATCACACCCACACAAATACAACTAGAGTTTGATGATTTTTCTTCTTAATCTTTGGTTACATTTGATCCTATAGCCTCTTGAACAGCACTTTGACCTTTGATTGAGAGAGAAACAATTGAAATCAGAGAGTAAATAGTAGAGAATCAATACAATGAAGACTAAATTGATTTTGGTTTCAATTTGAGAAGATTTGAATAAATTTTCACTAGAAATTTTAGCAAAGTAAGAGGAAGAGAGGATAATAAGAAAGTAGTTTTTAAAAAATTTGTTTGAAACCCCCTATATATAGAGAATAAACAGTCATGTCCATTCGCGAAGAGTTACGATGAATAGACCCTTCATTTCAAAATTTGAATTTCAAATTAGTGGCATCTATGTTGACAAATCATCTGCCTATATGTCGCTATAGGCTGGTGTAATTTGAAAATTTGTTATTTTAAAATGTTTTGAAAATCTTATACTATGTAAAATATTTTGATACTTTTTAAAATAATTTAGAAATAGTTTATAAACATTTTAAACTTTTAAAACTTTTATAAAATATTTTTAAATATATTTTAAATATATACTTTGTTTTAAAAACAAAGAATAAGAAAATGAGAAGATAGAGATCAAAGATTGCTAACAGGGACTTTAACAATATTCTATGACTCTGTATAGTATACTATAGCCTTGAGCTCTTCATATCTTGATCCTTATACTCATGAGTCTTCATGTCCATTTCTTAAGTCTTTGTACTATATAGTCTTCGATTTAATACCTCTAAAATATCCTGCACTATATTGTATATAACTTAGCAAAAACATTAGTATCCATATTTTATTTGAATGTATTATTATTACTAATGTTGTTATCATCAAAATCAATAACGAGGTATCAACAGTTTATGTTGGTTGCCTTTTATTTCTTGTTATGTCTTTTATTTTTTAATTAGTTGTCTCAACTCTACACTCGCGTACGATTCGTTCCCATCTACTGCAGAATCATAACTACGTGTATATGTATATATTATATATATATCCCATGGTCCTCAAATAGACCTAGATACTACCTCGCTTTATCTCTCTATCAGCACCCCGTCAGGATCCATCGCCCTCACAGTGTCATGATCTAGTCTTCGTATAACTCGATAGACTCCCATAGTTCCTAATGATGGCTTTTAAAAATATTATGCCATACTCTATCCCGCTTTGGGGATTTACTATTTTGTCTGCTTCGTATCGTGGATACGGTTCCACGGACCAAACTAACCTATCTTAATAGAACTCCTTTTGGGTAAACTAGCCTTGCCTTAACAGACGAACTAACAAACAGCCGTTGTGGTGCATAACCCAACATGGCCTACCCTGGTAGGTGGCAAAGTCCAGTTAGGTGTAACCCTGTCTTTCCCATTGACCGTTAAGGATTGATGACGTTCTCGCCCTATGCAGCCCAAGCCAGAATTTTGGGTACCAACCGTTGCTGCATAGTGCCCGATCCCGCTCATCATCCTATTTAGATTGCCTAATGCAATCAAGGCAGTACCCCCATGAATACTATATTTGAAGCAGACTACTCTATTTATTGCGGGTATTCCTTTATCTATACACAAATGTATATACTCCACGGGTGCTATGGTTGGATATATCTCACATCGGTATAATGTTAAACAATTGCTGGTAGAACCTTGCGGTGGGTAGACTTCTATTGTGTAACACTACTGACCTCGCATTCCAACCTACTCTAATGACCAAATGTCATATTATTCATTTAACTGTACTTTATCTACGGTAGCTCACTACCATCATAAACGCATTCTTCCGTTGACCCTAGGTCTTTATTTCATTATACATTTATCCTTTTCTTTACTTTAAGTTTATTTACTTCTTTTCTCTTATCATTCATAATATTGTTGCGCATCCTTTTTGTCTCTTCTTGCCTATCTTTCATATTTTCTTTTCATTTACTTCCAAAGTTTATTGGTATTTTACATCTTAACTTTTTATGATCTTTTTACTTTATTCATGTCTTACCGTTTAACATTTGGGGTTTACTATATTTTATTGCATTATAACTATGTTTCTATTCTAAAAAAGTTAACACAATAAATTTCTATGTCCTATCCAAAAAGGGAAATTTGTGCGGTGTTTGTAATTACAAAAAACTATCTTTTTATTACATGAAATAGACGGTACAAAATACGGTAATTAACCTTATTTTGTACATTTCTTTCTTCTATGTGTATTCCTTATCATTTCAAACATTGCACTTTTATTTATTTTAATGTTGATAATACATAGAAATCTACTTGCAACAACTCAAATTCCAACGAATTAAAATATCACTTAAACCTCTAAAATCTTAATAAAGTTTCTTTCTTTTACATTTTTTCTTCGTTCAAATACCAATTTATTAACAAAATCACAACAAGTTACTGGTATAGAATATGCAGGAAAATTTTCCAATTTCATTAAATCATTATGCTTAAATCTATTCCATAATCTTTATGCTTAAATCTATTCCATTATCATTGCACTTATACAATTTATTATTCAATTCGTTATTCATCATCCTAATTAATACGCATATTCTAATAATAATTCCAAAACGATTTTAAACACGATATCAAATATATTTCAATGATATAAATCTAATCTTATTACAAAACATGTAATTTCCCACTCACCATTTTTTAAGCATTCCCAAATCTTCGGATATAAACCCTATTATATGTATTTCCACTTTGACTCCCTATTTGGATTCACATATAACATACACATACAGATCTATTAGAATTTTTGATTAGAAAGGAGAGATTTAAGTTGAATACAATTTCAAATCCGAATTTATAGTTTACCTTGGTTGTAGCAACTTGATTTAAACCAATTCTACATCTCTATCATCTTCTAAAATCCTCCAACAGTGTATACTTGCAAACTAGACTATTTCTATGAGTTTAGAGTTTTGGAGGAGAAGAGAAAATGGCAGAACTTCCATGTCATTAGAAAATTATGAGTTGGAAGTGAGGGTCTAGATCTATATTTATAGGGGTTCAAAGCATTGCCACCGTTTGATTAAACCATTTTATATCCGGGTCATTTGTGCCTAAATTTATTGCCGCAATTACACAAGCGCGAGTTGACCACCCCTTGCCTAGGGTCAACCGGCTAACGGTCAACCTAGGTGCTTTCTGGGTCGACCCGTACCATGTAAATTACGTTAATTATCAACGTTGATTGGGTTTGTAAATTTTATGCCAATTTAACCTGATCATCGTTATTTGTTTCCCTAATCATTTTAAATAACGTTTAAGCTACTGTTAAACTTAACAATTTTTAATTAACGTTAATTTATTATTTGTTTCCCTAATTTCATATATAAACATTTTCGACTCTAAAATTTCAAACATTAATAACTTTTTCGTTTGAACTCCAATCGAAAACGTTTATGTATGAAAATTGATCAGAAAATGGCCATAAACCCAATGAAGCAAGTTTCATAGTCAAATTTTGAAGTTTGTAAAAATTCCATATTTCACTATATGTTATTTGTTAATTAATTTCTATTTAAATTAATCATCACATCAATCGCGGGGGATTACATTCTCGCCCCTCAAAAGAATTTCGTCCTTGAAATTCCTTAAGGATCATGTAACCTAATGTACATCCATTCTAAACTAAAAAATCATGAGTATGCAAACAATTTTGCAACCAGCCATGTACAAGTGCATGGTGTATCACAACATATATGATATGCATACTGAGAAATTCTAAATTCGCTCCTCCTATATGAATGCTTTCTTTTAAATCAATTTCAAAAATTTGATGCAAACATCCTAAATATACTGGCAGTTCTACATGTATGCAACCTTAGAAAATCAAAAACTTGCTTTTACATCCAAATTTTCCCACACTTCTACAAATAGGAGTATAGTTCAACCAAATTTTCATCCAATTCCTTTCATCCAAAATCCCAGCACACTGTTGCTAACATCCAAATGTAGAAAATTCAGTTTTCTAAACCTATTTTCTTATGCTTGAAAAGGGTCTAAACGGAAAATTTCATATTTCCATCCTTCTCTTAGGTACCCTTTTTCCACTATATCTTGGAATCTTCCCTTATGCCCCTATTCTCTTCCAACTTTTCTAAGTACAATTTGCATATGTCAATTTATTTTTAAGTTTTCAAACAGGGTTTATTTCAAAATTAACTTCTTGTTATTAACAAGGTATGGAGAAAGTGATTCTCTAGCTATAATAGCTTTCTCCCTTGTTTCTAATCATATTTTTTTACTACCACTTCTGCTGCACAATAAAATTTAAACCAACCTACCTACTATTTCCCCATGTCAAGTATGTGGCATTTCCAAAATTTGAAACTTCCTTCATTTTAAATTCAAAAATATTTTATATTACTTCTAAAATATCAATAAAAACTTTAAATTAAAAAAAAATCTTCCAAAACATTTTAAAGAGATATTTTTATTTTTCAAAAGTGTACATATACATATGTTTTTCAAAGAAAATTTTTCCGCATCACAAGAAATCGGGATTTAGTCAACGGTCCAATGCCCACATTGGACTACATATATTCATGTGGTAAATTTTAAATTTTCAAAAACTTTTCTTTTCTTTTATATTAGCAATTAGCACACAAGTTCAATTATAACTTTCAGCCTTTGAGGTACAAGGATATTGATCTGTGGATAAGCAACATCCTTTCCATGTTCCTCGTTGACTGAAATTTATTTTTCGAATTTTTTAGGACTTAAAATCTTATTTCATTTCTGTTTTAGTATCAGTTAATTAAATTTATTTAATTTATTTCATAACTTTCTGCCTCAACAATTTTCTTTTATTTCGCATTAGTTGAATGTCTTTTCTGAAATTTTCTTATTATTGGTGAAGTATTTCGGTTTTACCATACTCAACTTGATCGTGTGGTGACCTTATGTCTAGTCGCTATTATGATTAGGAATCAGTGAATTTAAGCTTCGTTAAATTCACCTTTGAAAAGCGACTATGTTACTGAATGCTTACACAGCCAAGTAGTTGCACTTCAACTGTTTGTTAAAATGTCGACGTGGTTTGCAATCAAACGAGAAAATAAAATTGGATAATAGAACAATAGCAGTAAAGGACATAGAGATTTTAACGTGGTTCAGATTAATGTTAATCCTATGTCCATGGGAATTTCCACTATATCTTTGAAGTTTTATTACAAATGATTATAATAGCCTGAAAGGCATACAATATCTCTTTTTTTTGGAAGGAGAAAAGGTTGGAAAAAAAGAAGACGCCCCTAATTCATCCTCTTATTTTCCTTTTATAGTGTCAAAAGTATATTGTTGTTTGCGGCAACCGTCTTCGGTATTTTTCTTTAATCACCACCTTCATATTTTGCCACTTGTCATTCATCCATGGTTCCTATTCCTTATGACTGGATTGATGATGGGTTTTTGGTGGGAAATCGTGATATTGGCAGGATCTTGGAAATTCAAAGTGGGATGTCCGAAAAGTTGGGCGGAAAGCCCGAGCCTGCATGGGTCGATCTCCTCTCTCATAAGATGGTGAATGTTTTAAGAGGAATGGTAGGGAACTACCCTGGAGCTTCATTGAATTTATAGAAAGATGTTGTAGTGAATATTGCTTGCCATTCAGACCGCGCTGCCCAGTAGATACCTTTACTGCCTTCAATTGACTAAGTAAGTCTTCAGGTCGGAATGGAATAGCTTTTCCTTATTATGCTTTGAGGATTAACTTGGTACATATGCCTGGGATGTTGCTAAGGCTATTCGCAGTTTGAGTCATCCTCTGTACGAGTTTGCTTGGATTATTGAGGAGACAGAAAGTACTTCATACTTTGTCGTTTACCTGTAGGGTTGGTTCTGCGTTGAAGCATACTCCAAGTGGCCCTGTATATAGTTCCTTCTGAGGTGTTCTTAGCTCAAGGTAGTACTATCTAGGTTGCCTTCGGTATGTGCTAGAACAGATCGGTTCCTGTAGGCATTGGCAAAGTATAACCTTTAGAAGTTTGGTTACCTTAGTACGTTTGGTGTTGTTTTCTATGCCTCTGTTCACTTTACGTTTATGCTATTAGGCATGGCTATGGTAGCGTGCCCCTAGACCCAGATGTGCAGTATTGGTTTCTTGTCATAATCCTTTGACTGTAGGATTTGGATCAGGTTAGATGTCATGGTACTAATTCGGTTCCCTTTCCGATCCGTCTCACATTCCTTTATTGTGGTTCATGGTAAGAACATGTGTAACACTTACTCCCCAAGTCTGCAACGACTGTAGGTCCGGGTAGACTTGTTGGCTTAAACACCCTGTTTGTATGTCTAATCAGTTTAGTCTAATCTGACTTTTTAGTGCCGAAAATAAGTCTTTTTACACCATGTTCGCATTTAATGCTCTTACACACGTGTCAGTCGCTTACTGGTCCACCTTTAACGGGCCGTTCCATTTGATTTTTTGTTTTACTATGCAAATTTTCATAAATCTTTATACTCGGTAATTCCACCATAAATCAACATTTCATAAGACACTTGATCGTTTCCATCATGCGACCATTGTTCAAACAAAGGTATGTATCTTTTTTCATTCATCTTCCCTAAATTTTCCTTAACCATTTTGCTCAAAAAGATTTGTTTCCGTACTAATTTAAGTTTAGGGGTAATTTAACGGACTAAGAGTAGGAAAACATCATTTCAGTTCTTATTTGATCCTTCTTTGAAATAAATTTTAAGATTATATCATGGATTCCTCTTCGTCTTCCTCTGCACTTTCCCCTTCTAAACTTACACATCTAGGAGATGCCATTAGGGTTCTTAATCAATTCAGATTTTTTAGGTATGCGGTTAAAGCTCTCGAACTTCACGAACGCATTAGTACACTGCTGGAGGGATATATCGCTACTACCCCTGAGCATATTCGTTATGGTTTGTTTCTTTTAATGCTTTTGATTATTCATCGATGGTTTGATACTCTAAATGTTGCTCCAGTGCAATTTTCTCCTCATTAAATACCCTTGTTTTATCCACTTTTGTTCTTTATACTGAAAATGGCATTAATCTCTCTGGAGAAGAACTTTGGTTTCTCTTCGAGGTTAGAAGAAGTCATGGAAAGGGGAATAAGGGTTTCTTTTACATCTAGGCTAGGGACTCGTTTTTTCGGACGTCCTAATTAGAACTGAAAAGTGGGTCGATTATTATTTCTTTATTTCAAACTTTGATAGATTTCCTTCTTTCTCTTGCCATTATTCCATTTATACCATCTCTTCAGAGGTGGAAGATCAATTGTATGAGTCTCATAGGCAGCGGATTTTGGTATTGCTAGAGGAGGTCAGAAATATAAAAGGACTATTCATTGAATCGAAGTTGAAGGGTTGTGGCTTATTGCATTCTGATCATAAACTTACTCGTAGTATATTCAAGCCTACTCCTTCCCCGACTGAACTTGGGGTTATAAGTTGCTTATGGTAAATTTTGGGAACCGACATACTTATGATTTTAATCTTGTTATCTCTCTTCTTTGCAGGCTCAATGGATGCTGAAGCTATTGCTGAAATTCATATGTCTCTAGAGGAGGAGCAGGAGAAGAAGCAGAAGGCTACAAAGAGACCGCACAATGGGTATGGTGGTTATCCCACTACTTCTAAAAGACCAACTATTCCTCCCTCATCAAATATTCCACTTTCTTCTGATGCAGACGCTCTTCTTCCTTTGACCTATACACTAGCTGGGCTTGTTGCTCCTTCTTTCTAAAGTGATCCTACCCTCTGTTTAGATAGCTTGACCATATCTAAAGTTGCTATGTCTTCCTTGGTAGGAAAATTTGGGAGAGCGGCACAAGTTCCTCCTCTCCTTTCGAATTTGGCTACCCAAATGTCCGACTCGAAAGTTCTGTCTGAATTTACAAAGCTTTTTTCTTATGTGAGTGACTTTCTTTCTCATTTTTCTTTATTTACTTGTAATTTTGTTACTAATATTATTCAACCTTCACCTTCTTGCAATCCATGGCCCTGATGATAAAGGCTTATGAATCAGGAAGTGTGCAGACCTTGCTTTTGGACCAAGTGGCTAGACTTGAAGCTGATCTTGCCACGGGTAACACTGAGAAGACTGCACTGGCTTCTACTTAGGTTAAGGCAGAGGAGGAGGCCAGAATGCTTCGGGAGTAGGTTGAGAAGGAAGCCAAGATTGTTGAGGATGCTAGGGCTTCAAAGGAGCATGAGCTGAAGGAGAAGGGTGAAGTTTTGGCTAGGGTTGAGAACGAGCTGGCTTAGTCCAAGAAAAAACTCAACACTGTCACCTTAGATGTTACTTATGGTTTTTATGCTTCAACCAAGCGACAATTCAAGTTAGAAGTTAAGCCCGACTTCCTGAAGAAAGACTCTGTGGTCACATCAATGTTTGCATACTGTCAGGGTAGGTGGAAGGAGGAGGAAGAGGTTGAGGAAGAGGATGTTGACCCAAACAATTCTAGGCACCCTTCTCAAGAGGGAAGGGCAGAGGATGATGGGGATCAAGAAAACCTACAATTTAATGAACAAAACCAAACTGCAAACAAGGTTAACTCATCTTCCCTGATAGACTTAGATGATTAGTCTCAAATATCTTTTGTGTCTTATTGTACTTAGACTTTTTGAAGTTTATTTTAGTGTTTTTAATGAAACATTGTGTTTGTTATATTGTTTCTTGCGAGTGATCATGCTTTTCTGATTGTTTCGTTTAGTATTTTGGAGAGAATGTGTTCACAAAAGTGTTGAGAGAGACTGACGCTAGGCTCGAAATAAAGACTTTAGATCGTCTTAGGTTAAGCGCTGCGGCAATGGCTAGACGCGAAAAAGAATTAGGTGGAACTTATATGGATCTTAAGAACAAAACTGAAGAGTTATTTGCCCAAATAAATCAGGTAGTTCGAGAGAAGGAGGCTCTTAGTGATTTCGTGTTGCATCAATGGCGGTATGCATTAGAGAATGGTTCATTCCCACTTGACAGTCCTCATCTTGAGTGGTTTAGACTTAAGCTTAGAAACTTGATTAACAAATGACTTTTTCACGTTTTTGTTAATTTACATATGATTTCCAAGTGTGTGATCAAGTATGGATGATGTAATCAATACTGGATATTTTAACGTTAACACCCATTATATTATGTTTCGCTTATGTAATTAAGTTTTACTTCTGTAGTGATTTAGGTTGGTTCTTTTCGAGCTCTGCTTAATGTTAATTGTATTCATTGTTAGGATGCATCGGAGGATGACGTTGCTCATCTCGGATATGATGTTAAGAGACTTGAAACAAAGTTGAAGCTTAACCGTAAAAAACTTGCAGATGCCAAGAGTGCGCTACAATGCCGGTATGACTATAATAGTAGACTACGGGCATGGTCAAGGGATGCTGCATCGGAGCTGGAAGGGATAAAGCAGACCTAGATATGGGTGAATAACTTTATGGTATTGTGTATAGGGAAGAGATTGCACAATATAAGAAACAAGTGGAGGACATGTCTACAGAGATTTCTAGGTTGCTTGGTGAGCAAGAGGTTGCAGAATTTTGGAGAATGATTTTACCGCAGCATTCAGATGCTGACCCATTCCTCCCACGGGTTTTTAGCCTTCTTATCTTTGTTATGATGGGTAGAAAACTATCGCTAATAGATTGTTTGGTGATTTTTTAGAAAAAAAGTAAAGTAACAAAGTCTTGATTAATGGAGATCCTAAATGATACTAGGAAAAGAGCGACAATAAAGGTATGTGACCTTGAAGACTCATTGCAGATTGCTCGAGATAGGATTGCTTCTTACTCGAATAAGCTTGAGCAAGAGAATATCAAAAGTAAGCGACCTGAGGCACTATTACAACAGTCTCGAGATGTTTTGGGCTTTTTCTACCCCACATTGGATCAAAGTTTTCTGAATGTCAAAGAGAGCTTTGGTGGGACAGTTGACTTGGTTGAGGATCCGTAGCCAAGAGCTCGTTTTGACCCCCAACAGACCTTTGTTACTAACACAACTCCACCTATTCCTAACACTGCTCAGTTTTAATATTCTATTTTTAAGACTTTAGCATAAGGATAACATCTTTGTAGCACTTACTATGGCTTAGAAATTAGATTTCTATCCAATATTTCTTTATGAAAAGTCTATAAACTTTTTATTTATTAGACTTTTGACATGCATGTAGATTAATTTACTTTTCTTTTGGTTGGTTTTTCTTGGTTAGGATTTTGAAGCGGCCACTCTACAGAAGAATTTAAATTTTGTTTTGCTCAGAGTAGCAAAGCTAGAGGGTTTGTTAGAGAATGCTGAGAGCATCTATGGGGTGGTGTACAAGGATGAAATCATTAAATTGAAGAAAATGATTGTGGGAATGGATAAAGAGAGGGTGCTACACATCAACATGAAAAAGGACTCTTAGATGGCTTCTGTTGCATGCTCCTCCCTTAGATCGAATGGAATTCCTATGCCTCCATCTGGGACTGACCCGAATGTAATTCTTAAGTGGGAGAACGATGTGAGGGGTTATTATGAGGCCATGATCAAAGAGTTAGAAGAATGTTTTAAAAGAGAGTTAAGGACGCCAGATACTCAGGTTTCCCCGTTCTTATCTACTGAGGATGAGTTCTTTTTCCCCTTCTCTAGAGATGTTGAAAAGACAAGGGAGCACCTCTTGGGTGAACTTGAGAGGGTTAGGAAAGTAGCTATGAGGCAGATAAATACCTTAGAGAACAAGACATATAACCTAGAGTGTGAGGCCCAGCTAGATTCCATCGCAGTTTTTCAAGGTAGGATGGATAAGGCATCTCTTTTGGATGAGCTTCATAAAGAGAAGGTGAAAACAAAAATAGCAGAAATTGGCCGGCAACATGCAATTGACGTTCTTAGATGTTTCTGACCTAGACCCAATTTGTCCTTCTTGTGTAACAGGGTCGATTATGAGTATAAATTTTCAAACTATGAAAACGTCTGGACCGGCGCCAATTATGATCTCTGTATTACCTACTGCAACTCCTCTCATGGTAGGGTTTCTTACTTCCGATTGTCAATCTTGGTTACCAATTTGGAAAACTAACCTTTCGCTTTTCGTTTAGCGGATAGTTCAGCTCGCAGCATCGTACTTAAGCAGTCTGTGACAGCATAAAGTGGTCGTGCCCAGTTTTGAACCAGACTCGTAATTTAATTTCGATTAGGGGATATTATTTTTGTAATATTACCCAGATTTTAATGTTTTGTAGATTACGTGAGGGTATGTGAAAGTAGATGATATTATTTTTTGGTAGACATATAATTCATAACTAAGTATTGATAACCCAATTTTCTGAAGTATACCGGTCAAGCTTTGAGTAGAAACTGGATTTGTACCTAACTGACAACTTTCTTTAGTATAGATAATGTATTGTTCTCTCTTGCCAAGTCTAGGATGAGCTCCTGGAATAGCATATGCCCCACGATCATGACTTTTTCGACCGCAGTGCTTCCTTGCATATTGGCGTGACCTTATCCTTTATTAAGGTGTAGAACCAAATGCTAGTTTGACCTCATGTGCGATATGACTGCCACCCTTTTGAGGGCGTAATGTTATGGTTTGGTTGTGGGTTAAACATGACCTACACCCAGTTCTTGGAGCGTAATTCCCTTTGGCCATATGCTTGGCCGCATACCTAATATAACCTGCCCCTTTTTTGGGGGCATGATGTCCTTAGCCATATGCTTGGCTGTATTTTTAATATGACCTGCCCTCTATTTGAAGGTGTAATGTCCTTAGCCGTATACTTGGCTGCATGCTTGTTTTGGCCTGCCCCCTATTTTGAGGCGTAATGTCCTTAGCTATAGGCTTGGTATGACCTATCATGTTGGTTAGAGATGTAATGTCATACATGTGTGTCGCATTCTTTTCTAGCATCGACATTCTTGTTTCTAGGTTTGTCGTTGTCATTCGTAGGCGGAATCATACCTTTGGAATAACGGTGGTGAGCCGTGAAGAGTGGAAGAAGATTTGACTGAGAAGTCAGTTCGTGTATATACAACCCATTATCGGAAGCGCATGGTTGTTTTGTACTAGTTTTAGCCGTTTAATATCCATACGTCCAACGTGGTATGTCAAATTAATTGACATAAGGTTTTTATACTGGTTCGGGCAATCCAATATCCCTACGATTGTTATCGTAGATATATTCTTACTAGATCAGGGTAATTTTTCCATCATGTCCAGTGCATGGCTGAGAAGTCGAACTTGCGTTGATGCAAGTTTAAGTGTGTATGGCCAGTATCGCCATTCTCAATGTTGAGAGTGTCATTTTACTGCCGACCTTGCGTTAAGCTTAATAGCAAATATTGGCAGTGAACTGTGAAGGTGTTTATAACTTTTATTTTATGGAGATAATACAAAAATTTTATACTAGTTCGGGCTGTCTAGTATCCCTACGACTAGTTCGATACATTGTTACATCATATATTTTTCTTTACAAATCTTGCAACAAAGGTGGTGTAGAACATGTTGCTTTCAGTTTGAGCTCTTCAATGCGACATCGAGAACTTGCCTTTGCATTTGCTGACCGATGCTTCAATTTTAGTTACTCCACCAGACTTTAGGCTTGTTTCGATCCCGATCTCTGATAATGACGGTAGATTTCCTTGTAAGGGAGAGAAGCATCAATATAGCTCTTGTGCTCATAGATGATACCCGAGATGGGGGTGGATCCTTCAAATCGATCGGTATTTCAATCTCTAGTCGATAGGCGCATCAGTTGAATTTCCCGGTTTTCAGACAGAATGTGCAAACGTCTTTGCCCTTACAACCGTGGTATGGGAGGTGTTCCCATACTTTTTCCAACAAGGCACATAGGGATTTTGGATTTCGATCCTAGATTTTCTGCCATTATCAGAATTACTGTCCAAATCGACGAATGCCTGTGTTTTTTGTCAGAAGTTGGTTGTTGGCTGATGTTGAGGGGCCATAATCAAATGGTGATCGTTCTTCGACTTGATTCCATGAAACATCAATTGTTGAGTCCTTCTATCAAGTATTGTTGCAGATCATACCATTCTTATTCTTGAGAATGTCATGGATGCTTGTCTGCTGCATGAAACATGCAGCAGACAAGCAAGGGCGGTGAGCAGTCGGTGATAGGGAAATGGAAGATGGAATTGGAAGTTTTGTTAAAAATTAAGAAGAGTGGAGGGATGGAGGTTTGGGCCCTCCTTCTAGCGCCAGAAATGTTGGTGAAGATTTTCGATTTCACCACACTCAACTTGATTGTGAGGTGACCTTATAACTAGTCACCCATACGATTAGGGATCAACAAATTTAAGCTTCGTTAAATTCACCTTTAAGAAGCGAATATGTTGCTGAATGATTACACATCGGAGTAGTCGCACTTTAATTGTTTGTTGAAATGTTCGATTGTGTCGCTGAATGCTTACACAGCCAAGTAGGCGCACTTCCATTATTTGTTGAAATATGAATGTGGTTTGTAATCAAATGGAAAAATAAAAAATAAAATAATAGCAGTAAAGGACGAAGAGATTTTTACGTGGTTCAGATTAATGTTAATCCTACGTCCACGGGAATTTCCACTATATCTTTGAGATTTTAGTACAAATGATTACAATGGCCTGAAAGGCATACAATATCTCATTTTTGTTTTTGGAAGGAGAAAAGGTTGGAAAAGAAGAAGAAGAAGAAGCCCCTAATTCGTCCTCTCGTTTTTCCTTTTATAGTATCAAAAGTGTATTGCTATTTGCTGCAATCGTCTTCGGTATTTTATTTTAATCTCCACCATCAGATTTCACCACTTGTCATTTATCCATGGTGCCTATTCCTTATGACTGGATTGATGATGGGTTTTTGGTGGGAAATCGTGATATTAGCGGGATCTTGGAAATTCAAAGTGGGATGTCTGAAAAGTCGGGCGGGAAACCCGAGCCCGCATGGGTCGGTCTCCTCTCTCTCAAGATGGCGAATGTTTTGAGTGGAATGGTAGGGAGCTGCCCTGGAGCTCCACTATAATTTCGAGAAAGATGCTATAGTGAATATTGCTTAGCATTCAGACCGTGTTTCCCTGTTAATACCTTTAGTTCCTTCGATTGACTTAGTAAGGCGTCGGGGCAAAATCGAATAACTTTCCCTTATTTTGCTCTATGGATTAACTTGGTACGTATGCATTGGATGTTCTTGAGGCTATTTGCGGTTTGAGTCGCCCTCTGTTCGAGTTTGCTTGGATTGTTGAGGAGGGAGAAGGTACTTTATACTTTGTCGTTTGCCTGTAGGGTCGGTTCTGCATTAAAGTGTACTCCGAATGGTCCTGTATACAGTTCCTTCTGAAGTGTTTTTGGCTCAAGGGGTATTATCTAGGTTTCACTCGGTATGTTCTAGAACAGATCGGTTTCTATAGGCATTGGCAAAGTATAATCTTTAGAAGTTTGGTTACCGTAGTACGTTAGGTGTTATTTTCTACACCTCCGTTCACTTTACGTTTGTGCTATTAAGTATGGCTATGGTAGCGTGCCCTTATTCCTGGAGGCGCAGTATTGGTTTCTTGTCATAATCCTTTGATTGTAGGTCTTAGATCAGGTTAGGTGTCATGGTTCTAAGTCAATTCCCTTTTGGTCTGTCTCACATCCTTTATTGCGGTTCGTAGTAAGAACAGGTGTAACACTCATCCCCCAAGTCCGCAACGACTGTAAGTCAGGGTAGACTTGCCACCTTAAACACCCGGTCTGTATGTATAATTAGTTTAGTCAAATCTGTCTTTTCGGTGCCGGGAATAAGTATTTTCAGCTATGTTCGCATTTAATGCTCCTGCACATGTGTCAGTCTCTTACTGGACCATCTTTAACTGGCTATTCAAAAATATACTTTACAATGCTTTTAAAGCATCTTATTATAATTTTTACAATAAAACTAGAGTAGACAAGAACAACTCTCATTCCAATATCTTCTTATCTCTCATACTTTCTCCACTTCCAATCCTTAGCGGAGTCTCAAATATCATGTTGGGGGGCTTCTAAAATATATGTGCCATTATTGTACTTACTATGGAAACTATCCAAAATAATTTTTATATATTAGATTACGAACATTTTTAATATAACTTCCTAACGTTATCTCTAATTACTAACATTATTTAATATAAATTTCCATATATTGCTTTTATATTTTGCAATACTATCACTATTCAACTTTTCTCTACCTAAACTGCGCTAATTCTAATTGTTTTATTCTTAGCTAACTGTCTTCTTAGTTAAAATATTGTAGTGCGTTTTCCTTGAGCTTTGTTTTAGGTTTTTAAATATTCTTTTTCTTACTATTTACCCATTCCAAATTTGTACCACTTCCTATTATCCATCCATAAAATGTTTTTATAGCTTAGAAATTTTCATTACATAGAAAAATCCTCGAGCTATATTGCTTTATCATTTTGTTTTTAAAGAAATAGCTTTTTTACAAAATTTCCTTTACTGAAATTTTGGATTTTAACAAATTTTATCTTCTACTAGAACTTTTTTATTTTATTTTATTTTTTTATTTACACTTTCCTTTCTTTATAAAGAAACTAGCAAGCCATATATACTCTACAATTTTTCAATCGTTGATTTTTGTAAAACCTATTTATGAAAACTTTTTAATTTAACTAAATATTTGTATAGTATAAAGTCCAATATTTGCTTGCTTTTTAAATATATATTTTTCTCAACTTTTAAAACTATTTTCTATTGGGTTGGACTCAAAATGGATTTCTATCTATTTTTTCTCTAAGACTTCTGCTCTTCAACTTACTGACTTATCTTCTTTCCAACATTAGAAATCCGACTATTAACTTTGGGTGACTACTTCACAACATCCTTCGAGAAACCAACTGCTTCTGGATATCTATACATATGATTCTTATTTTCCCTATATTTGGACCTACTGTACATCATCAATCGGCATCATATGGGGATCTACAACCGTTGGGCTATCAAGGCTCAACTAAAGATTCATGTACCATCCAGCTTTAGGGATTTTCGATATGTAACTATTCTATGGTTGGAATGATTAGGATTTGGCGTATAATATATTTTTAGTTATAGGAAAAATACAAATACACCCACTCAACGTTTCCTTATTTTTCAAGATCGACTAACCTAAGCTCTGCTACAAAATATAACACCCTACACCCCAGTGAGTCTAAATTTCATTAAATCGAAAACTCAAGTTCACCAAAGTATGGATCGTTGGTTTGGTATCCTAGAAATAAACAAATGAATGCATATCAGAGCACTATCGATATAACCCACAATGGAATAATAAAGTATAATAGTATATGTAGTTACTGATCAAGGTTTGACACATCCAAAGTCAAGTGTCCTTGTCAGCACCAAACACGCCTAGTATCAGTACTGGTCCTTCAAACTATCGTGTAGCTATTAATGAGGAAGGGGTCAGAACAACATTCTGGTGACTTGTAAATTATACATATTTTACATAACACCAGTTTATGTCGATTGCCTTCTATTCTTGTTATGTCTTTTATTTTTTAATTAGTCATCTCGACTTGACACTCGCGTACGATTCGTTCTCATCTACTTCTGTAGAATCATAACTATATGTATATGTGTGTGTGTGTGTCGCATGGTCATCAAATGGACCTAGATACTACTCCGCTAGTATCTCTTGATCAGCACCCATCGGGATCCATAGCCCTCGTCGTGTCACGATTTAGTCACCGTATAACTCGAGGGACTCCCATAGTGCCCAATGATGGCTTTTTAAAATATTATGTCGTACTTTATCTCACTTTAAGGATTTACTACTTTGTTTGCTTCCTATCATGGATACGGTTCCACAGACCACCCTAATCTATTTTGAAAGAATTCCTTTTGGGTTAACTAGCCTTTCCATAACAAACTAACTAACAAACAACTGTGGCATTGCATAACCTAACATGGCTTACCCTGGTAGGCGACGAAGGCCAGTTAGGTGTAATCCTATCTTTCCCATTGACTGCCAAGGACTGATGACATTCTCACCGTATATAGCCCTACCCTGAATTTTGGTACCAGCCGTTGCTGCATAGTGCCCGATCTCTCTCATCATCCTATTTAGATTTCCTAATGCAATCAAGGCAATACCCCCCATAAATACCATATTTGAAGCAGACTACTCTATCTATTAGGGGTATTCCTTTATCTATATGCAGATGTATATACTCCACGGGTCCTATGGTTGGATATGTCTCACATCAGTATAATGTTACACAATTGCTGATAGCCTCTTGTGGTGAGCAGACTCTATTGTGTAACACTACTGACCTCGCAAATTAACCTACTCTAATGACCAAATGTCATATTATTCAATTAACTATACTTTATCTATAATAGTTCACATCCATCATAAATGCATACTTGAGGCTATATATATATATATATATATCAATCATGATTACTTAGTTACATTGCCCTTCTATAGTTTACTATTGACCCTAGGACTTTATTTCATTATATGTTTTTCCTTTTCTTTAGTTTAAGTTCATTTACCGCTTTCTCTTATCAAGTTCATAATATCATTGCCATTCCTTTTTATCTCTTCTTGCCTATCTTTCATATTTTCTTTTCATTACCTCCAAATTTTATTGGCATTTCACATCTTAAATTTTTAGGATCTTTTTACTTTATTCATGTCTTACCGTTTAACTTCTGGGTTTTACTATTTTAATGCGTTAGAACTATGTTTCTATACTAAAAATGTTAACATCGTAAATTTCTATGTCTTATCCAAAAGGGGAAATTTGTTTGGTGTTTGTAATTATAAGGAATTACCTTTTTATTGCTCGAAATAGATGGTACAAAATACAGTAATTAACTTTATTTTGTACATCGCTTTCTTTTTAGGTGTATTCCTTGTCATTTCAAACATCGCACTTTTATTTATTTTAATCTTGATAATACATAAAAATCTACTTGTAACAACTCAAATTCCAACGAATTAAGATAACACTTAAACCTCTATAATCTTAATAAAGTTTCTTTCTTTTACATTTTTATTCTTCGTTAAAATACCAATTTATTAACAAATTCACAACAAGTTACTGGTAGAGAATATGTAGGCAAGTTTTTCAATTTCATCAAATCATTACACTTAAATCTATTCCATGATCACTACGCTTAAATATTTTCCATTATCATTACGCTTATACAATTTATTATTCAATTCATTTTTTATCATTCTAATCAATACACGTATTATATTAATGATTCCAAAATGATTTTAGACACAGTATCAAATAGATTTCAATGATATAAATCTAATCTTATTACAAAACATGTAATTTCTCACTCACCTTATTTTAAGCATTCCAAAATCTCCGGATCTAATCCATGTTATCTGTATTTCCACTTTGACTCCCGATTTGGATTCACATATAAAATACACATACAGATCTATTCTAATTTTGGGTTAGAATGGAGAGATTTAGATTGATTATAATTTCAAATCCAAATTTACATTTTACCTTGGTTGTGGCTAGTTTATTTGAACATATTCCCTATCTCTATCAGCTTCTAAAATCTTCAAGTGGTCTATACTTGCAAACTAGACTATTTCTATGAGTTTAGAGTTTTGGAGGAGAAGAGAAAATGATAGAGCTTTTGCGCCCATTAGAAAATAATGAGTTGGAAGTGAGGGTTTAGGTCTATATCTATAGGGATTCAAATAATTGCCAACCGTTTGATTAAACCATTTTAAATCCGGGTCGTTTGTGCCTAAATATATTGCTGTAATTACACAAGTGTGGGTCTACCGCCCCTTTCCAAGGGTCAACCGCTACCGATCGACCTAGGTGCTTTCTGGGTCGACTTGTGCCGTGTAAATTACGTTAATTATCGGCATTGATTAGATCTGTAAATTTTATACTAATTTAACCTGGTCATCGTTATCTGTTTCCCTAATCACTTTACTTAACGTTTGGGCTACTATTGACTTAATAGTTTTTAATTAACGTTAATTTATTGCCTTAATTACATATATAAACATTTCTGACTCTAAAATTTCAAACGTTAATAACCTTTTCGTTTGAAATCCGATTGGAAAAAATTATATATGAAAATTGATTATAAAATCACCATAAACCCAATGGTACAATTTTCATAGCCAAATTCTAACATTTGTAAAAATTCTATTTTTCACTATTTGTTATTTCTTAATTAATTTCTATTTAAATTAATCATCGCAACAATCGCGGAGAGTTACACGTAGGTGAAAGCTTGTATTTGGGAGGATGTTTGGAATGTCCCTCCTAAGGGAAATTTTCCATAAGCAGTGGAGTATTTGTCCAATGCTATCTCTCTTCCTCTTGCTCCTTTCTTCATTGATCTTCTTGAATTCTATAACCTCGACTCATTTCAACTTCCTCATATTTCATATATTACTCCTTTACTTTTGAAGGTGATATACTCCATAAGTTACATTTATATTTATCCAACAAAAGTAAATGTCTTGTTTGAATTGAAAAGCGCACATATTCCTGCTCCTTTGCCAATGTATTTTTCATAAATTAGCAAGAAGCAGCCCTGGCCAATTCTATTAGTAAGATCGCAGTAAAGAGATGGTTTTTCATTAAGGCCAATAAGACCTGGATCGTAACTTCTTTTCCCGAAGCTACTAAGTAAATTTCATTTGACTGATTTGGTTTGTTTTTTATGATCTTAGTTTTACTTTTGATATTTTTATGTTGTTTAGGAAGGCCTGAAAAAACATCTGATATTGATTATTATATGACATGTTATTCCAATATTCTGAGTCTCTTAAAGAGCCAAAGGCAATGTCTGTGAGTGCTAATAGAAAGTAACCTAAAGGTGTAGCAACCTTGAAATTCAAACACTTAGTCTTTGAATATCAAAACATTTTGGAATATAGTTAAGTGTTATAAATATATGATTTTATAACCTTATTAAACATCATTTAATTAATGAATAATGATAATAAACTTTTTTTTTTTAAATTTTTTACAACACCATAATATTCGAAGAAAAATCGATAATATGGTCGAAAATCAGTTTACCGATAAATAGCTTTATGATCGATATAAGTTGTTCGAACTCTTATGCACTTGTCTAATAATCAAATGAATTAGCAACTAATTAACACTTCTCTTTATAAAGAAAATAGAACATTCTAGAATGTTCCAAATGGACAAGAGATATTAAAATGTAAGGAGTATTAATGGAATTTGTTAATTGGAAGTGATGTAAAGGAGAAGTGATGGGCATGTGGAGTGGTGAGCCTTCCATGGCATGATAGAGGGGCGAGAGAAAAATTAGCCAACACCATTTGAAGCCTATATAAAGAGAGGCATACCCTTGTTAAATAATCATAAATTCACAAAGCAAAACCAAGCTTTCTTCCATGTCTTCTTCTCTTTTGTTCTAAAGAAAATAATTACAAATCACATAAAAATCAAATCAAATTTGAATTGGAATATTGGGACAACATTACAACAACTCCTATATAGTTAGATCTTGAATAAGTGAAGCCACTCTCCCCCTATCCAAGAAGATCATGAGCAAAAGGGGTGCTTGGAGTGCCTAAAAGCTAGTGAACGTGAATGAAGGAGAAGAAAGAAGGTGGTTGCAAGGAAGAAGTTGGGCTTGGCTGGCTTGGACTTGCTTAGTTTCCGGGTTAAAGGTAAGTTAACTCACCATTTGAATGGAAAATATTGGGTATGTGTGGTTGTGTTTGATTGCGTTTATGTTGTTTGAATTGATATTGGCTTATGTTAAAATATTGGTTTTGATTCTTGCTTTGAAAGCAAATGGCATATGTAATCCATATGAGTGGACTTGAATGGTCTTGTAACAAGGCCTTAAAATAAAGCACATAGGTTGTAGATGAACTTTTGTTTAGATTGAACTGGTTTTGAAAGTGCACTTATAGTGATAGTCCTAATGGATGCACTTAGAAATTGCCATGTTTTTGGCGATTTCCATAGAACATTTTAAAGAGATCCTTATGGGTTTCTCACCATATATATTATTATTTATATATACACTTGCTTCTATAAAAAAATTGGGTAGCAAAAAGTTAAGTAACATTTCGAAAAGTGGCCAAAACTTCACTTGTGCAAAATTGCCCCGCTTAGCCTTGATTTTTGGACTTTAAAGGTTTGAAAAGATATTTAAATTTAAGTATTTTATGTCATTCTTTTTACAAGTGTTTACTAACTATTATTATAGTATTTTAAAAGTATTTTGAGATTTTTATAAATTTTTAAGTATTAGTTTTGAATTTTTATAGAAGAGGTTTTACTTATGAATATATAGAAAACATGTTTTTTCAAGTTTTTAAGTAAATTATAAAGTTGTTATTTTCAAGTAATATTTTGAGTAAATGTTTTAAAACCTATTATAAGTATTATGAAGTATTTTAAAAGCATTTTTACGTATATATAGTTTTTATAAAATGTGTTGACTATTTTATATCTTATGTAATAAACATCTTTTAAAAAATGGTTTATTTAATATATAGTATTATAAATAAATTACTATACATACATACATAAATACATATATATATCATTTTAATAGAGTTTTAAAAGTATAGACAAAAGGTTTAGAAAGATGTTAGGAATTGCTTAGTGGCCAAATGGTTAATTGTTTAATTACTTATTTGAAAAGTAATTAACTATGCTTAATACTAAGCCGACGAAGTAGGCTTATCTATTTATGAGAGTTAAGATTGATGTTCGAGTAAGGATATAAGCAATAGAGCTCTAACCTACCAGCTTCCCTCTTGACCAAGGAATAGTTAAGTCGGGAATGTCAAAAACGTGTTAATCATGTTGATTACTTACTTGTTTATGATAATCATTGACACTATACTTAACACTAAAAGCTGACGAGGTAGACTTATATATTTATAAGATTCAAGAATGAAGTGTCTAGGTAAGGATTTGATATATAACAAGTGCTCTAACTTACCTGGCTTCACTCTTGGATGAGGAATACTAAAGTTGGAATGTCGAAAATGAGTTAAGTATATGAATATTGATTTGTATAAGCAATTGTTTTTTACTAGAAGTCGATTAGTCGACTATCGAACTTGACCAAATATAACTTAAGAAGCATCAATAGGGTTCACGATTTCATACCAATGAGAACCCCGGAGGAGGAGCATTGGTACGAAATGTCTCTAGCTTTCGCTTACTTCTAAAAGAACCGGAATTGAGTCAATCAGACATTCATCGAATTGATTTTAAAGAGAACCCCCGAGCGGTATTGATTGTATACCAATTATTGTTGTGTCCTATGCACAACAGCTACCTATATATTTATGTCCTGCACCCTAGACATTATGATATTATATATATCAGCATTTGAGGGGAAAACATTATGGTAATCTGTATGGTCTCAATGGTTACTGTACTTGTTAAATATTTCTTGAGTTTCTATTTACCAGACTGATCCGGGTGTTATCTTCTTATAATGCTCGGTTCAGCCCGTGTACATTTTCAGATTTAGCTTTGGATGTTCTGGAGCTTATGGAGATGAACTGGATGTTTACCTATCGTAGTATTTTTATTTTCACTCCATTATGGTATTTTATATATCAGCATTGTGAGGACATGCAGTTATAACTGTTCAGGCTGATGATGGTACTTAGGTTTTGTAAATTTGAAATTTTTATATTCAGAGTAACCCTTTGTACTGTTCTTTTGATACTACATATAATCATTCTATTGTGAGATTCTAATGTTGTGTTCTCTCTTTCTTTTCTGTTCATTTTTTATTTTTACCCTAGCTTCCTGTCTTTCTTGCACTTGGATGTTCGGCACACGAATACCGTGGATGCATTCATTCAAGGGTTAAAAGGTTGGATAGTTACAAAAGGCATGCGATCTACTTCCTCCGAACAATATATGCAAGGGTTATTCCCAATAGAAAGCCTTGAAGACCTCTCCAAATGTAGTTGTGACTATTGAAAGTTCAAGAGAGGGGGATAGCTCCCGTACTTCTGATATCATCATAGTTTTTGAATCTACCGCCGAGGGCAGTCCTCGGGCTTGACCCTTTATCTTTAGAGCTTTTGCTTATCGATAGACGTGCCTTTATATTTTCTTTATTTTCTTAGGTTATTTTTTTACTTATGTTTTTGTTATTTTGTATATATGAAAACCTCAAACAAATCAAAATCTAGGTCTTCTTATGCTTGGTGCAAAGAAAGCTGAGGCTATGAAGACCCCGAAACGAAGCCGGTTCCTGAGGTTTCGGTGATACTAGTAGGAAGTGCCCAATAATGGGTGTCAAAAGTGAACCCTTGGAATCCCCCACTCCCCCTCCCATTTAACCATAAGAATTTATTCCTTCTCTTACTATGGAACTTCCTTCTTCATCAAAAAGTTGTCGAGCGACCAAAGTTGCTAAACTTTCTTTTGATTCTTATGTCGATGCTACCACTGCTGCTGCTTAAGTTTAAATTCGGGAAACTCCTCAAGATTTTGAAATAATTCTTTAGTATTGTTTTAAGTAAACTGTTAGGGTATGGAATATTTACTTTATTCACTTTTTATATTATATAGGAAAGTTTGCTCACATCTTGGTTTTATAGGTTGTTGATGAAGTGTTTGCTTTTCATCAAAAATTCAGGGAATTCAATGAGAGTATGGAAAATGCTATGAGCACCAATGTAAAGGTCACCTTGCTTAACCAATAATGTGAGGAGTTGGATAAGAATGTTGTGAAGGCAGCTGAAGATGCCAAAGCCAAGAAGGCCCAGCATACAATCGGAGTGGTTAGGCTTAAAGGTGATTTGAAGGATTTGAAAGATGCTTTTACTAGGAGGGATGCAGAGTTAGCTGCGGCTCAGAAGGAGAGCGAAGGTCTTTTGACCTCAGAGAAAGCCGATGAGGTGGTGAAAAAGATTTTGAGGTGCTTTACAATGCTTATGTTGGGTGTCGAGACAAGGGTTTCCTCTTCTTGTTTGATTTCCTAGGATAGAATGCTTCAACTATTTCAATGATTTTTAACCTCCATATAAAGAAGCTAAGGCTAAGAAGGGTAAAGCCACTCATGTTGTCGCTATTACTACCAAGATAGATTTGTACTCCTCTTCTATTACCACCATTAACTTAATTGACAATGAACAATCATAAACTCATGGGTTGCGTTTGTTATTTTTTGTGTACTATGACACTTATATTTTGTGATTATATGGATGGTTTTATTATTTCCGCCGATAATACCTAGTTTCTGTTATGTTATCTAAGATACTTTATTTTTACTTAGATTAAGCCAAAGAAGGTGAGTTCGGCTTCCATCTCTCATTACAAGGTTTGTGGAACTAAAGTAAGACCAAAAAGTAACAATTGTTAGAAACCATTAGCAGCTTTAGGACATAAAAAATTCTCATGAGAAATCATGTGCAAAACTCATCTAGTCCCTTAGGCATAAATGTTTTAGGGTGATTAATCACATTTTAAATTTAATTAACCAACTTAGATTTTCCACCCAAAATGAGACAAAGTTTTCCAAGAGTTTTTTAAATTGGCAAAGCAACATCCGAGAGATAATACCTTGAAACAAAAAGGCTTGGGTTTAGTCTTGAACTGAATGTAATGCCAAAGGTCGTCCCTGAGTTTGAAAGTATGACTACTTCTCCTTTGTCTATCAGAAAAGGGAATTGGTTGAATGCGATTTTGTCCTAGAGTACATCAATCGACATGTTATGGGAGTTACCCCTAGGTTGGGGGCTGGGAGTTCCTCCCCTTTGGAACTTTCACTGCCAAAGGTAGGATTAAGGATGAATATTTCCTCTTACAATACGGGTAGACCCTCAAAGACTCTTGCCAAGGCTAGGTCTATAGGTCTGAGAATTATTTTGAGTAACAAAGAGAAGCATGGACTTTAAAAAGTAGGAAACCTAGTATTTATCTTTTGTCGCTTGTAATCTCTGTTAATGAAATAGAATTTGGATTGCTTTACTTCTCGTTTTGATTTTGTACCTTATTTAATTTTCAAAAATCATTATGCCTGAATTATTTAAGCATTAAGAAAATCGATGAAGCAATTCAAAAAGCTTATGACAATAAAGCTGTTCAGATGCAAGTACTCTATGTTGAACTTACTACCTTGAAAGGTTCTTTGGATTTCTTTCAATCTAAGTTGGTTATAAACGATGCCACATCAAAGATTGCCAACGAAAACAAGGCGCATAGACGAAAGGTAAGAAGTATGATGGAGCATCTTGAATCTGTTCCAGAAGTAGTTCCAATTTCGGATCAGACTTCGAAAAAGGTTGTTCGGATTTGTTTAATATAGTATGCAATCTTAGGAAATAATTAGACAAAGCTCATGAAGAGCTTTCAATAATCATTTTAAGGGAAATTGAGATGGAAGAAAAGTCTCAAGAAATTACCTTCTCGGAGAGGGGAAGAGCTCTAGGGAGATAAGGAGGTAGAAGAAGGGGTTCTTTCAAACTTCCTCACTCCCACAAAACTATATTAGTTATACAAGATTGCAACTCTGTTCCAACATCGAGATGAACTGAAAGGAGTTCCTCCTTAGCTGCAGACGCTAGTTCTGAAGATGTTATAGTCAGGCTTAGAGATGGAAGAGTGGTTTCTTTTAAGCAATATGGAAAGAATGGTTTCATAAGAAGTACGATCTCTTAGTAAAGAGTTTTGAAAATATTATAGACGAAGTTTTCACTGAAGCTTGGAATAAAACGAACCTAATGATAGATCGTTATCTTAGACTCGAACATTATTATGAATATGTGCTCAAGTCAGTAGTAACTTACGAGAATAGTTCATGATGTGAGTCAACGTACCATGTCAACCCCTACTCCTCCTCTAGTTATGTTAGGCCCTAAGGGGTAAGTAGGACGATAATCATTCAAGACCTTGAGGACGTTCAGGTTTTAAGAAATTTTTCCCATATATATGAGCGAAAGTGGAAAGCCGAGGGAAGGTCATAGTGGAAGAATAGACTTCACATATATCTTATAGTTATTTTGTAACAATCTCAGTTTGTAATCTTTCATCATTTATTCTAGGCCTTTTCCTTTCGCCCATTTGCGATAATTTTAAGATGTATTGACTTTGTTTTACAACTTTGGTATCAGGATATTTGATATTGGTACATATATATCGTATAATGCTAAGGAGTTATTATCCTTCTAACATCGTATTTTAATTTAATTCGAAGGCATCATAGCCAAATTTCGATAGTATAATGTAGTAAGGTTTCGGATATTGTAGTTAGTTAGCATTCAGTAGTTGGCATTGTAGTCGTATAACAATAGTTTCAGATATTGTCGTTAACTTCTTAGGTATGTTTATGGCATTTATTATTTGGTGTCTTAACCGTATCTGTGATGACTGCTCTACACCTTCGGTACCAACTATCCTCAAAGAGTGCGTTGCTATGGTGCTCAGTCGATGTAGGGCGATGAACAAGGGTGAAAAGAAAAGGAATAATCGCAGAACATGTCGAGCAACAAATAAATTATAATAATAAACATCATTGATATAAAACATATGAGACAGTAATATGTAAATTGAACCACAATATCGGAGTACATAGGTTTATAAAGTTATATAAGATAATAATAGAGTTTATATAAGTGATACTAAACTCAAACTGCCTCTAAATATAATAATAATCATTGTTTAGGCTCTACTGTGTTGCATAGCGTAATAAGCATAAGTAAATTCACACATAATACGAGAAAGCTCTATGTTGCTCGTCCTCTGCACAACCACCACGTACTAGCTAGACCTGTTATCTAGTCTACTCATTTAAGAGTATCCAAGATAATAAGAAGAAAAACATAAAATCTTGAGTCAGACAACAGTCTGGTGCGAGAGATAAGAAATCTCAAAATACTATACAAGTCAATATAGTAAGGAACAAAGGTATACGGACCATACCTGATATATCCCTGCATACAACGAGTTAGCACATAACAAACCTAATATGCTACTCTATTATCATCATAAAGGTGTACTATATCCTAAGTACTATATCAAGTGCCTTGGTATCAACATCCACAATACCAATCTCATGTGACATCCCTAGAGTAAAAAACTGCTGGAAAACAACCATAACAAACATAGTATCTATCAAACAATCCTCATTGTCACTCAATGTGCCACGGATATAAAATAACTTGTATGACCATTCCTCCGCTAGGCATTAAAGGAAAATCCTGATTTTTAGTTTACTCGCCCACCAGCCTAAAGCTGACACTAGATCTAGGGTAACCATTTCTAGTACCCAATGAGCAACCTCACAATACCCCTGCTTAAGAGTACGTCAGAAAACACTCCAAGTATCAAATATCACTTAGCATGCGTATCTGAAGCATTTCCTTACTCCATCTAGTTTCCATTCATCCTCAAGAAATCATTCTACGTTCCTTTCTATCCATGATAGAACCATTCAACATTCTGTCCAAGGGTCGCCCTTCCTAAAAGCTACCCTTGTGGATAATCATCCTTATGACTCTGTTCAATATCGAGCTATCATCATCAGAACATAACTCCATCACCAATGAGTTACCACCATCGAAGTCCTGAAGCTACCATCCATCATCATGCTACCAGATCAAAATCGAACGTCAAATGAACGAACGAACACTTCAGCATGACCTGTAGGAACCCCTAAGCATCCCCTAGATGTTTGGTCAAGGTTGGCCTCTCCAATTCATGTCAGTACCGACCAGATCAGGTTAGTACTGATATGAATTACTTAGCCAAGAATACACCTAAGTAGTTCCTACCAACTTCTTGCCTTCCTTTGCTTGCTTAGAGCTTCGCTTCAATGTATCTCCACTTCCCAAGTCCCCTAGCCAAATCCTCTACCACGAAAAGAACTCTATACCGATCAAAAGTGATTGCCACCGAGTTTGGTACTTAACCAAATTTGGGCTATGAACTCCTAGTACCCCTTCTCTTGCCATGACTCGTAGCTTGCTTCGAAATCCCCATGCCTTTGGCCTGAAGTAGCTTTCCACTGAACTGAATTGAGACTTCCACAGACCAGAACTTCTACTTGACACCGACATGAGGTTGAGCATCCAAATCAACTCCAACCGACTTATGACCTGAAACATAGTGTAACGATTTGCCTTTCTTACACCCAAAGATGACACTTAATACATTCTCAGTATTCATGTGCCGATCATCTAAGTGTTTGAAAGACAGGTCATGAGGTAAAGAAAATAAAAGACGAGGAAACAAACACATATTTTTCTCACAACAACAGAGTTACACATACATCATCACATAATAGTACATATGGTTACTCCAAAATGCTACATCAAAGTTACAACAAGTACTATTCCTAACCAGGTCAGCTATATCAGCCTGCCCAAATTCTAATACATAATATACAGTCACAGCAGAAATATAGACAGTTACAAGATGATGATGAAAGATCCTACTCCATATTGCTTCCCAAAATGCTCCAAAGAAACCTGACTACTTGGCTACTGATAAAAAATTTAATTACCAAGAGTTTAAGGGAAAGAAATAAAACTTCAAGTCAGACATGGGTCTGGTGTGAGTAAAGCAAAAGTTTAACTTTATAAAAACCTTCAAATTAAAGGTATCTCTTAAGACCACGGATGGGTTTTTACCTTACGATAATCATGGATGGGTTTTTACCTTACGATAATCAAAACATTTCTATATAAAATCCTCTTATATTATCATGATGTCTAGGTTTAAAATAAATATGGAATCAGTCGAAATAGTTACATTATTAAATTCCAGCATAAAAGGTATGCAATCAAGTCCAAAGGCTCGTATTGGAAAATGGATTCCAACTATGAAAGGGTAAGGGTCTACCCACCGAATCCATACACCTCTAGATAAAATGTACGGGAGGCCACAATGTATTGCACCTCTGCTACTCAGGGCCGACCATACCCTTTACTGGGTAGCGCCAAATATGATCACCACTTGGCTGCAATCAACAACCATAAAAGGGATACTGAAGCATACATAAACCGAAGATATCGCTCTAGATTAGGCGATGATTATACCCTAATGGGAGCAACCTGCATAGCACTATGGCACGTCCCTGCTTTATTCATTTACCGGTTGTGAGGCTTGAGGTTACGCTTTTACCTTTCCTCCTAGTAGACCATCTTGGAATGCTAACATTTCCCTCCAAGCACCCAATGCAATGATAGTATTCATCCATACAAGTTGTCCCGGGATCAAACAAACATTCAACAATTACTATCTTCCATTTTGGAATCACCCTTTGGAAGAATAGTACATCTCTATAGCATACTTCATAATGATCTATCACGAAAGCTATTAGTTGGAGTGGTTTGGATAAAGCATACCTATCTGAAACCGGTGTCTCCAAACTAAGCAATAATTCCCGGCTAACTCAGTTCCAGTTCTTTTGGAAGTATGTAATTAGTATTCGACTCCTCACTGAGGAACTCTAATGTACACAACATAATTGCTAAGTTAAAAGATGTCAAGTTATAAATAGTAGGAACTCTGCTACTTAGGGTAATTATATTGAGTTTGGGTATGAATAACCATATACTTAATTTAAACATAACCCATCGATAGGAATTAACCCTCCCATATCTATCACGTTTCTGATATTTTGACCTTACTCTATCACTCGCCTAGAAATAAATTCTAGATCTCACAGATAGAGGATCAGCCTAATCATCGGCTTTTAGTGCTAACTATGGGATGACTTACTTCCCATAAGGGTGCCATCACATTAACTTTTGTTTCAAATTTGTTTGAGGTTACTTAAAGGTGACCGACAAAGAAACCCTTGATTTAAAAGACCTCTGCAAAAGAAAATAATTCTAACAAAACCAACGTTTAGAAATAAAGCGATTTTGAAATTTATAAACCTTTATTAATAAATTAAATAATAAGTTTAACCTTTATTAAATAATAATTAAATTTTAATCAAGTCCTAATTTAAATCTTAATTAAGTCCTAACTGATTACTTTAATTAATAATTAAACCTTTTATAATTAAATAATTAATTTTTAAATAAGTAATTAAATAATAATTAACCATTAATTAATAATTAACCTTAAATTGATAATTAATTAATAACCAACCTTTCATTAATTAAATAATTATAATTAACTTACTTGATGAACACTTAAGTACTAATTACCTTTGTTAACTAATGATTAAGTATTAATTACCTTACTCAATTTATTAAAAAAACATTAAATAAATAATAACTTATTAAATTTAATTACCTTTTATTACTTAGTATATGTTTGAAAACTCTTTTCAAAAAGATATTTAAGTGAAAACAAATTTAGATTCCAAAAAGAGTTCGGTTTCTCAAACTGCACTTATAGCGACTATCGCTATACAATCCATTATTTTCCAAACTTGAAATTTAATCTCTAGGTCTTCTTTAAAACTTTAACTCTTGGAAAGAAACTTTACTGAAACATAAAATCATATATTGGAAGACTAACAAGTATTTAAAACTTGGAAACATTTTGCGAATTTTAAAACCAAAGATTTTGCAGTTTATACAAGGGATAACATGTCGGTTTAAACTACTAAGATGCTAACTTTCTTAGCATAACATCATGAATTCATGTTCACAACATACATGATTACATAACCACAACATCACAACATGTAAAAATTTCCATAATCAACATATGCAAGCTAGATTATAATGTGCAAACTAACTTGACTATTTAGACTACCATATTCCAAACTATACGTCCACATAACCAAGCACATATGATCACATCCAAGCATCATTATAATCCAAGCACAATACATACATATAGTCCAACATTATTTTATCCAAACACAACATCATTTTTACAATAAGTTATATGTGTGTGTGTGTGTGTTTAGAAAACTTAGTTAAAGAGTGAAACTTTACTCACCGAATTTCATGAAACTAAGCTAACTTTTCCTATAACCTGAACATGGCCTAGGTCTTTGCTTCTAGCTTGGAAAAATGGAGTCATTGGTGGCTTATGGATGCAAAATGTATCGGCCTTGGTGGTATTAGTGTTAGACCAACAAGGTGGAGGGGGTGTATGGACTTGTTTTGTGGAAGAGAAGTGTAGAAATGGAAAGAGGTGAGTTTGACAAGGTTTTAGAAAATTTTCAACTAGATTTCTTAACTTGAGAACTTAAGAATTTATTTTTGGAGGCCATGAAAAAGAGCATGAAGACATATTACCCTAAAGTACTTAACCTCCACTAGATTTTTGCCACTTCATTTCCCTTGTCCCCCTCCCTCCTAATCATGTGAAAACATGTCTTCCCCTTTCATTTCAAAGCCAACATGTTTTAATTAGCTAGTGTAATTTGTGTTTGTGAAAGGATGACATTTTGTGACTTCTTTTTACATGTATATTTTTTAAAACTTATTTAACTTTCATAAGATGTCATATCATCTTTAATTAACTTAAACAAACATATACATATATTAAAATGTATTCTAACTTATATATAAATGTGTATATATATTACACAAATATGCATAACATTGACAACTTTTACACATCGAAAAGTCAAAATTTTGAAAAACAATTTTCGGTCACATTTCCTATTTTGTTTGGAACTAATTATTTTTGTAAACAAATTTTAAAAACTATTTTACCATCATTAGTTATTATTTAAAAGGAGTTTATTTGATTTATAAAAGCTATTAATTAATTATTGCAGATATATTTAAATATACATAATTAAAGTTATTAAATTCGGGGTTGTTATACTCTCCCCCCTTAAAAGAATTTCGTCCCGAAGTTAGCAAACAAAGAGATAACTCATACTAACTCAAAAGATCATAGATTATATATCATGAAACCCATACAAAGGTCATACACTAAAAATCCCTAAGATAATAATGTATAGATTATACATATAAACAATGACTATCCCAACATCAATTCTAGATAGGATTCCCTCATATGATCCACCGTATGCCAAGTACAATCTTGGGGATCCTCACTCCATTGAATCTTTACTAACTTCATCACCTTATTGCGAAACCTCTTCTCATCCTGATCTACAATATGAATTAGATGTTTAATTACCGTCAGGTTCGATTCTATCTCCAAATCATCTTTAACCAATGATTCTACAATCAATGAAGGGTTGAACAAATTTTCTCAAACGGGATACGTGGAAAACATTATGGACCCCGACAACCTTTCTCGTAATTCAAACTTGTAAGCGAGCGGTCGAGTCCTTTCAATAATCTTAAAAGGTCCAATATACATGGGTGTCAACTTCCCAGCCCTTTCGTATCGAACAACTCCTCTGATTGGGACAATCTTCACAAATACGAAGTATCCGACTTCAAACTCCAAAACTCTTCTCCTTTTATCGGCATAACTCTTTTGTCGATCTTGGGCTTACTTCATCGTTCTCTTTACCACTGCAACTTTCTTAGTAGCTTCCCAGATCATATCTGGTCCAAGTACTAGCCGATATCCAGTCTCAACCCAACATGTTGGTGACTTGCATGGACATCCATAGAGATCTTCGTAGGGTTCCATGTTGATGCTTGCCCAATAGCTATTATTGTAGGAGAATTCTACTAAGTGAAGATGATCTTCTCACGATCCTCCAAAATCCAAAATACACGCCCTTAGAAGATCTTCTGGGATCCGGTTCACCCTTTCGTTTGCCCATCCGTTTGGGGGTGATATGTTGTGCTTAGGCTTAGCTTTGTTCCTAAAGCTATTTGCAATACCTTCCAAAACTAACTAGTGAAGATGGGATCTCGATCACTTACAATACTCACTGGAACTCCATGCAATCGAACAATCTCCCTCATATAAATTTTCGCCAAAGAAGCTACAGTTCTTGTTGGATTTATTTGGATAAAGTAAGCACTCTTCGCTGGCTGATCCACGATAACCCACACACCTTCATTTCCATTTTTTCTTTTGGGTAAACCATTGATAAAATCCATTGATATCATCTCCCTTTTCCAATCTGAGATTTCCAAGGGTTGAAGTAATCCAGCCATCTTCTGGTGATCGCCCTTTATCTGCTGACAGTTTAAGCATCTACTCACAAAGATTGAGACATCCCCCTTCATTTCGGGCCATTAAAATACTCATTTTATATCTCTATGCATCTTAGAAACATTCGGGTGGATACTTAATTTGGATCGATGACATTCCGATTGAACTTTTTGTCTACGGCCATCAACATTAGGGACGCAGATCCTTCCATTCATACGTAATATACCATGATTATCTAACATGAAACTTGAAGACTGTCCCTCCCCCTCAACATCCTGGATTATCTTTCTTAAATGCTCATCCTCCCATTTCTTACTAGCAATCCTTTCCAAAAGAGTTGGTTTAACTTCCAAGAGTACTAAAACTGGGTTCATACTAAGAGCATCTACCACAACATTTGCTTTTCCTGGCATATAGAAAATAGCCAAGTCGTAGGCTGCCAGGAACTCCAAGCATCGCTACTGCCTTAGGTTCAGATGAGTGAAAAGGTACTTCAAGGACTTGTGATCCGTGAAGAGCTCAAACTTTACACCTATTTAAAGAAGGAAATTACTAACTAGGATCCCTAAAGATTAGAAATAAACAAAAAAGGGAAAGAAGAATTCTTACCCAACAAGTAATGCCTCCACACCTTTAACACAAATATTACGACTAACAGCTCCAAGTCATGCATTGCATAATTCTTCTCGTGGGGCTTTAACTGTCTACATGTGTAGGCTATAACCTTCCCATGTTGCATCAACACTGGGCCAAGCCAACTCTACATGCATCGGTATAAACAGTTAACCCTTCTCCTCCACCAATAATAGCCAAAACAGGGGCACTTTTCAGCCTTTCTTTTAACTCGAGGAACGCATCCTCACACTTCGAAGTCCACTCAAACTTAATGTCCTTTTTTGTCAACTTGCTTAGACGAGCGGTGATCTTGGAGCTGTGCAGTTAATGCCCCGCTATTACCTCGCTATAACCCCGCTATATCTCATAGCGGGTTTCTGCCGCTACGATTTTTCCATATAGCCCTACAATATAGCTTTTCCGCTTTAATCCCCGCTATTTCCGCTATATCCCGTTATTTCCGCTATATTCCGCTATTCCCGCTATATCTTCTTTAATAAAATGAATTGAAAAATTCAATTTATACATTATAAAAATTATGAAACTAATTTATTTGATTTAATTTTTAATATATTTTCAGAAATGAAAATACTCTAATATTCTACTAAATTCAATTATGTTATATAACAGTTTTACGTTTATTTAAAGTATATTCGCACATGTTTTTATTTAAAAAGTATTTATGTATTACTTATTATTCAATTGAATGATAATTTTTCATTTAATTACCATTTATATATTCGTAAAAACATTAAGTACGAGTTTTATATGCTATTTTAAAGCCATCCACTATATCCCGCTATATCCTCGCTGTATCCCCGCTATGACTTTTTGCACCTCCACCGCTTTGAATCTGCCGAGCGCTTTAACTGCACAGTCTTGGAGTAATCCTTGATGAACTTCCTATACTAACCCATATCCCTAAAAAGCTTCTCACTTATGTAGGAGTTTGGGTCTCTTGAAATCTTGCATGGTAGCTAACTTAGTCGGATCAACTGAGATGCCATCACCCGATACAATATGTCCTAGGTATCTCACTTCTAATTACTAAAAGTGGCACTTGGAAAAGTTTTCCTTAAGAACGTTTTTCCTTACATTTCCAACACCACTTCCAAATGGTGTTTGTGTTCTTCGTCGGTCTTGGAATAGATAAGGACATCGCCAATGAAAACCATCACAAACTTATTCAACACATCCCTAAAAACTCTATTCATAAGATTAACAAAAAATGCTGGTGCATTGGTCAGCACAAAAGGCATAACCAACCACTCATAAAAAATCAGGCCCTCTAACAGCAGTTAAGGGTATACTATCCTTCGCTGCCCTCAACTGATGGAAACTCGTAGCAAGGTCTAATTGGGAGAATACTCTAACTCCATGACGTTGGTTAAACATATCATCTATTCGGGGTAACAGATACTTATTCCTAATAGTCTGTTTTGTTCAACTCCCTATAATGCACGTACAATCTTAAAGAACCGTCAGATTTAGCTACAAACACCACTACCGACACCCAACTCGATTGACTTCGTCTAATTAGCCCTCTTTTTAACAAATCATCAATTTGACTTACTAGCTTCTGCTTCTCTCTTGGTGCCATTTGACGCAGGGGTTGCATAACAGGTCTCGCACTAGGAACTAAGTCAAACTGAAATTCAATTTCTCTATGGGGAGGCAAACCGCTAACTGGCTCAAAAATATCTGAAAAATCTTTAACTGTTAATATTGACTTAAGCTCTGCTTGGGATGATTCTAAGGCATACAAGAAACTACTCATATGCTTGTTAGGCTTAGCACATACCATCTTTTCCAATACCCTCCCAGAATTGGTTTTCAACATTATTCTCCTCTTAACACATCCAGTATAGCACCACATCTCGACAACCAATCCATACCAAGTATCACATCAAACCCCTTAAAATTCAAGACAAATAGGTCATAAAAGAAATGATGTTTTTGGAAATCAATTTGTACCCTTTCACAAATCAAGCATAAATTAGTTATACCACCTATATGGTTGGACACACAAATAGGGGTTTCTACAAATTCCGGGATAAGTTGTAACCTATCTACCAATTCTTTAGAGACAAAACTATGAGAAGCTCCAATATCAAACAAAACATGAACTAAAATACCATTTATAAGTAAAGTACCTTCCAAGACTCCCTTCCCTTTAACATCTTCAGCGGTTGAGGCTCGTCCTTAAAAGCACAAACTTTAATCTGCTAACCCTTATTCAATAGTGGACAGTCCTTAACCATGTGTCTAGGCTGGTGGCAATTATAGCAAAGTGTCTTCTAGACCATCGGAGAGATAGTCTTCGCATGTTGATAATATGGTGAAATGTGCCCCCTTTTTACTACAATTGAAACAAACAACATCTTTATACTTGTTTCCCTAATCTCCTCCTGCTAGTTTTACCTTACCCTACTTCTTTTTCCAGTTTGGGTTAAACTTCCTTTTATTTAGATTAATGGTACTTCCACTAGGTGCTGCTGCTGTTGATGGCTTCTTCTTCAAAAGCACTTCATAGCTTAGGACCATGTCTACTAGATCTATAAACGATTCCTTTATATGAACGGTCATCTTCTTATGGAACTCTTCCCTCATACCCAATACGAACATCTCATTCTTCTTTAGCGGGTTGTCAATAAGTCCTGGACCAAAATGAGACAACTCATTAAACTTAGTCTCATATTCAGCCACTAACAGGTTTTCCTGCTTGAGATCCATGAAACTTCTATATAATCGAGCTTTGCTCGTAGCTGGCATGAATTAGTCTTTGTATACTTCTTTGAATTTAGCCCATAAGAACTCATCTTATGGAACATTTGCGGTGACAAAATCCCACCATGCAGCTGCACCCTCTTGCAATTGCCATGATGCCAAGAACCATTCCTAATCATCAGAAATATCCAAACCTTTGAAAATCTTCTCACATAACCATAGCCAAGCTTGTACTTCAATGATGGATTCGGTACCCTTGAAAGGTTTTCCTCCTAGGTTTGTGTAGTCCTTGCATAGAGTTGCGAAGATTACTTGAGGCTACACTAGAGCACTGCCTCAACGGGTTTTCCACCCGTTCCAACATTCGGGGTTCTTCCATTTGTGGTTGTTGTGCTACTATTTCCACTTCCTTGTCCATTTCTCATACTCATTCTTACTACCTGAATAAAGTAAGATATTTTTAGAATACATGGAGGAGATTATCTTAGGAAAAAGGGCATAAAACCAAAAATATAAATGTTGATCAGAACTACATGGAAATGAAATCTCAAAGACTGAATTCATTCTAGGGTACTACTAACCCTATCTCTAATGAGTTAACCCCGACCAATGCCTAGTTGTTCGCTCAACCTAAGCTCTGATTCCACGTGCAATTATCTGCCTTTCTTACACCCAAAGATGACACTAAATACATCCTTGGTATTCATGTAACGAACATCTAAGTGTCCGAAAGAAGATCCTTGGGTAAATAAAATAGAAGATATGGAAACAAACACAGATTTTTCTCATAACAATAGAGTTACACATACATCATCATAGAATAGTACATTTGGTTACTCCAAAATGTTACATCAAAGTTATAACTAGTACTATTCCCAACCAGGTCAGCCAACCTAACTAAACTTCTAATACATAATATACAGTCATAGTGGAAATATAGACAATTACAAGATGATGATGAAAGCTCCAACTCCATATTACTTCCCAAAATGCTCTAAAGAAACCTGATTACTTGGCTACTCATAAAAATTTTGAGTACCCAAGAGTTTAAGGAAAAGAAATAAAACTCCGGGTTAGATATGGGTCTGGTGTGACTAAAGCATAAGTTTAACTTTATAAAAACCTTCAAATTAAAGGCATCTCGTAAGACCACTCCGTATAGAAACAAGGATGAGTTTTTACCTTACGATAACCAAAACAACCAAAACATTTCTATATAAAATCCTCAGATATTATCATAATGTCTAGGTTTAAAATAAATATGGAATCATAGCCGAAATTGTTACATTATTGAATTCCAGCATAATAAGTATACAATCAAGTCCGAAGGCTCGTATTGGAAAATGGATTCAAACTATGAAAGGGTAAGGGTCTACCCATCGAATTCGTACACCTTTAGCTAAAATGTACATGAGGCCACAACGCACTGCTCCTTTGCTACTCAGGACTGGCCCTACCCCTTACTGGGTAGCACCGAATATGATCACCACTTGGTTGTGATCGACAAACATAAAAGGGATCCCAAAGCATACATAAACGAAGGATATCGCCCTAGATTAGGCGATGATCATACCCTAATGGGAGCGACCCACATAACCCTATGGCACATCTCTGCTTTATTCATCTACCAGTTGTGAGGCTTAAGATTATGCTTTTACCTTTCCTCCTATTAGACCATCTTGGAATGCTAACATTGCCCCCCAGACACCCAATGCAATGATAGCATTCATTCATACAAGTTGTTCCAGGATCAAACAAACGTTTAACAATTACAATCTTCCATTTTGGAATCACCTTAGGAAGAATAGTATATCTCCACAGCATACTTCATAATGATCTATCACGAACGTTATCAGTTTGGAGTTGTTTGGGTAAATCATACTTATCTGAAACTGGTGTCTACAAACTAAGCGATAATTCCTGGCTACCTTGATTCTAGTTCTTTTGGAAGTATGTAATCAGTATTCGAGTCCTTGCCATGGAACTAATATACACAACATACTTCCTGAGTTGAAATAGGTCAAGTTATAAATAGTAGGCAATCTGCTACTTAGGGTAATTATACAGAGTTCGCATATGACTAACCATATACTTAATTTAAACATGTCCCATCTATAGGAATCAACCCTCCCATATCTATCACGTTTCCGATATTTCGACCTTACTCTATCCCTCGCCTAGAAATAAATTCTAGATCTCCTAGATAGAAGATCAGCCTAGTCATAGGCTTTTAGTGCTAACTATGGAATGACTTACTTCCTATAAATGTGCCACCACATTAACTTTGGTTTCAAATTTGTTTGAGGTTACTTAAGGATAATCGACAATGAAATCCCTTATATTAAAACATTTGTGCGGAAGAAAATAATTTTAACAAAACCAACGTTTAGAAATAAAGCGATTTTAAAATTTATAAACCTTTATTAATAAATCAAATAATAAGTTAAACCTTTATTAAATAATAATTAAATCTTAATTAAGTCCTAATTTAAATCTTAATTAAGTCCTAACCTAATTATTAATTAATTAATAATTAAACCTTTTATAACTAAATAATTAACTAATAATTAATAAATAATTAAATAATAATTAACCATTAATTAATAATTAACCTAAAATTAATAATTAATTAATAACTAAACTTTTAATAATTAACTAATTATAAGTAACTTACTTGATTAACACTTAAGTACTAATTACCTTTGTTAACTAATGATTAAGTATTAATTACCTTAATTTATTAAACAATCATTAAATCAGTAATTAATTAATTAAATAATTACTTTTTATTACTTAGTATATGTTTGAAAACTCATTCCAAAAAGATATTTAAGAGAAAACAAATTTAGATTCCAAAAAGAGTTCGATTCCTCGAACTGCACTATAGCGACTATCGCTATATGACCCGTAATTTTCCAAACTTGAAATTTGTTTTCTAAGTCTTCTTTAAAACTTTAACTCTTGGAAAGAAACTTTACTAAAACATAAAAGCATATTTTGGAAGACTAACAAGTATTTAAAACTTGGAAACATTTTGCGAATTTAAAACCAAAGATTTTGTAGTTTATACAAGGGATAACATGTCGCTTTAAACTACTAAGATGCTAACTTTTTTAGCATAACATCATGAATTCATGTTCATAACATACATGATTACATAACCACAACATCACAACATGTAAAAAATTCCATAATCAACATATGTAAGCTAGATTATAATATGCAAACTAACTTGACTATTTAGACTACCATATTCCAAACTATACATCCACATAACCAAGCACATATGATCACATCCAAGCGTCATTATATTCCAAGCACAATACATACATAAAATCCAACATATTTTACCCAAACACAACATCATTTTTACAACAAGTTAGTTATACACACACACACACACACACACACACACACATATATATATATATATATTTAGAAAACTTAGCTAAAGAGTGAAACTTTACTCACCGAATTTCACGAAACTAAGCTAATTTTTTCTATAACTCGAACACGGCCTAGGTCTTTGCTTCTAGCTTGGAAAAATGGAGTCTTTGATGGCTTATGGATGCAAAATGATTCGGCCTTGGTGGTATCAATGTTCGGCCAACAAGGTGGAGGGGGTGTATGGACTTGTTTTTTGGAAGAAAAGTGTAGAAATGGAAAGAGGTGGGTTTTGACAAGGTTTTAGAAATTTTTAAACTGGATTTCTTAGCTTAACAACTTAGGAATTTCTTTTTGGAGGCCATGAAAAAGAGCATGAAGATATGAAGAAAAATTTACAAAGTATGAATGAAAATGAAAATATGGAAAGTATTAGGAAATTAGTTTGATATGAACTGCATAAACCAAATTATCATATTACCCTAAAGTACTTAACCTCTAGTAGATTTTTACCACTTCATTTTCCTTGTCTCCCTCCCTCCTAATCACGTGAAAAGCATGTCTCCCCCTTTCATTTCAAAGCCAACATGTTTTAATTACCTAGTGTACTTTGTGTTTATGAAAGAATGACATTTCGTGACTTCTTTATATATATATATATGTTTAAACTAATTTAACTTTCATAAAACGTCATATCATATTTAAATAACTTAAACAAACATATACATATATTAAAAAAATTTCTAACTTATATATAAATGTGTGTATATGTTACACAAATGTACACAACGTTTTCCGACAACTTTTAGACATTGAAAAGTCGAAAATTCAAAAAACGATTTTAGGTCACATTTCCTATTTTGTTTGGAACTAATTATTTTTTAAAAATAATTTAAAAACTATTTTACCACTAGTAGTTATTATTTAAAAGGGTTTTGTTTAAGTTATAAAATCCATTAATTAATTATTAAAAATATACTTAAATATCCATAATTAAAATGATTGAATCCTGGGTCGTTACATATAAGCTCCTGTCCTCCCCTAGAGCCCTCCTCCCAGTTTCATTTCATTTTGAGCAATTTTGACTTTGTTTTTCCCAAATCAATGACTGGTTCCTAACTATTTTAATAGCACTAGCAAACCATATCAAAGCAAAACATTCAATAGCAACCATCATTCATATACATTCATTAAATATAAGCAATCAATCCAAACATGATAAATATACAAGAATCTACTTAGATTTGGTTTTGCACTAAAATGACAATATAATCCAAAAGAGGTTGTGATATCATTTAAAATCCATTTTTATCTTTTTAAATTTGTACACAAACATATTTAAGGGTTAAATTAAAGTCCAAAACCATTTTAGTGTCAAAATCATGTTCAAAACATTAGCTTAACTATATGAACAAGCAAAGGATGGTTAGAGATCAATAATCACTCATCTAATATGCAAAATACCAGTTTAAATGCTCAAACCTGAAGTGGGCAACAAAGAACATGAATTCCAAGCAACCAAAGTGATAGATCTTCAATTCCCTTCGTTAATTACCCTTCTAATGGTGGATTAAGCTAAGATTGGTAAGAAAAAGGTTAACTTTTTGATGAGATTTGGACAGATGGAGGTTTAGAACTATGTTTTGGAAGTGGGAAATGATCAAGATTTGTCCCATCGCCTCCAATTAGGCACACTTCTCAATATTAGTTAGTGGGCCTAGGTATGGACTTAGTTTAATTGCCCACTAATCTGTCCGACAGCAAATAGAAATTAAAACGGTCACATCTCCTAAACGGTAAGTCCATTTTTCTATTATGGCCACTCTATGTAAAGAGAAACCATCATTCAAATCTAATGGAATTGGTTTCAAACCCTAATTCAATCCTTATCAAAAGTTACAGGCCTTACAAGAATTTCTTAGTCCAAACCATTTGATAAAAATTTGAAGTACGGAAAATGTCCCTAGCAATGATTTACCAAAGTTTTTGAGTTATATGACCTTATACAAAATAAATAATAGTATTTTATAAACTTCGGATATGAAAACTACGGATCATTACACTCTCTCTTCTTTAGAAATTTCACCCCCCCCCCCCGATCCCCAAGAAAATCAAGGAATAATCAACCACATTTTCCCCATATAGCCTTGTTCTCCGTATTACTCTGTAATACTCATGGATGGTATGGGCATAGAGGTGGGGTCCTTACAGTCGGTATTTGAGCAGGTTTAGAACAATACATTGTATATACGTGACATGAGTCGAGAACTTAGATGAGACTTAAAGTCTCTAACCCTTGGGTGTGTTGGGCAATTTTCTATAATAAGAAATAGTATATGTATATATTGGATGATTACTAGGGTAATCATCCGAAGACTTATTTTTGTTTTTATAAATGGGCGCGCGCACACGCATACTTAAATTTATAATTTATTCCTTTTCTTTTAAATATGAAATATAAAATGTTTGGAATAGCAAGGACGAAAGGAGTTAGTCCAACTAGTATTATTTGTATTTATAATTTTGGAAGGTTTGATATTGCATTGTAATGTTTGGTTTAAGATATTGTAATTGAGTTTTGATTTGATTTTATCAGAGTGTGCGGCAGAATTATTAGTTTCCGCTAAGTACTTTTATTCAGTCTCTTAGTTTATTTGATAATTTGAAGTTGTGAGAATTGAATTTGATTTATGAATTTTTATATAATTATCAAAGCTAAGAAATGAATTAAATTATTTGGTTTATACTTATTGTAAGTAAATATAAATAGTATTAGTTTGTTATTATCAGTTGTTTTGAAATGGTTTGTTGAGTAATATACGTATAGATATGTGTGTTTTAAAGACTGTTTGGAAATGTTTTTAAAAAAATCAATAAGAGTTTGGTAAAGGAAAAGGTTTATCATATATAAATATTTAATATTATTATCATTATTAAATGATGATGATTTTAGTTGAAAAGTGAATGTTTTATTTAGAAATCATTTGGAATATATATACTATAGTCAAAGTATTAAATGAGGATTTAGAAAAATTATTATTGAAAATAATATATTGATAATTTTTGAAAGTAATACTTACAGAAATTTTTATAGAAATTACAATTGTGTTAACTTGTCCATTGAGTGTGTTAAGAATTTTGGTCGATGCAGGTGCACATGTATTCGATAGAAATTCTTAAACGCTTGAATGAAACATTTGGACACGATGATTTAGAAAGATATTGATAATTTGTTGAAAATTAAAGTGTAATATCCCAGAAATTTGAGCAATATCAATTTAATAATCTGTTAAATAATTAAATTGATATTGATGATCTTTGATAATAAAATTTGAATTTAATTTAATAATCTAATTAAATAAGTATCAAATATGTTATTTCCAAATAATAAGTATAATGTATTATTTTTATAAATATGAATGGATTTTAAAGAATATGGAATTGTTATTTTTAAATTGATAAGTAGTTGTATATATGTATAACATAACTTTTAAAATTGAATCTAGGATTTAATTTGATTTGAATTTAATTTAAGTTTTGAAATTCAAAAGAATAAATATTTAAATTGTTTGGATATTATCATATTTGTATAAACTTATATTTATAAAATATAATTAGTTTTTGTTTCTCTTTAAAAAGAAATATATATAGATAAGCATTTAAATAAATAAAGAAAAAGGTTTAATTTACTTTTAAAATAAATAAAAACAAGCAAAAATACAAATGTCATCATATTAAGCTTCATGTTAACATGTGTAATTTAAGTAACCAATCTTTGTGACAAGTGTCTTAATTAATTTCATTTTCTTTTATTTTATAAAATCAAATTTTTTCTCTAATTCAAATCTGAAACAAAATCAGTACCACTTTTCAAAATAATTCTCTAATCTACAATCAGTAATCTAGAACTCCTCACAAAAACCAGATTCAACAACCTATCATTCATCTTCTAAATCAAAACTTATACAAATCAAAGATTTGTAATCAATATACTCCTCAAACCAGAAAATAAATTCAATAACCTGTATCATTTCTTCAATCAAAACAAAGCCTGTAACTAAGAATCTTCAAACCAGTAGTTCATCATTTCTCTGCAATCTGGAACCAAACCTGTATTTCTTCAAAACTGGAAACCAATACTTCCAAACCAGAAATCAAACTCAAACCAAATTCTCAGAAATAAAAGCCTGTTCTTCTTTTCAAAAATCTGGAAGCCTGCAATTTCTTATCTGAAAACAAGCAAAACCTGATCTAAGCAAGCACCTATCAACAAACAAGATAAATGGCATGCATGTAAGTTTTCCAGCAAGCATTCAAGTTTTAATAGCAAAGACATTTAGATCTTAAAAATTCAAAAGCTTTTCAAATTAAAACCTGGAAAGTTTCTCTGTTCTCAAATGGTGAGTAACTTACATTTTTAAAAAAAAACTTAAGTATATATGTTTGCATGCTATAAATTCTGGTATCTATGATGTAATATTGCCTGCATGTTGTTTAAGTATGAATTGTGTGTATATGGTGATATTTTGTATGCATGTATGGATATGAATATTTGGATGTGTGCATCTGCTATGTATTTGGATGTTTAGCTGTTTTACTTTCCAGGCTCAAAATTTTAATTCAAAAATTAATATCTCTTGATCTACTGTTTGTTAGGACTTATAATTCAAACTATAATTAATTGTTTAATCATAACTTAAGGGTTAAACTTTATTTAAATGAATTAAATTGGATTTCTGCTCTGGAAAATAGAGTAGAATAGGAAAGCATAAGATTTGCAAAAATTCAAACTTTTAGATTCACTAATTCAGGCATGTAGACTGAATCATTAACTAAATTCTTGATTTTTAAAAATAAAATCACAAATTTAAACGCTGAATTGAGGGAGCAGTTCGGGGTTGATCGAAAGTGGTATTTTCAGTTACCTCTGGGAATCTAGTTGATTGGAGAGGTCGTAACTTTTTCTGGGGGTAGTAGAATGGTCGTATAGTTTGACAAAAATACCAGAATAGTGATCATGGCATTGTGATGGCGACAGTGATTATTTTATGTCTGTAAACCTAGTTTTGGGTGTGCTCTGGCAATTTGATCGACATCGTACCTATGAGTGATCGAGTTCTCTGATATTCAAGGAGGTCGTAGCTTGGATGTTGAAGAAGGGTTGGACGAAGTTTCCAAGTCTCTGATGACCGGAGGTGTGAGATCGAAGTGATTTCAGGTTTTGGAAGAAATGGTTTCAGTTTGGTTCCAGATTTGGGAATAACACTCGAATTTGATTTTTGGAGTTGAACGATGATCTAGTGATCGAGTTAGGGTATGGGTTTGATTTTCGACTTGTAGAGATCGTCGTGGGTGGCCGGAGCTCAGGCGAGTAGCTGTGCACGTGCACATGAATGTTTCGAACGAAGAATTTGAGTTAGAGGAAGAAGATAAGGCATACTCGAGTAAGTTGATGAGTGACTCGAAGTCGTGCTCGAGGAAACGGGATTCTGGCTCGGGTTCGTGGCAGAGGAACTCGCGTGAGTTTAAATCTGTTTTAAAATTTTTAAAACATAACAAAGTTTAATAAAGAGGGGAAGGGAAAAACTCGAAGCTGGTCACGCGGTTTCCAGTTTTTACTCGGAGAAGTTTAGATAAGGCTCGGGTAGGTTTTGTTTGCAGTTTTTAAACCTGACAGGGTTTTTAAAAAATTTAAATTGAGTTTAAAATGTAAAGCAGGTTTTAAAAACACAGTTTTAAATCAAAATTTTAAGTAGGAATTCAAATTTAAAATTTGTATCTAGTTGGAAATAAATAAGTTTTATTTAATTTAAAATGTTTTAAATATATTTAAATGAATTGGTTAAAACTCTTAAAGTTTCTTTTAAATGATAAATGTTCTGTAACATTTGGATTTAAAAAGGGTTTTGTAAATTTGATTTAAAATTGGATAAAGTTAAACCTGTAATTATTTTAAATCTTTAAATTGGAATGAATTAAAAAGGAAGTTTTAAAAAAAGTAAATTGATTCCAAGTCTTTTGATAATGATAATTAAAGTAGTTATAAAGGCTAATCTCTAATTTAGAGATTAATTAAGATTTAATGATTTAGGAGTCATTAAAATTAATTAATAGGTTAGTGTTAATTAATTAAATAATTAAGATTATAAGTTTAGAGGTTAATTAATTTGGGATTAATCATTTATTTAGATAAGTTTAGATTTTTAATAAATGATTAGAAATTAATCAAGTGATTTAAAGATTAATTAAGAAATTAATTAAGTAAATAGAGAGTAATTAATTGGTAATTAAGAATTCATTAATTTGTAATTAATAATAGTTGATTAAGCTTAATTACTTAAAGAAAGTAATTAAAGAATTATTAATAATTAATGAGAAATCATTAATTAGGGATTATTAGATAATTAATTAACATGATTAAATTTGATAATCAATTAGATTAATTAGATAATATGAAAATTGGTTAAGTAAAATTACTTTATGGAAGTAATTAAAGTAATTAATTACTTAAGGTAATTAATTAAATAAATTTGATAAGTTTAAATTAATTAATTAAATTAATTTAAGATAATCACTTGGTGATTGTTAAGTATAATTACTTAAATGTAATTAGTGAAATGTAATTACTTAGGAAAGTAATTAAAGTTAATTAGTGGATGTAATTAACTAAAGATGATTTGAGTTTATTTACTTTGAATAATTAATCAGGGATTAATTAAAAGATAATTAATTAATGAGTAATTAATTTATGAAAGAGTAATTAAAGGTAGTTAATTACTAAATGAGATTAATCAAGGGTGATTAATAAATGTGACTAATTAATTATTAATTTAAATAAGATAATTAATTAAGAATAATTAAGGATCATTAATTAATATAATTAATGATGTAATTAAGAATTGATTAATTAAGATTAATTAATAAATAATAAGTGATTAAAGTAATTAATTAATTGTAATTAATTAAGGATTAATGTAATTAAATATAGTTAATTAATTAATGAAGTAATTAAAGATTAATTACGGAATGGTTTAAGATAATTAATTTGTGAAATTAATTAAGTATTAATTACTTAAAGTAATTAAAGGGTAATTAATCAGGAATGATTAATTAAGATGGATATTTAGAGTAATGATTAATTAATTGGTTTAATTAATAATTAAGTAAGCAGGATTTATAGAATGAAGTAATTAGTTTAATTCACTTTAAATTAATTAGATGATATAAATCATTGCTTAAGGATGGATGAATGAGATTGAATGTATTCCATTGTTTGATATCTCTGATGAGATATGATTGATATATGATATGGATGTTTGGTTGAATTATAATGATAATGTGAATTATCTGTTTGGATGATAATGTAGATTATCTATTGAATTATCTATCTTTGTGTATATAGATAAGAATTGAATTGTTTTAACCTTAAAACAACTTGGCCCTTAAAAGATACGTTTTGGATTTCGATGAGACCGGGATCGGGTTTCCGTATACCGGAATTCCAGGTCTGGAGACCCGAATACCACATCGATCCAAATTAACGATAGGTCGTGAATCTCAAGTGAAGATGAAGATTCAGAGTGCAAGGGTTATTGCCGTTAACTCTGAGGGTGATTCCAAAACGAGTGTAACGAGATAATGCCTTCGGTTTCGTTCGATCCCGGAACGAACTTGTATGGATTGAATGCTTTCAGCACATCGTCAGGCGGACGATGAGCATTCTAAGTGATATGTTCTGATTAAAGGTAATCGTAACCTCAAGCCTCATCAACCGGGAATGGCTAAAACAGGGGAGGTGCAGCAAGGCTTCGTGGGTAGCACCCACTGAGAGCAAGATAGATCCCTGTCTAGAGGTCCCTTTTCTTTTTATTCGGCTTAGTGTGTGGTTGGTCGCGCCAACTACGGGGTTATCTTGTTCGGAATTATCCAGTAAGGGATGGTTCCGGCTTTGTGTTGCAGGGGAGCGGGTGTACTCCTCGGTACGGTGATCTAGGCCACGTACTGTGACGGGCGGTACCCCAGTAGCCCTGCCATTGTATGGAAACCCATTCTTCCTACGTGCCCTTACGGTTTTGATTGTATAACCCACTTTGTGGCTAGTATGCTGGAATTTAATAATGTAACAATTTCAGCTATTTCATATTTATTTGAAAACCCTAGACCCTATTATAATATAACTGGATTTCCTATCAAATGTTTTGGTTAGCGTAAGGTAAAAACTTACCCATGTTTATTTGTGGGGAGTCTTACGTGATACCTTTTCTTTCTAAAGGTTTTGAAGTTAAGCAAGTTTAACCTGTTACTCACACCAGACCCATGTCTGACCCAAGTGTTTATTTCTGTTTTATAAACTCTTGGGTACTCAAATTTTTACGAGTAGCCAAGGGATTCAGGTTTAGCTTGACGAATTGTGGAGGAGCAATGGAGCAGGAGGCTTCAGCGTTGTAGATATATATAGTAGTTCTGCTGTGTCTGTATCTCTGTAGTGTATTGAGTTGTAATGTCTAGACAGATGTTATAACTGTCTAGTAAGTGATGTATATGCTGTGTAACTCTGTAAAGTGTTGTATACTATGTAATAGTATATGGTATTAATATAATTTATTCGTTCCGCTGTGAGATCGTTGTTGTTGTTTCTTTCTTTCTTCTCTTCTTTTCTATTTTCTACCCCTTTCTTTCTTATTAATGATGCGACTTTCTGTGGAGAAAAAGTCGGGTCGTTACTTTTGGTATCAAAGCATAGGTTGAGCGAATACCTAAGCTATTGATTAAGTGAATATCAGAACACTAGGTTTAGTGAATACCTAGGTTCGGAAGGATTGTTCATTAGAGACAAGATCTGTAGCAACCTGTTTGAGTCTGAGTATATATATATACGAGAGCGCGTATTTTTTAGTTATATAAAATGGTTTTATATTGTGTTAATTGATCGGTTGAGTGGTATATGGATTTTGGTCAATACGAGTAGCTAACGTTATTGATAGGGATCTCTAAACACTTGACCAGGCCAACGGACACAATATTGTTTTAAAAAGGTAGATGAAATAATTTTATCCAGATATAATTTCTATATAAAAAAAGTATCATTTTAAATGTATATGGTATTTGTAATGATTGGTTGAGATGATAATAATTTATCATCTAGGATTAGGAGTCTGAGTGTTGAGGTTGGAAGTGTATTTGTCGAGACTGTAAACCTAATACCGTCTCGAGTGAACTTTGCAATTGTAAGGATTTCACAATCTCTGAAGAAAACCTGTTAAGGTTCGGAGTTTATCTTTGTAGTTGGATGAGTAGAGCTGGATCTGTCGGTTGAGCAGAAGCGAGTGGTGGTATCTTGATACTTCAGGAAGAAGTAGCTGTGTGATGAGACGCAGTGAATATGGATGTTTCCGAAGATGTTTTCTTTGGAACAAGTTTAAGGAAGTGTGTTTGCTTCGGTGTTGTGGCTGAGTTCAGCATGGTGTTTCTGCTTGGTTTGAGGTTCGAGTTTCTCAAGGAGCTTTGGATAAGGAAATCTTTGGCATCGGTGACAGCGTTGCAGCTCGGAGTGTTCTGTTTGTTGGCAGGAAGTTTTTTGGCTGAGCAGAATTTCTGAAGGTGAAGTTCAGAAGCAGCAGAGTGGATCCATTTCTTCAATGGATTGGATAATTAAGTATGAGCTGTTATGAATTGTAAAGAGAGAACAGTTTCTTTGCATTTTGGCTGGGTTGATCGCAAAAGTGACTTGCGATAGTTTGAGTATTCTCTTGAGTTATCTGAGATTTTCTGGGATGAGTTGTCCAGTCTGTGCTCGTGTTCTTCATCAGCATTTTCATTCTGTTCTAGATCAGAGTGGTGCAGCGGAAGCAGTTTGACAAGTACATCTGTTTGTCTTTTCCAGATAAGAGAAGTTAGTTCGGTCTACTGATGTTTGTGAGTAGGATTGTGTTCTGGATTATGGGTAGATCTTGAGAGGATCATTCTGTTGAGTTATTTTTGGTCCAGTTAGTTTCTAGAAACGTCGGCGAAGGTTGAGCTGATCAAGAAGGATTTGTAGGAAGCCGAGATCGTCTGAAGATTTTGTGGATAAGAGACGAAGGAATTTGAAATTTGAAGTTGGAGACTTCGTTGTTGTGAAGTTTTTCTCTGGTTAAAGGGAGCTATAAGATTGGGTAAGTATGGGAAGTTAGCTCCGAGTTATTTTGGATCTTTTCTGTGATCTAATTTGGATAAGTACTTTGATCTACAAGGTTGAATTGTCAGTTTGGATAACTAGAATTCAATGTATTTTACGTATCTCTGAGGGAGTACGTGTTTGATCTATCTCTGGTTTTGGAACCAGCAGTTCTGGAGGAATTGGTTGTTGGGTCAGACTCGTCTGTAGTCTGATATTCTGTTTAGTTCTGTAGATCTAGGTGAGTAAGAGATCTATAGCTTAGTAGTATTGATTGTTTAGATTGTTTGTAGAGCGAGTATCCCAGTATATATATATACTTGGGGAAACTCGAGGAATTCTATCCAGAATTTTTGTCTGGATGATTAGAATTGTTTGATTGGATGATTGGTTGTTATGGTTGCTAGCATATGATTGATAATATATGCTTGTGTTTTAAATTAAAATCTTTAATAAGATTATTAAATTACCTTTGTTTAAATTTCGGGGACGAAATTATTTTAAGGGGGGAGGAATGTAATATCCCAAAAATTTGAGCAATATCAATTTAATAATCTGTTAAATAATTAAATTGATATTGATGATCTTTGATAATAAAATTTGAATTTAATTTAATAATCTAATTAAATAAGTATCAAATATGTTATTTCCAAATAATAAGTATAATGTATTATTTTTATAAATATGAATGGATTTTAAAGAATATGGAATTGTTATTTTTAAATTGATAAGTAGTTGTATATATGTATAACATAACTTTTAAAATTGAATCTAGGATTTAATTTGATTTGAATTTAATTTAAGTTTTGAAATTCAAAAGAATAAATATTTAAATTGTTTGGATATTATCATATTTGTATAAACTTATATTTATAAAATATAATTAGTTTTTGTTTCTCTTTAAAAAGAAATATATATAGATAAGCATTTAAATAAATAAAGAAAAAGGTTTAATTTACTTTTAAAATAAATAAAAATAAGCAAAAATACAAATGTCATCATATTAAGCTTCATGTTAACATGTGTAATTTAAGTAACCAATCTTTGTGACAAGTGTCTTAATTAATTTCATTTTCTTTTATTTTATAAAATCAAATTTTTTCTCTAATTCAAATCTGAAACAAAATCAGTACCACTTTTCAAAATAATTCTCTAATCTACAATCAGTAATCTAGAACTCCTCACAAAAACCAGATTCAACAACCTATCATTCATCTTCTAAATCAAAACTTATACAAATCAAAGATTTGTAATCAATATACTCCTCAAACCAGAAAATAAATTCAATAACCTGTATCATTTCTTCAATCAAAACAAAGCCTGTAACTAAGAATCTTCAAACCAGTAGTTCATCATTTCTCTGCAATCTGGAACCAAACCTGTATTTCTTCAAAACTGGAAATCAATACTTCCAAACCAGAAATCAAACTCAAACCAAATTCTCAGAAATAAAAGCCTGTTCTTCTTTTCAAAAATCTGGAAGCCTGCAATTTCTTATCTGAAAACAAGCAAAACCTGATCTAAGCAAGCACCTATCAACAAACAAGATAAATGGCATGCATGCAAGTTTTCCAGCAAGCATTCAAGTTTTAATAGCAAAGACATTCAGATCTTAAAAATTCAAAAGCTTTTCAAATTAAAACCTGGAAAGTTTCTCTGTTCTCAAATGGTGAGTAACTTACATTTTTAAAAAAAAACTTAAGTATATCTGTTTGCATGCTATAAATTCTGGTATCTATGATGTAATATTGCCTGCATGTTGTTTAAGTATGAATTGTGTGTATATGGTGATATTTTGTATGCATGTATGGATATGAATATTTGGATGTGTGCATCTGCTATGTATTTGGATGTTTAGCTGTTTTACTTTCCAGGCTCAAAATTTTAATTCAAAAATTAATATCTCTTGATCTACTGTTTGTTAGGACTTATAATTCAAACTATAATTAATTGTTTAATCATAACTTAAGGGTTAAACTTTATTTAAATGAATTAAATTGGATTTCTGCTTTGGAAAACAGAGTAGAATAGGAAAGCATAAGATTTGCAAAAATTCAAACTTTTAGATTCACTAATTCAGGCATGTAGACTGAATCATTAACTAAATTCTTGATTTTTAAAAATAAAATCACAAATTTAAACGCTGAATTGAGGGAGCAGTTCGGGGTTGATCGAAAGTGGTATTTTCAGTTACCTCTGGGAATCTAGTTGATTGGAGAGGTCGTAACTTTTTCTCGGGGTAGTAGAATGGTCGTATAGTTTGACAAAAATACCAGAATAGTGATCATGGCATTGTGATGGCGACAGTGATTATTTTATGTCTGTAAACCTAGTTTTGGGTGTGCTCTGGCAATTTGATCGACATCGTACCTATTAGTGATCGAGTTCTCTGATATTCAAGGAGGTCGTAGCTTGGATGTTGAAGAAGGGTTGGACGAAGTTTCCAAGTCTCTGATGACCGGAGGTGTGAGATCGAAGTGATTTCAGGTTTTGGAAAAAATGGTTTCAGTTTGGTTCCAGATTTGGGAATAACACTCGAATTCGATTTTTGGAGTTGAACGATGATCTAGTGATCGAGTTAGGGTATGGGTTTGATTTTCGACTTGTAGAGATCGTTGTGGGTGGCCGGAGCTCAGGCGAGTAGCTGTGCACGTGCACATGAATGTTTCGAACGAAGAATTTGAGTTAGAGGAAGAAGATAAGGCATACTCGAGTAAGTTGATGAGTGACTCGAAGTCGTGCTCGAGGAAACGGGATTCTGGCTCGGGTTCGTGGCAGAGGAACTCGCGTGAGTTTAAATCTGTTTTAAAATTTTTAAAACATAACAAAGTTTAATAAAGAGGGGAAGGGAAAAACTCGAAGCTGATCACGCGGTTTCCAGTTTTTACTCGGAGAAGTTTAGATAAGGCTCGGGTAGGTTTTGTTTGCAGTTTTTAAACCTGACAGGGTTTTTAAAAAATTTAAATTGAGTTTAAAATGTAAAGCAGGTTTTAAAAACACAGTTTTAAATCAAAATTTTAAGTAGGAATTCAAATTTAAAATTTGTATCTAGTTGGAAATAAATAAGTTTTATTTAATTTAAAATGTTTTAAATATATTTAAATGAATTGGTTAAAACTCTTAAAGTTTCTTTTAAATGATAAATGTTCTGTAACATTTGGATTTAAAAAGGGTTTTGTAAATTTGATTTAAAATTGGATAAAGTTAAACCTGTAATTATTTTAAATCTTTAAATTGGAATGAATTAAAAAGGAAGTTTTAAAAAAAGTAAATTGATTCCAAGTCTTTTGATAATGATAATTAAAGTAGTTATAAAGGCTAATCTCTAATTTAGAGATTAATTAAGATTTAATGATTTAGGAGTCATTAAAATTAATTAATAGGTTAGTGTTAATTAATTAAATAATTAAGATTATAAGTTTAGAGGTTAATTAATTTGGGATTAATCATTTATTTAGATAAGTTTAGATTTTTAATAAATGATTAGAAATTAATCAAGTGATTTAAAGATTAATTAAGAAATTAATTAAGTAAATAGAGAGTAATTAATTGGTAATTAAGAATTCATTAATTTGTAATTAATAATAGTTGATTAAGCTTAATTACTTAAAGAAAGTAATTAAAGAATTATTAATAATTAATGAGAAATCATTAATTAGGGATTATTAGATAATTAATTAACATGATTAAATTTGATAATCAATTAGATTAATTAGATAATATGAAAATTGGTTAAGTAAAATTATTTTATGGAAGTAATTAAAGTAATTAATTACTTAAGGTAATTAATTAAATAAATTTGATAAGTTTAAATTAATTAATTAAATTAATTTAAGATAATCACTTGGTGATTGTTAAGTATAATTACTTAAATGTAATTAGTGAAATGTAATTACTTAGGAAAGTAATTAAAGTTAATTAGTGGATGTAATTAACTAAAGATGATTTGAGTTTATTTACTTTGAATAATTAATCAGGGATTAATTAAAAGATAATTAATTAATGAGTAATTAATTTATGAAAGAGTAATTAAAGGTAGTTAATTACTAAATGAGATTAATCAAGGGTGATTAATAAATGTGACTAATTAATTATTAATTTAAATAAGATAATTAATTAAGAATAATTAAGGATCATTAATTAATATAATTAATGATGTAATTAAGAATTGATTAATTAAGATTAATTAATAAATAATAAGTGATTAAAGTAATTAATTAATTGTAATTAATTAAGGATTAATGTAATTAAATATAGTTAATTAATTAATGAAGTAATTAAAGATTAATTACGGAATGGTTTAAGATAATTAATTTGTGAAATTAATTAAGTATTAATTACTTAAAGTAATTAAAGGGTAATTAATCAGGAATGATTAATTAAGATGGATATTTAGAGTAATGATTAATTAATTGGTTTAATTAATAATTAAGTAAGCAGGATTTATAGAATGAAGTAATTAGTTTAATTCACTTTAAATTAATTAGATGATATAAATCATTGCTTAAGGATGGATGAATGAGATTGAATGTATTCCATTGTTTGATATCTCTGATGAGATATGATTGATATATGATATGGATGTTTGGTTGAATTATAATGATAATGTGAATTATCTGTTTGGATGATAATGTAGATTATCTATTGAATTATCTATCTTTGTGTATATAGATAAGAATTGAATTGTTTTAACCTTAAAACAACTTGGCCCTTAAAAGATACGTTTTGGATTTCGATGAGACCGGGATCGGGTTTCCGTATACCGGAATTCCAGGTCTGGAGACCCGAATACCACATCGATCCAAATTAACGATAGGTCGTGAATCTCAAGTGAAGATGAAGATTCAGAGTGCAAGGGTTATTGCCGTTAACTCTGAGGGTGATTCCAAAACGAGTGTAACGAGATAATGCCTTCGGTTTCGTTCGAACCCGGAACGAACTTGTATGGATTGAATGCTTTCAGCACATCGTCAGGCGGACGATGAGCATTCTAAGTGATATGTTCTGATTAAAGGTAATCGTAACCTCAAGCCTCATCAACCGGGAATGGCTAAAACAGGGAGGTGCAGCAAGGCTTCGTGGGTAGCACCCACTGAGAGCAAGATAGATCCCTGTCTAGAGGTCCCTTTTCTTTTTATTCGGCTTAGTGTGTGGTTGGTCGCGCCAACTACGGGGTTATCTTGTTCGGAATTATCCAGTAAGGGATGGTTCCGGCTTTGTGTTGCAGGGGAGTGGGCGTACTCCTCGGTACGGTGATCTAGGCCACGTACTGTGACGGGCGGTACCCCAGTAGCCCTGCCATTGTATGGAAACCCATTCTTCCTACGTGCCCTTACGGTTTTGATTGTATAACCCACTTTGTGGCTAGTATGCTGGAATTTAATAATGTAACAATTTCAGCTATTTCATATTTATTTGAAAACCCTAGACCCTATTATAATATAACTGGATTTCCTATCAAATGTTTTGGTTAGCGTAAGGTAAAAACTTACCCATGTTTATTTGTGGGGAGTCTTACGTGATACCTTTTCTTTCTAAAGGTTTTGAAGTTAAGCAAGTTTAACCTGTTACTCACACCAGACCCATGTCTGACCCAAGTGTTTATTTCTGTTTTATAAACTTTTGGGTACTCAAATTTTTACGAGTAGCCAAGGGATTCAGGTTTAGCTTGACGAATTGTGGAGGAGCAATGGAGCAGGAGACTTCAGCGTTGTAGATATATATAGTAGTTCCGTTGTGTCTGTATCTCTGTAGTGTATTGAGTTGTAATGTCTAGACAGATGTTATAACTGTCTAGTAAGTGATGTATATGCTGTGTAACTCTGTAAAGTGTTGTATACTATGTAATAGTATATGTTATTAATATAATTTATTCGTTCCGCTGTGAGATCGTTGTTGTTGTTTCTTTCTTTCTTCTCTTCTTTTCTATTTTCTACCCCTTTCTTTCTTATTAATGATGCGACTTTCTGTAGAGAAAAAGTCGGGTCGTTACTTAAAGTGTTTTGAATTAGAGATAAATGTTTTAAATTGGAAGTTAAGAAAAATAAAATATTTTGAAGAGTGTAAGAGATTTCGAAATGAAATGAAGTATTTATTTGGAAATTGTTTTGGCATGAAATATAGAACTGACTATGAGTTTTGAAAATAAAGTTAAACTTTCTACTATACATCAATTTAAAAAAGAGCTAACTATTTGTTCAATTTATAAAAAAAGAATTTTGAAAAAATATATATGTTATGTATATGAAATTTGAAAAGAAATTTATTAAAATAAGGATTCTGAGATTTTATAAAGCAATTTTCCCTTGAATAAAATGTTTTGGTATTTAAAAATTTAAAATTTAAAATAGGATGAGTAAGTTTAGTGTAATTAAATTGTTATAGATTTCTCCTAATTGGAAATTGCGATGATGCAATTTTGTTAAAGGGGAGTGTGTAATAACCCGGATTTTTAAGTAATAATTAATTTAAGTTAATAATAATAATTTAATTAATTAATTTGGAGTTTGGAGACTTATTTGATAAACCGGTTTGAAATCATTTAAATGAGGAATTTAAATAAGTTGAAATATTGGAAAATAAATTCTAGGAATGGTATTGTAAAGAGTAAATAATTGAATATTATGAATATAAATTTGTTTAAAGTTTTATGGTAATTTGTTTTTAATAGAAAATAGTTTTATAAAGAAGAAAAGAGAAACAAATATTTATAGTTTACTCATTTTATATTTTCAAGGCCCAAGTCAAAGAATTTCTAGTCCAAATATAATTTTAAGTTTTAAAGCCAGGCTTATTTTCTAGACTTCTCCAATTCTATAGTCTTCTTCCAGTTAATAATCATGCAAGCTTTCCTCCCCAAAATGAATCATTTTTTGTCCTCTTGAAGTAATAAACAACTTAGGCTTTCGTCGCTTCTAAATTCAAAAGCAAATTGAATAAATTAAAATAAAATACGAAATTTAAATATGAGGTTCTAGGAATCTTTTGGCATTTTTGGTTCAAGCTTTGTATGTTGCGGTGTTGAGGTATGGTGTGCATGCATTAGTCAGTAGAGAGAGAAGGAAGAAGATTCTGACGCGATAAACATGTGAATAAAACACTGACAAATCTATGTCTCAATCACTATAATCCTTGAATTTCATATGTTGTTGTGTATAAATGGGGACTGATATGTTTGAGTGTAGTATGGTGTGTACATATGTGTGTGATGGGTGTTGTGTATGTATATGCGTGAGTAAGTGCTGAGATTTTGTGTGTGCTTGTGCGTGCAATAGTGTGAATGTGTTCATGGATGTATTTGTGAGTATGTGTGCTTGCAGTAGTGTACTAATGTACAGTGGTTTTTATTTCATTTTATTTAGTGCACTATATATACATTTGCTTTCATGTATAGTACTTGAGATGCTTTATTTCATAAGCACTTTGCTCTAATTCTTAGGAACTATGATTTGGTTCACATTGTTATATTCATTTCCTTTTGTTCTCTTCTTTAAGCTTCCGTGTGTCTATGTATTATTGGTCCTTCTTTGCCTTCTGTTTCTTCTTTCGTGTGCTAACACTTTGCAACCTATAGTGAAGATATTATTTTAATTCATTAATTGTCCCTTGTCTTATATTTCGTGTACTAAGTATATGATTCATGTGTGCATGCTCTCACGTTCCCACTACCCAATTAGCTTTCGTGTGATGTGTGTGTGAGAGTATGTCTAAATATCTCTATGTATTATGTCTTGCATTGTTATTATTTTTATTTAGTCTTGCATAATTATGTTTTCATATATTGCTTTGTGAATGTGCAAATATGTGAGAGTATATGTCTGCATTTTATGTTCTTACTTGCTATTATATATCTTGAGAACTGGAACAAATTATTTGTTTTAATTTTTCTGAGTTTTCATTTCTTGTGTGTTATCAACCAACTTGGTTGCCACCATTTCGTGTATTATACTCCCATTTCATTTTGTTTTGTGTGCATTCTAATTCACTATCATAAGTTGTAGGTGCCTATTTTTATTTTGCCAATTTATATAATGTGACCCTGTCAGCCTAGCATTTAATCTTATTTTGAGTGTTCAACACACACACACTCTTCGCTTGTATATGTATATGCCATCGTGAGTGTATATATATTTTTCACTTTTATTATATCTTTTGTTCAATTTTTATATATACATTCTATATACATATATATTACGATTATAAGTTGCGAGGTAGATGCCTATTGTGTTGTTAAGGTTATATGTTGCGATGAGTCATTGTTATATATTTATTTGTTGCTATAGATACGCATATTTATTTGAATAACTATTTATTATTTGTTTATAAGTATTTATTTTCTAATATGAAGAACAATGATATTAAACGATTTTATTAGATATTGTTTTAAGATTAATAAATAAATGAAGTTAATCAGCTAGAATTTACAAGTAAGGTTATGAAATGGTACTTAAATAATGTTTATGGTTAATAATATATAATGTAAATTTAAAAAAAAATTATTTGATTATGAATATAGATATATAATTGATTTGGATATGTTTTTATTTACTTAAATTAGGAATTAATTATTATATGCAATAGTTGATTTAAATTACCCATTTGCATGTTACTATTTTGATAACTCTTTTCTTGTTTAATAATTGTCTAATTTAATAAAAGATTAAGAAATTTGTTATCATAATATAGAGTATATTAAATTTTAGTCTAGTAAATTATTTAATTAATCCTAGAATATATATTTATTATTTATTATCTAATTCTAAGAATTAATTTTGTTATATAAAACCTTATGTTGTAATTAATTTATCATTGAATATTGATTTGTTTGTTCTATTCTTATAGGTCTTTTTAATTAATCTATTTTACCTTATTTTTCTGATTTTACTTCTTTTATATTAGTTTCTGATTTCTGATTTCTTTTCTTCTCTATATTGATTCTCATGATATGAATGATTCACTGTTGACATTGGTTTTATTAATGATTTTGATATGATACTGTGATAACCTTCTTCTATGATATTATGCTGTTTTATTCTATGTGAGAGAAACTAGAATAAATAGTTTAGTGACACCGTCTGGTATGGGACTTTCGGTGACACTTCTCCGGTTATTCCTTGGACTCGTTATATAGAATACTGAAGGGCGAGTGTTGTTTGTGAGCTCTAAATACATAGACTAGTTACACACCATGGTATGGGAAGTCGTTGTGTTATTTATTCAGTTTTCTTTGCTCATGATGGATGACACTCAATACGTGATCTGTTGTATGTGATACTAGTTGCATTGAGTATTTGATAGTCACTTGGTGACTTATATGTAAAGCCACATGGCGGCCACTGTTTATACTTTATGTGTATGTCTACCTTTTGTCCAACTCCCTTTATGGTTCGAGGGTAAACCAGATTGGCCATTATCTACCCTGGCGGCCTGATCATGGGGTCGCACCCTGTATCTACAACATTGTTTTTTATATATTAGATGTGTAGGTGCTCATAACCCTTTGTGCCGCTTAAGCCAGTAGTTTGTTACCTATAAGGGAAAACCAAGGTCGTGACTGAGGCTACACGTTAACAAGCCAGTGGATATGAGTCACGATTTCCATCGAGGTAATTAAGGCTGTAGGAACAGATCCATCTATAGGCATACGGCATTAGACCCTAGGTTCCTAGAGTGGGCATACGGTAATCAGTCTCCCGTCTCGTTTCGATTCGTGTGAACCAATGTTGTAGGAGCAGATCCGGCAACATAGCGTATGGCATAATAGACCCTAGGTTCCTGGAGCAGGCATACGGCCATTAATCTCCTATATGGTTTTAGTTCATGTGTGGTACATAGGCATATATGAGATGAGATTATACCTAAGACTATGTTCAGAGTATGGTCAACCACGTATTCTTCTTTGGCAGACAGCTTACTTATTATTGGTTATATTCAGGCATTGTTATGAGCTGGCTCAGATCTTTCTTATTAGTTTTGGTGATTTGATATTGAAATTTGTAATATGATATTGAGGGATATAATTTTCTCTTAATTGGGACTCTGCCCACTAGTACTTGGGACTTCTCCTTAAGACTTCTCTTAATGTGTGGTACTACTTGACCATGGTAATCTCTTGCATGCATTGTCGACTGATTCTGAACCTTAATGATATGGCTTTCTCTTACGGGCATGTATATGATGAAAGGGAGTGCGGATTAAGGATCTTAAGGCTAATTTAACACTAGAGGGGGGTGAATAGTGTTTAATGGATCCTAAGACTTATATGGACTAATTTAAAAATTATGATATAAAAAAATGCAGAACTTAATCACAGAACAATCATAGAATCAAACATAGATGCAGAAAGTAAATAAAAAGCAGTAAAAGGAAAGAACACACCGGATTTTATACTGGTTCGGAGTTACCCTACCTCCAGTCCTGCACCAAGGCAAACACCTCGTACAGATTTTTATTATACCAATGTCGAGATTACAATCCTCAATTTCTAAAGGCCTTAAGGTACCCTCCTGTCTTCGAGTCCGGGGCAAATTCTCTTTATTTACGGGACACAAGATCACAAAATTGATTTCCAGGCACAACCACACCTTATAGAGAGACTCGATAAACTTTTGATTACAAATTGATCCTATAACTCTGAATAGCACTTTGATCTTCGAGAGAGGGCAGAGAATCAAACAAGAATGAGATTCTAATTTGATTCACTTGAGAATTCGGCAGAATTTAGGCACGATCCTAAAAATATGAAAATTTTAGAATATGGATTTGTGGAGAAGAAGGAGTGAAGAAAATAAGAAAAATAGTTAGTTAAAAAATTCGTTTGTGAAGGCTATTTATAGACCAGTAAAGGTCATAACCATTCATGAAGAGATTTAAACAAATAGACACTTCTTTTGAAAATTGAAACTTTTGAATTTAACGGCCACCATGTCAGCATGGGGTATCCCATGATGTCGACATCCCTTAGTTAAAAGCAATGTAAAATTGGTTTTGAAAATGGTATTGAAAGGAAACCAAGATGAAATGATTCTGGAGTAAAATAAACTAATTTTCCTATGATTTAAAATAAAGACGAGTAGAAAAATATATTTTTCGAATGTATATATAAATTTGATTTTAAATCTCAAGTATATATATATTATAAAAGAATATTTAAAAATCAGAAGATAGTTTTAAAAACAAACGAAGTTTAAAACAAGAGTTTATTTAAAAAAAAACAAAGAATATTTTAAGGCTAAAACATCTTTTTGAAAATCATTTGAATAGATAATTTTTAAGGCTAAAACATTTTGAAAAGCAGTTTTGAAAATCATTTTGAAAAACCATTTTGAAGTAGTTTTGCAAGCTTCTTCTTGCAGAATATCTCATCACATCAGGACTCGAGAACTTGTACAAAACCAGGATGTTCGTGGGTTTGTAAGCCACTTGTCGTAGGTTTGTAAGCTACTTGTCGTAGGTTTGTAAGCCACTAAGAAGGTAGAAATGGGTTCCATCCCAAATGAAATTTGGAATGAAGATTTCCATGCTATTATGAAGTTTTAACAAAACTAGACACTTATCTTGAAATCTTGATCTTGATACTCATGAGTCTTCAAACTTGATTTCTTCATTCTTGATCTTTATATTGTACGGTCTTCAATAATCAGTACCTTCCTTATATATATCCTGCATAATAACATTCATATATATCTAGACAATAGTGTTAGTATATAAGTTATAATAAAATAAGTTACAAAGGTTGTTGTCATCAAAACCACTATCTCCAGTTCCTAACAATCTCCCCCTTTTTGGTGATGCCAACCTTATAAAATATACTTACCACTTCGATCATACCAACAACTCCCCCTTACTCCAAGCCTACTATTTTATATAACTTCTCCTCCTTTGTCATCAACAAAAATAACCTATAAACCTTGAACTTAATAGAATGAGATAAACAAACATATGACATAAGAATAATAACTATGTATGAGTAAAATATAGCATCCTAAGTTAAATGGAATTCAGTATTTTATACACCAAAGATTGTTTTTAGAAGAACATTAATTAAGATAACAATTTATATACAAATTAACAATCCAATATACAATCAAGAAAGAGAAAAACGAAAATGGCTTAATGGGGATCCTTAACTCTTGGTGATTTATGGACCGAACAATTTGGATAGTGGAGACAAAAGTTTCCACATGGTTCGACCAAGTTCCCATTAGCGTCAAAAAGGACCTCTCCAATGCAAATCACGCCATCGTCTTTGTCCATATGAACATTCGGATTCGGCAGAGGATGTTCTTCTTCTTGATCCTCTTGTGGTTCTTCTAGAGGCTCTTCTTCTTCAGAATCCATGGCTTGTGATGATTCTTCGATGACAATGGGATTGGCAAGGTTATCCACAAGGAATTTTTGTAAATTCCTAAGGATTCTGCCTTGCCTATATTGTTCTCTAGCCATTCGCAGTTGACTCACTTGAATTTCCATCATCATTTGAAGCAAATCATTCATCTTCTCTTGTAATTTGATGACTCGTACATGTGTGGAACGTTGAAAAGGGCCAGAATGTGGAGAAGTGGGTGAAGAAGGTTCATTATTAGAAGAGGAAGCCATTAATTTACTGTTTTAGAAGTTTATTACAGAGAATAGAACAAAGAAAAGGAGTAAAAGTCGAAATATATAAATATATAACCAAATAACTAATTTTAGAGGGAAATTTAAATTTGAAAATCTCGGCCTGTATGTCGACATGCCCAGTTCAATTTTTGAGAAATTTTTATTTTTATTAATTATTAACTATACTTGTATTATTTAATAATTTATATTTCAGTTAATGAACATATACCTAATTCTCTTCAAAATTTAGTGAAGTTTTATTCATTTAATGGTTTGGTTAATATATCAGCAATTTGTTTTTCAGTATTAATATATTCAAGAGTTATGACTTCTTTACTTATATTATCTCTAAGAAAATGATGTCTAATATCAATATGTTTTTTCTAGCATGATGAGTTGGATTTTTAGATAGGTCTATTGCACTAGTATTATCATAATAAATTGGTGATTTAGTTATAGTTAATCCAAAATCTTTTAAAGTTTGTTGCATATATATAACTTGAGAACAAGCCAAAGCAGCAGATATATATTTCGCTTCAGTTGTTGACAAGGATATAGTGTTTTTCTTCTTACTAAACCAGGAAACCATAGATGTCCTAGAAAGTGACAAGTTTCACTTGTACTTTTTCGGTCTGATTTACAACCAGCGTAATCAGCATCGCAATATGAAATTAAATCAAATACATCTTTTTTAGGGTAAAATAAACCATAATCTAAAGTATGTTTTACATATCTTAAAATTCTTTTAAAAGCTTTTAAGGGAGTTTCTTTAGGTTGAGATTGGTATCTTGCACAGAGACAGACACTATGCATGATGTCAGGACGACTTGCTGTTATATAAAGCAACGAACCAATCATCCCCCTATATAATTTTTGATCAACATCTTTTGATTTATCTTCTTTACTTAAAGCTACATTAGTTGTCATTGGAGTTGGTTTCCCACTAGAAGTGGTCAATCCAAATTTATTAATTAAATCCTTAGCATATTTTTCTTGACTAATGAAAATTCCTTTATCTAATTGTTTGATTTGAAGTCCTAAGAAGAAACATAGTTCTCCCATATGACTCATTTCAAATTCTTTAGTCACTATATCTGAGAATTCTTTATTCATTATGTTATTAGTTGACCCAAATATTATATCATCTACATATATTTGTACTAATTGAATATCATTTTTGTTTCTTTTAATAAAAAGAGTTGTATCTATTTTACCAGTTTCAAAACCAGATTGTAGTAAATAAGATCTTAATATTTCATACCAGGCTCTAGGAGCTTGTTTCAGACCAAATAAAGCTTTCTTTAATTTATATACATGATTTGGAAATTTATTATCCTCAAAAAGTGGAGGTTGTTCAACATAAACATCTTCTTTTAAAAAACCATTTAGAACAGCACTTTTAACATCCATTTGATATAACTTGAAATTATTGTAGTTTGCGAAAGCAAGTAGAATCCTGATAGCTTCTAGTCTTCCTACGGGTGCAAAGGTTTCGTCATAATCAATTCCTTCTTCTTGACAATAACCTTGCACGACTAAACAAGCTTTATTTCTCACGACCTCACCAAGTTCATTCATTTTATTTTTATAAACCCATTTTGTTCCAATTATACTTTTATCCTTCGGTCTAGGAACAAGTTCCCAAACATCATTTCTGGTGAACTGATTCAATTCTTCTTGCATAGCAAGAATCCATGAATCATCAGATGATGCTTCCTTTGGATTTTTAGGTTCAATAGTTGATATAAAAGCTACATTACTCATACTATTTAGTTGATTTCTTGTTTTAACTAGATTCAATATTTCCTAGTATATTTTCTACAGGGTGATCTTTTAATAGCCTAATTCTTTTATTAGGTTGAATGATTTCACAATTAGTTTCATTAGGTTCATTATTTAAAGTTACAAAATCATCTTCATCTTCTATTTGTACAGTATCTCTAAAATTTTCATCAAAAGATACATGCGTTGTTTCTTCAATAGTGTTAGTTCTTAAATTATAAACTCTAAATGCTTTACTTCTATTAGAATATCCGATAAAGATACCTTTGTCAGATTTAGGTTCAAATTTATCTAAATTATCTTTTGTATTAAGAATAAAACACTTACTACCAAAAACTTTAAAATAAGCTACTATGGGTTTCTTATTGTAAAGTCATTCATATGGTGTTTTATTAGTTAATGGTCTAATTAAAATCCTATTTAATATATAACAAGCTGTAGCGACTACTTCAGCCCAAAAGTTTTTAGGTAAGTTACTATCAGAAAGCATTGTTCTAGCACACTCTTGAATCGTTCTATTCTTAAGTTCTACCATTCCGTTTTGTTGTGGAGTTCTTGGAAGAAAAAAAATTATGAGTAATTCCTTTTTGATTACAGAAATTCTTAAAATTTTCATTTTCAAATTCTCCACCGTGATCACTACGAATAGTTTTTATTTTTAAAGAGAGTTGATTTTGAATTCTTTTAGCAAAATTCTTAAATAATTCAAAAGCATCACTTTTAAGTTTAAGAAAAATTGTCCAAGTATATCTAGAATAATCATCTACAATTACAAAAATATATTTATTATGATTAATTGATTGAACTTGAGATGGACCAAATAAATCTAAATGAAGTAATTCTAGAGGTTTAGAAGTAGAAATCATATCTTTTAGTTTAAATGAACTTTTCTTAAGTTTTTCTAATTGGGAAGCATCACATATACTATCTACTTTAAAGTTTAACTTGGGAAGACCTCTAACTAAGTCAAGTTTTGATAACCTAGATAACAGTTTGAAATTTAAATGATCAAATCTTTTATGCCAAATTCAAGGGTCACTTGTATTAGCCAAAAGATATAGTTATCATTTGAAACTTTCGTACTAAGGATGTAAAGGTTTTTCTTCCTAATTCCTTCAAAGATAATATTTGACTTATTATCTTTGATGTGACATTTATCTTTTCCAAATTTAATTTAAATCCATTATCACATAGTTGACTTATACTAAGCAGATTATGTTTTAAATTCCTAACTAGCAAAACATCAGAAATAAGAGGAGTTTTAGAATTACCGACATTGCCGATGCCAATCACATATCCATTTGAGTTGTCTCCAAAGTTGACCATTCCACCATCTTGATATATAATGTCATTGAGTATCTCTGGATTTCCAGTCATATGCCTTGAACAACCACTATCAAGTATCCATTTATCTTTCTCAATTTGCACAGTTTGTCCATTGGTTGTTGATTCTTCAAAAGCCATGTAACATGTCTGTTCCTGCATAACAAACTAATTCGGCAGATAACTTGATTTTTCATAAAAACTATATGCAGACTTATGATACATTGATGAAATGCATAAATTCAAACAAGTATTAACAAAATTTCCTAAAATGCCATTTTTAGCTTTTCAAGTTTCAGATTATGAAAACTATGAAAACCTATGCTCTGATACCAATTGAAAGGGGGTGCGGATTAAAGATCTTAAGGCTAATTTAACACTAGAGGGGGGGTGAATAGTGTTTAATGGATTCTAAGACTTATATGGACTAATTTAAAAATTATGATATAAACAAATGCAGAACTTAATCACAGAACAATCACAGAATCAAACACAGATGTAGAAAGTAAATAAAAAGCAGTAAAAGGAAAGAACACACCGGATTTTATACTGGTTCGGAGTTACCCTACGTCCAGTCATGCACCAAGGCAAACACCTCGTATAGATTTTTATTATACCAATGTCGAGATTATAATCCTCAATTTCTAAAGGCCTTGAGGTACCCGCCAGTCTTCGAGTCCGGGGCAAACTCTCTTGATTTACGGGACATAGGATCACCCAATTGATTTCCAGGCACAACCACACCTTATAGAGAGACTCGATAAACTTTTGATTACCAATTGATCCTATAACTCTGAATAGCACTTTGATCTTCGAGAGAGGGCAGAGAATCAAACAAGAATGAGATTCTAATTTGATTCACTTGAGAATTCGGCAGAATTTCGGCACGATCTTAAAAATATGAAAATTTTAGAATATGGTTTGTGGAGAAGGAGTGAAGAAAATAAGAAAAATAGTTAAAAAATTCGTTTGTGAAGGCTATTTATAGACCAATAACGGTCATAACCATTCGTGAAGAGATTTAACCAAATAGACACTTCTTTTGAAAATTGAAACTTTTGAATTTAACGGCCACCATGTCGACATGGGGTATCCCATGATGTCGACATCCCTTAGTTAAAAACAATGTAAAATTTGTTTTGAAAATGGTATTGAAAGGAAAATAAGATGAAATGATTCTGGAGTAAAATAAACTAATTTTCCCATGATTTAAAATAAAGAAGAGTAGAAAAATATAATTTTAGAATGTATATATAAATTTGATTTTAAATCTCAAGTATATATATATTATAAAAGAATATTTAAAAATCAGAAGATAGTTTTAAAAACAAAGGAAGTTTAAAACAAGAGTTTATTTAAATTCAAAAACAAAGAATATTTGAAGGCTAAAACATCTTTTTGAAAATCATTTGAAAAGATAATTTTTAAGGCTAAAACATTTTGAAAAGCAGTTTTTAAAATCATTTTGAAAAACCATTTTGAAGTAGTTTTGCAAGCTTCTTCCTGCAGAATATCTCATCACATCAGGACTCGAGAACTTGTACAAAACCAGGATGTTCGTGGGTTTATAAGCCACTTGTCATAGGTTTGTAAGCTACTTGTTGTGGGTTTGTAAGCCACTAAGAAGGAAGAAATGGGTTCCATCCCAAATGAAATTTGGAATAAAGATTTCCATGCTATTATGAAGTTTTAACAAAACTAGACACTTATCTTGAAATCTTGATCTTGATACTCATGAGTCTTCAAATTTGATTTCTTCATTCTTGATCTTTATACCGTATAGTCTTCAATAATTAGTACCTGCCTTATATATATCCTGCATAATAACATTCATATATATCTAGACAATAGTGTTAGTATATAAGTTATAATAAAATAAGTTACAAAGGTTGTTGTCATCAAAACCACTATCTCCAGTTCCTAACATAAGAGTTTTTTTGATAGCACATCATTGTGGGGGTGTATTAGAATGTATTCCTTAAGAAGTGAATGATCTCTCAAACATCGAGGTTACCTAACCGATTCTATGACTGAGTGGAAAGGGTTGGGGCGATGGAAATACTTACGAAAATATTACGACAATGAAACACATTCACTTATGGTAGAAATTAACCTTTGAAATAAATTTTTATTTACTAAATAGTATGATGTGGTGGAGTAACACATTTTTTGCTACTATGCAGCATGTAACGAGAAAGGTTTTTGTTTCTAAAAGAAATACTTCTTCGGTGGAGATGTTATATTTTGGCTTTTCTTTTCTTTTTGGAAAATTTCTACAAGTAGTACTTTTGTGCAGCATAGTGAAAACATTTTGTTTTCTGATTTCAAGTTAATGCTATTTTGTTATACGACTTGTAATCAATAACTCATTTTACAAGAAGATTTATAAAATAGTTGCATGAAACAAAGCCTATGGCTAACCATAAAGAGAAAAGAATGGAGGTTAGAAGGTGGGACAATGCCCATTTTACTTGAAATCATAAAGTGAGATCTTCAGGAAACTCGAGGTTTCAAAGGAAAACTCTAATACTTCCCCCCTAGTATAAACTTGGTAGAAAGAGAATTGGTGAATGAAAACATAAACTAGAAGTCCCAGAATTTTGAAGGACGATATAAAAAATCCAATGAATGCCCCTAAGCATAAACTTAGTATATAGGGCAGCTGTTGAAGGCATAAATAAATAGAATCCATGAAATTCTGAATGCTAATATAAGAAGTCCGATGAATGCTTACAAGCATAAAATTGTTAGATAGGGCAATTGACGAGGCATAAATAAATAGAATTCCCAAAATTCCGAAGGCCAATATAAGAAATCGAATGAATGCCCCCAAAGTATAAACTCGGTAGATAGGGCAATTGCTGAAGGTGTAAATAAATAGAAGTCCCAGAATTCCGAAGGCCAATATAATAAATCCAATTAATGTCTCCTAAGTATAAACTTAGTAGATAAGGCAATTGCCGAAGGCATAAATAAATAGAAGTCTTGGAATTTTGAAGGCCAATATAAGAAATCAAAGTAATGTACCATAATCATAAACTTGGTAGATAGGGAAATTGCTGAAGGAATAAATAAATAGAAATCTTGGTATTTTGAAGCCAATATAATAAATCCAATGAATGTCCGCAAAGTACAAACTTGGTAGATAAAGCAATTTCCGAAGGCATAAACAAATAGAAGTCCTGAAATTCCGAAGGCCAATATAAGAAATCTGATGAATGCCCCTCAAAACATAAACTTGGTAGATAGGGCAATTGTCGAAGGCATAGATAAACAGAAGTCCCAGAATTTCGAAGGCCAATATAAGAAATCCAATGAATGTCCTCTAAGTATAAACTTGGTAGACAAGGCAATTGCCGAGAGCATAAATAAATAAAGGTCATATAAGTCAGAAGGCCAATATAAGAAATCCAATGAATGTCCCCTAAGTATAAGCTTGGTAGAAAGGGCGATTATTATTGGGTGTTTGTTGAAGAAAAGGATACCATAACAGCCGAAACGAATTACCATCTTTCAAAGGCATAGAAATTTTCCAAGGGAACATGTTGTTGTGCATTAGTTTTGAGTCGAGGTCTTTAAAGATAAATCTTGCAATGACCAAAATATTAAAGGATATTCCATTCATTTGCTGAAAGATTTAAGTTTGATAGAAGATTTTTCCTAAAAGAAAGAAACAGTGATATTAAATGTTGTATTAAAATAAAATGTAAAAAATCTATTTCTTAATAAACTCAAAATGTTCCCCTTTTTTTAATCATCTTCTCGATGGCATAAGATAGCTTCCAACATTCGTCACTCTTGTATCCATTTGCAAGATGATAGAGGCAATACTTCTCTCATTTCAGAATTTCTCTTTTCGATGGTGAATAATTAGGGTAGGAAAGCCTTAATTATTCTTTCAGAAAATTTGAGATAAGCTTTTGTTGAGTGCTATGAGAATGCCGTATCTCTTCATCTTCTTCCAAGGTTCATTAATTGTAGTAGCGAGAAAAGGTCATTTAGTAGGGTGGATAGGATCTTCATATGCCATTAGCTTGACACTCAAATCTTTTATTTCATTATTCATTACTTCGATTATTTTCACAGCTGGGCAGATTCTTGAAGTGATAAATAGAGATACCCCAAAAGCTGCTTATCTGGAGAACCTGAAGTTCAAAAATGGGGTCATATTCCCCACATTTTTCTTTTTCCATGATTAAGGTAACAAGATGCTCATTATTGTCTTCTTCAATGAGTTGAATATGAATGTTAATCAGTAATTCTAGGTTGGATTCCATAGAATTATTTTTGTTGTTGGAATTTGACATAGCAGAAAGGTGAGAGTTGTTGTCTCTTGAGAGTGAAAATAAGGAACGGAGTTCAGGATCCTCCTTCTAGCGCCAAAAATATCAATTTATTTTTCTTCAAACATCAGCTCCCCAAAGTTTGAAGATTAGGCTCAAACCTAGTCTTTTGTATACTTCAATATGTTGTTCACCAAAGGTTTGAGATAGTCGTTGGTTGTTTTGTTGGAATTCTTAATGATATAGCTAAAATAAATAATTATCGAGCTAAAATGCAACTAAATGCTGCAAATATGCCAAAAATAGAAGTGTTAAAGTAAAGAGGCCGAGAGTTTGTAGTGGTTTGTGCTGAAATTCCTTACATCCATTATCCTTTCCTTGTTTAGAGATCTTCTATATAACTGAGAGGCGGTTACAACATTGAGTTAGCCAAGTCGCCATTACTGAGTTTTTATTTGAGCTCTAATACAGAAAAGTAAAATTTATGCAATATCTGAACTATGCAGGGGCCAAAAAGATCCCCGATGTATTGGGATCAATGCTTATTTATAGGCATCATGTTGTGCGGTCAATGGTGGAGTGCCTTCTTCTTAGATTGGCGAATGGACCCGCCTATAGAGCTAAGACTGGGCATGTGTTGATATCTTGATTCCTTGCCACTTGAAATGGATTCCTAACCGGGCCTTTCATTTATAGCACTTAGGATGTGGCAATCTGTATGTGCTACTTATACTTTGCATTATCTGGGTCCTTAATGCTTCTAAGGGCTGCCTTAGCCATTGGTCGCCCTTGCCTTATGGACATCCTTCAGCTTTAGAGTCTTCACTTGAGGCTAGCTTTTGTTTGGTACCCTTTTGAGGACCTAATCCTTCAGCTTTCGACATGTCAGGTGATTGTTCCTCTCGGATACTGTTTATACTTTAACATAGGGACTTACCGTTCTATTTAATGTGCTGGAGAGGTTATGCAAAAGTATTTACAAGATGACCATTGATGTTTGATATTTATAGGATGTATAATACGGGGCATGGTTTAAATGGGTTAAAACTGTAATATAACCGAGCAAAAATTATGGTATAACAAAAGGTAAAGAGAAGATACCATGATTTTTATGCTGGTTTGAATTCCCAATCCTAAATCCAGTCATGTACCCCATCCAGAATTTCACTATAACCAACTTGAACTTCCATGGGTGGTAAGCAAACCTTTACAACTTGACTTTGAAGCAAGTGGCAAGTAACACCTATTTTGACTTTCCACGGGTGGCAGGACATGCCTAACCTCTTGTAGTTCCACGAGTGGCAAGAAAACCCGACCTCTTGACTCTCCATGAGTGGTCAAGGTCACCTATACAAACATGACTTTCTAGGGTGGTAGGATACACCTTTACAAACAAATAGTAGAGTAATATGTACAAGAATTAATCGAATCTTTCGATCAAAATTTCAAGTAGTCTTCAATAAAACTGCTTACAGACCTCCGATAGCAATATATCTTTTGTAATGACCTGCATTTTCGACCCTTGGAAGTTGACACTAATACTTCCTTGGTATTCACATGACGAACAATCAAGTGCTGGAAAGATAGATTGTTGGGTTTAGAAAGAAGAAAGAACAGAAGAAACTACAAAAACACAGAATCTCACAACGCAAAGGAATAATATATATTAATCAACATAATGATTTAAAAAGTCATTTCAAATATGATACATCAAAGTCATACCAATATCAATTCTATCCTAGAACAGTTATAACAGCCTGTCCCTACCTAACTGATACAACTTACATACAACACAGCGGAAATAAGATATATAGATAGCTAATGATGAAGCCTCCTACTCAAACTCCTCCAAATGCATCTGTGGGAAAACCTGAACTACTTGGCTATCCATACAAATTTGAGCACCAAGAGTTTTAGGGAAAAGAAAATAAACTCCGGGTCAGACATGGGTCTGGTTTGAGTAAACTCCAAACAACTGAATTTTTACTTTAAAAACTCCTTTGAAATCAAAGGCATCTCGTAAGACCATGCTTCATAAACACGAACAGGTTTTTAGCTTACGATAACCAAATCATTTCTATAGAAATCTAGTGATATTATAATAGTGTCTAGAGTTTAAAGTAAATATTGAATATAGCTAAAATGCTAGCATCTCACATTCTATCATAGTAGGTATACAATCAAGTCCGAAGGCTCGTATTGGAGAATGGATTCCAACTATGAAAGGGTAAGGGTGTACCCACCGAATCCGTACACCTCTAGGTAAAATGTACGGGAGGCTACAACACGTTGCGCCTCTACTACTCAGGAATGGCGCTACTCACTTCTCCAGTAGCACCGAATATGATCGCCCCTTGGTTGCGATCAAACAACCTTAATGGGTCCCGAAGCATACATGAATATCGACACTAGATCAGGGATGATCATATCCTTATGAGAGCAACCCACATAGCCCTACGGCACGTTCCAGCTTTATTCATTTCTCAGCTATGAGGCTCGAAGAGGCTATGCTCTTACCATTTCCTCCTAGCAAACCATCTTGGAATGCTAATATTGCCCTCCAGGCAATCAATGTAATACCATCATTCATCCATATAAGTTCATTCTGGGTATGAACAAAACCGAAGGCACTACTTCTACTACATCTGTTTTGGAATCACCGGGGATTACTAGCAAGTAGCTCTTGCACTTCAAGAGCTCCATCTTCAATCATCATCAAGTTGTCTTCAACTCAAATGCATATGTTGGTCTGAAGTTGTTTTCAGATAATATATCTGATCCCGTTCTCTCTGAACCAACAACCGATAATTCCCAGTTGATCCATTCCCGATTCTTTTAGAAGTAAGTATTTGAGTCCTCACCGAGGAACTCGAATTTACAATTATACTTTCTAAGTCAAGCTGACCAAGACCTGATGGTCGTTTATTTAACTATCAAATACACAACAACAAATTCAGAGATTTAATTATCCATAGTAACCAATAAGCCTCAAAAACACAACTTTCGTTTATTAAATCTCTTTCTAAAACGTTTATCGAAACATTCATATACTTGTCTCACTGACACAAGTATATTCACAAAACATTTGTGAAGATTTCTTACTTCCAAATCTCTTTAAAATGATTTTAAAACACGTTACTTAAATTGGAGATAAGGATAACTCTAAACACTATTCCTTCGATGTTAAGTGTGGAACAGGTGTTCCATACCACCAGTTTAAAAGGCCAGTTTAAAGAAACCTAAACCTTAAATTCTTTTTATAGTTAACTTCAACAAATCCTTTTATTATCCCCTTCATGTATGAAATCTCCTTTACTTAAACCCAAATCCATTTGCAAACACTTGATAAACCTCCATGTTTATTTATAGAAAACCCTTTTATAAATATTCAAAATCATTTCTAAAAACCCTTTTAGAAATATTAAAATTCTTTTCTAAAACTCCTTCCATAAATGCCCAAAGATCATTTATAAAACTTTTATATAAAAATACCAAAACCTTTTATAAAGCTCCTTTGTAAACTTTCCTTATTTTAAAACAAAACTTCTTTAATCACATAATCAATAAAGTTTTCTTTGATATCAAATCAATTATTAAAATACCTTTTTAAATAAGTAGGTTATTGTTTTAAAACATTCTCCATTTATATTCTATCTTCAAATCTCTTTAATAAAATAACAGTTTCAAACAATCATTTAAAAGTATTAGATTACTCCAAACCATTTTAAATAAAATAATTAACTTGAAATATTATAAATAAAATAATAATAATAACTTTAAACCAATTATATTAATATAATAATATACTTTTAAATTAAATTTTAAAATGACATAAATTATCCTTAAAATAACATTAATATATTATTAAATTAACTTTAAACAAAAGTCATTATAAAGATAATTTAACCTTAAACAATATAAAAGTAAATTAACTTTGAACAATATTGAAATAATAACAATTTAACTTTAAAACAATAATTAACTTTAAATCATAATTAACTTTTAAATAACAATTAATCTCAAAATAATTAATAACTTTAAGCATATAATTAACTTAAAACCAAGTTTTAACTTTAAGATAAAGTAATTATAATTAACATATAATATTTACTTTTAATTAAAAAAAATTATCTTTAATTAAAAGTAACTACATTTTTAAAAAAAATATACATATAAAACATTTAAATATAATAATATATTAAAACATTTCACCTTTAAATTATTATAAGCTGAAATTGATTTGAATATAAAACTTTTCAAGTTTAGAAGGAGGCTTAGCAATCACTATGGTACTTAAATAAGCTATCATTTAATTTAATTAACTAACTCGGCTAATTACTTCTACAATGGGTTAACACATTACTTAACAAACATTGTAATGGTTTTCTATCACTACGGGGTTAAGTTTGAACATATAATAATGTCATAACCAATATGGCCAAATAATCAGGTTTGATATTCAATAATCATATAACAGGAATGTTATTGCAAATAAACCAACAACGGTTAGGAATCCCGTTGGATCCCTCCAACCTGTCCCCCTACATCACAACTCATATATATATATATCATCACATATATATGTAAATAAAATCAATAGTGGGGAGGAATCCTGTTGGATCCCTCCAACCTGTCCCCCTGCATCACAGCTCATACATAATCATATAATATGGGTCATCCGCTCCAAGGGAGGGAATAAATCCAAACCAACCGGTAAAGCAATAAATCATCTAAACAATCAATTAACAATTTTATAACTGCTATATAACATTACTAGTTAACTAAAAAGGTGAGCTTAACTCACCGAAATTCCAGTTATTACCTAGGCATTCTGGATTTCGTCTAAATCGAACGACGTACGGTTTAGCGTGAAATTTCTACAAAATTCAGTCATCACCAAATCAACTCCATTGTGCAGCCAACATTATTACGAACGCAATGCAAAATGTCGCGTTTGAATCCGACCTAGTATGAATAATTTATGGATTTTATAAATTTTACAAATCAAGTAGTATAATTAATATTTAGTTACACGTCATTAACGTTAATTAATCACCTAAATCAGCCGCTAATTATCTTCTTTTAAATCGCGATTCCAGATCGTGATTCAAACCCATCGCTGAATATATCTCCACCGCACCGCCTCCACCGTCCACTGCCGCCAACCGCACTGACGCCATAGCACGCCCCATCCACCACATCTTGAACGCCACCAGACCAAACCTCCCAATCGCCTTCGTTCGCCAGAAAATGCCACCCAAAACTACCACATCATTCCCCAAATTCCGGCCACCACACCTTCGTCCAAGACGATCCTACAGTTGATTTGATTCGCTTCGGCATCCTCTAAAACTTCATAGTTGGTGACTAGCCCCGATAATGACCATAGGGTTCCAAGATGATGACGATCTTTGGATTAGAGGAGATGTTTTATTTAAATTTTGAACTCGTTATCTCTATTTTTGAACGTGATTTTATTGAGAAGGTGGAGTATGGTTCGAACTGTAGAAGCATGGTCTGGTGTGAGAAGTATAGGTAGAAGTATGGAGTGAATAGCGTGGAGTTTGGAAGTGATGTGTATATATTATTTTATTTAAATATCTAACACTAGGCAGCGTAAAATCTCAAACTCTAAACAAGGCGCGCCGACTGCTGTTCCATACTAATTACCCTTATTCTGAGCACAATGGAACTATTACCAGGACCTAATTTGATCATATACATAAGTTAGCTTTTAAAATTTGAGTTATATTGTATTAATTTCTTGTAATTAATTCTACGAGTTTCGAACTCGCACGATCACACGATACGTCCAATCATTACAAAATTCGACGGCATACAATAATTCGCTATTATGGTTCCAGTGGCACTGGTTATGTTAAAATCCGAGACAGTGCTCCGGAACGATAATTTCACGCGTCAATTAAAACGAGTTATTATTAGAACCAATAAACCACCTTTAAATCTAATTTTAAAATTTTATTATCCCATTCTTATTTATTCTGAATTTGAATAAGACTTTGAAACCATTTTTATTTACATTAAATTCAAGATTTTAACAAATTTCAATTATTTAAACTACTATTCAAAATTTTAAATTAAAAATTCCCATTATCAAATATAAATCCCTATATTTAAAATTTAAGCTATTTGGCTTATAAAACTAATATTTTCATATTTAAAGTTTATGAAATATTTCAAATTCAAATGACTAAAATTCTAGGTCGTTACATCTTTGATTTCCTTAAGGAATAGGACTAGAACAGTGAGTAAATGATAGAGAATTGAGTGTTGACCCTCTGACTTTTTAGTAGATTCCAAATTTGTAAAGAAATAGAAAGTGAGTGGATTTACAAAGTATAAGTATACATAAGCATAGGATTTTTCTGCAAAATGTGAGAGAGAAGAGAGTGAGAGATGTGATGGAGAATTCTATTAAAAACTCATTTTTTGGAGCCTTTGTATAGAAGATGAAGAGAAGTTACTTTTCATGAAAGGTGAAAGGAAGTTTGTTCATTTAAAATGAAAAGTTGAATCCAACAGTTAGCAACTCTTTTAACCTTTAAAACCAAAATTGAACTTTTATAAAATGATTTTGGGGAATAAAATAATGATTTCAAAAAGATAGAATTCAAAGAATTGCTACGGACCTTTAGTAAATAATTCTATGATATGATGTACTATAAAACTGACCAAATATTGTCTTATACTCTTCTGGTCTTTGTTCCTTGGGTCTCCTTTGTTCTCCTAACCTTTCCTTTGAATTTCATTGACTTCTTAATTCCTTTTGATCTTCTCTTGATCTTCTTGATTCCTCTTGATATCCCCATGATCTACTCAGTCTTGTATCATAGTTCTTGTATTGTTATGCTTAGATTAGTGTACAGCGTCTCTCCTTGATTATCCTAAAATATATCTTGATAAATTTCCCATATTTCATGTATTGTATCATACACAAACTTGGAAAATCATTAGTGCCAATATATATCTACTGTTTATCATCAAAACCAATACCTTTGGTTCTAACAGATAAAGCACTAGAGCATTCGAAGCATGCAGATGATATGGCTTTGATTAGGAATAGAGATGGGCTTGAGTTTATACAAGTAACTCTCAAGTAGGAGATTGGATCGTTCAAATTAGATGAACACTTCATCAAAATGGAAACATATCTTAGAGGAAGTTTCTCATCAATTTCCTAAATAAATTTAAGGAAATAATTCAACCAAATCAAAAATATTAATAAAGAACCAAAGGATGAAAACATCAAAAATTTATTCTTCATTGTAGCTATGCCAGAACTCTACTATTTTATCCTCTCCTCTATTGAAATATATCTTGTAATCCGACAAATATTGTAAATAAAAACATAAAATAATGAAGATGAATGAAGGTAAAGAGTATTTAGGCCAAACATATGCAAAATTATGTAAAAATATAGTACCTCTCTCTTTTCTTTTTCTTTTTCTTTTTCTTTTTCTATGTCTCTATTTATCTCTCTTTCGGCCCTCTACTTTCTTTTTGTTTTTCTGATATGATTTAAGTTATCATCATGTTTTCAATCCTCCATTAAACATCATTTTAAATGTATTTTAAGATCCACATATAAAAGTGTTATCCGGCATTTTGATCCAGTTATATCCGGACTGATTGGACAAGTTAGACTCGACTGTCATCAAGGCTAATAGCCTAGAGTGATGATTATGGGGTCCAGAAATCAAGTACAGATGATAATATGAAGCCGTGATCAAATGGAATTAAGAGATATGCTATACAAAATGTTCTAATTATGGAATATAGTCTAATCTACAAAAGGGATTGGGTATGATCCCTCTCTACCAAAGGGATCGGATTGCTTCAGCTAGACAATGCAACTCAATGAAAAAATATCGATATCCCAAAATCCAAAAGTCAGATACGCATGAAACTTTGGGAACAAGAAGAGGGGACCCTAGGGAGTCCACCCTAGGGATCACACCCCAAAACACACAAGAAAGAGGGATCTGCCCTCTTCCCTCTAGAGGGATCGGCCAGAATTAGACTACACAACACATTGCAACAATGATCGATCAATAACTCAACATTTACAAGTCCAATTCATAAGAAACTTGGAGGCTAAGCATAATACAACATGGAGAAGCTTCCACAAGGATCACAACCCCCAACTCCTCCAAAATAGGGATCGGCCACCATCCCTATTTCTTGGGATTTGGCCATGCGATCCCTCCTGTGGGCCCCTATGGATCTAGAGAGCCTTCTGTCGAATTTTCAGGAAGATATTTCGCTGCATTCCTCTATAAATATAGACTTGATTGTTCATTTTCGCGATCTTTACACCACTTATTGCTTTTTATTCTTTTCTAATTAAGGATTTTCATTTGATCTTTCTTGTATTCAGTTTACAAAGTGATTAATAAAGCTATCTCTTCAAAGTGGACGTAGGCAAACAACGTCGAACCACTATAAACTATTGTGTCTCTGTTATTTGCTTATTTCTTTTTGCTTTATTGTTATATTCTCTCTGTTTACATTTAATATTCTTCATTTATTCCTCTACTATAAATCTCTTGGGGTGTTTGTGCCAACTTTTTGTGCAAACATTTTGGTTCTTCCACTGAGAACCAAGATTCTCTGCTTTATTTGGATTCATTTGCCGTTGTTGTATTGCACAAATCCAAGGAAGAGACCCGGAATTATCTTCAAATAGTTTATCTGTTCTATTCAGATTTTCAAAAGTCTAAGGAAAACTATCAACAATAGTTAGGAACACCAGATATACCTCTCAAAACATAGAAGGAAACGAGAATGCCAGCATCTAGTAAGGAGGCCAAAGCAATCTACCAATGGATGCCAATGCTGCAAATCCAGTTAATGTCCAGAATCCAGCTGATTCCATCACAAGAGCATATTTTTAGAACTTGATGAGAGAGCTCATAGATAGCCGCCGACAATTGAACCAGCAGATTCAAGCCAATATCGATCTAATGAATCAACTTAGGGATCAACAACGTGGGAAACTAGAAGGGAGCCAACTCCCTATTATGCATTGGAAAGCTCAACTTCATCAGATGACCATCACAGGTGCAGACGCTGTAGAACCAACAGATATAACACAGAAGCATCTGAATATCAACACACAACAATTCCCAGATTGCCAAGACCGATCGGACCCGATCCCTATATAGGGACCAAGGTCGACCCTACCTCCAAAGGAGGAATATTACCTTTTTCTGATGGAATTCGGACTGGAGCCACCGCGGTTGATCGGGATGCTGGAGTTCAAGTTAATGCAGATTATTTACCTCTTTGAAATGACGGTGATGTGAACGCACATCAAAAGGATGTTAAGCCTAGAAGGTGTGGAATGGCCCATAGACATTGACCGAACAATTCACGTGAGGTGGAGCATGATATCGCTTGGCCCAAACTATCCAAACACTAGACTTGACGGCTATGATCAGGCAACTAGTAAGGGAGAGCCAAGGCTTGACCAATGATGATTGGGGTATCTCGAGAAGACATACCCCATTCACCGACAATATCCTACACACGGAATATCCAAGGAGATTTAGCATGTCGTCGATGCCTGCCTACGAGGAAAAAACTGACCCAAGGCAGCACATCATGACATATGAATGGTGATGGATTCTGCATGAGCTAATGATGCCACAAAATACAGATGTTTTCCTATTACTCTCTCTGGCATAGTGACGATGTGGTTTACGAGATGACCCCCATGGTCAATCTTTAGATTTGACGATTTGGCAACAAAATTCGTGGAGCAGTTCCATGTGTATGCAACTTGCCTTAAAGATGTAATGTCCCTATCAAGCATGATCCAGGCTCTTGGAGAATCACTGAAAGACTACTTGGAGAGATTTCATACAACCATCACAGCAGTTAGTAATCTGAATGACCATTCAATATTGATGGCGATAATAAAAGGGATTGACCTAGAATCTGACTTTGGCGATTGGTTAGCTGGCAAACCATCCGCAACGTTGGAGCGTTTCTATGCGAAAGAAGCTCAATATTTGAGGAAAGAGAAAACTAGACGCTCTAGGAAGAAGAATGTTGTGGGATCGAGTAAAGAGGGAGTGCAGAGTAACATTGCAGTGAAACAGTCATGGGAGGGTTCCGGAAAAGTTCAAGTAAATGTCCAAAGTAAACCAAATCAAGAAATGAAAGGCAGTGATAGGAACCGCAAACGAAAGAGGGAATATGGAAGAGGAAAGTCTAGGATCCCATTATATTATTCCTAAACACCACTGAACACGTCTCTAGAGAATGTCTACTTGACTACATGCAATACCATGCAGTATAGGAAGCCACCTCTGAATGAATCGATGGAGAAACAAAAGGAAATAGGAAAATATTACCGTTTCCATGAATGTTATGGTTATGGCACAAATGAATGTAGGCATCTCTAGGATGTTATCGAGAAACTGATTCAGGAAAGAAATTAAAATAGTTTGTTAAAGCCCCATAGGATGGTGGGTAAGGGACATCTAACCCCAACCGAGGACAAGCGACGCACAGGGTTGAGAAGCCTGCACGGACTGACAGAAGATTAGTGATCAATATAATAGCCGGAGAACCACACCCAGCCAAGAAAAGTCGGCACAAGATGGAGCGCTATGCTAAAACAATCAAGCATGTAAATTTTGAGTGTTGGAAATACAGAAGATAGGGCTCCAGCCAAACAGCATCGAATGATGGAAGATGACATTGTATTCAGAAATATATATGCAGATAAGGTGGAGGCACCGACGATTGACCCAATGGTGATTTCAATCATGTTCGGCCCCACCTTAGTGAGAAGTTTTGATTGACAGTGGCAGCTCGGTGAATATTATCTTCTAAAAGGCGTACGACTAAATGAGAATGGAAGCCAAAGATCTGAAACTGTTTCAAGCCCGTATTCATGGCTTTAATGGCAGTGCGACAGAAGCCATTGGATCTGTTGATTTACGGTAGAATTAGGAGAAGGCGACCTCCGGAGTGTGCGAATGTTGATATTTGTTGTGTTGGATGCACCTTCCCCGTAAAACGTTTTTCTGGGCTGATTGGCACTCACCGAATTCCGGGCAGCCATTGCCCCATGGTGTCTTACTCTGAAATTCCCAACCGATAATGGAATAGGAGTTGTGCATGGTGATCAGGCAGTTGGACGTGCCAGCTATGTAGATGAGCTGAGAGAGTCCCACGGAAAAGAGAAAGGAAAAGGTGTGGAGAAGTCTTTCCACATCCAAGCCACCGAAGATTGACAACCAGAACTTGAGCCTTGGCTCAGCACCACAGTTAGTTCTTCAAAGATATAGATCCGAGGAATGATGAGGAGGAACCCAAAGAGACCAAGGATGCACCGGCTGAGCTGACATCGACATCACGGTCAGCCACGATGACCCGTCACGGGTCCTAAAGATCGGATCACAGCTCAGCCCCTAGATGACGAAAGAACTTGCCGGTTTTCTTCGAGCGAATATTGATGTGTTCGCTTGGACCCATTCTGACATGTGTGGGATCTCACCTGCCATTATGAGCCAGTATTAAATATCGGTCTGAGGCATGTCCCGGTGAAACAGAAAAGGCATGGCATGGATCCGGAGAGATTTGTCTCCCTTAAAGAGGAGGTGGATAGACTCAAAAGAAATAGGTTTATTCGTGACGCCCTCTACCCGAAATGGGTATCTAATCTTATAATTATGAGAAAGTCAAATGGAAAATGGCAGACATGAGTTGACTATTTGGATTTAAACAAGGCATGCCCAAAAGACAGTTTCCCCTTTTGAGAATTGACCAGCTGGTGAACTCTACCACATGACACGAATTGCTATCTTTCATGGATCATACTCTGGATATAATCAAATACCGATGAACATCCCCAACCAGAAGCGCATCGGTTTTATTACCGATGTTGGATTGTACTGCTATATGGTAATGCCATTTGGATTGAAGAATGCTAGAGCAACCTATCAACGCCTATTTAACCGAATGTTTAAAGATCAGGTTAGAAAGGCAATGGAGATATATGTGGATGATAAGCTCATGAAGTCACGACGATCAAGTGACCATATTAGAGACTTAGCAGAAATGTTCGATATCCTCCGACATTACAAAATGAAGATCAATCCTCTAAAATGTTCCTTTAGCGATGCATCAGGAAAATTCTTGGGTTTCATTGTCAACGCTCGTAGAATCGAAGCCAATCCTAAGATGATTCGAGCAATTCACAACATCCAAGCGCCAAAGAACTATCAAACAAGTACAGAGACTAAATGGGAAGGTTGCTACCCTAAGTCGGTTTATTTCCAGAGCCACTGATAAATTTATTCCTTTCTTTAACCTAATAAGAAGAGGGAAGAGGAACTTTGAATGGACACATAAGTGTGAAGATGCATTCCAAGCTCTAGTGAACCACTTAGAGAGATCTTCCATCTTATCAAAGCCGGTGGATCACGAAAACTTGTATATCTACTTGGCCGTATCGGTACATGCTATAAGTGCCACACTGCTTCGCAAGAAGAATCGAATCCAGAGACCGATCTATTATGTTAGCAAGTGATTAACATGAGCTGAAAGGGAGTATCCGAAGATAGAGAAATTGGCATATTGCCTGTTGATTGCATCACGAAGGCTCCGCCCCTATTTTCATGCTCATCCCATCAACGTCTATACCGACCGGCCGTTACGACGGGTCCTACAGCGACTTGAGACGTCTAGAAGGTTACTCAAGTGGAACATCAAGCTGAGCCATTACATATCTCCCTCGGAGAGCCATCCAGGGTCAGGCACTGGCAAACTTTATAGTTGAGTTCACTACACAGGATGATCTCCCAAAGAGTAGTGAAGCCCTTACCATCCGATGGAAAATGTATATGGATGGAGCCTCCAACGATCGTTGTTTTGAAGCCGGAGTCATACTAGTAACCCTGGAGGATCGATCAATTTTCTACACTTTAGAGCTTGACTTCCCTGCAATGAGTAATGAAGCTGAATATGAAGCTCTGATTGCTGGACTCAAACTTGATAGAGAACTGGGAATAAAATCTCTTGAAATCTTTTGTGATTCCCAGTTGGTGGTATACCAAGTTAGGGGAGATTACCAAGCTAAAGTAAAATGACTTACTCCATACCTTATCCAAGTCCAAGAGCTATTGACTGACTTTGAGTATTATGACATCACGAACATTCCCCGGTATCAAAACAAAGAGGCTGACTCATTAGCAAAGTTTGCTAGCACCAGGGATGCATAACAAATGGGCTTGGTTCCATTCGAAGTACGAGATGCTCCAAGCATAAACCCGATGGAAATCGACTGGTTACTAGAGATGGAGCCTGTGAAGGAGTTGTGGATGACTCCGATTAAAGATTATTTTCTATGGGGAGTCCTTCCCGAATGGAGGAATGAATGACAACAAATCCTCTGCAAAGTTCACGATATATCATTCTGGAAGGAGTCATGTATAGAAAGGGTTTTTCCATTTCCCTGCTCTGGTGTATCGCTCATGATGAAATAAAACAAGTCATAAGGGAACTTCATGATGGAGAATGTGGCGATCACACTGGGGGGCAAATCCTAGCAAAGAAAATACTCTATTATGAAAATTACTAGCCAACTGTCAACCGAGATGCTACTGATTATGCTAAGCGATGCGACAAGTGGTAGATGTATGCAAAGTTCCAAGAGCTCCGTCGATGGAAATTACACAAATGGTCAGTCCATGGCCGTTAGCCACATGGGGCATAGGTATTATCGGTTCCTTACTGATCTCTAAAGGTGGTGCAAAGTACGCCATCGTAGCAGTTGATTACTTCACCAAATGGGCTGAAGCAGAACCTTTAGCCATGATCACAATGAAGAAAATAATCAACTTCATTGTCCGGAACATCATATGTCATTTTGACCTTCCACAAACCATTGTAACTGATAATGGAACCTAATTCAATAGCGCTGAATTCTAAGACTTTTGTCGTCGGCATCATATTGAAAAGAGATTTACGGAAGTTTCTCACCCTCAAGCAAATGGACAAGTTGAAGTTGTGAACAAAATCATAAAGTCCATTCTGAAGAAATGTTTGTAAAATGCTAGAGGCAAGTGGGTGGAAGAACTCCCAAGAGCATTATGGGCTTACAGAACCACCCACAAGTCCACGACTGGCCATACTCCATTCGTCCTTGCTTACGACTCTGAAACCGTCATTCCTGTTGAACTCGAAGTCCCTTCTCATCGAGTGACCTACTACGACCCCAGAACGAATAGAGATCTCCTTTTAGAATCTTTAGACTTGGTAGATGAGAAGCGTGAAGAAGCTAATTTGAGGGCAGCTGCACCTCGACACCGAGTCGCTCGATACTACAACACTAAAGTCCGACCTAGGACCTTTGAAATCGACGATCTCGCTTTAAAACCAGTTTTTCCTGTCCCATCACACATGAATCCTACTTGGGAAGGACCATATGTCTTTGAACAGAGGCTTGGAGAAGGAACTTTCAAGCTAGCAACTATTGATGGCGTCACACTCCCAAGGGCATGGAATAGCGAGCATTTACAATGCTATTTCACTTAATTTATCTTTTATATTTAGTTGTATTTGATTTTTTAATTTTCTTTAGCATTTGATTTTCCAAATATGTAATAAGACAAGTTATGTCATTTCTTTCCATTTGGCAAATAATGTTTGAAATTTCCTTTATACCTGCGATTGCTATAGCATTGCATATTAGTTATGATACTCGACTTACTAATATTGACATGTCCGAGTAGGTTCCCAGAGTTTGGAGCCAGCTGATTCCACAAGTTCATGATTGGACTAAACAAAATGAACGTGGTCTGACCGTTCATTTGATGATTCTCGCTCACAATCCAATGGGCAGAGTACCTAACGAGAAATGGATGTGACTCAACCATCCGTTAATCAAATTAATCCCACCAAGCGATAGGACAGACATGAATTAAAAAGCGCTTGTAACACGACCGATCATTCTCCAAGTTAAACCCCCGGCTTGGGGGAAAATCAATCAATTAAGGAAAGTACGGTCCGACTATTTTTCGAAATAACTCTAAGTCCCAAGAGTGTGGACTAAAGTATAAACACAAATTGGGTGCGATTCGGCCACCTGCCAATAAACTCTTATCCCTAGAGTGTGGATATGAGTATAAACAAATAGATGAGTGCGGTTTGACCACTTACTATTCCATAAATTCCGACCTGAAATCGACAGGAAGAGTATAAATTCGCTAAGGATGGAATTCGACCATCCACTATCCAACTCCTCTACCCCGAGACTAGGGGTAGGAGTATCATCACTTAAGCTGCTGAATTCGACGGAGTCGCACTAGGGCTTGAGCCCAGTGTTTGGTACAACTTGAGGTCACGACCACATGTAGGCCTTGAGTAAAATTAATGGATGATTATACGAATCAACAAGCAACGAATTATAAGTACATTGAATGGAAAAGTAATAGCTTGACTACTTAAACAAATTCACATAAGAGTTTAACAAAAACTAATGAACATTTATTTACATAAAACTAGGAAATCATAGTACAAGTGTTTATCCAAAAGCGAAGGCCATACCAGCACGAACACGGCTAACAAAAAGAAAAATAGATACATAAGCTATGTACAAACTAAGCTGACATGACGGCTACTTCTTCTGCTTGTTCTCCCCCTTGATTTTCTTGGGAGTGGACCCACTAGAGTCTTCTACAGTTCCTCTCTTTGATCCCTTGCTGCTCTTACCTCCCTTCGGAGAAACATTCTTGGATGCAAGAGTCGGATAAGTGTAACCTTCGGAAATGGTAGGAACGTTACCCACATGAATGGATTCACCAAGTGGAATGACTTGCAGTGGGATGAGGTTTGGACCATCGATGTCCACATCAACAGGCTAGGTTTTGGCCTTCTTTTTCAGCAACTCCTTCTAGATGCACTCCTTCGATTCGAGTTTGTCTGTGTGTTCGAAGGTGCCTGCAATCCTAATATCATCAAACTCATCATTCAATGGCTGATCATCGGCCCTTTCATCAGAATGAGCTCTAATAACTTGAGCATCGGGCCATGAAATGTCGGTAGCCACCATAATTTCAGTAAGTATCGGTTGTTGCTCCATAGCGGCACCACTTCCCGAAGTTTGATTGGGAGCTGTAAGACCTGTAGGTTTGTAGGAGCAAGCGAATGAGCCTAGAACTACTAGGCATTAAGAACGAAACCTCTCAAGTAGTGGAGAAAAGAAAGGGATACCTACATTTGGCTGACTTTCGGTTGTTGTCGGAGTGCTCCTTTCTTGAATTAGAGTCAGTGCCTTGGATTTGTAACCAGGTCTATCTAGATCATAACTCGAGTCTTGTCCCAAGCCAAGTGAAATCGATGCGTCGGCCGGTAGAAGTGAAGAGGAAACTTTGGGTCCAGACCCTAAAGCTTCAGCGAGGTCTTTTCCTTTGCTAGAAGGTGCCAAAATTTCAAAGTATCTCAGCCTTGAAGCGGTGAGATCCAAAGGTTCGGATCCACGTATAATTTCTCGCACCAGTTTCTCCTCATCAACATCGGCTTTGTTGAGAGTCCTCTTTTTCATATTGACGATATACTCCTAAGCCTCGCCAAGCGATTCGAGGTAACCCTCTGCTAGAAAGCTTAATTCATGGTGGATAAGTACCATAGCATTGTACTCAACAATCAAAGGATCAAATATGTCCTTGATTTCATTTTTGCCTTCCTCTCTCGCTTTCTCCAACTGGGCCTCAATTTGCCCTCTGACATCCTGATGACCAGCATCCCTTACCTCTTCTTTGAGAGCCACAATCTGAGCAAGATCTTTGTCAATTTTAATTTTCAGCCCACGAGCCTCTACGACCTCTTCACAAGATTTCTAGGATTCCGTCTGAGCGGCGTATTTATCATCCTTCTCTTTTTGAATCAGTTCTTCGAGCTCTTTAACACGAAGGGTCAGAGCGTCTTTCTCTTTCTGAAGAGTCTTTCTCTAACGCAAGTGCACTGCTGTGTTGAATATCTGTGTTTAGTTCCTTCTTATGAGCCATTTCCAGATGATTAACTGCTTCAGATATTTCTTTAGCACTTTTCTCTACTGCGATTAACTTCGTGGTCAACTCTATAATCTCGTCATCTTGATGTTTGATCTTATATTTATCATGGATTGCCTCCAAGTTCAGGCGATCGATTTCGTGTTGACTTTCAACAGACACCTTAGAAATTTTCTCAACTAAGTGTTGGAGTCTTTCATGTTGCACAAAAACATCGTTGACACACACAAGCGAACTTGATTTAATATTTCTCGGGTTTGCATGGGTAGAAGGAAGAAACTTTAGTCCATCAAAGCATATTTTTGGAAATTTAACCTTAAGTTCGGCCAACCATTCAGCTATAGAGGCCTCAGGAACTGTAGTAGTTAATGTAGGTTTAGATGTAACAATAGGATGTTTGTTCGACCAGCGGTCGCGAGGCTGTCGAGACCCAGATGAACCAGAATGGTGCTCGAGTGTTGCAGCGGTTGGGGGAACATGAGAAGTGGTCTGATCGGTGCTATATACAGAAGGATTGGGTTGAACTTCTTGGTGATGTGATGATTGAGATTTTGACTTGTTCTTAGAGGATAAAGATTCCCTTGAATAATGGTTTCTTTCCCGGTTGTCACCCCTTTCTCAATGCCTGCCCGAGTCTGGACCACGACTGGATCCATAATGTGTTGAGGAGCCCTTTAAGCGATCAAAGGCACGAGAATGAGACATAGCACCTGCAAACCAAACAAAATCGTATAAGTGACAATCAAATAAAAGATAGATAAAAATCGTGCAGTAAAGTGCGCGTGATTGTGAGTGTCCTAGTTCCCCATGACGGACCAGTTACTGTGGCCTTGCTCATAGGAGTAATTTCCCTTTTGCTAGTGGGAGGAATGTCATCACCAGTCCTGGTGGGAAAATTGAGCCCCCCATGCTTAAATTGGGAAAGTCAAAGGTCATGATATCGTCAGGGATCGGGAGACTTGAAAATCCTTCCATAGAACTCTCTAGGAGGAAGACTCTTCTTCAATAAAGGTGATAATAAACATGGGCTTTTTAGTAGTTTTTCTCCTACAGAGTTTGTAAGCGAGCACTTTTCCTTTCCCTATCGGTCCATGAGATTGTGTGCCTGGTAATGATTCGACCACAGGCGTGATTCCTGAGCCTACATCATCATTGCCAAGCTCATTGGCGTCATCACCTTTGATTTCGCCTTCTCGGAACAACAGGGCTATCAGTGCCGACTTCATATTCAGTAATATTCCTTCACGGTGCAACGCTTCCTATCCTATTTAGTAGGGGGTTGAGGCTCTCTCTCTCTTAGAGAGCTCCCAGTCGCTTCCTTCGGGCGTGGGAGTTACCCTCTCCTAGCCACCCGAAAAGGGATAACCACTTATTAGTTATGAATGATCCAATGTTCCTATGTTCGACTTGGGTAGCGCGGATCGCAAAGCCTGCCCTTGAATAATTATCGCCTTCGGGTCATGGATGGATACCTGTAAATTTTCAAAGTATTTATTAGTTCAGGATACGACTTGGGCTTAAGAATTGGGAAATAAAGTTAAGGCAACACTTATGTCCTTCCAATCATCGCCTCGCAAAGCCGGGCGGACAACGAACGTAGAACCATTCAGCCTAAAGACACTGAGCTTATTCCAAGCACCACTAAGAACTTGACAGTTGAGCGCGGGCTCGAGGAAAGTATAAGAAAAACTTCCCGTCCATCGCTTAAAATTGTAGATGAACCGGATGTCTTCAAGAGATGGTAGATGGAACAGAACATCCATAAATAACAAGATGGTACCGTGAAGGAAAGCATAGCTATTTGGATGCAGCTGAGTAGGAGCTATTCCCAGATAATTTAGCATCTCTCGGATAAATGAATTAAAAGGCGGCACACATCCGGCCCAGTACATAAATTTATTACATGCCGTATACCCCTCCGGGGGCAAGTGGGCACTGTCATTCCTTGACGGGACTAATACATCTCCAAATGGGATTCTGTGTCTAGAGCAGAGCCTACGGAGAGCGGCTTCACCAATTCTAGAGGCTTTAGAATCCAACGGGTCATCTAGAAATACAGCACCCTCTAAAGTGTCAGGGGTCGGATTTATCTCTTCCACTTGAAGGATAGGAATGTCATAAAAAGGTCAACCAACAGACTGGAACTCTTTGGTTTCTCAGTTTGGTGCTTGGGAGAAAGTCTACTAGATACGGTCGTAGAGCTCGATTCGGCGCCTGGATTATTATGCTGTGAAGGTTGACTAGAAGACATCACGACTAAACAACCTGAGCGTTTGGAGCCCATACCAACTAACTCAGTTGATAATCAAGATTAGAAAATTTTACATGTCCCCCGTGCTAAGTGTAAACTAGTTTGGCACAGTGTCATGTAGTGCGGGGAGATAAACGATTTAGAATTAAAAGCAAAAATAGTGACGAGACTTAGGATTCCGACCAGCATGACCGTCATTGTTGACCGTCTCGACTAGCATTTACATTGATCGATTTGTAAGCTTCGGGATCGACCATCGGATTGTTTAAATATAAAGTTCAATATTGAAGTATTTATGCTAAGTTGCAGTCCATATCTAAGTCCCAGAAGTTTAGTCGTTCAATTTCAAGTTCGATATTGGATATGCAAGTCCTGTTGTCCATTATAGTTCATATGTTCAAGTTCATTAATGCAAGATTGGTTCTGGTTGGTTGTACACATTTAAGTTGATTGGTTTTGTTGAATTTGCAAGTTCAAATTTATAAGACCGATCCCTATTGTATCCATGAGCGATCTCTCTCAAAGCCAGCTTGACCGATCCCTCACAAACACTCCACCAACAATCCCTATGTCACGAATGAAAAATGGCCGATCCCTCCATACTCCATCACGACTGATCCCTACATGCTCCATAAATAACCGATCCCTCCACACTTCAACTCCAACATTTTCTCCAATCCCTACTAAGTTCAATGCCACTAATCCCCCTTTTTTTCTTTTATCGACCGAATCCTCAACCGATGAGTCCACAAGCCATCTCCTTCACATTGCAGTCAATCGCACCATATCGCCGATCCCACACCAAACAATATCAACTCCATCACCACGCCGATCATACATCATTGCCAATCAATCCAACATCAATCCCTAAACTTACCACTACCAACATGGAAAAACCCATCATCTCATCACGAGTTAGAGTCAAAAGCAAATCAACACCTACCTATGTATATATGGGTACGGATCGTTGCACATGAAGTGGGATGGATTTCAATTCAGATCGAGATTAGGAAAAATTCTTGAATTCGAGAGGATAGCGGATTAAAAGATGGTGATGATGACAGTTTCGAAGGAAGGAAGAAAGGGTTCGGCTAAGGTAGGAGGAAAGGGTTCGGTGTTGAAGGAAATGAAAGCAAGTAAATAAGAAATTAAGTAAAGTGAAGGATGGAGAGGGAAATATTAGTTTATATACGAGGTTTGAGGGATCAGCCCGCCTTACTCTTCTCCACGAAGCCAAAAGATGTTAAGTCCTTTCCTCAAAAAGGGATCGGATATGATCCTTATTCAAGGGGGATCCATCCGATCCTTATGTGTTTATGTACACATAAAAAAAAGAGGAAGAAAAGGATCGGGTACGATCCCTAAGTAAAGAAGGGAAAATTCTAGTCCCTAATTGCATTTTATTTGATAAAAGTTGGCGAAGACCCATGAGTGTACGAACACATCCGAGAACCAACGACAAGGATATGTACTTGAACGTGCATATGTATATCCAAAAAATTCAATTTTTAAAAGAGACAAAAATTGAATTCTCACTTGAAGCTTTCAAAGACGAAACTGGATCGAATAGCCAAGGCCTACAAGCTCCGTATAACCGGACATAGATAACAACTGATGGAAGAAAATCCAAAATTTATACTGTTGAAAATCAACCAAACATTACGACGATCAGAGAAAGATATAACACTCTGGAAAAAATGATTCAACATAAGGATATCGACTGTTCGGGAAAACAAAATGGATTCGCACGTCATGTCCGACACAAGATGTACTTTGGGGGATAGGTGTTATCTGGTATTTTGATCCGGTTATATTCGAACTGATTGGACAAGTTAGACTCGACTGTCATCAAGGCTAGTTGCCCAGAATGATGATTGTGGGGTCCAAAAATCAAGTACAGATGATAATATGAAGCCGTGATCGAATAGAATTGAGAGATATGCTATACAGAAAATTCTAAGTATGGAATGTAGTCTAATCTAGAAAAGGGATCGGGTATGATCCCTCTCTACCAAAGGGATCAGATTACTTCAACTAACAGTGTAACTTAATGGAAAACGATCGATATCTCAAAATCCAAAAGTCATATATAGATGAAACTTTGGGAATAAGAAGAAGGGACCCTAGGGAGTCCACCCTAGGGATCGCACCCCAAAAACCATAAGAAAGAGGGATCGGCCTTCTTCCCGCTAGAGGGATCGGCTAGGATCAGACTACACAACACATTGCAAGAATGATCGATTAATAACTCAACATCTGCAAGTCCAATTCATATGAAACTTAGAGGCTAAGCATAATACAACATAGGGAAGCTCTTATAGGAATCACAGCCACCCAACTCCTCCAAAATAGGGATACGCCCTGATCCCTATTTCTTGGGACTTGGGCCATGCGATCCCTCTTGTGGGCCCCTATGGATCCGGAGAGCCTTCTATCGAATTTTTAGAGAGATATTTCACCGTCTTCCTCTATAAATACAGAATTGATTGTTTATTTTCGTGATCTTTACTCCACTAGTTGCTTTGTTTTCTTTTGTAATTAAGAATTTTCATCTGATCCATCTTGTACTCGGTTTACAAAGTGATTAATAAAGCTACCTCTTCAACATGGATGTAGGCAAACAACGCCGAACCACTATGTTATCCAGCATTTTAACCTGGCTATATTGAGTTGATTGCAGAAGTCAGATTTGACTGCCATTAAAGTCGATGACTCCGGAGTGGTGATTGTGGGGCCCAGAAGTCAAGTATAGATGGTAACATGAAGACAATGTTGAATGGACTTGGTGTATATGCAAGGTAGAATGTTCGAAGTATGAAATATGGTCCAACACATAGGAGGGATAGGCATAAGCTAGCTTCAACAAGAGGGATCGACATGTTTCAAGGGATGAAAACATTCTTGTAGAAAACAATCAATATCTCAAGATCAACAAGTCCAATGCCTATAAAACTTAGAGAGCAAGACATAGGGATCCTTGGGAACCTACCATAGGAATCGCACCTCAAAAGGACAAGATTGGAGGGATCGGTATACATCCCTTGGAAGGGATCGACAGAAAGCAGCATGCAAGCTATGTTGAATCAAAGATCAAACAATAACTCGAGCTCCATTTATCCAAATGACATGAAATTTGGAGGCTAAACATATTTTTGCATGAGGAAGCCACCATAAGGATCGCTCCCCAAAAGTTGACCAAAGAAGGGAAAGGTACCGATCCCGCTAGTGGGCCCATATGGTTTTGAGGGTCTTTCAATCGAGTTTCCAAAGAGATAGTTAGCGACCTTCGTCTATAAATACTAGCTTGGTTGTTCATTTTGGGGACTTTTACGTTGTTGTTTGCTTTATATTCTTGGTAACTAAGGATTCTGATCTTATCCCTCTTGCACTCAGATTATAAAGGAATTAATAAAGCAATCTATTCAAAGTGGACATAAGAAAACAACGCCGAACCGCTATAAATTGTGTGTGCATGTTTTTTCTTTCAATTAATTGTCGTTTCTTTGTTATTATCCATTGTTTTCATTTTATTCTTCATTTAATTCTCTTTGAAAAGTTTCTCTTGGGTGTTTGTGCTTATTTTTGGTGCAAACATTTTGGTGCATTCACTGAGAACCATGATTCTCGACTTATTAGGATCCCTTTATTGCTACTGGATTGAATAAATCCTCCAAAGGAGATCCATAGTTATCTTCAGGAAGTTTGCTCATTCTACTCAAATTTGCAAAATCTTTGTGAAGCTATTGATAATGGTGAGGAACACTAGATCTACTTCTCAAAACATGGAAGGAAATGAGAACGCTGGCATCCAGCAAGGAGGCCGAAGCAGTCAACCAATGGATGTGAATGTCGAACCAGTTAAAGTCCAGAATCCCACTGATTCTATTACAAGAGCTGAATTTTAGAATCTAATGAGAGAGCTGATGGAGAGCCGTCGATAATTAAATAAGCAGATTCAGACCAATATCAACTTAATGAACCAACTCAATCAGCAGCAGCGAGGGAAAGCTAGAAGGGACCCCACCCCTTACTCGGCATCGGAGAGTTCTAGCTCATCAAATGAGTATCGTAGGCCCAGGCATTGTAGAACAGATGAATATCGAGTAGAAAATTCGGGGCGTCAACCTACAGACCATCGTGATCTGCCAGGACCAATCGGTGCCGATCCCTCCTCCGGAGGAGGGAACCTACCCATGCATACTGGGGATCAAGCAAAAGTTGCTTCTGTTGGTTTGGATGTTGGATTTCAATTAAATGTTGACCAAATGCTTCTCCGGAATGACGATGAAGTGAATTTACGAGATATATATCAGGAAGATAGTGAACCAAGAAAGCGTGGATTGGCCCATAGACATCGACTTGACCATTCACGTGAGGTGGAGCTCGACCACCGCTTGGCACCAACTATCCAAACGCCGGACTTATCGGCTATGGCCAGACAGTTAGTGAGAGAAAGTCAGGGCTTGACCAACGATGACTTGGGAATCTCGAGAAGCCATATCCCATTTACTGATAATGTTCTACATGCGGGGTATCCAAGAAGGTTCATCATGTCGTCGATGCCTACCTACAAAGGAAAACCCGACCCTAGGCAGCATATCATGAGATATGAATGGCTGATGGATTTCACATGAGAGGATGATGCAACCAAGTGTAGATGCTTTCCCATAACTCTCTCTGGAATAGCAATGATGTGATTCACAAGGTTACCCCACGATCGATTTCTAGATTCAACGATTTGGCAACAAGGTTTGTGGAGCAGTTCGTATGCACACAACTGGCCCCAAAGATGTGATGTCCCTGTCGAGCGTTATCCAGGCTCCCGGAGAATCGTTGAAAGATTATTTGGAGAGGTTCCATATAGCTATTACGGAAATTAGCAATCCAAATGAACATACAATATTGATGGTCGTGACGAGAGGGATTGATCCAAAATGTGATTTTGGGGACGGGTTAGCTGGAAAGCCACCTTCAACGTTGGAACGCTTTTACGCAAAGGCGGCTAAGTATTTAAGGAAGGAGGAAGCCAGGTCCTCTAGAAAGAAGAATGTTGTGGGACCAAGTGGCGAGGAAGTACGGAGTAATATTACAGTAAAGTAGTCTGATGATAGCTTTGGAAAAGTTCAAGTGAATGTCCAGAACAAGCCGAATCAACAAAGAAAGGTGGAGATAGAGGCTAAGAATGAAAGAGGGATTTTAGAAGAGGGAAGCCTGGGATTTCGATGTACGATACTTAAACATAGCTGAATACATCCTTGGAGAATATCTATTTTCCTACCTGCAATACCATGCAATACAGGAAGCCGCCTCCAAAAGAATCAACAGAGAAGCAGAAACAAACTGGGAAATACTGTTGGTTTCACGAATGCTATGGACAAAATACAAATGAATGCAGACATATCCATGATATTATCGAAAAGATGATTCGAGAAAGGAAGTTACAACAGTTTGTGAAAACCCTGCAGGATGGCGGGCAGGGAACTTTTGACTTCAACCAAAGAAAAGCATCGCATAGGGCTGAGGAACCTGTGCGGACTGGTGGAAGACAAGTGATCAATACAATAGTCGGAGGACCGCATCTGGTTGATAAAAGTTGGCATGAGATGGAGAGCTATGCTAGCGCGATTAAGCATATGGATTCTGAGTGATGTTCAAATACAGAAGATGGAGCTTCGGCAAAATAGCAGAATACAATGGCGGATGATATTGTGTTTAGAAACAGAGATGTGGACAAGGTGGAGGCTCCAACGAACGATCCAATAGTCATTTCGGCCATGATCGGCCCTA